>JAEQBH010000174.1:0-1200000 GCA_016808115.1 Tetrastigma voinierianum | reverse complement strand
CCTAGGAGGAGAATTAGGGGCCATTTGATCAGATAAGACTCGCACCAAATTTTTGACAAATCAGTAGAGATGTCGGATGAGCTTGCCTCTACTCTTGCTTCCATGCAGGATCTCATGGTTGGGATGACCAGGCGCCTGGACCAGCTGGAGAGATCTCTCCATGAGCTTCCCTCAGTTACGATAGGCACAGATGAGACAATTCCTCCTATTCCACAAACAGTATAGGTTCCTCTACCCAGGGTGTCTTTTGGAGCTCCATTTCAATTATCATGCCAATTTGAGATAGCACCACCACTTGTTACTATGGTTACCATGGCACCATCACCTATAGTTCCCATCATTGAGGATACTATTTTAACCGAGCATGAGGTCAGGATAGAGAGGCTTGAGTCTAGGATAAGAGAGATAGGGCTGCATGAGAGGGGACTTACTTAGGATGATAGTGATGGTATACCAATGGGGAGCTCGCCTTTGAGCGTTATAGTGGTGTGGGCTACCCCAAGAGTCACTTGAGGCTTTGCAACCATATTATGAGGGCAACAGATTGGATGACACACTATTGGTTTCTTTGTTTTCTATGTCACTTATTGGGGTAGCACAAAGGTGGTATGCATCAGTTGGCCCTTCTAGACTTCAAGCGTGGGAGGATGTGAGCGACAAGTTTTTGATACAGTTTGCTTCCAGTGTTGATATTGATGTATCTAGGCGAAAATTGGAGGCCACTAGACAAAGGCTTTATGAGACAGTTTCTTCGTTTATTAGTCGTTGGAGAGCTAAGAAGGCTGATATAATTTATCAACCTAAGGAGCATGAGTGGATAGACATGGCTCTTCGGAACCTACAGCCCAAATTTTCTAGACACCTTGTTAGCATCCCTTTTCAAGATCTCAAGAGTTTGTTTCAAGCAACATTCAATTTTGAGGATGCCATTGCTCATGGTCTATGAATAAGATACTTTCCTGAATAGCAAGGAAGAAGCCTATGGATCATCTAGTGAGACTGTAAGAGGTCAGATTTAATAGCTATCATCAGCCTATTCATATTATTAAGCTGACAGTCTCCTACTGAGTCACTAACATTCGCACAAGAGGTGATCTCAATCAAAAAATTTATCCTAAATTCCTCCTACTACAGCAAAAGCTATCGCAAGATAGCGCTCTAGGGTCGAACACAGGATGGGTTTTCTTCTGCATAAACATTTAATAAAGGAGGTTCAAAATGGCACTCTCAATTTGGATTTTGATTTCAGTAAAAACAAGGGTAATGGTCTGAAGATGAATTGGAAATAAATCAAGTAAATAATAAGAAAAATAATGAAAGAAATCTCTCCTTGAAATATTAGGATACTCGGGCTTAGATCCTAGGGCAATCGGCTCTGTGGTCCTTTCAAGGCTGGGAGGATGACATATAGTCAACTCCCGAATCGGATCTTCATTTAGCTATAAAACCTAACCCAAAATATTTATCCTTTTGAAAAATGGCATCTACTAGCCATCAGTGGTCACCGACAGTGAAGAATAAGTCTTCTGGACTCCCCTTTCAATGGGTCATAGAGGGTAATTCAATGAACACGCGGATCGGCAACACACCACTCGAACCTCCAAAGCCACCAAACACAGCCATTCGTGATCAAGGATAAACCTACAGCTTAGAAGGGAAATACAAACCGACAGTGAGTACCGCTGAAGAACAGGACCTCCAATAGCTCTCGATCCTCAGGCTCAGCGAAATTTCTTCCGTCAAGGAACCGGTTTAGCCGCCATCCTCCGAGTTGTCATCCTTGGAGGTTTTACGCCCAAAGTGCCAAGAAATGAGAGAAAAGGGAAGGAAAGAGAGTTCAAAGAGGGAAAGCTGAAAGCTTCTCCCGTCACTTTATTGATTGATTGCCAAGTTGATTTTATAGGAGCTTAACTGAGCTTATATAGTGCTCAGAGCAAGGGAAGTTACAAAAAGACCAAAAACCAAAAGCTATTACAAGGGATAGAATGGGAAGAAACCAAAAAATGCAAATGGTGGCACAAAGCTACACAAAAGCAGTAACAAAGAGGATGGAACAAGCACATGATGAATAGTGTCGATCAAGAACAAGACGCGAGGAATTTCCGGCAATTAAATTTTCTCAGATTTTCCGCCTTCTTCCTTCTTGTCTCCGATCTACAATGTCGAGTCCGACACCTTCGTGTGGTTTGAATTGACTTAATAATTTTGGCCCGGTTAGCTCGCAAAAACTGCAAAATTTGCCACAAAATGCGCGATCAAGAGGAATAGTATGGACCTTAATGTACAAATCGGGTTAATTAGAATGATTAGTACACAAAAAGCACTCAAAACCTATAATAAATAGGGTTAAAAATAGCACTTTTTGAGCACTAATCACTTACCCGCTCCACAATATCATCTTCAGCATGCTTATGCTCAACAACCATACGTCGCTTAGACCAATATATAGCCATGACCATTATATCAGGGAACCCTTGTCCTACAATAGCCTCGATCACCCATTCAGAGGCCCATGAGACTTTTCACTCCATTGGGTATTACTATAGTTCAGGCTTTTAAGAAGCTTATGAGTGCTGGTTTGATCACTCCATTAGCACCACGCCCCCTTCCAGATCCTCTACCTCCCCATTATCGTCTACACGAGTATTGCACATACCATTTGAGTTAGGGACATGAGACTAAGTGTTGTACAATACTCCGTAGTGCTATTGAGTTACTTGTTTTCATACGTGATGTACTCACTTCACTTAGTGATATGATATACATTATATGATCTTATCCTTATGAGCGTGTGGTTTTCTTCTTATCGATATGCCTTCTATTTCTCACGTTCGTACACACCATGCTTTTGATGTGAGATGCTTTCACTTTCACATCATGATCACTTGGGCCCGACCCATCATTAATGGATTTGAGCCTATTGTCTTAGCATTAGAAACTTGACTTGGGAATCGAGACTGAGGCACATTCTATTTCTTGATTAAAGTAGCATCCTATGCACACTTATCTTCTCACATTGCCCTTTTCTTGGATTTGATGACCTAGCCATCGTGAGTTTTATATCGTAAAGCCTCCACACCTTTACATTGTTATTCGTCTTTCCCCATGTGTACCTTAGCCTTATACATTGCTTCCTTGATTTGACTAGGTAGAGTTTGAGATGACTACATTTAAGGAGAGTTTTGCATCTTCATGAGAGGTGGAATGTGATGAGCGAATAGTCTGACTACCTGTTGGGATCATGAATCATTCTACGATTTGAGGGGTAGATGAGTCGTTACATAGTATCTAGACTAGACAGTTACATATGACTTCAAGGAGTTTGTGCACTATGCGGGTTGGTTCTTTTGAGCCAATGATGATTGACTTGTATTAAGAGAGTGGTTTGTATTAAGAGAGCCAATGATGATATTTTTTGTTAGCTATGCTATGATTGAGATGGAGTGAGAGGTTTTATAGAGCATATGAGATGATCTTTCACATTGTAATAGGGCATTTCACATTACCACATTGGATGGATAATGATCTTTAGTGTTGACCATGTATAATCTTGAGAGCATTATGTATTGATGTTGTGGTCAAAGGATGGTTGGCCATTGTTTCATGAGCCTATGTACTTTATCCCTTACGTATATAGAGTTACCCGTTGCTAGCCCTTTGAGCCTTAGATGGATATTACAATCTTTTCTTCCATCACCTCGATTATTTTTTACATTGGGTTACGACCCTATGATGTACGCATGCTTTGATTGGAGATTTCATGACCTCTAATAAACGTATAGTGATCCACTTCATTCTTTGTTACCATGATCTTTCTAGTTTGACATTATTATCACTACCACTCATATCACATGTCTCCATTAGTGTGTTTCCCCCTTTGTTTTGCATGTCATTTCACGAGCAACACTACCTTTACTTTCCTTTAAGTGGTGATCTTCCACATGCCTTTGGATGGAAGACGGTCACATCTTTTCCTCATTCCACCCTTAGGCAATGATCCAAATATCTTGGTTTTGAGAGGTTATCTTGTTAATGAGGATTTGCAATTACATTAGTGTGTGAGTCGATTTCATCATTCTTGTTGTGTATTGTATATCAATCATTGTTTGTAAAACCTGGGAATAGTGCAGATGGAAAACCTATAATTTTTTTAGATCTTGGAGGATGAAAAGGACTTCACCGTTGAATCCGCCTCACAAAATCTAGTTACCCAGTCGAATTTCGTCGAATTCCGAGATAGTCGGAATTTCACGTTTTTCAAGGCATTGGGTGTCGGGTGACACATGGAGTGGTGCCACATGTGGATGCCACATGGAACCATAGGACATGGACACATGGCATGATAGCCATGTGGTGTAGCAAGTGACACATGACACTTAGTTGAATTGCTCATTTAGAGCCATGTGTCAAATGGAGAGAAAAAGGAAATGAGGAAGGTGGGAGGAAATTTCCCACTTGGATCAGGTCGGTGGATAAGGTAAGAGAAAGGAAAACCAAAAAAAGGAAGAAAATAGAAAAAAAAAAAAAGGGAAGAAAAGAAAAGAAACAGAGTCGTGCGTGAGAGGGAGAGGAAAAAAAATAGAGGATTTCTCGGCGTTTCGACGGTCGAAGCTCGACGGTCCGAGAATTAAAGTTGGTCCACGCAACGAGAGCTACGTGTGGGTACCAAAATTAGAGTGTTTTATCAAACTCCAAGAGGTAGGGGTTCTCTCCTACTTTAGTTATTTTTTGTCTAAGGGTCATCCAATGGCCATGAGGCAATAGCTTAAACAATGGGGCTGGTTCATAATAGCTTAGATCAAACTATTGGTGAGTTAAGGACCAGTTTTAGGTCTTCCTGTTACTGGAACCACTGTTTTGGAACAAGGTATGGTTGTAGACAAACATGAAATTAGAGTGTGATGTTTTGGTGTCACGTGTCTTTGCCAAATATGGATTGACATGTGAAATTGTTGTGTGCCGTTATGGTTCTGAACATAAGGATCCAATTTTGTGTGTTTTCTTGTGTGCATAACATGCTGGTTGTGTGAAAAATCATGTTGATATATGCTTGTTTGATGTATTAACATGGATAACATGATGGATGTAAATTATGTGTAGAAAATGTAATTATCCATGATCTACTAATGTTGCATATAGCTTTCATCATGCATGTAACATGAATTGGCATGAAATGGCATTCTGCATTTCATATGCACGGGAACATTGTGTGAAATGGGTGTGAGTGCATAACATGGCTTTTGAACAAAGAGGTTTTATCAGAGGGTTGTCCAGGAAATTATATCAAAGGGTTGTCCAGTAAATTATATCAGAGGGTTGTCCAATAAATTATATCGGAGGGTTGTCGAACAAATCTTATCGGAGGATGTCCTATAAATTATATCGAAGGGTTTTCCAACAAATCTTATTGGAGGCTTGTCAAACGGATTTATTTTCGGAGGGTTATCCAATGGATTTTGATATCGGAGATTGTCCAATGAGTTTTCAAAACAAAAATCTTTTGTTTTGAAAGCAGTTTTTCATACATGGAATTTGCATGTGTGAGGAGTCAGAGACTCTGACATGGGGTAGGGTGAGTCACATTCTCATCTATGTGGGATGTAGACATTCGAGTAGGAATGCATATTTTTACTTTTAATGTGTGTGTGTGCTTGAGCATATCGCATGTGCACTAGGCAGGAGTAACTTTGTAGGAGAATACCTTCATCGGGCATTGCTCACCCCGTCCTGAAAACATTTTCAGCCGGAGGTATACCGTAAGGTGGGCACATTCGAGGTCTAAGTCAGGGGAGAAGGTCGATTTTTGGCTTTGTTATGTAATTCAAAAATTCGGATGCTTTATCCAAGCTTTTGTATATGTAAATGAGAAGTTTTGTAATAAAAAAAAAATACTTATTTTCACTTGTTCAATATTGTATTGGAAAGTTTTCCCAGATTTTATGTAACGCCTCAAAAATACCCTAGAATTTTTATAATAATTTTATTATATATTCCGGGTATAAATTGAGCCAACTTAGGCATTTTCCGGGAACTGATAATTGATTAAATGAAAATGATAAATGTGAAATGAATATGTGAGCATATGATTAAATATTATATGCTAAAATGAGAAATGGAGTGAACTCTTAAAATAAACCTAAGTGAAAAGAGCAAATTTGAATTTAAATGAGGACCTAAGGGTCATTTTGTGATAAAGAATAAAGGAACAAGAGTGATTATGGAGAATGTAATGCAATAGAGAAAATATATGGGCAAGATAGCATTTAGGGAGAACTTAAGTCCAAAATGGATTTTGATGTGCCAAACATGGTCTTAGATAAATAATAGTGACTTAAGACCTTCACATTCGTCTTGGAAACCCATTGTGCAAAACGTTTTGAGAGAGAGATTGAGAGGAAAAGTGAGAAAGCTAGGCAAGGTGATTTCTTCCATTTTGCTTCTAAAGTGATCAAACATCTCGGGGTGAAGAAGATTCAAGGGATTTAAGGTAAGGTTCAAACTCAGATTTCTTTAAATAATGTTTGCTAGAAAACCCTAATACATCCATGGGTTTTGCTCATGGTTGGTTTAGGAGGATATTAAAATGCCTTTGGGAGTGATTTCTAGAGTTCCATTGAGACTATGAGTGATTTTTTTTGGAAGAAATCGCAAAAAGGGAGAAACTGGAAAACCTGGCATATTCGGGTTCCTTCGCCGCAGCAAAGGACTACCTCGCCGCGAAGGTGGCCAAAAACAGCAAGCCCTCCCCCCCTCCCTTTTCAGTACGCCATTTATAACTATGCTACACCGCAAAGAAAGCACTACAATCACAAAGATAACATAAAGGCAAAATTTTTGGATTTTTTTTCGAACACCTCGTATTCATACACGATTGTTTAGGAACCCTAATAAATGACTAATGGGGGTTCAAATAAGAATGAAACTAAATGAAAACGTACCTCGCCACCTCGGCTAGTTCGTCTTTGGGCAGACTTAGTGTCTTAACCCAAGATCGTTAACAAAGATAAATTTGTAATTCACTAAAAATGTTTAATAATTGTTTATCCACTAAGAGTGGTGTAATTGTTATTGACTAGGGATTAAAGATGATCACCTTAACTCAGACCGATTCGCGCTACTAGTAGAAGGTGGATTCGAATCAACAAAATTTGTTTCCTAAGTTCCTCCTACTTATGTAGTCAAAGCTACTGTGAGTATACGGCCTAGGTCTAACACGGATGGGTTTTCATCCCACAAATGATTCAGACATGATTCAAATGGTGAGGCTTACTCTGATTTTTGATTCGGGGTAAAAACAGAGGAGATTGGTTGTTCACTGGGTAACTGAAACAGTTTAAATTAAAGTGTGAAATTGTGACTTTGAAGGCTTGGGTCACTAGCTTGATAAAATGGGGTTATTAAGGTGTCCTCGAGTCATTTCCTCACATTGGGCAAATGATATATAGTCATAACTAAAACCTGATCTTTGTTTAGCTTTTAAAAACTAACCTCAGTAAAACACTCCTATTTGAGTTAAACAACATCGAAAGCATTTAATGTTCCAATAGTTTGAAAACATAGCATTTAACCTCATTTCAATGGCTCAGAATGACATCTAAAGAATGTCGCTGTACTCTACCATTAAGAATGCATCAACCCTAAAGCATGACAAGTATTGACTAAAAGAAACACATTAAATGGCATTAAACCTAGTTTGGGAAGTTTGGAACAATAAATGCACTGCTCCATTTAAACATGAGGATACCGCTAAAACCAATTAATAACTAAGCTAGCAACCCTTCAAGGCTTTTGAGGCTTAGCCAAGCATCCTCAAGGGGCAGGTCATGTACCAAGAAAATGAGAGAAAGAAGAGAGAGTATGAGAGAAAACCGTAACCTAAAACAAAGTCAAGGGCTGAAAGCTTGATCAAAAGTTAGGGTTACAGCTATATATGGCTTATATAGCCATCCAAAATGTGTGAAATACCAAAAATAATTTAAAACATATGATTACAATAGGGACAAATGGGAATTTATACAAAACGAGGTCGTTTGAAACCAAAACACGTGGGGAGAGATTTCGCTATGTTGACTTCCCGCTTATGATATTTGCAAATTTCGCTATCATAGCGAAAATACGCATGTTTAAAATTGCCCTCACTATGCACAATAACTTTCGCTATGATAGCGAAATTTCGCTAGCATAGCGAAAAACTGTGCATAGCTAAATTTTCGCAGGGATTGCAAAATTTTCGCTATGGTTGTAAAATTTTCTCAATCCTTGCGAAATTTTCGCAATGCATAGCGAAAATCCTATAATCCCTACATTGCTTCCTGCATCTTCCATTTTATTAGTTCCACTTGACATTTCTTCATTTCGGCTTGGTGAAATCACCGAGAATTCTTAACATTCAGCACCAATACGACACCAAACTTGAAATTATGACTGAGGCTTGCAAAACCTGCAAAATTACCAAAAAAGTCTAAACTCGAAACGAAATCGCTGGTACTATGGACTCGCACATGTCAATCGCTTTAATTCACATGATTAAGACGCTACAAAAAGCACTCAAAACCTATCTTGAATAAAGACTCAAAATAGCACTTTTTGGGTACTAATCACACCCCCCAACCGACACGTTGTTAGTCCCTTAGCAATGCTAAAACAACCAAGGTATGCATGCTGTGCTTTTACAAAAAGTGTATATTGTTCAAAAGTGTGTGTATACGAGGTTTTCGCTTCTTCAAGATGAACACTCCTAGACCAGACAAAACCATCATGAGAGAACAATTGCCATATAAGAACAATTTTTAGGGCAACATCAGTTCCAAGGAAGTCAACCTAAATTTCCACCTAAATCTAAGTGTTCTTAAGGTGACCAGTTTGAGCCAATAAGTTGCAAAGCTATTCCCTCCCCCCAACCAAGCTACTGCCAGGGCCTTAAACTGTTGACCAACCTAAATAGACTAGCTATTAATTTTATTTCTTCTTTGATTGTATTGCAGATGCAATGCTAAAAACTCGATCACTCAAAGTCCGTGTAATCTGGGAACTCCACCGATGACTCTAACCAATTAAGGTTTAGGGCATCAAGCCAAAAGGATCAATCGACCACAAACTCTACGTGCTCAATTCCTGACTTCCAAATGACTTCGAGAATTACACCTACAACCTAAACTCCACCCATCCATCCGTGTAGTGAACACTCAAGTCGATGACTCCCCAACCAATTAAGGTTTGTAGATTGGTTTTAAAGGCTTTCGCCATATACCCCTCTGACCGTGTTCTGGTTTCATGCAAAGCCTACCGCTTTTATTTTTCTTTTCTTCTTGCTTTTCTTTTCTTTTTCATTTAGACTATATTTGAATTTCATTCACGGGTAACACAAACCCTATTATAGGTCGCCACTGCATCAAGGCCGGCTTTGCAAAGTGAAAAGAGGTATACAGTTTCAACCTATTGGCATAATCCGTGTAATCAGTAAAGTGATTAGCTAAAGGCTGACAGAAAAGGTTGAATACATTGAACGTTAATGACCAAAACTCAATCATGCATGGAATCGTCAGCATTAAGGCAAAGATACGTGGCTTCAATTCTTCAACTAAAGACAGGAGTAGAAACACAAAATATAAACACAAAAAAAATGATTTGCAAAAGTGTAGTAAAATGTAAATAATGCTATAAAGCTTTTGATATAACCAAAATGACTAATATATGCTTGAAACAGCTGAACATGACAAAAACATCACTGCCTACTATCAGCTAATACATGTATCCTATACAATCCTATACAAAATGAGTAGGCAGTTGATAAAGCTAAAAACAATACAAAACATGATAGAAGACACTCCTAACTCTAACTTTTCCTCCCAACCAAAGTATAAACATGCCTCACTGGGTAGGGATAGGAAAGTTAGAGAAGGAGAATGTGAACATCTCACTCGTGGTGGTGGATGTGTAGGTGGATCACGAAGGCTGCTGCGTGTTTGCTAGCATGTCGAGGCTCTTCTTTGCGGGCCCCGGTCTCAGTGATGCAATGTGGAAATACGGCGGAGGCAGAGGTGACTCATGATCCGAAGAAGCATGGCGTGACTATGCGCTAGAGTAGCCTCGGCTTGGGCCATCCCTACGGTCAGCCTTTGTGTAGTGGCATTGGCATAAGCAGCATCCATGCCTGTGAAGCTCAGACATGAATATGCTGCGGAGGTTGTTGTATTTGTGGAAAAGGGCCGACGGTGTCAATAGGGGGCTGGGGCGAAGGAGGTGGAATGGAGGAGATGAATGCAGGCAGGCTCCTCTCACCTCTACCTTCATCTGGGAACCGGGGATCCTCCCCTCGGTGGGTCTCACGCCACACCATCTGCTACCTCACTCCACGATCCTGGCTGTTCGGAGAATAATGGAGATCGGCATGTAAAGAGATGTCGCTCCATGGACGGACTTTGAGTGCAGCGGCCTCCACTCGATGCGTGGCTCCTCAAGGAACCCCAGATGCTCCAGGACCTGGCTCAGCAATCGCGACATCAATAACGGTAAACCCTCAGCTCAGGCAGGCCCTTGCGGTGGACCTTGCTCCTGAAGTGTAGTAGGAAGTCATGACAGAAGCTCGGAGGACTAAGCTAGAATCCCTGCAGGATCACATGCAGGCCTCGAGTATAGCTCCCCTGAAATTTGAGACATAATCTTTATGCGAGAATAAAATTTGGTTCAAAGCGGGTGGTCCACAAGGAGCATGCAGTGGAGGAGAAATTTGCTGCGGAAGAATGGAGTCCGACGTGAGTATCTCGAGGCGAGGCAATCGGACCATCTCTCTACTGTGTGATGGGTGGGGCGATCCTATATCCTCCGAATTTGCCATTTCTGTGCGAGCTGGCTTGGTTGTAATATGCAGAGCAGGTACTCCCCGGCTGCGAGTCAATCTTTGGCTTTGGAGCTCCAACGGACTCGGCACTCCCCGGGATGTCATAGTATGGTAAAACTCGAGCATAACCCGGGGATAATAGAACTGCCGCGTCATGAATGGAAGCAAAGAATACTGCGTGATCAACCTCATCAGTACCTAGCCGCGAATTCGGTGGTAAGCCAATACATTGTAAAATGGCTCCCCATGAAGTCCACGGCACGCGAGATCGTTCCGAATAGAATTCATTTGAGTGAACATAGACGATCTCTGGCGGTGATAGCTGGGGAGATGAGCCCTCATCGGTGGGTGGCGGCCGGTAGAGATCTCGAAGACTCCCCGGGCGATGTAGGGCTCGCTTGGAGGGTGGGCCTCTGCGTTAATCTCGAAGGCAGGAGAAGAGGGTGGCAGAAGGTCCCATCCTGGTCTGATATCGCCGGAATGCCTGAGGCTCCTCGGGTATGGTAGCTGGGGCCAATGCAGGCTGTGTGTCTGCAGGTAGGTCCGGAGAATGGGCACCTGCAGCCCCGGAAGTGCCTGGATCCTCCATCTCTGGGGTACTGAATCTAACCCTGGGCCTATAGCGAGAACCACCACGGGTACGGACCATATGCAGTGGTCTAAAGCGTCTTTGCGAAGCCGAAACGGGGCTCGGTGTGAGTGCGAGGGCACGGCTAGAAGCGGCGGGTGGAGCTGCTTGCTGCGCCTGGTGGACCCGGGGCTCGTGGCGGCGGCTCTGGCAGTGGCCCGATGTAAATTCATTGGCGCCGCGGGGCCAGGCTGAGGTCACTCACGGATCGCGGTGAGAAGCGGGCTGCAGTCTTGGTGGGGCCAGGAGCCTTTGCCTTGAAATAGCTCCGTGGGGGCTCTCAATGGAACTGGCTGTTCTTGGTGGCCTTGAGCTCAAAGCAGGGGAGGCTCAGGCGTGGATGCAGGGCACGGGAGGGCTCAAAGCAGGGGCTCAGAGGGATGTGAAGGCGTGGAATGAAAATGAGCGGGGGCCCCCTTTTTATAAGCAGTTTTGGGTGGCCCCGAAGGGTCCGTGGCGAAGAGCCCCGCGAGTGTTTAATTTCGCTATTATAGTGAAGTTCTTGCTTGATTTGTCACTAAAAGTAAAAAAAACAAAATTTTAATTTAGATTAAAATTAAAATATAATAATATAAAATAAATATATATATATATATATATATATATATATATATATATATATATATATATATATATATATATATATATATATATAATATAAATAAATAAAAGAAATAATATTTTATATTTAGCTAAAATTAGAAAAGGAAAGTTACTAAAAATAGCATAAAAGAAAATTGGCCAATTTTAAGCAAAAATCAAAATCTGTGGCGCGGTTTGGCCTGCAGAAGGCCCAGGCCCATTTCAGTTTCAGATTCATTCATGGAGGGTCAAGGAGGGCTCCTTGACGGCGTCTTGTCTTCACTTTGACCTTCATGCTTAGTTCCTTCTTGTTGAAATTCTTCTCTAGGTGATGTTGGTGACCATTGGCTGCCGGGGGTGGCCCCGAGGTAGCGATTCCCAATCAATTGCTTCACCTTCCTTTCCCAATTCGCTGCGATTTGGGAGCATTTGGTTTTCCATTTTGACCAATTGACGGACTTCATCGGCTCTTTGCTTGTCATCTTCCACTGGCTTGTGTATGTTCATTCAAGTGAAAATATTGAGCTCCAATGTCATGTTGCCAAATGTAGAATTTGCATGACTCCATTAGGAAGTGATTATCGCATTGGAAGTGGCCAAAAATGGTCTTCCCAGGATAATTGGCACATGATTGGGCATTTGCTGTGGTTGGTATCAAGCTAAAATCCTTTAGATAGTAGATTTGCCACCTTGCAATACATCCTCAACTATTCCCTTAGGAATCTTTCTTGTCGATGTCATTGGCCAATTGATGTTGGTAGGCTTAAGCTCTCCCTAAACTAGCCCCAGCATATCTCACGAATATGGCGGTAGGTTTACTGGCCCCAAGTCCAACGATTGCTTTGTCATGCGATCCCTCAGTGTTGTTTGTGTGTGAGATCACGGATCCTTGTGTTTCAGGGGTCTTGCTCGTAGGCCCGGCTTGCTCACATTAGGAAGGCTTTCTTTTCAATGCCTAACTCCTTTTTGACTATGCAAAGGTCCTTTAAGAACTTTGCATAAGTTGGGACCTGCTTGATCATGTCAAGCAGTGGGATATTTACCTTCACTTGCCTTAGCACCTCCCAAATTTCAGCTTGGTTTGGAATTTTTCTTGCTTCTTAGTGCTTGAGGAAATGGAGGGGCATATTTTCTTCAGCGAATCTTCAGCAGTTATTATCCTCTACTTTTGGCTGACCTCCTTTTCTTTCAGTTTCTTGAGGCTTGGAGTCATGGGCCTTTGGTTGCTCAATTTCTTCCCTCCTCAAGTGATGATGGCTTTCACTTCATCCATCCTAGTTTGTTGGATGAACCTATCTCAAGGACTCCTTTTGGATTTGGCAGTGTTTGGGAAGGGAATCTTCCTCTCTCCTGTACCTCCAGCAAATTGGTAATCCTAGTGACTGAATGTTGTAGATTCTCAATCTTCCAATTAAGGCTGCTCTCAAGCCCATCTATTCTCTTGTTCAGGGTACTTTCCACAGTATCAATTCTTTGAGCCAATTGTACATTGATCCCCTTTTGTTCTTCCACAAAATTGCCTACCACCTTGCTCAAGTTTAAAATAAGCATTGCGGGAAGAGAGGATGGTGATAGTGGTTGAGATAAGAGGAATCAAAGCGTTTGGCACCAGGGGGCACATAAGCAAGGGGATTAGGCTTCCAAGAGAGATTGGGGTGATTCTTCCAATTGGAATTATATGTATTACCGTATGGGGCATTAGGTTGTGGCTTGTATTGGCCCATGGCATTGGCATGCTCTGACATAAACTCTCTCACTGAGGGGGCTATTGGACAATGTTCTTTTGTGTGGCCATTGGATTGGCAATTGATGCATGGGTTGGCGTGTGCCGGGATTTCGATCCTTTTGCACTTCATGGAGTCTTTTTTCTTCCAGCTCTTCCACCTTTCTAGCTAAGGTTGATATTTTTGCTTTCATCTCCATATCTTCAGAAAGTGCAAAAATACCTCCCCTTTGGTGGGCTGAAGGCCTAATTTTCTCCACCTCCCTTGGGTTTGGCTCATCCCATCCCTTGGAAGTTTCAGCCACATAATTCAAAAAATCCATGGCTTCATCTGGGTGCTTGCTCAAGAAGTCCCCTCCACACATTGTTTCCAAAAGTTGCTTCATGGCTGGAGACATACCACCATAGAAGTGGTTTACAAGCATCCAAGTGTCGAAACCATGATGTGGACAAGCACTAATGGTCTCCATAAACCTCTCCCAACATTGGTAGAACCTCTCATTGTCATAGGCAGCAAATGTGTAGATTTGCCTCTTCAAATTGTTGGTCTTGTGAGCACTGAAGAATATGGAATGGTGATTCGTGCCACGGTAGGGTGATTCGGAATCAACAAAATTTGTTTCCTAAGTTCCTCCTACTACCGTAGTCAAGATACTGCAGTATAGCGGTCTAGGGTGAACCTGAGGGATGGGTCCATCCCACAAATGGTCGTATCATGTTCAAAATGGTGAGGCTTTCATTTGGATTTTGGATTTGGGTAAAAACAGAGGAGATTGGTTGTTCACTGGGTAACTGAAGCAGTTTAAATTAAAGTGTGAAATGGTGACCTTGAAGGCTTGGGTCACTAGCTTGATAAAATGGGGTTATTAAGGTGTCCTCGGGTCATTTCCTCGCATTAGGGCAAATGACATATAGTCATAACCAAAACAGGATCTTTGTTTAGCTTTAAAAACTAACCCTTAAAACACTCCTATTTGAGTTAAAACAAATACTGAGCATTTAATGTTCCAATAGTTTGAAAACATAGCATTTAACCTCATTTCAATGGCTCGTAAATGACATCTAAAGAATGTCAGTGCATCTACCATTAAGAATGCATTGAACCCTAAAGCATGACAAGTATTGACCAAAAGAAACACATTAAATGGCATTAAACCCTAGTTTGGGAAGTTTGGAACAATAAATGCGATGCACAATTTCCATTTAAAACATGAGGACCTTTGCCGAACCACTAATAGCAAGCTAGATACCTCCTCTTCCAAGGCTTTGAGAAACCTTTAAGCATCCTTGAGTTGTCATCCTCCCGAGGGTGTGTTTGGCGACGAAAATGAGAGAAAGAAGAAAGAGAAAGAAAAATTGTAACCTAAGAAACAAAGCTACGAATTTGAAAGCGATCAAAAGTTAGGGTTACAAAAGCTATACGTGGCTTATATAGCCATCCAAAATGTGTGAAATACCAAAAATACCTAAAACATATGATTACAATAGGAATGAAAATGGGAATTATACAAAGCAGGTCGTTTGGAACCAAAACACGGGGGAGAGAGATTTCACTATGCGGTGAATTTAGCTATCATAATTTCACTATGGTAGCGAAATTTATATCATAAGCAATCTAGGCATAGCGAAAATTCAAATTTTCGCTATGCACCTGGTGCTTTCGCTATGATAAGCGGTACCGCTATGATATAATTCGCTAGCATATGTGTGCATAAGCGGTACACTGCGGATGCGAAATTTTAAGCTATGGTTGCGAAATTTTCGCAATCCTTGTGAAACCATGACTGCGAAAATCTGTAATCCCGGCATTGCTTCACCATCTTCCACTTCATTAGTTCCATGACATTTCTTCATTTAGAAGCCGGTAAATCACCGAGAATTCTTAACATTAAGCGCAATACGACACCAAACTTGAAATTATGGTGAGGCTAAATGCTAAAACCTGCAAAATTTTCAAAAACAAACTGAAATGAAATCGGTATTTTAAAACTGGACTGCACATGTCGGTGGCTTAATTCACATGATTAGTACGCAAAAAGCACTCAAAACCTATCTTGAATAGAACCAAACCCTAGATTTCTTTAAATAATGTTTGGGTTAGAAAAACCCTAATACATCCATGGGTTTTGCTCATGGTTGGTTTAGGAGGATATTAAAATGCCTTTGGGAGTGATTTCTAGAGTTCCATTGAGACTATGAGTGATTTTTTTTGGAAGAAATCGCAAAGGAGAAACTGAAGCACATATTCGGGTTCCTTCGCCGCTGACAAGGACTACCTCCCGGCGAGCGGTAGAAGGGCCCAGCCTTCGGGTACGCTCACGGCATAACTATCTTACACGCGACAAAGCCGCGACCATGACATAACATAAAGGCAAAATTTTTGGATTTTTCGAACACCTACGTATTCATACCGCGATTGTTTAGGAACCCTAATGGTAATAATGGGGGTTCAAATAAGAATGAAACTAAATGAAAAGCGTACCATACTTGCCCAGCCTCGCTGAGTTAAGTCTCTTTAGGGACTTAGTGTCTTATACAGGTATTAACAAAAACAAATTTGTAATTCATAGAAATGTTTAATAATTGTTTATCCACTAAGAGTGGTGTAATTATTTATTGACTAGGGACGGGTGAGGATCACCCAACCTAGGGACCAGAGATCGAAGGGAGGGAAGGAAAGCGAGGCCAGAAACGAAGCCGGTTTGTTCCCTTTGGCCCTCCCATTCTTATTTCCAGTGTTTGGTAGTATGCAAATAAATGCAAATGATTATAAATGAGTATATCTTTGAAATGATATTATGAAAGTGCATATGGATTTGAAAATGTGATATTTAAAATGTTTGACAATTAATTGCATGTGAGGGATTGATCGAATTATAAACGAATTGGTCAATTCTTGACATCTTGAATTGAATCGATATACCGAACGACCAACATGGCGGGATTCACCAACTGAATCCGTCATGAAGGCAAACCAAATTTGTCCAATGTCCCACTTGGCGGGATGCACCAATCGGCATCTGTCATGATGGTGTATGGCATTGAAGAAATATCCCTCTTGGCGAGATGTACCAATCGACATCCGTCTTAATGGCGTATGGAATTTATAAGTGACCACATGGTGGGGTGCACCAATCGGCATCCATCATGATGGGAGACCGAAATTGAAAAATGTGTAAGCACATTACCGAATGATAAAAAGCATGAGATTCACCAAACGGAATCCGTCATGAATGTGAATTGTATAAACAAAGTGAAATAACAAACTTTGATGAGAGTAAATGGGATTTGTAAACTAAATACATCCTTGGGAGTATGTTTGAATCTCATGATTCGATTTAAGTAAATTGGTTGCATGTGAAAATGCATATTTTGATATGATTAATGATTTTTAAAATGAAAGCATGTGAAAGTGAAAGCATGAGTATTGTTTGAAAGTGAAAGATTTGTAAAATTCGGTTCGGACCCGCCATTTAGGTCGGACCAGAAAGGGGTGCTACACTTAAAGTGGTATCATAGCCTAGGTTCAGGCGTTTCTAGAAAAAGACCCTAAACAATTTTGAAAAAGAATTTTGAAAATGGTATTTGACATACATTACATTTGCATATAAAGGATGACATGACTATGACGCGGATCTTGTTGGTCTGAATAGGTAAGCATGGATGGTTCAGGTACCCATAGGGTCAGAGGTGACCAGGGAAATCGTCCTGATAGTCCTGCTAGTGTGATAGGTGGACAAGCATCTCATGCTCCACTAGTAAATGAACCAGAACAAGTAATAAGAGGTACTATGGGTATCCTCCAACAGTTAGCTGATTAATACCCAAATAGTGCTATTATGAGCCCTGGTTATTGCAGGTTTTAAGCACTTTTTGTGTACTAATCAGCTTAAATAACCCAATTGATACATCAAGGTCCCGGCTTAACTACTAATCACATTTTGTAGCTATTTTTAGTAGTTTTGCAGGCCAAATGCCTCATTATCTTCAATCTGATTCAAACATGATGAACCTAAGCCGAATTCGAAGATGCATAATCGAACCAGAGAAAACTTGGAGCAAAAATGCTGAAGAGAAGGAGAGCTCAGTGAAAATCTTGTAGGGTTGCGAAAATTCGCAACCTACAAATTTCGCAGGTTGCAAAATTTCTCAATACTTTGCTCACTGTGATGGCCTTTTACAGCTTTTGTTTGGCTATGTACAAAATTGCCCTTGATGTAATTTTGGTTCCCTTAGACATTATTGTAATTTCTTTGTTACTGAGCACCTATATAAGCTCAGTCAAGCTTGTAAGATCAATCAATCTTTCAGTCCATTAATCAATCAATAAAATTGGGCACGAAGCTTCCTCTCCCTCGGCTGGTTGGTGATTTTCTGCCCCTTTCCTTCACTTTCTTGCATTTTCTCACTAGCCAAACACCCCTTGATGATGATAAGTAGGGATTAACAAATAAAAAACCCCTCATCCTTGAAGGGGAGGGCCACTGGGTGTTAGTTTTGAGGCAAGCTTCATGTTCTCATGCTTTTCATGTAAGCATTTAAGGGTATTTGCGTTCCTACTTCTCACCTTAGGTTAAATCTCTTAGGCATGCTCTCTCTAATGTGTATTTGGCAAGCTTTTTGGGTTCAATGGATCTTGCTCGCTCGATCTGGCTGATACCAGTTAGTTATCTCCTATTAGTTACTGAAGGGTAGGTTTAGGAGGTGTGTTCTCACCGTTTGGGAGCATTTATGCTCGTAAATGCCATTTTTCAAGAGGAAAACTTTTAGGGTTTAGGTTTTAAGCTAAATGAAAGATCGGTTCGGGGAAATGACTATATGTCACCCTCAGCGAGAAAGCAGAGACCCGAGTCATATCGGTTAACTAAGAACCCTAAGCCCAGTGGCCCAAGACTTCAAGGAGTTCTCTTTTAACTTTTATTTCGATTTGTTTCCAGTTTTCAACCATTATCACACACTATTTTTACACAAATCCAAAAATCCAAAGAGTAAACACCATTTTCAATCCACTGTAACTCTTCTCTCACGAAGAAAACCCATCCCTATGTTCAACCCTAGAGCCACTATACTGTAGTAGCTTTGCTACGTCAGTATTAGGAATCCTAGAATATAAATTTTGTTGATTCTGAACACCTACTTGGCATAAACGAATCCAATGGCATCGTTGCAGGGGATGGTGCCCTAGTGAGAAAGAGAAGTTATGAACTAGTGACCCACATCACAAGTATTGGTGAATTCTCATTTCTTTTTTATTTTACCATTTTTCCCCACTTGCAGTTCACTGTAAGGGAGTTTGAAGGGCCTAACTGTGTGAAGCATTTTTGTTTTGATTTAGCTAACTTTAACCCTTTAGAGTAGCCTTGTTTTTTGTTGGTTTCTTGTTTGTGTTGTGGCCCGTAGCGGCTTATGCGGGTGGGGCGAAAAACGCTGCGAGGGCGGATTAAGGAAGGCTAGCGGAGCAGCGGGGGTTCAAAGGGAGCTTAATGCATACAGGTCAATGAGGGATCACATACACCCACTAAGGGTGAGCGCACCCTCATGCATTATACCCCCTACAGAAGATATGGTAGTGAGACCTTATCCGATTCCCCTGCTCCCGACTTTTTATGGTATGGAAAACGAAAATCCATACACACACATCCGGGATTTTGAGGAAGTTTGCATAACTTTCAAAGAGGGTGCAGGAGTATGGAATGTTGAAGTTGAAAGCTTTCCCATTGACCCTCGAAGAAAAAGCCAAATTTGGCCCAATTCACTAAGGCTAAGGACCATCGAAGTGGTATTTGCGATGGAATTTTTGAAAAAGTTCTTCAGTGCCCACAAGACTAACAATTTAAAGAGGCAAATCTACACCTTTGCAGCTCATGACAGTGAGAGATTTTATCAATGCTGGGAAAGGTATATGGAGACCATCAGTGCCTGCCCTCACCATGGTTTTGACACATGGATGCTAGTAAACCACTTCTACGATGGAATGTCCCCTGCCATGAAACAACTCTTGGAGACCATGTGTGGAGGGGACTTCCTGTGGGAGTCACATTAGAAGCCATGGACTTCCTCAACTATGTTGCTAAAACCTCCAAAGGTTGGAATGAACCAAATCCCAGGGAAACTGATAGAAATAGGCTACCAGTAAACCAAAGGGGAGGCATGTACACACTATCAGAGGATGTGGAAATGAAAGCCAAGCTATCTTCTTTGACTAGAAGGTTGGAAGAGCTAAATCTGAAATCGAAGCATGAGGTTGAGGAATGCAGACGATGGTAAATCTGTACCTCCAGCCATGTTTCAATTGCCAATCCACTAGTCACCACGGAGATCACTGTTCAATTGCTCCCTCGCTAAGGGATTTGATGCAAGAGCAAGCAAATATAGTGGGTCATAGTAGGCCCTCAGCAAGCGCTCCATATGGGAACACCTACAATCCAAATTGGAGGAATCATCCTAATCTATTATGGAAGCCAAAACCCCCAGCTTATGTTCCCAGTTGCCTGGCTGACAGCGACAACGATGTAGGTCCACACCTCTCAGCAGCAGCAGTAGCCACCAACCTTATCCCCTATGGAGCAAGCCATTATGAATTTGAGTAAGGTTGTGGGTAACTTTGTGGAAGAACATAAGACGGTGAATGCTCAGACCACTCAAAAAATCGAAACATTGGAAGGCACTCTCAACAAAAAAATAAATAACCTGCGTGCTACTTGTTTCGGGTTAACTAATGATAGCAGTGCAAGAAAAGGAAATTTTCCCTCCGGACACAACCAGCGGTTGTGATGAGCTCCTCAATGGCTAAATTCGAATGGAATGAGGTGAAATGATATCCTGAGGAGTGCGAGGAGCTTCACATAGCGGCTGAGGCAATAGACCCAAGGCAGGAAGCTTTAGAGACTGAACCAGAAGAAGTGGTGATCAAGCAAATTGTTGAGAAAAATAAGGCATCCCCATCTTTCCCTCAAGCATTAAAAGCTAAAAAGAAGGCCATTAATCAGGCTGAAATGTTAGAAGTATTGAGGCAAGTAAAGGTCAACATCCCCCTAGTTAACATGATCAAGCGGGTCCCCACCTGTAAAATTTTAAAGGACTTATGCAGTGAAAGAGGGCTAAATGTAAACAAGCCTTCTGTTGAACAAGTCGGTGCCATTAATCGATCTGAAGACTCATTAAAATATAAAGATCCGAGTTGTCCGACCATTTTGGTTAATATAGGAGGCACTTAGATGGAAAGCAACATTAGATCTAGGAAGCGAAGTGTGAATCCTCACTTTATTCGATGTACAGGCAGCTAGGGTTAGGGGAGCTAAAGCCCACCTCCATCACACTATCTCTTGCTGATAGGTCAATCAAAATACCAAAGGGGACAATGGAAGATGTCCTGATTCAAGTGGACAAATTCTACTATCCAGTAGATTTTGTTGTACTTAACACAAAACCAACAGCAGTAGGGGCCAATTATGTATCTATCATCTTGGGGAGACCATTCTTGGCCACCTCCAATGCAATTATCAATTACGAATGGTGTCATGCGGCTAGCCGGAAACATGACCTTAGAGCTCAACATCTTCCACCTAAGTAAAAAGCACATGCAACCAGTGGAAGATGTCGAAGAAGTATGCATCATTGACACCATCCTGGAGGAACAAGCTGATCAGTAGGGGATGCAGGATACACTGACTGAAGAGTTGGCTGAGTGTGCAGAAGAGCAGCAGGAAGCTGACATGAAATCTATGCAGGAACACTGGAGAAGAAAACATGAAATTTTGCCGTTGGTAATCGAAGAGGAAATCAGTGAGCCTCAGAAAATGGAGCTCAAACCCTTGCCTGTGGAGCTGAAGTATGCTTATTTAAAAGAGCAGGAGCAGTGTCCAATGGTCATTTCATCCTCGCTCAGCACTGTACAGGAGTGTAGCCTGCTACATATCCTCAGAGAGAATAAGCAAGCCTTGGGGTGGAATATTACCGATTTGAAGGGCATTAGCTCAGTAGTGTGCACCCACCACATCTACTTAGAAAAGGAGGCAAAGTCAGTGAGGCGGCCATAGAGAAAATTTGAACCCACATATCACGAAAATTAGTTTAGAGCATAAGTCTTAAAGGCTGCGCAGAAATGGCATCATATACCCCATATCGGATAACGTATCCCGATTCCGGTCGAGTGCGAGAAACCATATCTTGGGACTTCTTACATTTTTTGAGTTAGACTTATATCGATTGGTATACAAACAAATTTTTATCAATAACCGACAATCATTTACATTTACTAATGAACTACCGTTGGTATCCATTAAAGTTTATACACATATACTAAGTCCATTTACTTATACAAATACATATCTAAAACAAACATCGAGATCGGAGCAGTCTTTGGTAGGCACTATCTACGAGATGGCCGGCCTGGCTGGTGTGGAATGTCACACGTCCTCTTTATCTCCTCTTGGTACCTACACGGTTGAACACGTGCTAAGCTTTCACGGCAATTGGGAACATATAGACAGTAACGACCAATAACAATAATCGTCATCACTATCTTTTTACTTTTACTTATGCATATATCGAAGTCTATTCTTATGTGACTTCTAACTCATCTCATTTTATACATGTAGATTTTGCCCTTTTCAGATTCCATATCATTATCTTATTCGTATTACTTCCATGTATCATGTTTTTTTTTACAAGTTTTCAATTCATATCTTCTACATGTATGTCATATTAGATCATATTCAAAACAAACTTATACTTATACAATGGTAAATCGAAACATATCAAGTCATATTAAATACATATTGGGTCAATCAGACTAATACCAATTCATATTAGACTCTTATCTATCTGGCGAAGCCATTAATCAACTCCCTTTAGAAGTTACATTTCATGATCTGGGATCCCCTACTTGACCCGGTTAGGCGGATCAATTGGGCAGTTTACTCAGCGTTTTCAATGGCTGTTTATTTGTCTTATTAAATTTTTATTTTCAAAAGTGTCGCGACCCGAATCCCCGACTTGACCCGGTTGGCGGATCCAAGCTGGAGCCCGGTTTACTCCGACATTTTCAATTATCTTTCCAAAACATGTTGTTTATGTTATTCCATTTTAGACCTTTTTAATTAAGCGAAAGCACTTCTTTTCGGGCAATCCCATAAACACTTATAATTTCAAAAGACCTTAACATTTACATTCAACAAATGCATTTACAAAATGATGCCTTTTACTATGTCCGTGTAATGTAAAGATACTTAAACAATACAATTTTTAATGTCATTTTAAACATCGGTTTGTGATTTCACATATAGCTATAGAAGTCAGCGAATTCAGCGAATTCACTTGGGGAATCCTGCCTGTTTGTCATTCAGTAGCAATGTGATTTCACACTCAATTATTACCGTCTCACATATGGCTATAGAAATCGACATTCACGACAGATTCACTTGGGGAATCCTGCCCTGTTTGTCATTCAGTAGCAATGTGATTTCGCATTCAATTATTATCGTCTCATATTGCTATAGGGTCGGCATTCCGCTGACAGATTCACTTGGGGAATCCTACCCTGTTTGTCATTCAGTAGCAATGTGATTTACGCATTTCAATTATTATCGTCACCACATATTGCTATAGAAGTCGACATTCGACAGATTCACTTGGGAATCACACTTGCATTTGTCCATTCATTAGCAATGTGATTTCGCATTCAATTATTATCGTCTCATATGGCTATGAAATCGGCATTCACGACTGATTCACTTGGGGAATTACGCGCATTTGTCATTCATTAGCAATGTGATTTCGCATTAGACCATCACGGTTACGCTCATGGCGAATTAGGTTGGTGAATCCCGTCATATCGATCATTGTGATACATTTCAAATCAATTTACTTTTATGCAATAATTTAAACCATAGTTTCAAATACATGCACACATCAAATGCGTGTAGCGAGACATTTGAATAACAATCATTCAAATCAATATATATATACTTATATATATATATATATATATATATATATATATATATATATATATATATATATATATATATATATATATATTTACAATTAACATTCATAGCAGATCCTGTCGCATTTTGTCTTCATATCATTTATGTATGACAAACATTTCAAATAACAATCATTCAATCATATATATATGCTTATATATATATATATTTCTAATTAACGTCATAACCGATCCTTAATCACATTTCAATTCCAATATCCTTTCGTATTATCTTTTCAAAGATATACTCCAATCTATCACGCATTTCATATACTCATTTACGTATACTCCATTTATATACTCATTCCGTACTCATTTATATATACTCATTCATGTATTCACTCACGTATACTCATTCCTATACTCATTCATGTGTACTCATTCATATGCTCATTCACGATATACTCGTTTCATTTGTTATCATTTTTACAGTTATATGTGATAATAATAATATATCCATAACCATTGTGTTCATGACATATTGCCTCGCATGTTCACAATCATGTTTTGTTTCAATTCGCTTATTTTCTACTTTCCATAATCATTTTCTATGTTTCATGAACACATCTTTACATTTTTCATTTTCTACATTTTCCTTGTTTCATGCCTATTACATATGGCACTTCATATTCTTGTGAAGTATGATGTATGTGGAATCACACCTCATTCATATTTTCTTATTCCTCTATGTATCTACTTTACTTAGAAAGTGGAATTAATCCAATCGGATCATCCAAACTAAAGTTATGGCATTTTCATGCCAACCAGTCAGGTTTACCCGGATTACAATTTTGTGAACAGTTCGTATTACTAATTTTTCTGGGATCCTAACTTCATGTTTGACTCTAGGTCATTGTATTATTTTAAATATAAGGTGCTAATGGTTCTATTTCAACTGGAATCACCCACCCGAGCAATCAAATCAAGTTACGTCCGCCAAACAACCCGACTACTCTATGTTCAAAGCTGGAACCAGAATTTGGCTTGTACATGGTCCCATTTTGAGTGAATTTTTAGGCCACTTAGGATCATAATTTGGCAATTCTATTCTTAAGTTTTGTTCTCCTTGAAGTCTATTTACGTAGCCACTCTGAATTAAGTTACTTCAAATCGATAAGAATTGAGTGTTATGGCCAAAATACGAAAACTGGTCGAAACTGGGAAAGCAGAACAGGGTGTACTGGTACATGTCTAACACGCATCGCACGCTCGCCAAAAATGACTGTAACACAATGTGTACCGTACAAGTTCAAAGTGCACCGCACAAGTGACCCGAAGTTCTCAAAATGTATTTTGTTCATATTTCCATATTTTGATACCCAATCAACTCTACTCTTTAAACACACATCAAAAACACTTCTAATTCACCTTTGTACCCTCTTCTATTCAATTCATCTTTCAATTTCATATGTTTCTTCAAAATTTTCATGAATTTCTTCCTAAAACTCCTTCTAATATGGGTTATGACCCATCCTCAAACAAAAACATGAATATTAATTAGGCTTACTCAAACTTCTAACTCATTACTTATATTAACCATGAATCCATCCTCAAAGTTGAAGGATTCCATAACCATCTGCCATATGGGATTTTACTCACCTTACTTTCCAAAATTTTAAGTTAAGATGAAACCCTAGCAAAACCCTAGGTTTGAGCAAGATAATCATCATACAAACCCAAAGATCCATGCCAAAATCTCATAGAATTCATAATCAAGGTGAGTTTCCATATAAAAGGTTAGTAGTTCCATACTTTTTTTTGGCTCCTCCATCTTCTTCCTCTTCTTTTTCTTCTTCCTCTTCCTCTTCTCCCCTTCTTTCTTCTACTGTTCTCCCCACCCTGAGACCAAATTTGGTCTTTTAATCCATGTTTCTAAGGCCATGTTTGGCCCTAAAAACTCCATTTTTAAGTTAAGTTTCTATTTGTAAAAGGTCCCTCTCCATCTCTTGGGCTATTTGAATTTCAACTTTCCAATATTTTATTTGGCTCCTATTCTCATCAACTATGACTTTTAAGCTCCCTTTCGGGACAAATTACAATTTTGTCCTGTTTGTAACTTTCCTGTCTCTCGTCTCATGGTTTGCTGTCAACCTACTAACAATGAACAGCTTACAAAATACCCTAAACATGTCGAAAACGATCATGATATTTCGCCAAGTTACATAACACTGGGGCGGAATCCAACCTGTGAAAAGCCTAAGAAACTAACTACAAGGCACAATGAAAAGGAGAGGAGATAACCATTTCATTTACCACTGTGTCGGGAGGGTATGCATTGATTATCAAAGGCTAAATGAAGTAACACGGAAGGATCACTTACCATTCATGGATCAATCGCTGAGAGGATTTCGCCACCTCTTCTATCGCTTTCCTGATGGTCTGTGATATTTTCCAAATTGAGATCGGCCGCAAGATCGGTGCAAAAGATAACCTTCACATGCCCATTCGCACGTATGCATACGTGAGGATGCCATTGGCCTTTGTAATGCCCTTGCCACATTTCAACGATGTATTTCGCATTTTAAGCGATTTAGAGCACATTACTGATGTTTACATGGACGATATTACAAACTTGGCGGAGGGAGTTTCGAGAATGCCTAATCAACCTGAAACTATCTCTGCATAGGTGCAAGGAGAAAAACCTAGTGTCGAACTGGGAAAATGCCATTTTATGGTTAGCCAGGGCATTGTATTGGGGCATATCATTTCAGAGAAAGGAATTGAAGTTGATAAAGCAAAAATTGAGTTGATTTCCAAACTGCCCCCACCCACGAATGTCAAGACTGTGAGGCAATTTTTGGGGCATGCAGGCTTCTATAGGAGGTTCATACAGGACTTCTCAAAAATTGCCAAACCACTTTATTAGCTTCTAGAAAAAGATGCTGGTGTTTGAGGGATGCATAATGCCAAATAAAGGTTTGAAGAGCTCAAAGCTTATTTTAACCACCGCACTGGAATAAGAAGTGGCTCCCCGACCGGGCGGCCAAGCCGAGGTTATGTGCGATGCAAGTGACCTCACCGTGAGCGCCTTGACAAAGAGCAAGAGGGAAAACGTATGTGGTTTACTGCCAAGTAAACATTGAATGAAGCTCAGAGGAATTACACTACCACCGAAAGAATTGGCCGGCAATAACCATGCTCGACAAGTTTCGCGGCATATTTGATAGTGGGTATACAATTATCTCTACGCATCATTCCACTTTGAAATATCCGCTCACTACAAAATGCCAAGGCTAGGGCTTATCGATGGGTCCTCTTACTCCAAGAGTTCAACTCAGATCTCGATAAGAAGTGGCGTGGAAAATGTTGCTACGATCATCTTCCGCACTAACCATAGCACACACAACACCCACAACCCTCCAATTTAAGATGAATCTCAGAGGAGTTCCCCTACCACCGTGACGCTGCCTGGTCGCTCACATTGCCAATTTTTTAGTAACAGGGGAGTTGCCAACATAATGGAAAGCATAGGACAAGAAGTTCTTCCATGCAAAAGTCCACTCCTACTATTGGGAAGAACCCTATTTGTTCAAAGATTATGCTGATCAAATAATCAGAAAGTGTGTGCCTGAAGGAGAACAACTAGATACTCACCACTGCCATGACAAAGGTTTACAAATACTTCGCTCATAAAACAAAGAAACAAAGCCATAGAAACACTAGTCTGCTTGATTTAATATCATGTCAACAACAATGCCAATATCAGAAAATCTCACGCCATATGATTTCACCAAATCATTCAATATCAGTTATTTGACACTAAGCACCACTCACTGGACTATCCTACTTCCTCTGCAAACATAAGATCCTGTGGAGTTGATCATGTCAAAGTGGTCATGTCAAGAGAGCAAAACCACAAACCAGACGAGTCTGAAGAGGTCCGACTGGAGTCCCAAAGTCACAACCAAGATGGAGGTTCCCAGCTTACTCAGAATAAACCTTTGAGAATCTCCTATCCAAGTATGGTGTCAAGTACAAAGTGGCCACCCCTTATCATCCTCGCACTGGGCAATAAGAGCTAGCCAACAGGAAATCAAGACTATATCGATGAGCTGTGAACTCAAACAGGAAGGATTGGTCTCTCAAGATTTTGGATTCCTTATGGGCATATAGAACAACATACAAGACCATCCTTGGAATGTCCCCCTATCGCCTAGTTTATGGCAAGGCATGCCACTTGCCTGTGGAAATTGAATACAAGGCGTGGTGGGCAATAAAAATTTGAATCTAGACATGGGAAGAGTTGGCCTTAAAAGACTCCTTGATCTCAATGAGTTAGAAGAGCTTAGGAATGACGCCTACTTCAATTCGAGAATCGCGAAAGACAAATTAAAGAAGTGGAATATCAAATTTATAAACTAAGAACTTCAATCAGGTGGGGACCAAGTCCTACTTATGACTCCAAACTCCACCTTTTCCTCGGCAAGCTCAAATCAAGATGGATCGACCATTCATCATTCATCAAGCATACCTCACGGTTCAAAGGACTCGGCCAACCCAAATGATAATAAAGGTTTCATAGCCAATGGACAGAGTGAAGCCCTATGTCGCAAAGCACACCGCAGACAGTGGAGAGATTCTCTCCTAATTTGGGCGAAACCTCACGCTACATTTGGGAGTGGCTTCGCAAGATCTCTAAGTCACCAATTTAATTACTTAATTTTGTTAAATTTTTACTTTACTAATGATCTTGTTGTGATCATTGTTTGGCTTGTTTTTCTTTCAGATCAAGGAACAGCAAAGAAAGATCACCACTCCTCCAAGAGCACCTCACCGCCAGCCGAGGACGATCTTCACTGTACCCAATCGACCGGGAGTGAGGTACCACTTCCTCCACTAACTTTCCGTTCTACACCCCATTGTGGACAATGCCATACTTGGTTGGGGTGTAACGCCCCAAAAATACCCTAGAATTTTTATAATAAAAATTATTATATATTCCGTATATCAAATAATCTGCATTTTTCGGGAATCGTTGTACGAATATTGATTAAATTATTATTGAATCTAGAAATAAACCCAAGTGAAAAAGAGAAAATATGGAAATTGTAAAATGGGGACCTAAGGGTCAATTGTAAGTAAGTTTATATGTCTAAGTGAAATTAGGAGAAATAAATGAGTAAAAAGGGAAAATAATAGGAGACTTAAATGAAGAATACAGAGAAATGTAGGGACCTAAATATAAAAAAAAAGAAATAAAGAAAAAAATCAAGGAAAGGGCATGTGGCATGTAGGAAAGAGGGAGGAAGTTTCCTCATTTTTAAAGTACGATTAAGGGTGATCCATAAGAAAGGAAAACAGAGAAAAGAGCAGAGATATTTTAGGTGAGAAGCTCTCACTTCTTCTCAGATTTCAAATGATCGGGATCATGTTTCAGTAAAGCAAGAGGAAAAGTCCTTCCTCGTGACAAGACCTATAAGTAGAGATTGAATCTAGGAGTTTCGACAACCCAAGAGGTAGGTCTTCTCCTACTAAGGCTTTCTACCCTATGTCAGGTGGTGGTTATTCGTCTAGGGAATGTTTGGTTGTATTTTAAACCATGGAAGCTACATTGTAGAAAGCGGTGACAATTTAACTTAGAGCTGATTTTTGGGTAATAAATAAAGGAATTTGAAGTAAGTCCTTCTAGTAAATTCACAGCCTCATCAATGAACTTGATTTTAGGCTTTTTAATTTTCTACACTGACTCAGAGACCAAGTTATGGTCCTTTGATCGAGTGTCATGCAACAGAGGTCAAACAGACCATGCGCAGAGGTCAAGACTATGCGCCAGAGAGGTCAATGCATCTCATCCTGTGAGGCCGCGCAGGTCAGCCTGTAGACCCCATCCTATAGCGACTGCTCAAAGCCGGTTTCACCAGTTAACCACGTATGACTCCAACTACGCATGACCTCCAACTTTGAAAGGTCATAACTTCTTCAATCAACTCCGCTTGTGTTCTTCGACTCACATCCGGCTGAGTCAAGAATACATTCTATGACTGAGGAGGATAGAATATGTCAGACTGGTGTGTCAAAACGTAGTTTACCGAGGTCAGTCAGGCGCTTAGTCATACCGGGTTAGGTGTGACTACGTGATGACCTCCAACTGAAGGTCATAACTCATTCGGGTCCAATTCCGCTTTATGTTCTCGACTCTGAAGTGGAAAGCCCATTGAGTTGGCGAATCTATATATATATATATATATATATATATATATATATATATATATATATATATATATATATATATATATATATATATATATATATATATATAGCTTGTTGAAATTGTAACTCATATTAAACTCCTCAAAATCAATCCTAATCAAAACTATTACTAGTACGCATTTAATAATATTATTCTTTAATGGTTTTGGAATAAGGGCTAACGAGGAGGAAAAGACAAACTGAGATTGAAATTCCAAGGATTGGAATCAAAGTACAAAGATTTTTGGGTTTGTTCTACCGACTCCTATTCCTCGTTTCAAGTCTTTGCATGTTTGTTCTCTGACTCTATTCTTAGTTCAAGTATTTTGGTAGTTTACCAAGTAACTAGGAAATGAGTGCATAGATTTAGTATATCTTTGAAAAGATGATACGAAAGCGAATATGTAATCGAAATGTGATAATTGATAATCAAATGAATGCGAATGATAAGGACAGGATTCATCAAACGGAATCCGTCATAAATGTAAATTGAATGATATATTGAATGAACTACCAAGGATGCGAATTAATCGGCATCCGTCACTAAGGCACCCCAAATTATCCAATGTCCCACTTGGCGGATGCACCAATCGCATCCGCCATGATGGTGTATGGTACGCACTGATACCACATTCTCGGGTGCACCAAACGCATCCGGTCATGATGGGAGACTGGACCAAAGAACAAACACATTATCGAAACGATAAGGCGGGCGGATTCATCAAACTAACTGGCCGAATGTGAAATAAATAGTCAAGATGAAATAACCAACATTGATTTAGCATAAATGGATTTCTATGTATATTCTCTTAAATCTCATAAATTGAATTGTGAATGAATTGTCACTGAAATTGCATGATGTGATTTTGGTAAATGATTAGAACGAAAAGCATGCTAAAAAATAAATAGCATGAGTATATGTTGAATTAATAGGCATGGTTTAATTCTTTAGATGCATCGTAGTTACATTGAATATTGTAATAGAACTGAGAGAAACTACTACGAGAAATGCTTTAGTTATAGTTTTATCTATGCAGTTTTTAGTAGATAGGGAAATATTGCATAAGATCGTAAACAGAGTCATAGAGAGAGTAATGGCGTATGTTATATACCTGGCCATTTTAGTTATCATCTCTTTTGAACAAGTGTATTTAGAAATGTGGGTTAAACCTCAGTTGATTTTTGTATATCATTTTGAAAAGGGCATAGAATGCCTTTCTTTGTAAATGTATTTTGTTAATGTTGGCATTTCACCGAATGTTTGAATTGTAAATGAGGTAACGTTTATAGCCGATTATAGGCTTGCCAGCGCACTTCATGACTAAACAAGTGTCAAATCTTTGTCAGGAATGAAATAAGCGTCGAATCGCAAGACTCGGTTCGTCAGCCATTAAATTAGATCAGGATTGGTCGTGACACTTTTGAAAGAAAATTGCTCTTGTAAAATAAAAGAATTAGCGTCCCTAAGGTTTTGGTTGGGACTTGCCATTGGTCGAGTGAGCTGAGAGAAGTCGCCATGAAGTGAGATTTGGTGTTGGGTGATGTTTATCTTGCAGTTTAGGTTTTGTTGTACCACACCTTTCAATAAGCCCATTTTTACATGTTTTTAGAACTTGTTGCTTCATTTACTAAAGCACAAATTTGTGAAAAACACCTTCTCTATCTAACAACTCCATTTTATACACTTTACCAAATCATTTTACCCCCTGACCTTTGTGGTCACTTTTTATAAGTTTGAAAAGTTGAAACCTTTGTATTCTATCATTACTGAAAGTTCCATGCTATGATTAAGTAGATAGTTAGTTCGAAATCCCGATATTCAGCCTTTTCGTACCTTTGGCTTCTTACTACGATTCTGCACGTCGAGTTTTCATCAATAAGCTAGAAGGCACATACACCCACTTTTAAAACAGCATATACTAGCTGCCTATAATATTTAAAGTTCCCCATGAATGAAGGCCAATGTAATGTTTTAGAAAAGAAAAGATGAGAAAATGCAGAAGAGAGAGAAGAGAGAGAGAGAAGAGAAAAGAAGAAGAAGAGAAAGAGAAAGAAAGAAGAAGAGAGAGAGAAGGGAATGAAGGCCGCGGGTGCTTTGTCTTGAAACCTTGAGGAAACCTTGGTCAGGGGTATGGTGAAGCCTTTGAAACTGGTGCTACTATTAGTGTTTGGAGCTAGACTTAGTCTTGCTATGGGTTGATGGGTGGAGTTTGGCGAGTTGTGGGTGCTAGAATTTAGAAAATCATTAGAGTCGAGGGGTGGAAACACAACTTAAGACGTGGTTAAATCTCTTTTGACCAATCCCTAAACCTTAGTTGGTTAAGGAGTCATGGTGGATCCCAGATTCTACGGACTTTGTAATCGAGTTCTCAACATTTATATACAATACAAGAGGTGTAAATACAGTGGAGCAAACCATTCGGGTTAGTGGTATAAGGCATTGTAGTGGCTTTGGTTTGGGAGAGGTAACTTATGACTTATTGTTAAGTGATTACCCTAAAACACAGATTTTGGTGGAAGGTTGGGGCTGGTTCCTTAGAATGGACACTTTAACAAAGCTTTGTTCTTGTATGGCATTTATTCTCGGTGATTTTTATTAGGTCCAATTTTCATCATGAAGTGAATTACTCACTCTAGCACTTTGGAGCAGACAGTCTGATTTACATACTATATTTTATGGTCTTTTATCAGTGATATGGAATTTAACAATGTTCAGTTTGGGGGTGATTGGTACCCAAATAGTGCTATTTTGAGCCACAGTTGTTCTGAGTTTAAGCACTTTATTAATCAGCAAATAACCCAGATGATGCATTGAGGTCTAAACTACTAATCATTTTTGGCTGTGCATAGTAGTTTTACAAATAATCTTCATTATCTAATCAGGATTCAAAACAGAGAACTGGGCGAATTGAGAGATGCATGTCGGGCAGGAGAAACTTGGGCAAAAATGTGAAGAGAAGGAGAGCTCATTGAAAATCTCTTATAAGTTGAAAAGTGCAGCTTTGCCAAATTTACAACACCTGGAATTCGCGGGTTAAAAATTTTCTATCTTTACTCTACCTACACAACAATGGTGCACATTTGCCGCATTTTGGCTTTGTACAAAATTGCCCTTGATGTAATTTTAGTTCCCTTAGACATTATTGTAATTTCTTTGTTGCTGAGCTACCTACGCTGATCGAAAGCATGAATGCGATGATCATAGGTCAGTAATCAATCGATAAGGTGGGCTAAGCTTCCCTCCCTCGAATTTGGTTGGTGATTTCACCTTTTTCATTACTTTCTTGCATTTTCTAACTATCCAAACACCCTTTGATGATGACAAATCTTGCTGACTAAAAACCCCTCTCCTTGAAGGGAGGGCCATTGGAGTGTTAAGTTTTGAGAATAAAATTTGCACATGTTCTCATGCTTTTTCTTTAAACATTTAAATTATTTGCGTTCACCTTCTCACCTTGATTTAAATCTTGGCAGCCTTTCTCTCTAATGCTGTATTTGACTTTTTTTGGTTAATGGATGCTGTCTGAACTCAGCTGATACCCAGTTGTCTCTATTCAATTCTTGAAAGATTGGGTTGGGGTGTTCTCCATAGTTTGAGGTATGCTCTGATAGTACCATTTTTTCCAAGAGAAAATTTTGAGTTTGGGTTTTTAAAGCTAATGAAGATCCGAGTTCTGAAATGACTATATGTCCACCCTCCTCAATGTCTGAGGAAAGGGCCAGTCATATAGGACAACTTCAAGAACTCAAGTATTGGTATTTGAGACTTGAGAGTTACTCTTTGTAGCTTTTGTTCGATTTGTTTCGGTTTTCCAACCATTCTCACACTATTTTTTGCACAATCCAAAGAAATCCAAAGGGTTAACACCATTTCAATCCCTTTGTAACTCTTCTCTCGCAGAAGAAAACCCATCCGTATGTTCAACCTAGAGCCACTATCTTTTGGTGGTTTGCTCGTCAGTTATTAGGAATCCTAGGATATAAATTTTATTGATTCTGAACACCTACTTGGCATAAACGAATCATTAGCTCAGGCTTTGCAAAGATCCGAGCAACCAGCTGCAATTGCTCAGCAGTGATCAGCCATTGAGAGATGGCAGAGTCACCAAATAGATAGACTTTCTGAAAAGAAAGAAAGTGAGACCTTCAATGCCGTGAGAATAAGCAAAGAGGAAGCAAGCCGATAGCGTGCAAATGCATTGCACAGCCTGAGAGGAAGTTGGAATGTCGACCTCTTTGCTACAAGATGGGGCTTATCAGTGGGTGGGTTTCCATGACCAGAGTTCCCACCAAAGAGGGGACCATGGAGGTTCTTCTTGGATGGTTCAGGGCGTTTGTGATTGGCGTCTGTTTGATGTGTGTGATGGGTTTCATGATAGAAACAAAATGAAATTAAGTCTCCAACCGAATATCAGGGGTTTACGTAGTTGAGCAGAGTAATATAGGATGTTAGTAACTTTGAAGGCGAGAGGTTCGTAAGTTTGAAAGGCTACAGCAATGACCATGGCCAGATTTGTGTCACGAGATTTTCCCATACAACGTGATTTCTCGTCTGTGACATGTGCTCTAAATGTGGAATGAGAAAGAAGAGGAAAATGAAAGAAAAGATGAGAAGGCAGGGGAAAGGGGAAAATCCAGTTGGTCAAGTATCATGCATGTGATAAAAATTGAGGACCATGGGTTTCCGGTCCATTCTGACTCAAGCTACCAATAAGAATACTATCCACACCCGCACCATCGGTTTGAGAGCCTGCGAGGCGCTTTAGGGGGACAAAGATGTTGGCCATTTTATTTTCCTTGTTGTTCTCAGTGTAGGAGAGAAGACACAGGAGAATGTTGGAGATTGGCAGTGCTTGCCGGGTTGTGGATCCTGGAGCTAAAGATACCAAAGATTGTACAGGCACATCTTCAGCTGGAAGCAGGGGCAACGATTTATGATTCGGAAAGACCAAGATTAACTATCTTAGGTCTTAAGGGCCGGACTTAAATTAATGAACATGAATGGGTGATTACTCATTTGGAAGCTTGTATTAGTAATGAAATCTGGCGCCGGATGCTGATGTGATCGAGTGAATTTTCTTCTTTTGATACTGTGTACACGTAGAAACTGATAGATCAGGATCATTTCGTTGTACATATGTCTTGTTATACCAAACTTGAGTGGGCGTTGCAGGAGTGAGCCGAGTATGACATCTTGGCGGACCTGTCGGACATGAGTATTGTGTGGTCAGATATCTGAGTTGTCTACAAGATGGAGAGATATATGAATTGCTCAGAGACTTGATGAGGTTATCCTTTGGGAACGATGTGATATTGGGGATGAGTGGTTATCCAGAAGCGACGATGATGGGTGCTAGATGAAAGAGTGACCCTAAGGACACTGAATGAGGATGAAGTAACTTTCATCAGTGAGAGGTGAAACCACCTTTCTAATGTGACATCCGCAACCCTTCTTTAGAACAATGAGTCAGAAAGGATGTAAACTGCTTGGCTTATGTAGTTAAACGAAAAGAAAAGCAGACACAGTGCATCCTATCCCTACCAGTTAGTGACTTTCGGGCGTGTTTCGGAGAAAGTTGGTTACTCAGAGGAATTAAAGTTTGCTATCGGTGTACAGGGTTCCACAACGGCATTCATTACAAGTGCTCAAATGGCTCCGGTGAGCTAAAGGGTGAGTGAAATTTGCAGGAAGCGTTGAAAGGTTGTGATCTGGGTGTATCTTATGGGAGCTCTATTTGTTGAAGAAGATGGTACCACTTGACTATGTATTGATTCTCGATATTGAACAAGTTGGCTTGGTAAAGAATAAGTATCCAGATTACCGGGATTGATGATTTATTCGACCAAGGCGAGAAAATCTGATATCTTCGAAAGAAGATGGGTTTCGAATCTGAATATCATCGATTGTAGGAATTATGAGATGTGGATGTGCTAAAACTGGCATTTAGAGCGTGATACTGGGCATTGCCAGGTTCCTTTGGCCCCGTTTGGTTTGACAAATGCTCGTGACTTTCATGGACCCTATGTGCTAGTTGTGTTTTTGACCAGTATGTGGGATCGAGTTTGCTCTGTTTCATATCAGTTCTTGTGTATTCAAGATGTTCCATGGAAAAATCCGTTTATACACCTCCGGGTGAGTGTTGTTTAGAGACTTTAGGAAAAGGGTTATAAGTAAGGAGCAAGTCTAGTAGGTTTTGGTTGTTGATGTCCTTTCTTCAGACACATTCTGTATGAAAAGAGGAATCACAGAGTGGATCCTAAAGAAAATGAAAATTAATTTGTTGGATAGGAAGCCACAAAAAGAAATGTTAAAGTCGTAGTTTCACAGGGTGGGGTTCTCTGAAGGTGATTAAGGGGTTTCTATGATTGACCATTGGCGAATCTGCTCAGAAAAAATGCAAAGTATAAATGGGTGAAAATGTCGTAGTTTTGTCGTTGAAGTGACATTCTTAGCAGGCTCGGTCACCCCCTGGCCGACCTCTGGTAAGTATATGATCTTTAGTGATCGTCACCTAAATGGACTAGGATGTCTAATACGAAGAGGTAAAAAGTATTTTTAACCCTATACTTCAAACCAATTAAGCCGAATAAAAAAAGTATTGCATGATTTGAATTATTTACTGTTATGTGTTGTGCTAAAATTTGGAGACATTATTTGTATGGAAAAGGTGTTTCATTGCACGATCATAGAGTCTTAAGATTTTACCTCACACTTGAGAGCAACTTTAGACCTGCGGATGTGGATGGAATTGATAAAGATTATGGCTAGTGATTGATTATCTGCCCGGGAAGGCCAATATGGTAACCATTCTGCTGATGAAAATCCTTTTTCCTTCGGCGTTGAATACTCATTGTGTGTGACGGCGGTGTGCGATGAAGTGGCGAAATTGACTGCAGACAAAAATGTCTTGACCCAGAGTCTTTGGAAGCACAAAGATTGATAGAAGAATTTTCCACTGACAAACAGTTGGAAGATGACGAGGCAGGTTCTGGTGATAAAAATGGGTTTTGTGTTATAAGGATCGGGTTTGTGTAGTGGAGTATTAATTTGAGAAGCCATGCCGAAAGGCATGGTGGATCTTTTTGTTATCCATCGTAGCACAAAGATGTGGATTTGAAATATCGTGCGGTGGTCAGAAATGAAAAGCGTTTGATCGTGACCAAGTGTTTGGTGTGTCCAGTGGCGAGCATCAGGATGTATGGGATTCATTCGACCTGTAATTACGGGTGGAAATGGGCCAGAATTACCATGGATTTTTGTGTTGAGTTGCCATTGTGGGAGGAAGCAGCGACTGATTTTGGGTAAATGGTCGGCGATTGACTTGAAGTGTTTCAGTTCTACCAATGAAACAACCAGCATTGAATTTGCGTGGTGTATGTCGAAATAGTTCGGTTACATGGATTATGATTGATGCCCAGAGGTGCTATTTTGAGCCTTTGTATTGTAGGTTTTGGTACTTTTTGTGCTTTTAATCAACGGAGTAACAAATTTTACACATTATGGGTCTGACCATTCTAATGCGCATTTTGTAGGCTAATTTGTAGTTTTACAAATATTAATGCAATTTGTTGATTCGATCAAGCACGAAATTGAGTCGAACTCGACTTTCAGATCATGAATCGAAGGAAAGGAGGAAGCGGAAAAGCGAAGCGACATAGAAGATTTTAAATTTACGGCACTGTCGCAGTACGCCACTAAGTTTAAATGCGATTCAGGAATTTCGCATTAGTCTTTAAATTTTACCTTGGTCAGAAATTTTTGGCCGGTCTGCATTCTCCTGCATTAATTACTTGACCTGATTTGACTTCCTTTATCCCACACCTTCTGCAGCAATATAGGTGGGGTATTTTCTTTTTAACACTTGGGCTTGCTGTATGGCACTCATATAATCTGCTAAGCAGGCAACGATTTTTTTACCTTCTTTGGAAGGTCTGGTGAGCGGGACTTTCCCCATTTGGTTTTATCTCCCTCATTTTCTCTCCCTTTCTTCCATTTTCTCGGCTACTAAAACACCCTAGGATGACAACTCACCAGATGGTTGACTGAACCGCTTTTTCTCCTTGAAGGAGAGCTACTGAGCTGGTTTGACAAAACTGGTTCTGCTGGGCAGAAACTTAGTTTTGTGAGTATAACACCTTTCTATTCTGGTTTTGATCTTTGAAGTGTTGATTAACTGTATTTTTATGGCTTTAGAGTTGGGTGGTCTTGTTGCTAGATCCATGATATTCATCAGTTGCTTTCTATTAGTTCTTGTAGGGTGGGTTTGGGGATGTCTCTCTGATCGAGCATTAATGTCAATAAATTTTATATTTCAAAGGAAAATTTTAGGGTTTTTAGTTTTTTATAGCCAAGCAGTCGATTAGGGAAATGATCATCTTCCCAAGCCGAGAGACAGGACCTCAATCCGACCCAATCTTTGAGGTTCTTTTATGTTTTTATATCTTTCAGTTTCAACCACATCAAACCCTATTTTATCAAATCCCAATCCATGAAATTCACCTTTTTGAATAGCGCAAATCATTTACGAAAACTCATCCTGTGTTGGGCTCTGAAGCCTTATCTGCAGTGGCTATACTCTGTTGTGGGAGGAATTTGAGGTATAAATATTGTTGATTCAGCACCTACTTGTGACCACAGGCAAATGGCACCTTCAGGGATGAGCTGCACCAATAGTGCAAGTGAGAAGGTGGTGAGCTTGTGATCCTCATCACAAATTGTTGGTGAATTCTAACCTTTTGTCTCTATTTTATTCCCCTAGCAGTTCATTGTTGGGTTGATTTAATTTTATCATCCATACATGAATCTTCATTTGTACAAGCTAACCTTAACACACATGGTAGCCACTGCTTTCTTTTTGGTTGTCTGTGCATTTGTTGCTTTCACAGCGACTTATGCACCATGGGGCAAGGAGACATAGGCGGTGGAAGGGTCGATCCTCCCTGACAAGTTGAGTGAGCTGAAGCAACCGGATGGACCTCCACCGGAACCATGAAACCAGCAGGGGTTGAAGGAACCCAAGCTGCAAGAACCTGTGTGAGACCCTACTACCACAGGTGAGTACGCCTCATGTGTGGCCTCCTACTAAGGATGTGAATGTCGGACCTTATGCGGTGCACATACGACTCCATGGTATAGAAAAATGAAAATCCCTTACCCCTACACACATCTTTGGGTTTCTTGAGATGTGTGACTTTCAGGAGGCGTAGGTGATGTGGGTGCTGAGAGTTGAAGGCCTTCCCATAACTTTCGAATTTGAAGCTCCTAACTCTACGGTAGGAACTGCCAGAATTGGGGAGATACTTCTGCGACATAATTTTTTGAAGGGATTCTTGTACCCGCCAAACCAACTTAGTGCGAGAGTTGCACCTTCACGACCCTAGAAAATGAGAAATTCTCTGTCTTGGGAAGGTGCCTAGAGATCATCGATTCTTTTCTCACCATGGCTTTAAATACTTGGATGTTGATTGTCTTTATAATGGAATGTCCCTGCTATGCGGCGGTTGTTTGGAGACTATGTGAGAGAGACTTCGCGAGCAAACACCGGAAGGAAACGTGGACTTCTTGAACTATGTATTTGAGACATCAAACATACAGATAGACATTTATAGTGAGGAGAAGGATGGAGCCTCTTGACCGTCAAAGGGAGGCCTTCTCCTTCAGAGGATATGAAATGAAAGATCATTTGTCTACTTTGACTCTGAAAGTTAGAAGGCAGATGCGAAATCAACCCTGAGAAATGCGGGTTTGTAGGCGGGGCCCTTTACATCCTGTGTAGCCCCAGTTGCTATTCCCCTTTGTGCTTTTGAAGAGCATTGCCCAGCTGCTCGGCCGATGGGGATATGATGGCTGAACATTACCAATGTTGGAAGTAATACAGAGACCTGAGCTAATGCCCATCTGTGATACATATAGCCTATTGGAGGGAAATATTGACCTCTTCGGCTTGAGCCCTCGGAAACATACTTGCGGTTGCCACGACGAGTGGTTCCCCATCACCGACCCCATCCACCACCATCCACAATCCCTTTTGAACAAGCTATTTAAATCGAGGTAAGATTGGTGGAGGAATTTTGTACCGAGGAAGCGAAGGCCATCAATGGCTGCGAAGAGCCCCAGATATCGAATTGGCAACTAAACTCCTTGAAAAAATAGATGGTTCTCGAAATGATCTTAATCAAAAATAGATAACCTACAATACTCTCCATCACAAGACTCACTGGCTAAGCGGTGCGAGGAACAAGGAAATTCACAGCCTTGAACCATTGATCCCAGAGTGCATAGTTGAACTTTTCTCTGAACCTACTCCTAGGATGGATGGTAAAGGCCAGTTATCCACCTTGAGAAGTGGTAGCGGGTTTATCAGCAGTTCTATACCTATTGAGGGAACCAAGGAAGAAAAGGAAATTGGAGCTAGAACATATAATTTCTCAAAGAAGATTCAATGAGAAGAGCATGCCCCTCCTCAGTTCTCAAACGTAAAAGGTGAAAAGCCTCAATCATCCCGAGGAATTGGGGTGCTAAAATGAGTGAAGTCAGTGTCGGCTGCCAGGCAACGGTTAGCTAGTTCCAGCTTATGCCCAGGGTGCTGAGACCTGCATGTGAAGGATGATTGGATATTGATAAGGCCTTCTTGATGGCAGTCAATACCATCATTCATGGGCCAGTGAATAAAGATCAGGGATCTATAAACCCCAAACAGCCAGCCGGAGAACCTCTGTGGCTAAAAAACCTTTATTGTTAGTTTAGGAATGAATGTCAACACCACTGCCGTACTGTTGTACTAAGCGGTGAGTTTAGAAATTAAAGCCTACCACCATCCTGCCCATCTTTGATGATGATCATTTGAAATTCACAAAGAACATAGTGAAGATGTTTTGACTAAGGTGGATAAATTTTACTATAAACGACTTTGTCGTCTTGATACAATTGATGGCGGGAAGTGTATCATGTACCTATCATATGGCCCAGAATATGACTGCGCTCATCTCATAATAATTGCAGGCCAAGTCATCGGCTCACATTGTGATATGACGTGAGATCAACATCTTCCACCTAAGTAAGCGAAGCACAAATCGTAGATATTTGGAATGAAGTCACACTAATTAGCAAGTGGAAAACTGATGTTCTACTATTTGGGAGGGGTGATGAAGAACAATGAAGGAGTCTGGCAGGAGAATCGATACCTCGGTCCACTCTCACCTTCAGCTGGTTCTGACACTGCGGAGAAGGTGAGTCTATTGGCTCTGAGACAGAAACTCACGTCTGTTGCGGCTCACCTGCAATGAGCATGGAGGGACTTCTCCTCAGCAGTCCTACACTGAGCACGAGAGGACTGCTGAGTAGAATTGGTTTCTGATGGGGTCTCAAGCCACTCAATTTTCTAAATCAGACTTTATATCCTTTACTTTACTGGTTTAATTTGTAGTTTTACATAATTTTCTTAATTTTAGATTTGTTTCTATGTAATTTTACTCATTTTCGTACATTCTCATAATTTTGCTATTTACATTTCAGTTACCCTTGGACTCCACAAACTATCAATGACTCCTCGTTTACCTTTTGTTTTGATTTTCTGTTTTATTTATTTGTTTTATTTTCATTTCGATTTATTTTAGTTTTCTCTTTAGATTTTCTCTATTTAAGTTAATCTTTGTTTCTTTCTTTTTGTTTTCTGTTTTTTTATTTTGTTTATTTTTTGAGTTTTTGTATCAAAATTTTGAATATGAGGAGATCTTTGGAGCCAAGAAAAAACCCTAAATTTTCGCACCTGTGCCTCCCGTTTTGTTTGCCCTGCTTTCACATCGAACTCAGTTTTGATAATTTTGGTACCGTTGGAAAGCTTAAAGAGTGTAGAATCCAAATATAGCAAGAAATATCACTTTTGAAATTTTGATAAAGCTTTAATTTCCAAAATGCTCCAACTGGTCACTTTTTTCCTCTCTTTTCTTCTTCCAACTTATTCATTTGAAGCTCAAATGGAATGAATAAGATCTTGATCGAAAGCTTGTGAAGTCTCCTATCCAACAACGAGTACATCTCATCAAGGAGGTATCACTTCCATTACTCTACTTTTTCCAATCAGGCCCCATTACGGGACGATGTGACATTTGGTTGGGGTGAGAGTTGAAAATGGCTTTGTTTATGCTTTGTTACCTATTTTGAGCAAGCCCATTTGTGTTGTTGGTGAAACGCCTATTTTATCTTGTTTTGTGAAGCTATTAGTTATCTTGAAAAATTTGAAAATATAGCCATTTTGTTTTGCCTATCGACATAGCTGTAGTTTAAGAAAGTGAAACTTTGTCCAATTCTTTTTTGATGTTAGATTGGTTCATGCTAATTGTTGGATGATCCCGGTTGAATTCTTGTTTCTACTGACCTTTTCAATACCTCATCTAATCACACACTATAAGGTTTCTTGATAGAAAAGCGCTAACATACAATTCTTTTCAATAGCCTAGTTCTTCTGCCTTGATGAGTTAGGACCCAAGGAAAAAGAAGTATTGTATTCGAAATAAAAGAGAAAGAAAAAAAAAGAAAAGAGCAAGATGAAGAAAAGAAAAAGAAAGAAAAGAAAAGAAAAATTACTACTTTTCCTTGAGGCACGACATATCAGAAGAGGTATATAAGAATGTTGTGAGTTACTACTAAACCAGTGGTTGAGAACCCACCAGGCCAGTGCTCGCTACATGGGTGGATGGGGTGAGGAGTTGAGCGAGTTTGTAGTCTTTGAGTCTCAAATCGTTCAGTTGAGGTGAGCACAAAGTTTGTGGTGAAAGATCTTTGACTGATGCCTAAGCGCCCAGTGGATTTAGGGTCATCGGTGGATCCCAGATTATGGACTTTGGTGAGAATTGATTCCTCAATATTTACGCCCTACAGCTTCAAAGAACTATAGATAAGGTGGAGTCCCCGATGTTTGTTAGATTCTGGTAATAACTTGGTTGGGAGTGCGGTTTGCGATTTATTGAAAACAATCGCCTCGACACTTAGATTTTGGTGGAGTTCAAGTTGATTCTCGGGTTAGTGCTCTTACGGAAGCTTGGTCTGTTTAGCATTCATTCTCTTAAGATGGATTTATAGAGCGGGTTTTGGTGATTCATACTCGAGGTTGAAACGCTACTCTACGTGCTTTTTGGAAATACCATTTTTTTGAGAACATAATTTTATTATTTTGATGTTTGCCTTTCTGCTATTTCATTGCTAAAGGACTAACAATGAGTGGGGGAGTGATTGGTGCCCAAAGTGACCTGAACCTCTTGTTGTGAGTTTGAGGCTTGCACTTTTGTACTATTAACTTGAATTATTGATTTGCATTAAGGTCAGAAATTTACATTCTGCTATGTCGCATTTGGGGGCATTTAATTTTGTGGACTTACTGCCTATTAATAAATTTGTTGATTCAATCCCAAACACGAAGAATTCAAAGTCGAACTTCGACTTTGCGAGATAATAAATGAAAAAAGAAAATGAGGGCAAAGAAGAAGCGAAACGAGGGAAAGAGCATAAGGGTGCAGGAATTTGCTACTTAAATTTACTTGCTGGTGCGGGAATTTTAACGATCTTGAAAATTTCTCCTTGCATTTGTGACACAGCCCATTGACTTCCTTTTCCATTTACCCTTCATATCATGTATTGAGGTATTTCATATTTTTGCCTGGAAACTTCTGCTCTTTCTCTTGTCTTGTAGTACATAACTGATTTTCTTGCTTTCTTTGGAATCTGGTATGATGGGGTTTTCCCTTGTTTCTCTTTCCTCTGTTTCTCTCACTTTCTTCCACATTTCCTAGGTTTCCAGAAGCACCCCCTATGAGGACAAACTCATAGGATGGTTGACTAAACCAACTTCCTACTCCGCCCGAAGAAGCGGCACATTGGGTAGTTTTAGAGCAAGCTGACTAGTTCCTCTGTACCGCCAATAGTTTTATTAAAAATTATGTTTGCACTCTCATTCTGGGTTTAAATCTTAAATGTACCTTGATTAACTTTGTGTTGTAGCAAACTTTGGGGTTCGGTGGATGTATTACTACAGATCCATTAATATTCATTGGTTCCCTCTAATAGTTATTAGGAATTTGAGTTTGAGATCTGCTCTCACGGTCATGGGCATTGTGTCAATAAATGCACTATAGTTCAGAAAATTTTTTAGGGTTCGGTTTTGTAGCCAAACGAAGATCGGTCGAAAGGACCTCGAGTCATCCTCCCGATACGAGAAGGACAGGGACCTCTCATTTACCATAGGACCTCAAATCCAGTGGCCCAATGCTTCAAGGAGTTCTATTTATATGTTATTTCACCTTGTTTTGGGTTTCCCAATCCTTGAGCCTTTGTTTTATCATGACCCCAAGAGTGACAAATTCTGGCTTTGGACCGGCGCAGTCATTTACACAGAGAAGGCCCATCCACGTGTTTGACCTAGAGCCACTATCTTTGTGGTAACATACTCGGTGATGGAGGAATTTAATTATAAATATTGTTGATTACGCACACTACTTGGGCTGGCTGTTCTATATCCATTGTTTGGTGAGATGGGGTTTTGCTTGAGATTTTTTGGGAAAATTGAGGCCTTAGGCACTCAGATTTGTTACAACATTCCATCCGCAAATGGATGGACAATCAAGAGTGATCGGATGCGTGAAGATGTGTTGGGGTTGTGTGATGGGCTGTGAAATTCTTGGATCCAACACATCCCTTTGGTTGAATTTAATAACGAACATGGTTCAATCAGTATTGGAATGGGCCTTGGGCGTTGTGAATGTAGAACGTTGTGTTAGGCGAATTGGTGAAAAGCGATTATTACTGACTTGACCACAAGAGTGAAAGATGAAAATGATTAGAGATGGATGAAGTGGCGCGGGTAGATGAAATCATCTTATAAAGAAAAAGATATTCGAGAGAAATGAGATCGTAATAAGTGTTTTTAAAGTATCACTGCTTGGAAGAAGGTGATGAATTTAGGAAAAATTAAGTTGGGCCTAGTTCATTTGGTCCATACGAAGTGACGATTGAAAAAGTGGTCCCGTGGCATGCCATTTGTAGCCACCTCGAGGGGTGAATAAGATTCGTAATACTTCTGTGTTCGCCTTCACGATATTTGAGAGAAGTATGATCAACCCATGCGTGGTCTTCGGAACAATTGTTTGAACCATATTTGACACGAGAAGAGCCGGTAGAGATTTTGGCTGTGGTGAAAGAGTGCTTGAACAAGAAGAATTTCACTAGTCAAAGTGTTGTGGAGAAACCACAAGACCTAAGAAATATAGGAAGCGAAGAGCGATGCGATATGTAACCATTTCTGAAAGGTAATTTTGAGGACTGAGAATTTACCAATTGAAAGGAGTTGTAACTGCCCCAAAAATACCCTAAATTTTATATGAATTTTATTACTATATTTAATTTTAAATTGGGCTAACTTATGACATTTCAAGGATAATCGTGATTAAATGAAAATAGTAAATGTGAAATGAATGTGTGACATATGATTAAATATTTATATCTTCAAAATAGAAAATAAGTTGAACACAGAAATAACCAAGTGAAAAAAGAAGGTAAATTTAAATTGTAAATGAGGACCTAGGGTCTGTTTGTGACAAGATAAAGGTCTAGGTGAATATGAAGAATGTAAATGCAAATAGAGAAAAATCTCTTGGGCGGAATGGCATTTGCAGGATAACTTGGGGTCAATGGTTTTAGTGTATTGCCAGGCATGGCCTTAGAAGAGGAAATAGCGATGGGCAGCCACTTTTGGTGCTTGAAAGCCATTGTGCAAAACGTTTTAGAGATTCTTTTTGAGAAGAGGAGAAAAGGAGAAGAGAAAAAAGCTAGAACTTCAAGGTGGTTTCTTTACATTTCTTGCTTCTAAAGTGATCAAGCATCTTGGGTGGAAGATTCAGGGATTTAGAGTAGAACCAAACCTATCTTTTCTTTCAAATAATGTTTTGGGTTGAACCACAATCATCTGGTTTTGCTCATGGTTGGTTGGTTTAGGAGGATATTAAAATGCCTTTGGGAGTGATTTCTAGAGTTTCATTGAGACTATGAGTGATTTTTTTGGAAGAAATTGCAAAAGGGGAGAAATAGGAAAACTTGGAAAATTCGGGTTCCTTCGCCGCAATGAAGGGTTGTGACGAAGGGCCAAAAAGGCCCCCCTCCCCCCCTCACGGCGTAGCTATGCTACACCACGGTGTAGGCACTGTTCATAGAGGCAAAAATTTTGGATTTTGTTCCGAACACCTCGTATTCGTACACGATTGTTTAGGAACCCTAATAAATGACTAATGGGGGTTCAAATAAGAATGAAACTAAATGAAAAATGTACCGTACCTTGCGGCCTCAGCGAAGCTTCGCTTCGCCTCGGCTAGTTTGTCTTTGGGCAGACTTAGTGTCTTAACCCAAGACTGTTAATGAAGATAAATTTATAATTCACTAAAAATGTTTAATAATTGTTTATCCACTAAGAGTGGCATAATTGTTATTGACTAGGGGCAGTGAAGGGATCACCTAACCTAGGCCAGAGATCAAAGGGAAGAAGCGAGCCCGGCGACTTTGGTTTGTTCACGACCCTATATTCTTATTTCAAGTGTTTTGGTAGTATAAATAAATTTGAAAATGATTATATGGAATAGTATATCTTTGAAATGATATTATGAAAGTGCGTATAGTTTGAAAATGTGATATTTGAAATGTTTGACAGTGGTACGTGAGTGATTAATAGAATTATAAGCGAATTGGTCAATTCTCTTGACATCTTGAATTGAATCGATATGCGAGCGACCAACATGTGGGATTCACCAACTGAATCCCGTCCTTGATGGTGTATGGCGTGAAGAAATGTCAGCAGTGAGGATGCGCAATCGCATCCGTCTTAATGGCGTATGGCATTTTATAAGTGACCACATGGTGAAGTTGCACCAATCGGCATCCATCATGATGGGGGACTGAAATTGATAAATGTGTAAGCACATTTGCAAATGATAAAAGGCGGGATTCACCAGCGGAATCATCATGAATGTAGTGTATAAACAAAGTGAATAATAGCTTTGGTGAGAGTAAATGGGATTCGTAAACTAAATACATCCTTGGGAGTATATGTTTGAATCTCATGATTTGATTTAAGTAAATTGGTTGCATGTGAAAATGCATATTTTGATATGATTAATGATTTGTAAAGCATGTGAAGGTGAAAGCATAAGTATTGTTTGATATAAAAGGCGTGATTTTATGATAAATGCATGTCATGTTAAACTGAAAATTTGAATAAAATGTATAGAACCACTAAGCATGAAAATGCTTAGCATATAGTTTTTATCTATGTGCAGGTTTCGAGTAAACAGGAAAGAAGGCAAGATCAAGAAGCATAGAGTCATAGAGAAAGTTGCGGCGTATAAGTATATACCCCGCCATATGCATATCATTCCTTTTTGAATGTGTAGCATTTTGTGAACAAAAGAGTTAAACTCTGAACCATTATTTTGTATATCGTTTTGTAAAGCGAATACCTTGTTTCAATAAGCGAATTGAATAAGGTATTAAATGTTTGTAGATTTACCATTTGAAAAATACTTCCGTGTGGTGAAAACCCTAAAACAAAATGACATAAATAAATGTTTTGATAAGATAAATGAAAGCGTCAGTAAACGAGGAGCTCAGTTGGATCAGCCCCTTGAGTTGAAACGAGGGAGTTAGTCGTGATTTTGAAAAAATAAAATTTAATAAAAAAAGGTGAATAAAAATAATTAAACAAGCATCCCGATCCGGTTCGAACCCGCCATTCGGGTCAGACCAGAAAGGGGTGCTACATTTTATACTACATGTATAATATATATATATAGAGGCAGTAGTATTGAATTAAATGCATTGGGAGAGAGTTGGAGGTGCAGGAAATGTCAAAAATAGGCTACTGCATGTTTGGGTCGTGACAAGGGATTCCTGGTCGCAACAAAGTGTAGGAAATGCTAAGAACATGCTACTACTGGTTTTGGATCGCGACTGAGTTCTTTTCTGTATGTTTAGGTCGCGACAAGGGTTTTCTTGATCGCGACAGAGCCTCCTAGCTCTATGTCGTGACATGGTTTTCCTTGTGTCGCGACATGGTTCTCACTTTTAAGCTATAGAAAACGTCGCAACATGGCATTTCTTTGTTGCGATAGGGTTACTGGTTCTCTGTCGTGACAATGTCGCGACTGAGGTTTTCTATGTTGCGACCGAGACAGTCACAAAGAGAGGTCGTGTTGCGATAGGTTTGGTCTTGGCTAGGGATTTCTAGGTGCGTGACGGCTTTTCCTTATCCACGATGAAGATTGTCAGAGTGAAGGTTTTCTAGGTCGCGACATACGTTTAATGCACAACAAGGCTGGTGCATCGACGCCGTTTTATGTGCGACGGGGCGAGTAAATGGGAGGAGTTTCCCATGCCATGACCTAGTATTCTAGGTCACGGCGAGTTTGGAGTCGCCCGACTTGGCCAAGGTCATGTCGCGACATGGCTGACGGGTGCGATAGAGTTGTCCGCAGCGAGGGCACAGGCGCGTGGCAACAGCTCTCTGGGCACACACACGACAAGGCATTGCGTCGCGTTGTGGCCAAGGATTATTCACGGTGAGAGGTTGGTGCACTACGAGAGTTCTACGTAAGCGGCCAGAGAGTTCTCTAATAAATGCTTAGGACTTCATACAATGGTAAAAAAACCCAGGTTTGGGCGTCACATCGTTAATTTGAGTATGTGTAAAAAAAGTTAAAAAAAAAAAGAAAAAAAAACAAAGAAGAGAAAAAAGAAGAAAAAAAGAAAAAAAATCATTTATATATCCTATTGTATCATTTTCCATTGGGCATGTGTACGGACGTGACATCCTATTCTGCCAAGTATATATGATGATGAGAGTTCGTATGTGAGCTCTCCTTTTAGTTAGATAGTGTGACATTTGAGAGAGACTGTGACTTTCTCATTTTAGGATATTTGGATTCTTGTCTATCCATCACACTATCCTTTTCAGATGTGACCTTCCTCCATGCTATGATACAAGGCGACCACCACAATTTTCACCTTTGTGCTTTCTTGTTGACCTCTATTCCATGACCTTTATTGATTTGATTATACCTCGATTTCTTCCTTTCCCTTCATGCCTCACTTGACACCTGAGCACAATCTTATTATTGACTTATCATTTTTGCTTATCCAGTTGACATGTGATACTTTGTAACCCGTTATCTAGTGCTTTTAAGTGACGTACTCGGGTTCTTGACCCATGAGGTTTCTATACATTACATCACATGCATGATGGGTTTGGAGTTTTTTCTCATTGGGATTATTTGAGCCTACTTTCCCTTCATTTATTTTACCTTACCACCCGAGCCTACATTATGGTTCGATTTATAAGACCACCCTAAGGCCATGATGTCACACATTGTGTTTGATAGCTTACACATGGGCGATATTTGAGATTGGTCAAAGATCTTTTGGACCATGATGGATGAGGAGCATTGATGATGATCTTATACTTGGACTCACTACAAGAAAAATGGTAATTTTTGACATATATTATCATGATTTAAGGTAATATATATCAATATTGTGTATTTAAATAAACAATTATGACATATACAACTTGTTTACCCCAAAAATGACATATAAAATTTGTTAAATCCTTTCATGACTTATATTATATCACCTTGACAGATAATTTATGTCAATATATAGTCAATATATATGTTTATGTGCCTATGTAATTAAATAAAAGAAATGATGACTCCAATTTGTTTCATATATGTAAATCTAATTTACTTACTAAATCTTATAAATTGAAGTGCTCAACAACTATGCTAATAAAGGAATTCAAAGTTTGTTTAAAAAGTTTTAATTATTTATATTAATTTTAATTTTTTAATCAAATCAATTAAACCTTTTTTTAGTCTATATCAATAACAAATAAAAAAATGTTGATAAATTTTTTTTTAATTCACTCATTAATATCAATGAATAAAATCATAGTTTGTTAGGATAGATTTTATAGTTATCCAATTAATAAAAAATAATTTTATTGAAAATTGTATAAACATATATATTTTCAAAAAATTGGAAAATATATTATGGGGTATCAATTTCAAACTATTTGAAAACTGAGGACCAAATAATCTTATTTGAAGCCTAGTCCAACATGTGATCAAATCTTTGATAAAGAAGTTCAAATATTTTATAGAAAATGGTTGCAGATGTATGAGCCTTATGTACAAGCCTGTAACTATAGGTATCACCATGATGTAATCGGGTACAACCTATGTAAACTTCAGGTACTAAATAAAACTCACATTTGCAGCCATCTTTATCAAATATTTGAACTTCTTTATTAAATATTTGGACTTCTTTATCAAATAAAATTATATAATCCTCATTTTTTAAATGATTTGAAATTGATACCCATATCATAGTTTTTCCTTCAAAAAATCTATTTCATTAACATTAGTGAATTAAAAAGCTATTTTCAAATATTTATATTAATAATATTTAGTCAAAATATTTTTTTTTTAAATTATAGATTAAGTTTTTCTTATTTAAATGAATATAAATAAAATCACCCTAAATAAAAAAAAATTGAAATTTAATTTTAAAGAGTTTGTATAATCATAAATTATTTTCATAAATTATCTTTCATTATTATTAGTTTTGAGATTAGCTTGTATTTGATTTAAAAATAAATAATTAATATGAGTAAGCTTGAATTAAGATAATGAAATTACAAATTAATATGAAGAATATTGCGTTTCAAAATTTTATCATTTTTATTTTTTAAGTTAAAGGATTTTATCCAACATAAATAAAAAATTAACGATTTTATCCTATAAATTAATTATGGTAAAATGAAGTTATAAAGTTATAAATATATAATATAAGTGTATCTTCACAAAGTTGACTTAGATAGAAAATAAAAATTTAAATTTTATGTGGTAAGGTTAATGCGGTGAAATCAGGACCGTTCGATTTCCACTTTCATCCTGATCGTTTATTTGAAAACCCTAAGAGAATATATTTTTCTCTTTTGTTTCACTATCCTGCCGCAATTTCCCTCTTCTTTTTGTCTTCCTCCTTATTGGCCTAAGGGTACCTCTAATTGAGGTTTTGATGTAAACAAACCAAGGTAATTAGTTACTAATGGTTTACTTGAAATGAGTGATAGATGGTAGGTAATTATGAACTTAAAGACTACATCATTCATCCAAGATTTGAATTAAAATCAAGATCAAGAAGTAAAACCGGGATTCCAAGTTCAAGCATACCATGAAGACTTTGTAAACTTAGGAACCCATGCGAGGTGATAGCATTAGTGCACTTGGGATGTTACTGTTTGTCTCATGTCGCCTAACAAGTTTCAGCTCATTATATCTTAACTAAGTTCAAGCTGCAAAAACAACTAGCCATGTGGCACCTTAAAGCTGCTCAGGTTTTGGAAGCGCCAAGCTCTGATTTAAGGTCAGTAGCAAGAGAGTCAGCATTTGAGTGAGGCCTGACCGATTTAACCTATTATGTCGATGTCGGTTGAATGATCATTTGTTAGGACTATCAATTGAGCCAGATCAGCGATTGGGTCTGGTTGAGCCGTCTGACATGTTAGGGTCCATTAGTTGGATTAGTCAGTCGGTTGTGGTATACCGTATGAAACAATCGATCAATTGGGGTCAATCGGTTGTCACGGTCGATTGGTTAGGAACAAGATGAGGTGTGAAACTCAACCGGTTGGATGCAGTAGCTCACCTAAAGACCATAAGAGCAAATGATCGACCGATTGAGTGAAACAATTGACCAAATAGGCAAATAGTCAAATTCCAACAGCTATAAAACAATGACCTATAGTGTACAAAATGAAACGATCGACCAATTCATTAAACGGTCAAATTCCAACGGCTATATAACTGTAACATACAGTGCACAACTGTTAGTTTTTAAAGCAAACGGTCGACCTGTTGGTCGACTGATTGGCAACTTATTTTCTACCGAGTTCCTACTCTATAAATAGAGTGTTGGGAATCAATTAAGAAAAATGAAACTTATTGCATTTTCTCTCAATCACCATTTTTCTTATTAATCAATTCTCAATCTAAGATTCATGGTGCATTCATTTCATGTGCATATTGTAGAGTGCACCTTTCTATACATAAAAAGCTTGAGTTTCATTTGATCGATCTTGAGAGCTAGAGAGAGTGTCACATTGTGCTTAAGAAAGAAAGCTTCAAGTGTGTATATCTTGAAGGGTTTGTGAAGTGCCCATTGGAGCCAAAATCAAAGTGTAAAAGAAAGAAGCTCGGGATTAGAGCTTAAAACTCTTCAAGTGTGTATATCTTAAAGGATTTGTGAAGTGCCCATGGGAGCCAAAATCCAAGTGTAAAAGGAAGAAGCTCGAGTTAGAGCTTAAAACTAGTAACTAGTAGAACTCTCACAGATTGAAGGTTAAGGAGAAGTGGACGTAGGCAAATTATTAATGCTTAGAACTTGTCACACGAGCCTGCCCGAGCGACAGAAGGGCGCGAGACTATATTAGGACTCTTTACTTTCTTTTTCAGACATTGGTGGTCCAAAGTCTTATAACTGAATCAAAATATCATATACAAAGATACAAGTAAACTACCTACCCAAGTAATTGGTGTTTATAATTAATAAATCCATACAATCACGAGTCCCATTTACATATACATATACAAAACTATACATTTACATTTTACATAATCGGAGCGCGAAACCTCGGGTGATGGACCCCTACAAGTGTCTTGGCGGCCCGAATCACGAGGAAGATCATGGACGTCCTCCCTCTGTGCCTACACGGATTAAAAACCCGATTACTAAACAACGGTTAAGTGGAACATATATTGTACTTATACACATGCACTAATACTCATTTACAGTAAGCATATAACAGTAGCAGATATCAGAATTTTTCATGAATTACTATAACAAACTTATACACATACTTGTACTTATAGCATATTTATACTTGTTCAGATCTCAGAGTAGAGATTCTGAGCTTATACTTGTGCGGAGATGCATTAGGTACTCTGAGGAACTTATACTTGTACAGAGGTACCCGTAGGTACATTCAGAGCAGAACGATGTACATTACTTTACTCCTATTCATCATTCAGATTCTTATCATATAACTGTTTAACTACCTAGACCGGTAATAAGAAATGAGTAGGACACAACACAATACGTATCGAAGTGCGGTATGGTCTTGAGCGCCGTAGCACAAGCGGGAGTGCGAGCAACGACGGAAAGTGTCGTCGCACTAAACAAAGAGTACCAAAGTACTAAATGTGTCGAAGCATGGTCAGAGAGTGTCGTAGCACTAATTAAAGAGTACCAAAGTACTAAATGTGCCGAAGCACGATCAGAGAGTGTCGTCACACTAATTAGAGAGTACCAAAGTACTCTACGTGCTTGCCCACGTAATAGAGGTGCCGTGTCATTCAATATCCGGTCTTAGGCAGTCCTATAATTATATGTGTTCAGGAACTTACTATCTTATCCTAAGGGCATTAAGTTTGCCAACATCACACTCGCCAAGGTGAAGCGAGGCGGTGAGGTACGGTGCATTTTTCACTTAATTTTACTCTTATTTGAACCCCCGTTAGTCATTTATTAGGGTTCCTATACTATTGGTGGACGAATTAGGGCTTAACAAAGCAAGGGTACAAAAATCAAGGCTGCTAGAAGCATCGGTATCGGTACCAACCCCTTTCTGTGATTAGGTACCGATACCACTTATATGGTACCAATACCACTTTGCCTCTGACCATGGGTACCGGTACCCACATTCGGTACCGGTACCAAAGCACGGGTTCTGCCCAGAAATGGCAAATTTTGCCATCTCTCACTCACTTTTCTTCAATAAAACTCCTCAATTCCATCCTACATCAAAACCCACCATGGAATCCTGTAAAGCAACCATAAACACACATGTGTGGTTTTAGAACTTCTCATAGCAAACCCTAGACAAAGAATCCAAGAATCCATACAAAAGTCATAAATCTATACAAAACCATAGAAATATGAGGGATTCCATATTCATCTTATACAAACTAGGGTTTTACCAACCCAACTTTCAACAAATCTAGGGTTAGGATGAATTCCTAACTAAACCCTAGAAATGGAACAAACTAATATCCATACAAAAGTCCAAAAATCCATACCTTACCATACAAAATCATAGCCACCCATACAATCCATACAAAATCATAGCATTCCATACCTTTCCTCTTCTTCTTCTTCTTCTTCTTTTCTTCCTTTCTCTCTTATCCTCTCCTTCACGTTTTGCTATCCAAAGAAAAAAAAATGCCCAAATGAGAGACCCTAAATGGGTCTTATTTGGTCAAATTTCCCTTTTATTGCACTTTGGTCCTCAAGTTCCCTTCTATTTGCACCACACTGACTTCCCATTATTCCACTTTGGCATATAATCTTATTATCTTATGACTTTTATATCCTATTTTGACAAATTCCACTTTTACCCTTGTTTCTTGTACATATTTCAGGTTTTGAAAATTTCACGTTTTGCATTTAAATTAAGAAAAATTCAAATTATACCTACAAAATACCCTAAACTCGTTGAAAACAACTAGGGTATATTTCGAGTGTTACAGAACTACTATAAACCTGAGTTTGCACTTTCTATCCTTGTCTCTTTATTTAATAGTTCTTGAATTAAGTTGAAGATTTCTTATTGTTGTGCAAAAAGTTTTTAAGAAAACCAATTAACTCCCCCCTCCTCTTAGTAAGGCTGCTAAGTCATATTCGACTTTCAATTGGTATCAGAACTTGGCCTCTTGTTTTCAAAGACTTAATTGTCTAAGAGGAAAATGACTAGCACTAAAACTGAAACTAACTCAAGCCTTTTTCAAGCCAAAAATTTTCCCATCAACAAACCCCTTTTCTTTGCTCAGTCCGATTATCAATTTTGGAAAAACAAAATGACTTGGTATTTACAATCTCTTGATTTTGAATTTTGGAAAACAATCATATGTGGTTACACCTTCCCTACAAAAAATGTTGATGGAAGTAAAATCCAAAAAACTCTTAACGAATATGACGATAAAGAAAATAGAGAATTTCAATTGAACTCTAGAGCTATTTATATTCTTGTATGAGCTATGGATAGAAATGAATATAATACAATTTGACAATGCAAAACGGTTGTGGAGGTTTGGAGAATACTCGAAATTACCCATGAAGGAACCAACTAAGTTAAAGATTCTAAAGTTAGAATTCTTGTCAATGATTATGAAATGTTTAAAAAGAAACCTAATGAATCTATTGTTGAGATGTTTACTAGGTTCATAGATATTGTAAATGGTCTTGAAGGCTAGGGAAATAGGGTAAGTGAAGTATACAAGGTATCTAAAATTCTAAGATGCCTACTGATTAGTACCCAAAAAGTGCAATATTGAGCCTACAAAGGTGCTCTTATGCGCTTTTTGTGTACTAATCGACTTCAATGACTCAATTGATGGAGTTCAGTCCCGCTTTGATACCGACCACATTCAGAGCTATTTCGCAGTTTTCTGTGTCAAATACCGCCTATTTTCCACTTGACTAAACACGTTGAACTCCGAGCCGACCGAAGACTCATGATCAAATCAAGAAACGTGAGCAAATCTATTGAAGTCGAGGAAACAACCGACGAAATTTGGTTAAACGGCAACCCGCAAATTCTCGTAGTTACAAATTCTCGCAACCCGCAAAATTCCCTCGTGCCACGCAGGGGTGTCTAATCAACAATATTTATATCCTAAATTCCTTCTACTGTCGTAGTAAAGCTATTGCAAGATATTTCTAGGGTCTGAATCCTCGGTGGATGGGTTTTCAGACAAATGAGTTGTAGTGGAGTTCAAAACTGGTGAATTAAATTTGGATTTTAAGGTTTGGGTCAAAATAGGGGAGTTGATGGTTTGCAAACTTAAACTAAAATAAGAAAAAAAAAAGTAAAATAGAACCCCTTGAAGTTTCGGGCCATTGGTTTAGGGTTTTAAGGCAACCAACATGTCCTCGGGTCTTTTTCCTCGCATTGAGGAGCACGACATAGTCATTTCCGAACCTGGGATTTTCATTTAGCTTTAAAACTAAAACCCTATGAATTTCCTTTTGAAAGATGGCATTTTATTAGGCATAAATGTCCTAGCAAAGGAAAACACATCTCAAAAACACTACCTCCCACAATAACTAATAAGACAACTATTCGGGCATCAAAGGATCTAATGAAAGTATCTACTGAACCAAAAAAGCTTCTTCAAGCCAAATACATTAAGGGAGAGTATGCTAGAACTAACTTAAGGTGAGAAGTATGAGCACAAAATACCCATAAATGCGTGCGTTAAAAATAGAGGACCGCGCCTTTACTCAAACCCAGCGCAGCCCGTCCCTTCAAGGAGGAAGAGGGTCTAGTTCAACCATCCTCTTCCGAGTTGTCATCCTCGGGAGGAGGCGGCGCCTCTAGAGAAAGTGGAAAAGAAAATGAAAGAAAGTGAAAGAAATGATGAAGCAGTGGCGAAACTACCGCCCCTGTCTATTGCCGACGTGAAGTGAAGTGAGGTTGTACAGACTGAGGCTTATATAAGTGCTCAGTATATATGAAATTACCAAAACAAAACAAAACAAAAGCTATTACAAGGGTTAAAATAGGAAGAACAAAAAATGCAATGAAAATCTGAAAGAAATGGAGAACAAGCCATTGAGGAACACATGGTCGCAGGATGCACAAGTACGGCAAAGCACTCCCGTAAAGGCTCCATTTGCTTTTCTCACATTTTGCTCTTCTTTCCTTCTCGATCTTTGATTTGGTAATGCTAAGTTTGACTCGAATTCTTCGTGTTTGGATCGACTCAACAATTTTGGCATAATTAGTCGTGTAAAAACTCAGAAAATTTGTCACAAAAATATGATCGTGAGGAACAGGACCTAATGTGCAAATCGTTAATTAGGAATGATTAGCATACACAAAGCACTCAAAACCTATAATAAATAAACTAAATACACTGGGGCACTAATCACACCCCCAACCCAGTTACTACTGCTAGTCCCTTAGCAATGAAAAAGAAAGAAAGAAAGAGAGAGCATACAAACATAACAAAATTATGTTAAGCAAAAGTGGTTGCAGCTTCAAAAGCGTTGTGAAGAAGTAATGCCTAACCCTCAATGAAAATTACCAAACTTCGCCGACAACTACCTCGAGAGAATGAAAGCCATACAAAATGGAGTATCGAAGAGCTCTTCTTGATGACTCAACCGTGAACTTCCAATTAAAATCTGCGCTTATTTGATCGCCTCAACAAAAACCGCTAAACCGCACTCTCCCCCAACCAAGCTACTGTACAACCTCAGGCGCTAGTCCAATCTAAATAGATCAGACCCACTCTTATTCCACAACTCTTTGTGTTGTAGGGTGCAATGGCCGGTGACCTCACCACCAGTCCATGTAACGGGATCTACCGATGACTTCAACCAATTAAGGCTTAGGGCACCAAGTCATGAGGATCTTTCTCGACCACTAACTCTTCAGTTTCACCCTGACCAATGATTTCAAACTCCAGCACCTACAACTTGCCAAACTCCACCTATCCATCTACATGTAGCGAAAAGCACTAAGCTCCAGGGCTCCCAACCGCCTGGGCTTAGCACCGTCTAAAGGCTTTCGCCATATACCCCTGACCGTACTCCTAAGCCAAGGCAAAGCGTTGCAATTTTTTTCTTTTTCTTTTTCTTTTCTTTTTTCTTTCTTTTCTTTTGGAAGACACATTGGCCTTCTATACATGGGGATCCTTAACCTATTACAAGTGGTCAACGAAACTAGGGTAGGTTTTGCATAATGTTTAGAGGTAAATTTTTTTCAACCTATTGTTGAAAATCGATGACCGTGGGGTGGCTAGCTGTGCGGAAGAAAAAGGCTAAATACAACAAGAATTCAACTAATCATCCAATTAACTAGGCATGGCATCACTCTAACATCAATAGGATTAGATTAAAGTTTCTAATTTTCCAACTTACTGTGTTAGGCAAAACCACAAAAGTGGGTGCAATTAAAATTAAGTTGTAGGCAACAAATTCTCACAAAAAGGACAACCAGAAGCCACCAACATCACAAATGGGCTTGCTCAACATAAAACAAAATAAATGCCACTTTCCTTCGCTAACTTTCCCCCCCAACCAAATGCTCATTGTCCTAATGGGTCTTGGATTGGAAAGTTAGAGAAGGAAGTGTTACCCTCCCTTTGATGATATGTGCTTGTTTTTGGGATAGGAGACTTCACCCTTCCACCAACACCTTATTCACTCCGCTTGGGCTTCAAATAAAACAAGTTAGGAGAAGAAAAGAGAGGAAAAAGTGACCAGCTTGGAGCATTTTTGAAAATTACACCATAATAATTTCAAAATGTTCTTCGATATTTGGATTCTACACTCTCTAATATTTCCAAAGGTACCAAAAACACCTAAAACGGAGTTCGGATGAAAAATTTATGAACAAAACAAAATCAGAGGCAAACAAGCTATAAATTCCTCGCACACCGCGAAATTTTTTTTTTTTTTTTTTTGAAAAATAATAAAAATAAAAATAAACAATTTTTTTTTTTTTAAATATGAGAGACAATAACAATTTTATATATATATATATATATATATATATATATATATATAATATATCACTAAAAGACGAAATAGCGAACAGAAGAAATCAACAAGCACTATTGCAATGTGCGACTCATGCATCGCGAAAATTCGCAACCGCGACTAATTATTGCTCCTGACTTAGGAAGTGGTACCTCCTCAATCGCTGGCTGAAAGAGGCTCATCCCCTCAGCCCTGCAAAATGAGGTGTCGGGCTGTGATGGCCGATGCCGCGGTAGCCGCTAATACATCCAAAGAAGTCAGGCCGACGGTGTGGAGGAACTAATCCTGTCTGGGGCGGGATAGCTAAGGTCTGTGTAGGGGCCTGAGGAGAGATAGCAGGGAGGCCCAAGTGACTCTCTAGTCGCATGCCGATAACGGGCCCGGATTCGAGCAGGAAGCTCTGCATGGTCATCCTTTCTCGGCAGTGTGGCCTCGTGAGGTCGCAAATGAAGTCGTAGTGGCGAGAATGTGCACGCCCCATGAGAGCCAGGAAGTCTCTGGTAGAGAGAGTAATGTACGCGGTGGCCGGTGGTGGGAGGTGCCTCGGCCCCGCTACACGCACCGAACAGCATGGGGGCCCGGGTGCCCATGGAGAGGTAGAGGGCATCGAGCCTACTGCATCGGCCGGAGCTATTGGAGGAGTGGTCGGAGCCGAAGAGACCGGGAGGGACACTGCAAAAACCTGGGGTCGGGAGGCCCCCGGGCAGGTGCTCAACTATAGGGACAAGTCCACGAGAATTACCACCAACCGCCCGCCCCTCGGCCTCGATCCCGAAGGAAGATGGAAAGCTCGAATCTGGCCCGCCATCGACCACTGTGTGGGTGGGACTCCACAAACGCGCGACGCCCACACGAGGCTCCTGGCTTCTGGGAACCCGGGAGCAGCCTGCCACCCGACATAATAGACGCAGGAAATAGGAAGAGGCGGGTGGACTCAACGGCAGACTCCGACGGTGGACCCTGTCCTCGAAATGGAATAATGAGGTCATAATCAGCTCCGCCGGGCTGAACCAGTATCCCTCTTAAATACAATACAACACCTCTAGGATAGCTCCTCTCCTTTGTACTGTATGCTAAAGTGGAAACATATTAGACCTCAAAACGTGGTCTACCGTATACGCCGTGGAAGACGGCGCTCGACACATCGACCCACCGCAGCATCTCATAGAGAGGAGCCGAACCATCCCTCTCGTCGGGGCGGATGGGGCCACCGCTTCATAACCTACGACGGGCGAAATCACCGCGCATGGAGAGCCGCTGCGGATATCGGGAGGCCCGGCGTATTCCCCGCCCGCCGTCGCTAGAGAAATAAGAGCAATGAAGCCGCCTCTCGCCCGATGTCATCGTATGATAGAACTCGGTGATGACCCGCGGATAAAAGTACTGACACGACACCATGAATGGCTTCAGACGGTATCGTCAGATGAGAAGCATGGAGCTCCCAGCCCCGTCACGCGTCGGGAGATCATAGTATACCTCCCTGGCGAGTGCCCTATCCTCGCAGCCTAACATTCCCCCGGGATGGGGTCGCAGGGAAGCGCGAAGGTCGATAATGGACCCCGGAGATAGGTCTCGCCATCCGTCTTAATACCAATAGCGGAGGGCGCGCCCGGATCTCGGCGTAAATGACTCCCCGGGCTCACGTCCGCCCTTTGGCCGTGGCCCTCCGGCCGGGTCTCGGGATGTGAATGAGCCGGGGTGGTTGATTCGTGCCACAAGAGGGTCGAGCTAAAATCAACAATATTTATATACCTAAGTTTCCTACAATCCGTAGTCAAGCTTAACAGCAGATAGTGGTCTAGTGGCTTCCAACACGGATGGGTTTTCTTCATAAAATGGGGTTTGTATTAGCATAGTTGCAAGGCTTTCTATTTGGACTCTTGGAATTCATTCAAAAACAGGGAATGGCTTTGAAAACAGGAAATGTAAAATCGAAAGTTAAAACTGAAATTAATAAGGTCGAAGAATTTACTTCAAGATGAATACTTAACTTTGGCAGTTTGCAAGAACACATGTCCTCGTGTTTATCCTCCTATGTGGAGTCAACACAGATGTAGTTATGGGCCCCTTTTTGTTTAAAACCCTCAACATCTCTTTTATCATTTTTAGAGGCTGTAAACATCTAAAGAATCACAAAGGCATCTCTTACTCCGAGCATCTAACCTAAAGTATGGAGAGTATTGACCTAGGGCTAGTAAAGACCATCTGAAGAATCACAAGGCATCTCTCACCCGAGCAATCGAACCCTAAAGCATGGAGAGATTGGCAAAACAATAAAAGCAAATGTTATTTAACCCTAATTTGAAGAACCCTAACATGTGAATATTACCTCATAGGCAAGTATGACCATCTAAAGAGCCACAAGTATTCGCCACTAAGCAATCGGATCTAAAGCATGGTAGTATCACTGTTGACAATAACATCCTATGTTATGCAACCGAGTTTTAAAGATAAGGGGCCATAAATACACTGCTCCGTATTTTAGTACATGAGAGGACAACATGCTTAAGCCCCACCGCCAAGCTAGCTTCCTTCCTTCAAAGGAAGGAGGCTTGCAGCCAAGCATCTCTTGAGTTGTCATCCTCAAGAGGTGTTCGCACTGAAAGAGTTGTTGTTAAGATAGAAAGAAGAGAGAAGAGAAAATAAAAGCAAAACTTAAAAATAAAACAATTTATTTACAAAAGTAGTAAATGAAAACTTACAAATCACCAAAAACTTGTCTTTCTTCCTCTCCACCTCCCTCTCCTCTATTACAAAACATGAGGGGTATTTATAGGACTCTTTCAAGGTATAAAATACCAAAAACCCTAATAACTGTTAAGTTATAGATAGAGAGTAATTCTACCAAGTTTGGAAGGCGGTTGCATTAATTACAAAGCATGATTCCAGGCTCGCAAATTTCTACACAGAGAATTTCGCCACTAGCGAAATTGGCAAGTTAGCGACTTGGAAGAATGGTCTAGCGACCAAGGCCGTAGCGACTGGGCAATGCTTGAAATTTCAATACATACCGCTTGCCATAAATTGTCGCTGAGAAGCGACTTCGCAATGCACGCTGCAAGTCGGTTGCTTTAATTCCCCAGAATGGGAAACAGATTGCGAACTCGCCACAGGTTATCAAATCGCCAAGATTGTTAATCTAAATGTCAATAGCAATGTCGCTTTACCACTGACTTTCCCGCCATGCCTTCAGCTAACTGACCATTCACCCTTTCATTTTTCCACGACTTTGGTTTCAATGAACAAGAGTCAACATCCTAATCACGATTTGATCATTTCTGTACGCTTTGAAGCCTAGAAGTGCATAAATACCTACAAAACAACTTTAAAAACATTCAAAATGGTGGCAAGTAAGTTACAAGATGACTTGAACACTTTAATTGGGATATATGACAGATTAATGATCAAAAGTACTAAAACCTATCTAATAGTTCAAAATTGCATCTTTGAGCACTAATCAGTAGCCCAACTCGAAGAGACATCTCCCTCCGAAGGCCACAGGAGGAAACCCTTCACATCACTAAGAAGAGGCGCCGATGTTAGCGTGAAGGGCGCTCGGGCGAGGGCACTAGGCATGCGCTCCCACTACAAGCAGGGGTCAGGCGGCACGAACCAACGGCATGGGCCATACAACAGTAGTCATGAATCCGGGGTAGGCTGTGAGGTCGGCGATGTGCCAGGAGAGGTGGAGCTGGCCTGCCACCCCGCGTTCCTGAAGATGAGCTCTCTGCCTGATGTTGAACCCAGGAGCAAGTTAGAGAAGAGGATAGAGATTTTCAAACTCGAAAGTGATGATTTGTGAGTTAAAATGAAATGGTTCATGGTTTATAAAGCTGGACAGGTAGTGTGAAGGATGTGAGAATTAACGCTGGCACCATTAATTTGAATGGTCGCAAAGATTTAAAATTAATTTTTACGCTAAACGGAGGGTTGCAGGAAACAAAGAGTTGCAGGGAGGAGGAGAAGATGAACAAAGTGTTAGGTTATAACTTTGCAAATCATAAATTTTTAGGGTTATAGTTTCAACTACGAATTCTTCACAGTCGCGAAATTTCACAACCGAGAAATCCCTGCATCACTTGTCTCTCCAAAACTAAACACCCAACAAAACAAAATCAAAAAATTGTTAGAAGTAAAGAGAAAACACAAGAAAATTAACAAAATTTGGAAAATAAAGGATATTAAAGAAAATCCTATTTTTTTGCAATAAATATGAATCAAACAAAAACAACTAAAAATTTGGAGGGTTTCGCCCTCGTTGGAACCACTCCCCAGAAGTCGATAAATCTCATAGTCATGATATATTCTCTCCTGCTTGCAAAGGAGGTGTACCGTCGTTGAGTCCAACTCCGTGCACCGGTTGTTAAGCATTATGGTCTTTGGTGGCGGCTGACGGTACGACACGTAGTAATGAGTGACTAATTGGGCCGATCCTTCATCAACTGCCCCTTTGTTCACAATTGATTCTTCTTGCAGTTTATGAACACTGTTTTTCCCTACACCTGTGCCATTGAGGCATAATTCTTCCGACTTTTGCTCCTTGTCCTCAGTTGGCTTATCTCTGTTACTCAATTGAAAAATGTCGAGCCCAAAGCCGTCGCCAAAGGTGAGCCGCATACCCCATTCGGCGCTGATTATAAAGATTAGCTATGGCCAAAAATGGCCTCCCCAAGTATGATGGGCACTTGGTGAGTTCTCCATTGGCTCAGACAAGAACTAAAAATCTACCTGATAATAAATTATTCAATTTACCAAGACATCCTCAACTATCCCCTCGTATTCTACCATCGATCCGCTAAGATAGGGTGATATTGGTGGCTTCTGGCCCCCAAACCTAATCGGCTTGTACATTGAGTAAGCGGCGAGAGGTTGACAATAGCTCCAAATCTAGCAAGGCCTTGTCTATGCAGTCCCTCCAATGTTGACTCGAAATGGGCGTGGGGAATCCGATCTTTGTATTTCAACAAAGTTTCGTGACCGATGATAGAGCCGACTTGCTCGGGCCAGAAGGCCTCTTATTAATGTCCAACCCTCTTTTGACAAAGGTAATGTCCTTAGGAAATTTAGTATAAAGTTGGAACCTCATTGATCATATCAAGCAAAGGATGTTCACCTTGACCTGCCTCAGCATCTCCAGGATGCCTTCTTGCTTAGAAGCTTTTCGTTTCTCTCAAGGTTGGGAAATGGGGGGGCATGCCTCCTTTCATCAAATCTTCTTTGATGATTATGTGTGTTCAGCTCCCTTTCTCCTGCTCTCTAGTTTTTCCCATCGTGGCTCGACACTGGCCGCTTCAATCTCCTTACCACTTAAAGTGATAATGGCTTGACTTCATCCATTTTTGGTGCAAAGCTCACGAGAAAGCTTAGTTCATGCACTCCCTTGGATTGGCAGCGTCCGGAGGAAACTTCCTTTTCGCACTTGTTGCCGATTGTTCAGCATCATGGATGACTGCAGATGGTATCAATTTTCGATTTAGGCTTTGTGAAGACGTATAATCATACTATGTGGAGACTTTCTACCTTTTCTATTCTTTAGTTTATCTGAGCATTGATAGTTTTATATACTTAAATTCCCTACCTTGCTCAAATTCTATGATAACTTGCTCCTGGAGTGATGAAGTTAGCGGTGGCCTGCTTCTTTAACTGAGAGGTGGACCCTCTTTATTCTTCTTGATGTGCTGTAGAGGGAACATATACGGGAGGTTTAGGCTTCCTGACGAGTTGGGTGGTTCTTCAGTTGGGATTATAAGTGTTACCATCTTGGGCATCATTTGGTGGCACGGCCCCCTGACATTTGCATTTTCAACCATCATTTCCCTTATTGAGGGAAATTAGACGAGCTCATGATGATGGAAGATTGACAATGAAAACATGGTTGGCTAGGCATGGGTACCTGATACTTTGCCGTGACCTCTGATGGTTTCTTGCTCAGGTTCTTCATCATATACAATTTAGAGGGTGGATAACTTAATAACAATTCCACCTCCCTCTAGTGATTGCATAAATGCCTCTCCCCTCGGGTTTATTGTTGGTTTCATCCTCTACACCTCTCCCTTGGATTCGGCTCATCCCATCCTTTGGAAGTTTCGTACGTATTTAAAAAGTCCATGGCCGTCGGGATTTTGTAAAGTCCCCCACACATAGTTTCTAAGAGTTGTTTCATGGAAGGGGACATTCATCGTAGAAATGGTTCACCAGCATCCATGTATCAAGGAACATGATGAGGCGTGCGATGGTCTCAGTCTCTTTCCCGGTAGTGATAAAATCTTTCAACTATCATGAAATTATAGAAAATTATCGATCTTCTTACTGAGTTGTTGGTCTTATGGGCCTTGAAGAGCACAGCTAAAGAGATTCACTTTGTGACTCGACCCGAGTTCTGATGGTCCTTAGCCTTAGTGAATTAAGCGAATTTTGGCTTTATCTATGAAGGGTCAAAGGAAAGCCGACTTGGCTTGAGTCCATAGCAAAATACATCAGCAGAAGTAGTCTGAGCCTCTCGAGCTCCGAATATGCGTGTATGGATTTTCATTTTCCATACCATGAAAGTTGGGACGAGGGCACCAGGAATGCTGTCTCTTTATACATCCTCTGCCGGGGGTATAATGCATGAGGTGCACTCACTTAACAATTGGGTGAATGTGATCCCTCATCGATCGTAGGCATTGGGTTCTTGATCAGAGACCCTGACAGCTCTTTGTTCCGCCGGTGGAGTCTCATCGGATTGTAGGCTAACTGCAAAGCACTCGTTGAGACGCCTAGCCTTTCCAGGGATTTACTTGTTGTTACATCCCCTTTGCATAAATGCATAGTCACACCATAAACGAAACCAGCAAAGCAATGCTCTGGAGTTGACGGGTTGCTTCAAGTCAAAACAATGGCGCTTGATGCTGCCTGAGAGTCTTGAGCTCCACGTAGTGAAATCTTCAAATTCCCTAGCAGTGAGCGCAAGTGGGAAAAGTGAATCAAAATCAAAAGAAATGGGATAGCACCAAAACTTGTGATGTGGGGTGCAAGTTCACTTTCCTTCTTCTCTTTGGGCCTGCATCCACGGCAACGGCGCGATTGATTTGTTCTAAAATTGGGTGGGTGTTGGGATCAGCAGAGCCCATAACCTAGGATTCCTACTACTGACGTAGCAAAGCTACTGCAGTATAGTGGCTCTAGGGTCGAACACAGGGATGGGTTTTCTTCGTGAGAGAGGGGTTACAGTGCATTGAAAATGGTGTTTTCTCCTTGGATTAGGGTGTGTAGAAAGCAGTGTGTGTGTGAATAGTTTGCAAGTGAAATCTTGAGTAAAAGTTAGAGAAATCCTTGAAGTCCTGGGACTTGGGACAGGGTCCCGGGTTAACCAACTTGTACTCGAATTATATCCTCGTGTTTAGGGCATGACATATAGTCGTTTCCTGAGCAGGATCTTCATTTAGTTTAAAACCCTAAGCCTAATAACTTCTTTTTTTGAATGGCATTTCATTAGCATAAATGTCCTGGTGAAAACACATCTCAAAACACTACCCTACGATAACTAATAGGAACAATAAGCGAGAGCCTCGGTGGATCTAGTGAAAGTATCACTTGCCCAGACAACTTGTCAAATACACATTACTTGAGAGCATGCTTAAGAGATTTAACTCGAGTAGAAGCGGGAGCCTGAATATACTAAAATACAAACGTAAAGAACATAAGAACATGCGGCTAAACTGAAGCAACACCCATTGGTCTTCACTGAGGATCAAGGAGGTATTAGCCAAAGCATCCACTTGATTTGTATCACTCAAGGGTGTTTGGCAACAATCTGAAAGTGAAGAGGAGAAGAGAAGAAAATCCTGGCAATGGAGAGGAGGAAGCCGTGTGGCGATTGATTGAATGCCAAAAAGTTGATTTGATTCTGCAAGCATGGACCAGGCTTATAAAGGCTGGTAAAGGGTACAAGCGTGTGCTAAAGTCAAAGTACATAAAGAGCGAGCTTGTATTGAAGCCACGACAAAGTGCTGGTGAAAAGCGGTCGGGGGAGACCTTTGGTGAGTCACGAGGTGAGGAGGTTGCGAAAGGTGGCAACTTGCAAAATTTCGCAAGGATTGCGAAAAATTCGCAACACAAATTTCGCGAGGTTGCCAAATTCATAACCTCTGAATTATGGGTTGCCAAATTTGCAACTTGAATTGATTTACTCCTCCAACTTGATAAGATTTGCATAAGATTTCTTGATTTGATCTGAGTCTTCAAATTTGTCTAGGTTGTTAACTTCGATGTTTGAGTCAGGTGAAGAAATAGACGATATTTGACTGCAAAACTACTAAAATAGCTCTAGGGTCTTGATTGTAGTATCAAAGTAGGGACACGAATATGTCGAATTGAGTCATTGATGTCGATTAGTACACAAAAAGCGCATAAAACCTACTATAAACAAGGCTCAATATTGCACTTTTTGGGTACTAATCACCTACCTCCCAAATGGAATTTCAAAACTGAAGCTATTGAGGAAACAAAGAATTTGAAAAATATACCTCTTGAGGAACTTATCGGTTCCTTGATGACCTATGAAATGAAGATTTGAAGACAAGAAAAGGAAATGCAAGTGGAAGAAGGCAAAAAGAAAAGTATTGCACTCAAAGCTCAAGAAGAGAAAGTCGTTGAGGAAACAAAGACCAATGACATGGAAAATGATATCGCTTCATCACAAAAAGAGTACAAAAGCTAATGATGAAGGAGAAATTTGGTGGAAGGACCTACTCTGATAAAGAAAGTAACTCTGAGAAGAAGGTCCTTCAAAGAAGAAAAAAAAAAGAAGGAGATAGAAGTAACTTACTCTGAGTGCAGAAATAGAGTACTATAAAATATGATTGTCCTCTCTACAAAGCCAAGAGAAAGAAAGTTATGATGGCCACATGAGTGAAGTGAAGATTCATCGATATTAGAAAACGAGAAAAAGTACGACATGTGCTTCATGAAGCTTTGAAGATCAAGAATAGGGTAAGTCGACTTTATTGTATTGATGAATTTGTATTGAATATAAGGAATTTCTTTAAGACATCAACAAGCTTAAAGACCTCACTTAAGAAGAAAGTTTTTGAGCTTTAAAAAGAACTTGATGAAATTAAAGAAAATTTTTCAAAAGTTAAAGCTTTAAATTTTTCTCTTAAGAAGGAAAATGAGGAACTATTCAAAAAGAAAGAATGGTTGGTCTCTTCACTTTCAAAATTCTCTTGTGGAAAAAAAGCTTTTAACATGATCCTAACTATCCAAAAATGTGTTTTTGATAAACAGGGGCTAGGATACAAATCTTCAAAGAAAGAAAAACATTTTAAAAACTACTTTGTCAAGGAGTCCACAAGTGAAAGTCCCTCAACCATTTGCAACTTTTGTGATAGAGGAGGACACATTAGTAGTACTTGTCCTCTTACGAATGGATCACAAAAGGTCTCAACCTCTAAGTCAAAGAAGGCTTGGGTTAAAAACCAAAAGTCACTAACCACCAAGGACCCAAAAATATTTGGGTACCTAAACCTTATTGATTTTCTTTTGGAGGGATCAAAGAAGGAGAAATGGTTCTTGGATAGTGGTTTCAAAATAAGCAAAATTGATACAACTTTCTTCATTAAGCCAAAAGTATAATGACTTGCTATGTTGATGATATTATATTTGGTGCTACTAATGCTTAACCTTGTGAGAAATTTTCCAAGTCTATGCATAGGGAGTTTTAGATGAGCATGGTGGGAAAACTCAACTCAAGAAGATTAATTAGAAAGAATAGAAGGCTAAGAGCTTTTACTATGGGCTCATCAAGTAAACTTGACATGAGACAGAAGGCAGCCTGTGTGAAATGTCTGTGCATGATTGGTTCTTTGTTATACTTAATGGCTAGTAGACCCGATATCATAAATAGTGTATGATTATGTGCTAGATTTCAAGCATGTCCCAAAGAATCTCATTAGAATACAATTAGGGGTTATTACCTTGTAATTTGGTGATTAAGATTGTTTTAAATTTTTACATAAAAGGTGTGTGAGCTTTCTATTCAAATTTGATCAATCTTGATCAATTTATTCTATCCCTTGGCAAAAACATCAAACTTTATGGGGAAACCATTTGAATATCTTAGAACTTGAGATGAAAATTTAGAATATCGAAAATATAGTAAGCGGTCAAGCGATTGAAAGCGGTCGACGCCGTTTGGTGAAATAAAATAATCTGACGAAGTAATTACGACTAATTCATCAAGCGACCAATCCGGTTAAGCTCGGCCGATTTTAGCGGTTGTGATTCGTTGTGACGGCTATAAATGCATTTTCTTTACTCTTTTACTCATTCCTCACATCGCTCTGGCTCATTTCCTTCCTTTTCTTTGCGAAACCACAAAACCCACGATTCTTACCTTGAATCTTCACATGCTTGTGAAAACCTCAATGTGGCATCCGCAGGTTAAATTCTCGACTAGACTTTGAGTTTTAATTTGAAGACTAATTTTCCTTTATTTTGGTAAGTTTTCTCTCTTCCTTCTTGTTTATGCGAAAACCCGAAATAATGCGAAATGGTAGGTTATTGTCACAGTACAGACGATAAACCTAGAAAATTCTCTAGATCTTGGATGACGATGTGGATTCTGGCGGGTTGATTCTTGCGAAATCTAGGTCTTCGTCAATTTATTAAATTTGAGGCGGTCGAATTCCCGCGTATTTGGCGAATGGGCCGAATAATTGGTGACAATTGGCAAGAAGGTTGTAAGGAGACCCCCAAGGCCCGGCCCAGGCCGATTGATACGACCAAGAAACAGGGCCTTCGTTTAATGCCATGAATCAAATCCTTTTTTTCTAGTTATGGTTTATTTAGTTTTAGTTTCAAAAGTGTCACGACCGAATCCCCCAAACTCTAGGCGGTTGGCCATTGGTTAAACCCATATTCCAGTTTACTCCAACATTTTCAATTATCTAATCAAAACATTGGCTTGTTTTATTCATTTAAATTTTAAAAAAATTCCATGAACATTTTCATTTTAGGTAAGCCCTTAAAACATTCACGCATTCGAAAGACTGTACCACTTTACATTAACAAAAGCATTTACAAAAATAATGATTCAAAGTTCAAAATGTTTTACAAAATATCAATGTTGAAAGAAATGGGTAATGCATATGATGGAACGCCTAGCATTTCTTTCTACATGACTTCTGGCTCTCGATGGTCTTGCCGATGTCTATACCAGTACTGCGCATTGATAAAAGCAATCTGGCCCAGCATTTCAGCTAGCAGTGGTTCTATAGGTCGTATTCCATTTCGTTCATATAAATCACCTTGCATTTATCAAAATAATGCCTTTATACAATATCGATTGTAATGTAAAGATACTTATACAAATACACTTTTTTTAATACCATCGTTTCGTTGTTCGGTTTGTGATTCATATAGCTATAGAATTCGATCCCACGACAGATTCGGTTGGTGAATCTTGCTGTTTATGTTGATGGTAATGTGGTTTCACATTCATTAATACAAATCTCGCCTGACTGCCGAATTAGAGCATTCCACGGCAGTTGATTGGTGAATCGTGTCACGGTATTCGATAGTAATCATGATTTAGCGTTCAACAATGCGAGTGCACATGACTGCCAGAAATTGACGACCGGGGCTGATTGGTTGGTGAATCACGTCACATGCGTCGTCGATAGCAATGTGATTTACCGCATTTGATATCGGTTGCCTTCATGACGAATTCAGTTGGTGATCGTCATGTTGGTCATTCAATAATACGTTTCAAAATTAATTTACTTTTATGCAGTAAATTCACTTACAGTTCAAATACTCGCATACATGCATATATTTGGCAAACAGTTCGAATAACAATGATTCAAATCAATATATATGAATATTTCACAAATGAGAAGCAGAGCAGTATAGAACATCTTTTGAATAAAGATCAGATATAGAACAAACCAATTATCGATTTAGTTTCTTTCTCGTGTCAATCCTACAGGTCAGGTTATACGTCTTCCACCACCTAGTCAAATACAATTTATTCACACTTAAGTGATTGGCAAATAATCATACTAAGCGAATATCACCGAGGCAAGAGAAACTTTGCGGAGATGGCGGTACGATGCGTTTTGACTTAGTCTCATTCTTATTCTCCCTAGTCTACTTTGCTCCATAAATTGGAATCATTCAATCGGATTATAGAACTAAAGTTATGGCATTTTCATGCCAATTAGTCGGTTACCGGATCTGCAGGAACAGTTTGTATTACTAATTTCCGGGGTCTTAACTTCATGTTTTGAAGCTCTAGGTCATTGTGCTCTTTTTAAAGCTAAGGTGCTAAGGGTTCTATTCAACTGGAATCCTGGTCGAAGACACAAAACTCAGGTCCATCCAGAAACAACTTGGGACTATCTATGTATTTCCAAAGCTTTGAACCAAATTTGGCTTTTTGCATTTACTTTGAGTGAATTTTAGGCCACTTAGGATCATAATTTTGCGATTCCTATTTTTAAGTTTGGTTCTCCTTGGAAGTCTATTTTACGCCTTCACTTGAATCACTCAAATGGGACAAGAAATGAGCAAGTTATGGCCAAAATCTGGCGGTGGCGGGAAAGCATAACGGGGGTGTGCAGATGCACCCCCAATGTCTTAGGTACACTTTGGCCACAGTGGGGTGTGCAGTATATTCTTCATACTTTTTGACACACCTTCAGAAAAATTACAGATTTTATTATTGCCCGCACTTTTGGTGCCAATTCCTCTATACAACTTCTATATATAATTCATAATACCTCAAAAACCAACAGAATTAATAAGAAAACAATTCCTGACACTTAAATTGGTGCTATGGAACCTCAAAACACAAAACCTTAGGTGAAAATCCAAGAACACTACCTAAGGTCACAATTCTAAACCCATAAGGTGATGATTCATGGTTTATTTTCCACCAATTGAGTTTATATAACCCCAACAATTCAAAGAGTTTGTGTGATCTTTTTAACCTAAAAGACATCCCAATCTCCATGCGAGCCACAGGAATCCAAAATACATGATCCTAAGACATACATACCTTGAATCCTTCTTGAACTCCTCCTCCTTTCTTACCTTACTCTTCCTCTTCCTCTTCTTGGCTCTCTTCTTTTTCTCTTCATTGGAGCCTAGCTTTGGAGACCAAATGAATTTTGGTTTTTGTTTTCGTTATTATAACATCAAGTCTTAATTACAATTAAGTCCTCAACTCTTTAATTTTGCAGAAATTGTCATATAATTTGTATTGTGGCCATCTACATAATGATTTTCATATTCATGTCATATTTTCAATGACCATTGTACCCCTTGTTTCTACTCCATACACAAATCCGGGTTCACTAATTTTATCACTTTATTGCTTTATCCATTAATTTTTAGGAGAAAAATACAAGTTTAGCTCAATTATACCGAATATACAGCCGAAATTATTATAAAATTATAGAATTTTGGGGCGTTAAGGTGTTGTGTGCCATGTGTGGCACTAAGTACTTGGCACATGGGTGAGAATCAGAAGTGTCATGCCACTCTCACGCATGAGCATGGTAGTGGAAGGTTAGAGGCATGGAGAACACATGGCCTAGTAATGGCCATGTGTCAAACCGATTTGGGGGTGGTATCCTACACCTAACCCAAACAGTTTGGTGGTTGAGGAGGAGGAGAAAAATTTGTTCGGTGGAATAGAGAAGAGAGGAAGGAAAGAAACAAAGAAACAAATAAAGAAAAGACGAAAGAAAGAAAGAAGGAAAAAGGAAAGGAGGAGGTTGCCTACACTCCAAGAGGTAGGGTTCTTATCCTACATGGGATGCCTTGTCTGGGGTCATTCAATGGCCATGGAGCTTAGCCTAACATTAAAGTGATTAAAAGCAGTTTGGAACAAAGCGCTGTAAGTTCAAGTTCATTTAGTTCCAGTGACTCAACTGGAAGCAGTTGAACACGATGAAAATGTGTATGGTGCTGGATTTTGTATTGCCCTCTTTTGTTTTTGGTTTAGAAAACTAGAAAAAAAATCCAGTTTGTATGTCTTATTCTTAGTTGATAACATGCAGTTTTTTTTTTTTTTTTGTATGAAAAATGGTAGAAATGCATCTTTGTTTTTTAGGTTAAGCTTACGGAAAAAATTTTGAGTTGCATGATTTAAATTCTTGTCTAAATAACATGCGGTATGTGGTGATGTTTGGATATATAACGTGTTTTACGGTCCCAGAAAACTAGAAAAAAATCCAATTTGCATGTCTTATTCTTCGTTGATAACATGCCATTTTTTTATATATGAAAAATGGTATAAATGCATATTGTTTTTCTGAGCTGAAAACCTGGAAAAAATTTCAGTTTGCATGATTTAAATTCTTGTCTAAATAACATGCAGTTTATGTGAGAATGATGTTGGAAATATGCATGTTGTTTTATGGTTAGAAAACTGGAAAAAAATTCAGTTGCATGATTTGTTTCTCAGCTGAATAACATGCAGTTTTGTGAGAATGATATTGATACATGCATGCATGCAAATAAGAAAATACCATGCAGTAGTATTGCATTTCACGTGCATGGGGACATCTCATATATCGGGTGTGAGTGCACGGCATGGCTTTGAACAAGCGGTTTTTTTTAACGGAAGGTTGTCCACCATAATTATCGGTCGTCCGTAATAAAATATCTTCGGAGGGTTCTTACAGTTTTATCATATTTTTCCAATGAAAAACATCGGTGGTCGACATTTTGTAGGAATTACGTCGATGTTAGTGTGAGGCTAAAACAAAATACTTTTGTTTTGGAAATAGTTCATATGTAAATGCATGTGAGGGGTTAGTGAGGACTTGAGGCATGGGGTATGGATGTGGACATTCATGTGAGAAATCTGCATATTTATTTTTTTGCTTGAAAGTGTGTGAAATTGAACATGGCATTGCATGTGCACTTAAGGTGGGAGTAGCCATCGTGAGATTTCTCTCTTGGGCATTACTCACCCCAACATTGGAAAACCATTTTTAGTCTTTGGGTTACTCAGAAATGATGGAGGCTCATCAATGGCCTCAGTTGTGAAGAAAAAGGCTAGAAATGCCTTGTTTTATATGTTATAAAATTTTGGTGAAAGACCCATTTACATCATTTACTGAATTTAAGAGTTATGTAATTAAACAGTATTTCATGATAAATATATTTTGGCAAGTTTTCAGGGTTTCACGAGGTCATAAAAGGACTAAATTATGTTGAATATGTGGTGTGTTGGAAACGAAATGAAAAGGACAAAAAAAAAAAACGTGTGTGCGTGACCCCCGAGAATTGGGGTGTCACGGTTTCATTCCACTCATTTTTTGATTGGCTATGCAGTGTTTGATGCACTTTCCTTGGTTAGTTGGTGTTTTTCCTTCGTTTGCTGGTTTGGATGTTGGGATACTATTAGGAACAGTTTTTCCCTTAATGCAACCCTAATTGGACTTAGGTATGCTTTGTTGTCCTTGGTATGTTGTTCAGTCGAAGCTTTACTTGGTGTTTTTCCCTTGTTTTTCTAGTTTGGTTGTTAAGAAAAAGTTAGGCTCAATTTTCCACTTAAAATCTAACCCTGCCAACACTTTGGTGTGTTATGATCTATTCCTATGTGGGTATCTGATTAGTACCCAAAAAGTGCTATTTTGAGCCCTATTCAAGATAGGTTTTGAGTGCTTTTTGCGCACTAATGTCGATTAATCAAATTGATGTTAATGGGTCCACTTGGTTTTATAATTCCATTTCAGGGTTGTTTGGATCATTTGCAGGGTTTTTTGAGAACTTCAGTCAGTGGCGCTACATTGGCCCAGTGTGAATGCGAGAATCTCGATGATTTCAGGCGGCGTTGAAATATCAAGATTCGGTGAAGGAATTGAAGGCAAAGTGATGAATAAGAAGTGCGAGAGAGGATCTGAGTAGGCAAGCAGAGGCAGGAGCTGTCAGGGATTTTGCATTATGATTCACGAAAATTTATTTGGGATGGCGAAAATTCGCAATCATAGCGAATTTACGCGTCACCAATGTATTCTTGTGCCCTAGCGAAATTTTCAATTTATTTATCTCAAATTTATTTATTGCGAAATTTCGCTAGCTAGCGAATTCACTTTGTGCTAAGCGAGAATTTCCCCATTTTATCTAAATTTAGGCTAGGCTAGCTGAAATTTATTCATATCAGCGAAATTTCCTGCATAGCGAAATCTCAGCCCCTGTATTTTTGGTATTTTTGATCCCAAACGACCACGTTTTGATTAATTACCATTTTGTCCTTGTAATAATATTATATTTTAGGCATTTTGGTATTTGCACATTTAGGTGGGTATATAATACCTTATAAACTTTGTAACCCTAACTTCATTTTCAATCAAGCTTTCCGCGCAGCTTTTGTTTTAGGTTGCAGTTTGCTCTCTTCTACCTGTACTCTCTCTGGGCATTTCTCAATTTGCGAACCTGCTCATGAGGATGACAACTCAAGGATGGCAGCTAAGCCCCCTTGTGAAGGAAGTCCTTTGGTGAGAGGTTTGGAGGTAAAGTTTTTCATGCCCTCTCATTTATCACACTACATTTATGAGCATTTAAGCTCCACAGCATCTCACCCTAGGTTGGAAACCTCCTAGATCCGGCCTTGCGATGTGTATTTGGCAAGCTTTGTGGATGGATGCTTAATCTTAGATCCAACGTCATCCACTTAGTTGTCTCCTATTAGTTGCCGTAGGTTGCCTCACTTTGAGGCCATATACTGCAGGGACTTGAATGCTCAATGAATGCCATATCTCATGAGGGAGTAATTTTAGGGTTTAGGTTTAGTGCGGAATGAGTGGATTTGGGGAGAAAAGACTATAGGTCATTATCCCAGAAACAAACCCAGGGGCATGAATACACCTTAAAATCCAATCAGGTGACTAAGACTTCAGAATCTTCTTTCTAAATTTCCTTTAATTTATTTGCGGTTTAACCATCCGACTCACTTGTTTTTGAACAAAACCTTAAAATCAAAGAGAAATACCATTTCAACTCAACTACATACTCATTTCTGAGAAAACATCCCAGTATTTAGACCCTAGACCACTATCTTTGCGTGTAGCCTAGCTACGCGATGGATTCTAGGATACAAATTTTGTTGATTCCTATAGCCCTACTGTGGCACGAATCAGTATCTACCCTATTTAGGACTTCTCGATATCGTCCATCGAATTTATTGGACTGTTTAGTCCCAGTTGAAACTATTAATTCATCTTGAGAATGTCTTTTGCAAATTTTTGATATTTTGGTTACATTCAAGAAAAATCTAGTTTTTTTTGGTTTGGAATGTTGTTAGGGTCAGCCCTGTGCCATTTTTATTTTTGAAATCCTTAGCCACATTCTCTAGTTCATATTAAGAGGTTGGGCCTCTCTTCGGGATTCTTCTTTGCTTACTCTTAGAGTTTCTCTTAGGACTTTCCTTAATTGTTTTCCTTATGTTTCTGACATTAACCTAGGTCTGTTCTTTCAAATTCCATACACTATGGCACCTAGACACGAGTCTGCTTCTCTACGAGCCCAGGGCAAATGTCCCATTGAACTTGAGACTGAGGCAGAGCCTGCACATGTGCGAGAGGGACAACAGAAGGCATGAGCTAACATGAGTCTTTACGAATCACCCGTAGAGCACAAGCGCTATTGCTCAGACTTTTGTCAGCGGAAGGTCATTGCGGGTCGCGACATTGACTTCTCATCTCTAAAGGGGTCTCACCTTTAAGCCCTCTTCTCAGAGATGAGGTGGCTCCCACTTGTCCCACTTCACAAGCCTGTATACCCCACTCTAGTCTAGGTTTTCTTTACCCGAGCTCATATCTCTAGCTTGCCATCATTAGCATGCTCCGAGGGATGGAGTTGACATTGGCGCCTTTGAGTTGTGTCATCTTCTCTCTGTTCTAAGCACCAGCGTTCGGGTCTTCAAGTCAAAGACTTGGCCTCAAGTTGACGGTTGATGCGGCAGCGGGTTTCGTCGTCTTAACATGATGCAAACGCATGGTGTTGGACGGTACAAACCCGATCATCTTACTCACAAGGCAAATCTCCTCCACCAAATTATCTGATGCCGCATCCTTCCTCGAGGTGGCCACAGGAACGAGGTCTCTTACCAAATGTCTTTGTTATGGACTCCACACTTATCGAGCGGCCTATTGATGTGGCGTCACCGGCGATCAGCCATGACCTCAGTCAGTGATGTTGGCATCGGGACGTGTTCTCCATCTGACCAGGCTCTTCACCGAATCTCTTCATTCCACGAACTATATCTCTTGAGCCAAAGCGGTCGGCAGAACTAGATATTATGACACGTTCACATCGTCACCCCTTGAGCATTATAGGGATACTAAGGAGCATTCTGATTTCGACCTGAGAGGATGAATCTAAAGTATGGAGACCAAAGTGTCATCTGATCATATGGGGATGATCTGTATCCTCCTCTCCAGGCCCAGATGCTTTCATCTTATGATGTTACTTTATTTTGTTATTGTATAGTTTTGGGTATCCACATATATGCCTTCCTTGATGACCTTCATTGATCGGCACCTTCACACTGCGACGTTCCCATATCTACCGACCTTCCGGTCGGGTAGCCTCACTAATGTACCCCATTCCGGGATCCTCATGTCACCGCCACCTACCTTGTGCCTGAACTTCAGTTCCATTTCATATGCTTGAGGAAGAGGATGTTCATGGGATGCGGGATGATCTTACTTGCAGCCTCCATTGCATGGGATTGGGAGAGCTTAGATTTCTTTGGGCTTGATTTGGTTCTATCATCGCGTCTTTCCCGAAGCCCACCGTTGATCGGCGCTTCGTAATGCAGCCGAGAGATCCCTCCGACCTCAAGACTCACCTACGACGCTGACATGCGGAACGCTTTCCCTCCGCTGAATCATCACTGCGCGATTTACTCAGTTTTGAGTCTGCGGCGCTGATCAAAAGGACGCCGTGATGGCGAAGATGATGACCTATCTTCATATTGACCTCGCCAACACCTTAGGTCCTATAGTTTAACTGTTTTTGTTACCACTTTGTTCTTTGCCTGTGCGAAGAATAACCTATCTGGGTTTTTAAGAATATAGTACTGGTGATTAACATACTCTTATATATTTGCTTGCTAATCCTTTGTATGGTCAAATCTTGTACTCCTCGGTTATGATATATATATATACACATGTTTATGATTTCATTATGTGCTTTAATGATATTATTCTTTATCATAATGCATGTTATTATAATCTTCTTGATTTATTGATGGATTATTGGCTTGAGGTGGAGTATCACTCCTCCTAAATAACCTAAGTTTGTCATCATCAAAAAGGGAGAGATTGTTGGCCCAAGGGTATCTCTAATTGAGGTTTTGATGATAACAAACCAAGGTAATTAGTTATTAATTGTTTACTTGAGATGAGTGACAAATGGCAAGTGATTATGAACTTAAAGACTACATCATTCATCGAAGCTGAATCAAAATCAAGATCGAAATTAAGCGAGATTCAGATTCAAGCATACCATGAAGACTTTGTAAACTTAGGAATCCATGTAAGGTGATAGCATTTGTGCACTTAAGATATTATCATTTATCTACTCACAACTCGATTTTTAAAACCAAAAAATTACATATCCTTTGAAATCTCGAGTTCAAGCATAAAAACCTTAGCCTTTATAATCCTAAAATGTGCTTCAATGAAACATCTAAGGTTTAGAAGTGTTTTAAATAAACAACACTTAAAGATTGAACAATAAGAGAGTCAACCGATTGTGATCAATCGATTGAACTAGTCGACTAGTTAGGGTATACTGGTTGAATCGCTTGACCGATTGGGTCTATCGGTTGAACTGGTCGACCGGTTGGGCCCGTCTGCGATTATATCTTGGATGAAACAATCGACGGTTAGGGGTTGACCAGGCGGCCGCGATGGGATGGGAGTGTGAGGAAACTCTCACGGTTGGATGCATGACATCTACCTAAAGACCATAAGAGCAAATGGTTAACCGGTTGAGTGAAACGGTCGACCAGTTGGGCAAATAGTCAAATTCCAATGGGTATAAAATAGTGACCTACGATGCACAAAGTAAACTTAGTCAACTTGATTGAGTACGCATTAGTGGATTCATCAAATGTTCAAATTCTATGACTATATAATGGTAACCTTCGAATACTTCTTATTAGTTTTAAATGTAGCGGTTGATCGATTGGCACCTTATTTGCTACCGAGTTCCCACTCTAGAAATAGAGTGCTAGGAATCAGTTAAGAAAAATAAGACTTATTACATTGTTGATTCTCCACCGATAGTAGTTTCTCTTTGTTAATCAAATTCTCAGATTAAGATTCTTGATTTTGCATTAAATTTCATTTGCCTCAGTGAATTCTTAGGAAACTATCTTAATTTGTATTTGATCTATCTTAAGAGCTAGAGAGAGTGTCTCATTGTGTGAAAACTCAAGTGTGTATAGCTTGAAGGGTTTGTGAAGTGCCCATTGGAGCCAGAGGTATGTAAAAGAAAGAAGCTCGAGATTTGAGGCTTAAAACTCTTAATGTGTATAACCAGAAAAGTTTGTGAAGTGCCATTGGAGCCAAAATCAAGATGTAAAAAAATGGTTAGAGGTTGGAAACTAGTGGAACCCTCATGGGTTGAAGGTTGAGAGTGGACGTAGCGAGTGCAGACCACCAAATCCAGAGTTTTCACTTTCTATCCTTATCTCTTTATTTAATTGTTCTTGAATTAAGTTGAAGATTTCTTATTGTTGTTCAAAAAGTTTTTGAGAAAACCAATTCACCGTTCTCACCCGGATTTACAGATGCTAAGTCGTATTAGAGCTTTCGCCCTCTTCACGAACTTCAGATTGAATCTCACAGCGTGACGAGGAAGATGGCGATAACACAAAAACAAACTGGCTCTTCGAGGACTAGTCGCGATTTTGAGAGATAACATAAAAAAAATACAACACTCTCGGTCAACGATCAAAGATCGTTTTTGGTTTATGAAAATGGAGGATAAAGATAAAATTTTCTTTTAAGAAATTATTTTAATATTTCTTTGAAAATCGGAGTTGACTATAAAGCAGGGAAAATTAATTTTTAAAAAATGGTATATTAAATTGCATCTACAGGTATAGGTTGCAAACCTGAGTACAGATCCTCGGAGTGATGAAACAGACCACATCGTTGAATTCGTCTTGCGAAATCTAGTTACTTAGGCAATTTACAAGTTTGAATTCCGAGGCGATCGTATTTTCGATTTTCGGGACAACGAGGTGCCGTTAAAACGTGATTTTGGGAAATTATAAGTAAAGTTCATTTAGAATAAATTGAACTTGAGTCGAGATGAAATAAATTGTTTCAGGACAGAGACGGACCTGGGCAAGGGTGAACATGTGGCGCGACGTGGGTAGGTCACTCCTTTAACTTAAAGATAAGTTAGGACAAAAAGAGTGGAGCCAAAGGCCCATTCTTCTGTTTGTGGAGAGAAAGAGGAGGAGAGAGCACCAAGCTTCTTTCTTGATCTGAACTCAGTTGGTTGGGCTTCGTCGGACGCGGGGACAAAGTATCGCATCGACAAGGAGTAGCGTGGTACCTAGAGGCAGAGAGATTTCGTCAGAGAGGGGATCAAGAAAGGAAGTGGGAAATCGAGGGTTGTCGGGCTGAGGAGGCTTCCTACCCATTCATTTATGCTCCAAGAGGTAGGGATTCTTCCTACTCTGGTTTATTTTCCAATTTTAGGCGGATTGAAGGGGTACATTTGGGGGTGAGAGCGAGATTTTTGAGTCTCGACTCTGCTCTTAAGCCTAGCGAAAGGCATTAATCTTCTCAAAATTTGGCTCTTCGCCTAAGGCGAGGGTGAGGTTGTGAGCAGACCCGAGAAGAAAATCAAGGTGGACACGCTGGTCCGCCTAGGAGAAGTAAAACTTCGCCTGGTGAAGATGGCGAAGCTAAGCGACTTGTTCAGCGAGTTGATGGGGTTGTTTGGAAGCCTATGTATATTGTTTACAGAGACTGTGTATATGGCTTTCTTTGGAGCTATTGTGGGCTGTTTTTGTGGGGCGTATCTTATGCCCTGAATTGCCTTAAGATTAAGGGTGTCATTGCTTGCCTTTAGTAATGACTTTATGTTGGTGTGTGTTGATGTGATGAAGTGTTGATATGTGTGTGTATGTGTATTGGCAGTGATGTGTGTTCATGGAATCATGTGCATGTGATATAGATTACCCACGCATGATGCATGGTGGGATTCATGACTTGAGTGGTCCATGATACGGTGACTCTTTGATGTTCATTCAAAGGGATTGCAAGGACCGTTAGGGATAAGAACAATAATCAGAGTGTTTAAAGACCTGGCCCAGTACCATGTGAAACCTAGCATAGAGGGGCGGCCGTACATTGGGCGGTTGTTGTAGGCACTCTATATGCCACATTTTTCCCTAAGTATTAAGTGTGCTTTCTTGATATATGATAGCATGTTTGCTTGTTGTGGTATGATGAAATGTTAATATATGTGTTCTAAATGTATTAACATTGTTGTAAATGTTGAGATGGAAATTATATGCATGTAATATAATTGTCCATGATGCATGGTCAAATGCATGAGTTAAATTGTCAATATAATTCATCCACATGTAGATGATAGACATAGGCATGGCACATCGCATTGCATTATGCACGGGGCATTATACGGGGGTATCGCGTACATGGGTGTGTGAGTGCATGGTTGTGAATTAATCGCCTCCTTGGTGATTGATAAATTGAGCTCGGCGGTACCATTGGACTGGCGTCCCCAGAGTCACACGGTTGCATAAAAACAAAAAACTATGTCAAGTAATAGCAAAAAAGGCTAGATACTCCCTCGAGTGAAAGACCCAAACTGGTTCAGACACTCCTACGGTAAAAGTCCAAAAAGTGTTGGAATGCGTGCGGGAGCTCTGATGGTAGTGTGAAATTGCCAAAGACACATGGTTTTGAATTGAAAATGATCATTTGAGGTGTAACATCCAAAAAGATTTTGGTTTATAAACAAATGAATTTTGTTTGAAAATGGTCATTGGATGTAATCCATTGATGACAGATTTATCACACATTGAAATCGCATTGTGTGGTAGGAGTTAGTAAAGATTTGGGTATGGGAGTCGATAAAGGCTCGCATATAGTAGGAGTCGGTAAAGACTCGAGCATGGTGCATGGTGAGTCTCATCTCATTTCATAGCATGGCATGTAGGATTCCAAATTAGAATTGGCATATTCTATGTTTTGGAATGTGAATGTAAATAAAGATGACGTTAATGGCACTAAGTGAATAGCTGCCCCAGAAGTTTTTCTCACGGGCATGGAGTGCTTGTCACCCCCGACCAACTGCTGGCAGATGGAAGGCATGAAACTATACTAGGACTACTGCTTTTGGGCATTGGTGGCCCCGAGTCTTATAAGCTGAATCAAAATATCTGTATACAAAGATACAAAATAAAACTATCCTTTGTAGTGGTGTTTCTGATCGTTCTAATATGATCCCGAGTCCATTTACATATACATATGCAGCTGTACATTTACATTTTTGTCGGAAGGAAGCGCAAACTTATTATGATGGATTCTACTAGTTTGACAGCCCGATGGTATCACCGGGAAGATGGTGGGCGTCCTCCTTGTTTCACGGATTAGTATATAACAACGCAGTGAGCCTGTATTACCAGCCTTCATACTAATACTCATTTATAGTAAGCATGCGATACTCTATCTGATGCGGATCATCAAAATTTCATGGATTCATATATAGTAGGTATCACGCATACTTGTACTTGCAGCGGACTTATACTTGTTCCGATCTCGGTAGGAGTTAGAGCTTATGCATACAGGCGCATTGCTAATGGTACGTTAGAACAAAGCGATGTACATTACTTTACTCTTATTTTTCATTCAAATTCTTATCATATAATTGGCGATGACTACCTAGACTAGTAATAAGAAATGGAGTGGACGACCTGATAGAGCGCCGAAGGTGATTACGATCTGTGAGGGTGTCGTAGCACAAAGCGGGGTGTGACTTGACGGTGTCGTTTACTTTTAATTAAATCTGCAGAAACGTTGAGGAGGTGTCATCACTAGTCTAGAGTACAAAGTACTATCATTAATACGCCCATGGGGAGTGCCATGTCATTCAATATCAGGTCTTGGTAGTCCCTCTATATGTGTTCGAGACTTATTAACTTATCTGTATAGGGGCATTAAGTTGCAACATCAAACTGGATTAAACCGCTAAGGCGACAGTGCGATCTAATTTTTCCTTTACCTTACACACATGAATGGACCCTTTCATACACTTATAGGGTCCTCATTGATCGATAGAAAAGTCATCGAATAATGGAATAACGACAAAAATACATGTACGTGAATAGTCGCTACGCGGCATGCCTCTGTTGCGGCGTGGAACTGCCTCGCGTAGGCCTTCGCCGCAACATAGCTGCTGCGCCTCGGCTGCAGGGCTTGTCCCGAGCCTCCCACTCTCGGCTGCGCCGCGGCGTGGACATGCTGCATGTGCGCAGACCTTACCTGCCACCTTTGGCATGGACTTAGCCCCTCTTAGGCCAGGTCCACATGTCATGATAAATGGATTTGAGAATTGCCCAAAATTGCTGATTTCGTGTGTCTCTTTTTCCGAGAAGCCAAAATCAAAGAAAACTCGTATTCTCTCCAAGCTCCCAGGGTGATGCTTGCACGAAAACCAAACATAGAGATTGAGGTGGGGTTTTCAAGCCCGAGCTCAAATATACTTGTAAGTTAAAGTTCTTTTCTAACACCCAAGCAGTGTTTACATATCATAAACCAAGAATCCATATACTCAAAGGAGTTCATACTCATCTTAAACTAGGGTTTTACCAGCCCAACTTTCAAAAAATCTAGGGTTAGGATGAATTCTATTAATATTACAAAAATGAAACAAACTAATATCTATACAAAGTCCAAAAATCCATCTTGATCATAGTAATCCATACCTAAAATTCTCTTCCTTCTTTATTCTTCCTCCTCTTCACGTAGAAACCTAGCACTCATTCTCAAATTTTGATTTTTTTAAATCCTTAAGACCCAGTGGTCTTATCCATTTGATTTTACTTTTTTTTCCTCTAATTACAGTTTGGTCCTTAAACTCCATTCTATTTGCACACAACTTATACCATTTCTGTAGCATATCATCTTCTTATATTATGACTTTTTTGTAACCAGTTTTGACAAGTTACAATTTACCGCCTTGTACCGGTTTCTGTCGGTTTTCCACGTTTTGAATTTAAATTCACGAAAAATTGAATTATACCTACAAAATACCACACTAAACATGTTGAAAGCGACTAGGATGCATTTAAGATTATTTACGAATGCTATATGGGATAACATTTTCAAAGTCGTGAAATCACGGCGGAGATGAAGCGGATCTGAATTCGCGAGAGTGAAAGAAACTGACCATGTGGCTTTGGGTTAAAACTATTGTCTTTTGAACCAAACTAACCAACATGTTTTTTGGTATAAAATTTGCGAATTAAAAGCATGAACTATTACTAATATTGTGTGTGTATATATATATATATATCCTTGCATGTTTTGTAAGAATATGAGCCCCGGTAAATGGGACACAAGGGTGTGATATCGAGCTATACAATATCCACAGGTATTCCACGGGTTGATGGTTAAATCAATGGACCCCCGGGTTTTGGGGTGTCATAGCTTGGTATCAAAGCATAGGTATGCGATTACCTAGGGCTGGATAGGCATGGGTCTAGACCATTGCATTCATTATGCATTTCATGTTTTGTGCTTCAATATGCTTCATGTTTGTGTGCTATGTGTTGTGTGAATTATATACATGGTAGAATGTATATGAAAAAAAAAACACTAGGGTTAGGAAACATAACCTTAGGGGTTTAGGAAAAGAAACAAACATAATAGTTCGAGACATTGATGTCTATTAGTAGTTGGCACATGCACTACTAGTTAGACAATGAGAGAAATCTCAAAGTTTAAATTGGTCCCCATTTTGGGATACAATGTGAACTAAATTGCTATCTGATATATGTACATGGATGATGGGGAAGGGGCGTGAGAGGCGTGGATGGGACATAACCACCGGGATCTGTCTTTGACCAGCAGACCTTCATAGAGGCTATTGGTCTTCACTTGTTGCTACCATTGTGCGGGCGAGTGTTGTGGCTACCTGCATTTGCACAGGCTAGTGTAGTGGGCCCAGGACCAAAAGTAACCTCTAAAGGTTCCAGGCACATCTGACCTTCAAGGGAGGAGGACCCAATGGAAAATTTGATCCGTGGGTTCCGACAATTAACAAGGTCTTGGAGGCTATGGAGACTGCACTCGATGCCCTGAGATGGAGCTAGCTACATTCGAGCTAGAGGACAAAATCACCAAATATAGTGGGTTGATTCTAACCTGAGGAACTTACAGGGGCTTTGACATAGGAAGAGTTCCATGATCTCTTCATGAGCAAGTATTTCCCGGTGTCTGCACGACATGCAAAAGCTCGAGAGTTCCTAAAACTGAAATAAGGAACGATGATAGTGCTCAAATATGTGGCTAAGTTCACTGAATTAGCCCGTTTCACTAATGATTATGTGGCCACAGACATGGCTAAAGTGAGGAAGTTTGAGGATGGTCTAAAATTGTACATCCGGGCTAAAATTATGGGACTTCTCCTACAAGACATGGACTTGATGGTCAAAACATCTATGGTCATTGAGAGGGAAGTAAAAGATTTAGGCTTAGAGGTTGAAACCTTGAAGAGTCGTTGTATGTGAGTTCTGCCCTATGAACTAGGGTGAGTGTTGATCAGATATGTTGAGATTGTGAGTTAGAGATCTCAGGGATTCTACTCATTGTGGACCTCAGGATCATGGACATGTCGGAGTTTGATGTTATCCTTAGGATGGATTGGTTGACAGCACACCGAGTCGTCATTGATTATGATCGTAGGAGGGTTACTTCCTACACACCGAATGATGTTTGTGTTATGTTTCAGGGGGATAAGCATGATTGTTTACCCTGCCGTGTACCCACTTCAAGTGGCACCCGCGCTGATGGGTTAGTCAGTAAGCCTTACCTGGAGGACGAGGGCGAGATATGAGTCGAGTCTACCGAGTGGTTTGTGGTGCGCATGGTGGACATTTGCTTCAAACAAACTACTGTGATTACCTTCTACATGCACGCAGTAATTTCACTATTGAGTTACACCCTGGTACATCGCCCATTTCTATGACTTCGCATAGAATGGCGCCTACTGAGTTGTAGGAACTCAAGGTCCAAGTTCAAGAAATGTTGGACAGGGGTTTTATTAGATCGAGCACTTCACCTTGGGGCACTTCAGTTCTGTTTGCCAAGAAGAAGGACAAGACCCTTCGGTTATGTATAGACTATCGACTGTTGAATAAGGTTATCATCAAGAATAGATACCCTTTGCAGAGGATTGATGATTTGTTTGATTAGCTGAGAGGGGCGCAGGTTTATTCCAAGATAGATCTTTGCACCGGTTACCATCAATTGAGGGTTAGGTAGGTAGATATCCCCGCAAGACGTAGTTTAAAACTCTACAAGATTTCGAGTTCACAAGGATGCTATTCTGGATAACGAATGCTCCAAATGGCATTCATGGATCTTATGCATAGGTGTTCCAACCCCATTTAGATCTGTCGTCAGTGGTTCTCGTCGACGACATCTTAATCTACTCCAAGTCTCGAGGAAGAGCACGAGGGTTTCATCTTCTGAAGATCAGGCTCCAAGTTTTCGTGGGACCACGCTTGTATGCCAAATTCGCAAGTGTGAATTTTTAGCTTACTAAGGTGAAATTGGGGCAGGTATCGATTTCTAGAGTGTATCCGTGATCTCCTGAGAAGGTTGAGGCAGCTATAGTCGAGTAACCAAAGTCGCCTTCGAGATACACGAAGGATTAACAAAAGGTTCATTGAGGACTCTCCTCGATTAGTTGCAATCTCATGACTTTCAGATTGTTCCGTAATGAGGTCAAGTTGGAGCGAATGATTCTGCGGTGAGAAGCGCATTCCAAGAATTGAAGAGTAGGCTTACTTCCCGCGCCTCCTATTCACAACCCAGCGACGAGGTACATGGTGTATCAGATGCCCTAAGGATGGATCGATGTGTTTTGATTAGTCCGGGAGGGTAGGTGGCTTACTGCTCAACGCTTAAAGAACCACGAAAGAGTTACCCTACACACGACATGGAGTCGGGCGGCCATTATCTTTTTGCCTAAAGGCTTGAACCAATTATCCGTATGGTGAACAAACACAAGGGAGTCTCAATAGTGTGGCTTCCCGGGAGTGGCAGATTCTCGAGGTTATGGGATAGTTCGAGCTGCACTACAAGGGTCAGGCTCAGGATACTTTGGGGAGATTAGTGGTTACGCCTTCCCTACCGAAGGTGAGCAATCGAAGTTTCGTGGATATGACACCCAGATAATCGCCCACAAAGGGACCTGGGGCACGCGACAAAGCTTTCTCAAGTGACAAGGTCAGCCACCTACACGTACTGCACTTCCATATAGAGGCTGTCATGGCTCTCGCCACAGAGATTCGAGAGAGGAGATCCTCAAGGATTTCCATTGCTCTCATTTTTCAGGTAACTGTAACGAAGATGTATTATGATCTTCGCCGCAGACATCGGAGCGGGACTTAAGAAACACTATTGGGACTTTGCTCGTTTGTTCGCGTGTCACAAGTAAAGGCTGAGCATCAGAGGCCAACAAGATTACTTCTCGCTGAGGTAGCCGAAAGGGAAGAAGGGAGCATGTCACAATGGACTTTCATGGACTCACTTCTGCCACTTGCACATCGCAAAGTGGCATGACGCTGGCAGGGTGATATGGACCGCACGACTAAGTCAAGACACTGCTACGCGGACCTCAAGACCAAGGAATTCTACAAGTTGTACATATGGGAGATTGTCTAATTACATGGAGTACTAGTGTCTATAGTATCGAATCGGGATCCCAGGTTTATGGCTCATTTCTAGAAGAGTTTCTAGTGAGTCATGGGGACACAGTTAATGATGAGCATAGCTTTTCATCCCTAGACGGACGATCAATCAGAGAGGACCATTTAGACTTTAGAGGACATGATACGGGCATGCGTCCTGAATCTCAAGGGTAGCTAGGAAGAGCATTTACCCTTGGTGGAATTCACCTACAATAATAGTTATCAGGCAAGCATACAGATGACACCCTATGAGGCATCATATGGGAGGCCATGTCGATCTCCGGTTTGTTGGACGGAGGTGGGAGAGAGACACTCCACGGGTCTAAATTTGGTTAGAGACACCTCAAAAAATGTGGGTTTGATACGAAAGCGTCTTCTCACAGCTCAAAGCCGACAGACAATGGTGACCTCTAGAGTTTAAGGTGGGAGATCACGTCTTCTTGAAGGTGATGCCTAAGAGATGAGTGGTCAGGTTCGACAAGAGGTGAAAGTTATCGTCGATGTATATTATGCCCTGGGCGTACCAAGACGCTTGGTATCATTGCTTACCCGATTGATGTTACGTACCAAGCTTATCGCTTTCATACTGTTCTTACGTCTTCATGCTCCTGGGGCATACCCAAATCCAAACTTCAGCGTAAGTGATCATGGTCATATTGACGCGATGGAACTCGAGGAGGACCGCACGTATCAAGCGATGTTCAATCAGGTTTTTACATAGAAAGACCGTGAGGCTAGTGAAGGTGTTGTGGCAACACCGAGGAATGGAAGAGGCAACATGAGAACGCGAAGACACTATGCGTGTCAATTATCCCTTCTTCTTCAAGGAAGAAGGTATTCTTTTAGTCATTGATATTAGATGATTGTTGCATATACATGAGATTGTATGTGCTGTGTATGAGAATTTTGTATTTGAAATTCTTCTTTAGGGGAAGAATAAACCTCGTAAAATTAAATTTTCAAAAGTAAACAAAGAATTGCATCTACAATACAGTCAGAACCTAAAATTTTTCAGATCTCGAGCGACTTAAACCGACCACGTCGTTGAATTCATCTCACAAATCTAGTTACTGCATCGAATTTCACAATACCAAGATAGTCATTCTTTTCACAATTTTCAAGGCAACTGCAAGCTCCCGCCAAGAACCCAAAAACGTGATTTTGGGAAATTATGTAAGTAAAGTTCATTTAGAATAAATTGAACTTGAGTCGGGATGAAATAAATTATTTCGGGGCAGAGACGGACCCGAGCAAGGGTGGACATGTGGCGCAACGTGGGTAGGTCATTCCCTTAACTTAAAGATAAGTTAGGACAAATTTGGAATTAGGGATAAAAGAGCCCATTCTTCCTGTTTTGACCATGGAGGGAAAGAGAGATGAGGGAGAGAGCACCAAGCTTCTCTCTTCGATCTACAGAGCTTCGTTGGTCGGATTTCGTCGGGCCAAGAACAAAAGTTCATCACATCAACAAGGGGTACGCGTGGGTACCTAGAACGAGAGATTTAGTCAAGGATCCAAGGAAGGAAATTCGGGAAATCGAAGTTGTCGGGCTAAGGAGGCTTCCTACCCGTTCATTGACTCTCAAAGAGGGAGAGATTCTTCCTACTCTGGTTTATTTTCCACTTTTGGGAGAATTGAAGGGCTGTTTGGGGGATAAGAACTGAGATTTTCGAGTCTCAGCTCGATGCTCTTCACCTAAGAGAAGGCATGAATCTTCTCCAAGAAGATTGGCTCTTCGCCTAGGCGAGTGTGAGGTCCGCCCAGGAAAACTCGAGAACATGAAGGTGGACACGCTGGTCCGCCTAGATGAAGGTAGACTTCTCTTAGGCGAACCTGAGGGTCCCGAGGCAAAGTTGCTAAGGTTGTTTAAAGCCTGTGTATGGCTTGTTTGGGGCCTATTATATAGCTTGCTTTGGAGGCTATTGTGGGTTGTTTTGTGGGTGTATCATATGCCACAAATTGCCTTAAGATTAAGGGTGTCAATGCTTGCCTTTGTAATGACATGTTGATTGTGTTGATGTGATGAAATGTTGATATGTGTGTGCTAATATGTATTGACATTGATGTGTGTTCATATGGGAATCATGTGTATATTGATATGATTACCCATGATGCATGGTGGGATGCATGACTTTAGTGGTCCATGATACAGTGACTCTTTGATGTTCGTTCAAAGAGGTGTCTAGGGACCGTTAGGGATTAAGAACAATAATCTGAATGTTAAGGGCCTGTTTGGCTAGATTAGAGCCTGGCCTAAGGGTGAGGGGGGGGGCTTGTTGTGGGCACTCTATATGCCACATTTTGCCCTAAGTATTAAGTGTGTTTTCTTGATATGTGATAGCATGTTTGCTTATTGTAGTATGATGAAATGTTAATATATGTGTTCTAAATGTATTAACATTGTTGTAAATGTTGAGATGGAAATTATATGCATGTAATATAATTGTCCATGATGCATGGTCAAATGCATGAGTTAAATTGTCCATATGGAATTCGTCACATATGTGGCATGACATAGGCATGCAATGGCACATCACATTGCATTATGCACGAGGGCATCGCATTACATGGGTGTGAGTGCATGGTTGTAATTAATCACCTCACTTGGTGATTGATGGGTGGGCTCGGTACCTTTGGACGACGTCCAACAGAGTCGCACGATTGCATAAAAACAAAAAAATATGTCAGGTAATAGCAAGAAGGGCTAGATACTCCCTAGAGTGAAAGACCCGGACTAGTTCAGACACTCCTACAGTAAAAGTCCAAAAAGTGTTGAAAGGCGTACGAAGCCTGCGATGAGACCCCTAAAATTCGCTGCCCACAAAAAAACACATGGTTTTGAATTGAAAATGATCATTTGAGGTGTAACATCCAAAAAGATTTTGGTTTATAAACAAATGAATTTTGTTTGAAAATGATCATTGGATGTAATCCATCAATGATAGATTTATCACACATTGACATCACATTGTGTGGTAGGAGAAGGTAAAGACTCGAGTATGGAAGTCGGTAAAGACTTGGATACAGTGGGAGTCGGTAAGGACTCGGGCATGGTGCATGGTGCATGGTGAGTCTCATCTCATTTCATAGCATGGAATGTAGGATTCCAAATTAGAATTGGCATATTCTATGTTTTGGAATGTGAATGTAAATGGTTAAGTGTGAGCATTCATGTGCACTTAGTTGGGAAGTAGCCTTAGTATGAGTTTTTTATACTAGGCGTGGGTCACCCTATATGGGATAACATTTCAGGTGCGAGAAATGCGCCGGTAGGCGATTCTCATCTGGAGCCGCAAGAGTGAAGAAAGCCGACATATGGCTTTGAGGATTCTTTTTGTAAATTCTATTGAGCAAACTAGCTTGACATGTATTTTTGGTGTAAAAGAATTGTAATTAAAATCATGTGAATTGTTTTTAATGTATATATTCTTGCATGTTTTGTAAGAATATGGACAAATGGGTCCCCGGTAAATGGGATACAAGGGTGTGATATCGAGCTATACAATATCCATAGGTACTGGACGGGTTGATGGTTAAATCAACGGACCCCCAAGTTTTGGGGTGCCATAAATACCTGCATAAGCAAAAGCTAGCTTTGGCTAAGCTATTGAACCTGAGACGAAGACAGGTGGAGGTATGGTTTCATAACAAAAGGGCAATGTGAGATAGTTCTTTTATACTTGAAGGAAATTTTGAACTTTTGAGCATTAACAATGTAAAGTTATAAATTTATAATTATATCCTTGTGGCTTAATGTTTTGATTGTGGAAATTTTGACATAACTAAGTTGAATGTGTGCTCGGTCCTACCCCTCATCGAAAGCTGACTCTAGCCAAACGACCACCACTGTCTCATCCTAATCAACCCTTGAGCCACCGACACAACCATCCCCCACTACCCCTTTGACGCACTCCACTTTCGCTCTTGATTATCATAGTTGTTGAAGAGATTTTCTTCATAAAAAATATATGTAATGATAAAGTTGGAATGAGGAGTAGGGTAACTGTTAACTTGTATGGTGGAATCAATTTCCAACAAGTCTATTATGAGAATTGGTTGCTATAATGTGATTTGGTAGGTCACCATGTTTTGTTGTATTTTTTAGTCCTGACCCATAGTGAGATGGTTGGCGGAGGCAACTTTTTTTTTACTAGTCTAGTGTCTTTTTTCCTCCTCTCTTTTGGGATTTTGGTGGTACTCTTTCTATATTTCTTCCTGAATAGGGAAGAGGGGACGATGGTTGTAAGTCCTCTAATTGCTTAAGTTTAAGAGATGTGGTGGTTCTAAAAAATAAATCAATCAAGTATATTGATTCTGCCCTTCATCTAATCTTTGTTTATGAATATGAAATTGGGAATTTGTTAGGAATGACATCTATAAGATTCCATGGTAGTTTTATCAAATGTAAGAGATTTCATTTTTAATTTGCAAGTTGTAAATAATGGCCCCAATTATGGAGTCTTCCTTTAATTTATTTCTTCTTTTGTCTTAATCTTTCCTCCCTTATCTGAGTTTTGCACAACTAAATAGGTACTAAATGTAAATTGGAAGTAGTTTTTATATGGTAACAAGTTTATTTTCTATTAGAAAATAAAATTTATAATAAAATAATATTCAATTTTCATAAGCACATAAATGCCCAACATTGACATAAGTTTAAACTATTCTTAATATATGTTGAATCCAACCTTAACCTAAGTGTAAGAAACCTTGACATTTATCATATTAACAAATTTTTTATAATTAACCAAAATAAAAATGCCTTCGGTTGTATAAATGTCAAGGTAGTTTTAAACTTTTCTTGACACTAACATAAATAACATATATGAATAGTAACCTATCTTAACATATATACCTTATATTGACGGTGAAAAACTGTCAACAAAAGCTATTTTTCTTGTAGTGACTTGGCCTTATTTACTTTACTGGATTCTAAGACATCCTTGCATTGGGACATAACTACTTTGCAGCGCACTTTTAGCATAGATGTACTTACTCGATACTAGGGCATACCCAACCTATTGTTTGCGGATTATTGAGATGATCTACATTGGGGCATAGCCCTCTTTTTCGGATGAGGGATTTTAAGACATCTCTATTATGGGTTGTCAAGAGCACTTCTATCAGACACGGTTGTGCTATTTGGTTCTGGGGGTATATCCATCCCATTGGTGGTTGATGATATTGTTATGATGATTTATGTGGAGGTATAGCTACTATGGAGATTCCCTTATAGACATGACCATTTCATTCAATCTTTTAGAGCACCTCGATCTGGAGTTGTTGAGACCGTATTGAACATTCTTTACTACCTGGAGTTGAGTTAGATCATGACATGAGGACACATATTAGGATATAGTCCTCCCATGGATGATGGAGTTTGATTTTTTTCTTAAACCATAGCCACTTCAAATAGCTTATACTTGGGCATACCCATTTCCTTCACCCTCACAGTGTACTTGGATCAGTAGTTGCATGGATTCTGTTGAGACATTTTCATTTCTGGCATTGAACATACTCATCTTTAGGAGGCTTACTACATTCATTCATCACATCAGAGTATCATATCAATGATTTGGGGATTATTCAACAGTTTCATGTTTCTATTTTTATTCGATAGTTTCATGTTTCCATTTGATACTAGGCCATAGCCACCTGTTTTGATCGATTTTTCAACATGGTAATATGATCATTTGATGAGGATTTTGATGGTCATGATGTCACATGGGATTTAGTCTTCTCGAGATACCTAGTCGATCTTGGATACCTATCTTCCATTCCATACTTAAACATTTTTCCCTCGATGCCCTGATACATATATCCATCCTCACAGAGTTTACCACTTATTTTCTTTCGACCTACCCATTTTGCCATGACATATGATTTGCTCATTTGATCAAGGAAACATCTAGTTCAACCTTTAAGCTTTCCAATCGAGATTTCATATATTTATTGGACTTTAGGTTCAACACCTTCCATGATGGCAAGTCTTAATAGATTATTGGCTCGTTTGTGATGATGTTTCCATTTTGAGAATTGGCATGTTGAATTATGACTTACTTTTTTGTAATTTCAGTGTTGGTCATTATGTCTTTGTTTGTTGGATAGCTTTATCTGGTCAATATGTCATGATGCTTGGTCCTATTTGGCATCTTTGAGCTTACATATTTACTTCACTGCATGATCGATGAGCATACTCTAGAGTATCAGTGGTTTATGACACACCTTTTTCGATTTGGTCACACTCATATACAGGGGAATATCCCTATCTTTGATGTCAATGGATCCAGATGACATTACCTTGGGACGAGGGCCTGACCATATTACGCATATCGAGTCTACCTCTTCATTGTGATCATCAAGCTTTCAACATGTTGCATTGTTTATTGTTCCTCAGTTTTCGCATCATTACCACGCCTATCCTTGACTTCGGTTAATTTCATCTTCACTTTATTTTGTATTCAGTGTAGATGATACCTTCATGATCCATCATGTTTTTTTGTCTTGTTTCAGTGTAGATGGCACCTTCACGATCCGTCACGTTTTTCTATCTTGTTCTATCAGATCTACACCTTCAATAATCCACCACGTTATTCCTTTGCTCCTGGGTACTACACCTCTACATCCACTGTCGCTTTTTCCTATCGTAGCCGGCAGTAGACGACATTCCTCCCAATATCCATTATGTTTTTTCTTTCTTGTTTCGACGTAGATGGCATATTCACAATCCGCCACGTTTTTCTATCTTGTTCCGGTGTAGAAGACACCTTCATGATTCCTCACATTTTTTCTATCTTGTTTCCCGTGTAGATGGCACCTTTATGATCCGTCACATTTTTGTCTTGTTCTGGCGTAGATGGCACCTTCACGATCTATCACATTTTTTTGTCTTGTTTTGGCGTAGATGACACCTTCACAATTTGTCACGTTTTTCCTATCTTGTTCCGGCATAGGCAAAACCTTCACGATCCGTCACGTTTTTTTGTCTTGTTCTAGCGTAGACAACACCTTCACAATCCGTCACGTTTTTCTATCTTGTTTCAACGTAGACATCACCTTCATGATCCGTCACGTTTTTCACTTTGTCGTCAGACATCACCTTCAATAACTGGCCAAGTTTTTCTCCGTCTTGTTTGACATTTACCTGCACCTTCACAAATTGGCCACGCTTTTTTGTCTTATTCTATCCTAGATGGCACCTTCACGATCCGTCATGTCTTTCTGTCTTATTCCAATGTAGATGGCACCTTCACGATCCATCATGTTTTTTTGTCTTATTCTGACGTAGACGACACCTTCACGATCAGTCACATTTTTCCTATTATTTTTCTGGGCAGATGTGATCTCTTCAGGCCACCGTAGTAAGGAGCTTTAATCAACAAAATTTTGTATATCCTAAGCTCTTCCCATCGCCGTAGTCAAGCTACCGCAGATAGCTGTCTAGGGCCTTCTAACACTGTGGATGGGTTTTCTGCACAAATGACGAGTGAAATCAACCAAAGGTGAATTAAATTTGATTGGGGTTTGCTAAAATGTGGAAGTGGTTTGAAGCTTAATGACTGTAAAAACTGAAAAGTTATGGATGGTCGAAATCGAGAAAACTCGTAAATGGTTTAAAACTGAAATTTGCAAAACTGAAATGGTAAAATCAAATTTAAAAATGGAAATTCACTTCAAGAATTAGGTCACTAACTTGGCGCTAGCAAACATGTCCTCGTGTTTTATCCTCCTATCTGAAGTCAACACAGACGCAAGCATGGCCCTTTTGTTTAAAACCCCAACATTCCATTATCATTTTTAAGGCAAGTAAATCATCTAGAAGAATCACAAGGCATCTTCACCCGAGCACCGAATCCTAAAGTACGGAGAAAGTATCAAACAATAAAAGTCAATGTTATTTAACCCTAATTTGAAGAACCCTAACATAAATGCTACTCGAGGCAAGTAAGACCATCTAAAGAGCCACGCACTCTCTCACTAAGCACCGGATCTAAAGCATGAGAGTCGCCAAGACAATAACATCCCATGTTATGCAACTCCGAAGTTTGAAGATAAGGGCCATAATTACACTACCCGTAGCTTTTAGTACATGAGGATAAATATGCTTAAGCCCCACCGCTAGCTTCCTTCCTCTTCAGCTGAAGAGAGCTTAGTCACATCTCAGTCAGGTCATCCCCGTATGTGTTTCGCACCTGAAAGCGAAAAGAAAGAAGAGAGAAAGAAGAGAGAGAAGAGAAAATAAAAGCAAAACTTAAAAATAAAACAATTTATTTACAAAAGTAAAAACTTACAACTATTATTCTCCCCAAACTGATGCTTGAAATTGTTGCTTAGGTTTACAAACAAGAGGGGCTTTATATAGGCCTCCTCAAGGTATGAAAATACCAAAAAGCCTAAACAACCTGGCTAAGTTATAGACAAGGATGTAATTCACCAAGTTTGAAGCGCGGCTCGCATTAATTACAAAGCATGACGAGGCATCCACGCTTAGGAGCTGCCACTTTCGCTTAACTAGCGAACACAGATCCCGCTGCCATCGCTCCATCGCCTAATCGTTCCTCGCTCAGCTTCTCTTCCATTTTCTTCCCGCTCTTCAACCGCATCAAATTTCACTTGCCTGGTTTTCTAATGATTCTATGGTCGGCCGATGGTCGAGACTTGAATTCCAACTCACGATTCATCCTTTGTATTGAGATTGAATTCTAAAAGTGCACAAACACCTACAAAACAACCAAAAACAATCTCTAATGGCATATGTTACTAAGATGACTCAACACTTCACCAGAGCAAATGACATGATTAATGATCAAAAAGCACTCAAACCTATCTAATATAGGGTTCAAAATTCAGACCTGGCACCAATCACACCCCCCAACCGAAACGCCGGCTAGTCCCTGAAGAATGCAAAATAAAAATGAGATGCATATGGTGATGTTTTCAAAAGGTTGTGATTCAAAAAGGTGGTGAAGAAGTAATGCCTAACCCTAAGTAAGAATCATCAATGCCGTGCTCAATAACTATCATGAGAGAATGAATGTCATAAAAAATTGAGTATCAAAAGAGTCTCCCTCTCAATGAATCAACCAGAAACTTCCACCAAAATCTAAGTGTTTATTTGATTAGCTCTCAACAATAAACTGCTAAACTGCGCTCTCCCCCAACTCGTTACTACCACTCAAGACGCTAACCAACCTAAATGGGGACGATCCACCTCTTATTCCACAATTCTTTTGTGTCAGTAGGGTGCAATGCTAAAAACTCGACTTCATCAAAGTCCGTGTAACGGGGGTCCACCGACGACTCCCAACCAATTAAGGCTTGGGGGGCATCAAGCCAAAGGATCAACCGACCAATAAACTCTGGCTGTAAGCCACACCTCGACCGAATGACTTCGAGAATTAAGCACCTACAACTCGCTAAACTCCACTTATCCACCCACGTACGAACACTAAAACGGCGACCCAACCAAAGGAAGCTTAGGCAATCACACAAAGGTTACCATATACCCCTCTGACCGCGTTTCGTTTCCTTCAAGGCAAAGCATCAAGTAATTTTTATTCTTTTCTTTTTCTTTTTCTTTTTTTTTTTTTTTTTTTTTTTTTTCTTTTTCTTCTTTTTTTTTTCTTTTTCCACATGGGTCCTTAACCTATTAAAGTAAGGTCAATGAAACTAGGGTAGGTTATGCAAATTAAAAGAGGGTGGTTGCATGCTTTTTTCACTCATCATTGAAATCTAATGTGCTTTGTGTGTGGTTAGCTAAAGGTGGAAGAAAAAGGTCGAAATCAATAAGAATTCAACTAATCATTCACTCAACTAAGCATGGAATCAATCTAACATCAATAGAATTGGACAAAGCTCACTTTTCAAACCACGTTAGGCAAAAACCACAAAAAAGTTTTTGCTAAAACAGCCCAAATTTTGAAAAAGTAAGCCGAAAGTATGTAACAAATTTATAGAAGGGGACCCGCCAAGCCACTAAACATAACAAAATGGTCTTCGCTTATAATAAAAACATAAATATAAAATCGCTTCCTTTACCACTCTCCCCCAACCCGCACTTGTCCTAAACGGGTTCTAATGGAAAATTAGATAATAAGTGTTACCTCCATGATAAGACATTTATCACATCGATAGGAGACCTTCGCAAGCTTTCCATCGACACACCTTATTCACCCGTCTCGGGCTTCATAAACAAGTTAAAGAAGAAAAGCAGAGAAAAAGTGTGACCAGTTGGATCATTTTAAAATTACACTTTCATAATAATCTCAAAAAATGTTCTTCTGGCCATATTTGGATTCTACACTCTCAAGTTTCCAATCCGCATTCAAGAACGCCTAAAACGGAGTTCGATGAAAAAGTTATGCGTAAAACAAACCCAGGGCAAAACAAAGGGGCTTAGTGAAAAAATTTCGCTAGCTTAGCTTAGTTTCGCTGTTACGAAATTCGCAATACTTGCGAAATTGGTTATCTAATGTTTAAATGGTTGCCAACTCTGCGAATTTCGCTAGGATTTTTGCTACGTGCATGAATTTCGCTGATTTTCGCTTACAAAGAATGAATCCCTCTAATTAGCTTAATTTGGCAATGGCTTAGCGAAATTGGCAAGGCTTTAGCGAATTTGGCAATGTTGAAATTTCGCTAGCTAGCGAAATTTCTGCTAGCAAAAATTCTTCAAAGTGAGAAGCTTAATTTCCATATTTTCGCTAATAAACACAGGTGTCATTACTGACTTAATACTTAAGCCGGGAGGATTGCGAACTGCTTATAACACTGGCGTAAATTGCCAGATTGCGAATTGGTTGCGAACAAAGGCGGCACCAAGTTCGCTTTGTCACTCTCCCGATTTTTCAATTCATGCTCCAAAATTTGCAAAAACTACTAAAATTAATGCAAGAAAATCTCTACAATAAGAGTAAAAATTAATCTTAAAAACACAATTAACTAAAATCAAAGAAAATTTATAAAGAAAATTAACAAAATCAAAATAAATTATGATAATATAATATACACGTAAAATTCAAACAAAAAGCCGAGACTGCGTTCCCCCATATCACTTCCTGGGCTCGAGGCTATCGCCAACTAGCGGAGCTCTGAATGTCGGTTCGATGCTCCAAATCCGAACCCAAGACCAACCAACCACTATGCCATGCAATGTAGGCATTTGCCATCTTCTTTGATGTAGTGGCAAAGGTGCGCGCCGCAGCCACACTAATGTTGCATGGTCGACGTTGGGTCGGACTACTCGAGCGTGTGTCGCCGGTTTTCGAAGCCAGTGCAATATGTACACAGGCGCGGTTATAGGTGGCCCGAGCATTGGCAAGAGGTGTTTCGATTGGGATTGTGGTGCGTAATGGCGCATGTGACCTTAATCGCGAGGGGGCAAAGTGGAAAATGCTTTTGTTTTCTTCCATCGCTCGCCAACAAATGGGGATTGCATCTCCTATCCCATATGCATAACAACACCAATTTCTAAGGATTCGTACTTTCTACCGTGCCTTGTTGTGGTTTCGCCAGACATTTTAATTTCCTCCACTATGGTGCCATTTAGGCACTCTTCCTTTCGACTCTTCCCTTTGGCCGAAATCGTGCCGATCGTGAGCTAAGATGGATTCCCCGCCGGATGTCCAATTTTTTATCAATTTCAATTTCGAGTCCATCGCCCTCTTGTTCAAAGGAGTTTCATCACCTCTTTTCACTTTCCCTAATAAATTAACATTCACCACCCTATTATCTTCTTATGAAATTGTCCAATTTGCTCGCTTCAAATTCAGATGGCTTGTTCCTAAACAAGGTATTAAGGGTGGTGGTTGTCGATGCTCACCAGTCTCCAATGGAATCTTGCGTGGTTGTCCCATTTATGCTCAAAGTCATCTTTCTCAAATTCCCATCTAATCTTTCGGGTCCGGGTGAATTCTCTTCAGCATGGATTTTCTCTCAATCGGGCATTGAATTCCTTTGCTCTACCACGCATCACCCACCGCTTGGTAAGGTCTAGAATTGCTTCGCCTCAACTAGGGAGATCGGGCCGTGGGTGGCCGAGGTGACCGAGGTGATCGAGGGTTGAGGCATAAAAAATGGAGGTTCAGCATGATCATATCATGGGAGGTGGATAAGTCGAGGGAACATGATAGACAGTGCAATCATCCATTGGTCTCTATATTCCCTCGCACATATTTGGATTCGATTTCTCCTCACAAGTTATCGTCACATCAGATATGGAAAGGTTCCTATAGTCTCTCATAAATATGTAAGCTCTAGTGGTTACCCCTCCCCGATCGTATTGTTTCTCCATATGGGTGTTCCATTTTCTCTCGCCAATTCCTTCCCACATAACCTAAACTCGCTTGCCTTTAAAAATTCTCAATCCACCGAAAATGGATTCCTCAAGTAAAGAAATGAGGCACACAAGACAACACCGAAACTATCCTGCAACACTGGTTTTTTTTTTTAACAACAAATAAAACTAAGAAAAAAATGACTCCGTAAAAATGATAAAAGGAATTCACCAAGACTTGTGGATGCAGGATCACAAGTGTTCCACGCCTCCTCACTGGCGACTCAAGACCATCCCCATGAATCCACGCCATTCGATTCGTACACCTGCAGCATGAAATGAATCAACAAAATTTCAGATATCCTGTTCCTCCCACCGGTCAGAAGGTCAAGCTATCGCGAAGATAGCGGTCTGTGTGGTCGAACACGTGGATGGGTTTTCTTCGTACAAATGATTTGAGGAAATCAAAACCGGTGAATTAAATTTGGATTTTCGGGGTTTGCTAAAAAACAGCAAGTGGTTTGAAAGCTTAATGATCAGAAAAAACTAAAGTTATGGATGGCCGAAACCGAACCGTAGTAAATGGTTTAAAAACTGAAATCTGCAAAAACTGAAATGGTAAAATCGTACCAAGCGAAGAAATTCACTTTGAAGAATTAGGTCACTAAATTTCTGGCAAGCTAGGGCAAACACATGTCCTCGTGGTTTCTATCCTCCTATTTCGAGTCAACACGTGATGCGCTATGGCCTGCTTAAAACCCCAACATTCCATTATCATTTTTAAGGCAAAGACCATCTAAAGAATCACAAGGCACTTCACCCGAGCACCGAATCCTAAAGCATGGAGAGTATCGCCAAACAAGAAAAGTAAAGTCAATGTTATTTTAACCCTAATTTGAAGAACCCAACATGTAAATGCTAATTTCGAGGCAAGTAAGGACCATCTAAAGAGCCACGCATTCTCCGGCTACTAAGACCGGATCTAAAGCATGGAGAGTATCAAGCCAAGACAAATATCCCATGTTATGCAACCGAAGCTTTAAAGAGGTGTCATGTAAATTTACATCTCACCCGTAGCTTTTAGTACATGAGGACAACATGCTTGCCCCCCACCGCCAAGCTAGCTTCCTTTCCTCTTCAGTGAAAGGAGTGCTAGCTTCAAGCATCTCTTGAGTTGTCATCCTCAAGAGGTGTGTTCGCACCGGAAAGTGAAAGAAAGCAAAGAGAGAAAGAAGAGAGAGAAGAGAGAAAATAAAAGCAAAACTAAAATAAAAACAATTTATTTACAAAAGTAAAAACTTACAACTATTATTCTCCCCAAACTGATGCTTGAAATTGTTGCTTAGGTTTACAAAACAAGAGGGGCTTTATATAGCCTCCTCAAGGTATGAAAATACCGTGCCTTAACAACCGCTAAGCACAGTGACAAGGATGTAATTCACCAAGCTCGGGCGGCGCTTTGCATTAATTACGTGCCATGACGAGGCATCCACCGCTTAGAGTCACACTCGCCAACTGGGCGAAATGCACAGATCCTCGCGCTACCGCCCATCGCCTAATCGCCTCGCCGCTTCTCTTCCATTTTCTTCCCCGCTTCAACCGCATCAAATTTTCTTCACTTCATTCTCGTTTTCATTGATTCTGTATCGTCATATCGAGACTTGAATTCCAACTTCATGATTCATCCTTTGTATTGAGATTGAATTCTAAAAGTGCACAAACACCTACAAAACAACCAAAAAACACCCTCAAATTGGCATAAGTGTTACTAAGATGACTTGAACACTTCAATTGGTATAAATGACATGATTAATGATCAAAAAGCACTCAAAACCTATCTAATATAGGGTTCAAAATTGCACTTTTTGAGCACTAATCAAGATGACACCTTCACGATCCGTCGCATTATTTTATCTTGTTCTGGCATAGACGACACCTTCACCATTTGTCATGTTTTTTTGTCTTGTTCTGGCATAGAAGGCATCTTCACGATTCGTCGCTTTTTTTTTTCGGCGTAGACAACACCTTCACGACCCATCACATTTTTTTCACAAATCCCTGAAGTTGATTTTCCTTCCCTTGGGAGTTTAGCCTTGTCTCCTATGGTAGTAGAGCATTGTAGCACTTCCTCGCCTTCCTCTGGGCCCCATTAGGCTTGATCTTACCTTGAGTTCTATGTGTTATCTTGTCTTGTTTCTCGCTATCTTCCTCTAGCATGCTTGTAGATCTCCCTGTGTGTGTGTTTATTCTTTTTCTCCTCGGTGGTCCAACTATTACTTGACCTAGACATCAATTTTCAGATCATTTTTGGAGACCATTTGGGGGGAGTATTGATATATATTGTGACTTTAGTGGCATTTTAGAAATTTTCTTTTGTTAATTGTTTTTCGAGTTTTGACAACCTCCTTGGTTGCTTTGGCCTTCGCTTTGGATTAAATGAGCTTGTGTTCATCTTGGACACTTTTTGGGTTTCCTTTGTTCTTCATTAGAGTTCATCTCGTTTCACTCATTTTTCACACTTTTGGTTTACTTCATTGTTCTTGTTCACTACACTTAGGAACTCTATCAAAGATGGGCATATTTGTAGACCCTTTTTATTTACTTTATTTTATTTGTATAATATTTGTTGATAACTTTTGGCCTATTTACATGATGACACATGGAAGCATTTGGAGGCCTTGATTTTAGGGTTAGGATGTCTCTTATGAGGAGGAGTATAAAAGAAAAAGGAATTTGGAGACAAAGGGGGAATTATTTTTAGGGGAGGGAACTTTTCTTAGGGGAGCATTCTTTTCTCAAGATTACTGCAAGAAAGAAGCTCAAACTTCCATTTTTCAAAATTTCAATTTAAATAAGTTTTCAAACATTTCAAAGACATTATTAATTGTACATTTCATTTCTTATAAGATGGAAACTTGTAGAGTTAATTTGTGTAACATATAGATGGTCTTGGGTGGGACTTGACATTGCATGTATCCTTTAAATAAATAATTTGACTTCTAATTTATAACCAATTTTCAATTAAACGTGAATTTTATTATTATTATTATTACACTAACATTGATTTCTAATTGATCGCGCTTTTGATCTACTGTCTAGGTACACATTTTTCTCATCTGACTTTGGTTATATACTTATTTATTTATTTATCAGACTATTCATTTATATATATCTGGTGTGTTGTTGTATTGTTATTGCTTGTCTTTGGTATCCATTGATCGATTAGCCAAAAGTTGTATTTTCTTTAATTTGTTTAATAAAGACCCGACTTTAGAGGCTTAGAAGGGTGCTACACTTCCATTGTACCTTCCCGATAAATAACCTAACTCCCGGACCTAGACTCGGTTTTTCCCAGACCTTCCTTTTCTTATCAGGAGTTATATTTAGGGTTTTTGTTTCTTATTTTGTTTTCCCTTTTAAAATAAAACAAAAATAATTAGAAACTCCAAACCGTTTTTTTTTTTAAATGGCTTTTCAAAAATAAAAACGAGTCTCGTCTTCAAATGGGAAACGCATAATAGCCAAAAATACGGGATCCACACTTGGACATACTTCCAACTTCGGGGACCTCTACATAAGAGGCTCCAAAAGCTCGGCGCCCGTCTGCCCCAACACGACTCCAAGCCTGTTTTAGAAGTATGGGCTACAAGCTTCTTTCTCTCATTTTAGTCCCACTCGTAGACCCCAGTTCACCTAACGGCACTTAGGCCCACCCCTATCCCTTTGTTACTTTTTTTAAAATACATAATGTAACTCTATTTCTTTTTTCTTTTTTTTTTTTTAAAACCAGGAATGCTTATTATATTAATAAGAGTTGTCACTTAGCATTACATGGGGAAATGAACGTATGATGGGTTCCTACCCACTCCAGAGGTCATGGCATGCAATAGGCTGCGTGTGCTAGCAAGTGAGCAACCTTATTCGCAGCAGAACGTGTGAGAAAACAGAATTGCACCTGCGTGAATGAACTAGCAAGGTGCTTACAGTCGGTTATAATTGAGTGAAACAGTGACCGGCCGGTTGGGAAGATTCAGCCATGGCCTCTACAGTTTGCAATGAGTCAGTCAGTCTCAATGATGAACTTTATCCACCTGCCGTGCTTTGAGCCATGGCCCATACGAGGGCTTCTTTCAGGCTCAATGCTTCCGCTTCCCTTGCTGGGTACGCTCCCAATAACCGGGCTGACCTTGCCCGTACCATTTGCCCAGACTGATCCTTGATAATGCAGCTCATCCCTATATATGCGACCATTGTTCTGGAAAGTTGCAGCGTCTACGTTTACTTTCAGCCAGCCAGCCCGCAGGGGGTCTAGACAATGCAACATCTCCTCCTTGGACTGCTGCATGGCAAGTTGGGGTGGTGAGCATTCAAAGAGAACAAGCAAAGTTGTTTCGCAATTAGCGCGTTGACACCTATCCTATTGCACACCGGACTGATGATGTTAACGTATATTCTTGGCTTGGCTTGGCTACTAGTCTTGTTGCTATTGGAAGGAAGGCAATCCGCTGCTATCCTCCCTCCACATCAGATTTCAGGGACCAGATTCTCTTCCAACCCCTTGCTGCAGCTCGACAGTGGGTGGTCAGGTAGTGGTGTCCGGAGGATTAGGTCCTTTTATCTATGTCATTAATTGAACAAAGGCCACACGGTATTAATATTCCATTTTCAGTCTATTATTAGGTCACAAACTCGCTAGCATGTTCCCACCCTCTTCCTGTTATATTGCTGTGTTGCGATCCAGATGAAGGTGGTTTTACCATCTCCAATCTTTGTTCGGCTCCCAGCCCGTATTATTTTTTGTGTAGTGAGGAAGAGGATGCTTCTCCAAATGTATGAGGGGTTGTGCCCGATTTCAGCATGCCAAAATGAGGTCGCATGGTAGTACCGGGCTTTAAAAAGACGACTAACCAAGGAGGAATCGTCAACTCAACTAACAGCCGCCATGCTTGCTTCCCACCATCATGCCTTTGTTTAAGCCGCGAAGGTTCTTGAAGCCCATGCCTCCTTACTACTTTGGTAAGCTTAGTTTGTTCCATGCTTTCCACTTGATTCCCCGTGAGCCCTCCACTCTTCCCCCCACCCACCAGAATGAGTTCATCATTCTCTCCAACTCCAATTCTGAGCATAGTTCTAGAGGAATTAAGAAGAAACACTTTCTTTGGTACAGCCTGAGCCACTGTTTTTAGTAGTATTTCCTTCCCAACCGGGGATAGGTTCTTGTTCCTCCACCCTTGTAGCTTCTACCAGACTTTGTCCATTACAAAATTTAGAACCTCTCTTCTTCCTGCCAATTAGTGTTGGTTAGGCCCAGTAATTTCCTCGATTGTGGTTTGTATGTATCCGGAATATAATATAGTTCTCACTTCGGCTCGGGTTTGCTCAGCCACATTTTTACTGAAACTAAGGCTAGATTTATGGTAGGCGATAGACTGACCAGAGGCTCTTCTTTCACCACCACGGTGCTTTATGTACATATATATATTTTGTTAAAAAATAATTACATCAATCAAATAAAAGTCTAACTTAGTTGGTGCATTAAATTTTAAACTAGAGTGGGGTTAAAATTAAAATATATATATATTAATTCTTGGATCTACCAAACTCATCCATTCTGGGCCTATCAGACCCACCTAGTATAAGGCCATGGACTAGGGCACAGGCCTAACAATAACAAAATGTAAAGCCCAACCCAACCAGTTGATAGTCAACAGATCTATTGGGCCAACCCGACTCAGGCCTCATTACTCCAGTCCAAGGCCTCATTACTCAAGTCCAAGCAGCACGACCTCGCCTGGTCCTGGCCTGTTGGAGACTACATGGTGCAGATGGGTCTTCGCTACAATAATTTAGTTTCGCTCAGCAGATGGGCCAAAACTTCACCTCAACTCGGAAACCTTCCATGACCATAAACACAACAGATAGAAAAGGCTTGAATAATTGAAAATTTTGAGATGACAGAAACTAGGAGCTGGAATCATGACTGCACAAAGAGGGGAGGCAAAAGATAAAGTGAAAACCTTAGTGGTAAACACTTGAATAATTGGAAGAATCACATGGATGTTGAGTGAAACTAGGTGATTTTTTTTTTTTTAATAAGTAGGTGGTGGAATGTAATTCTGAAATCCGACCACACCAAATAAGAGCACAAAATGTCTTGTTCAAAGGTTCTTTTTTTTAATAATAATAATAATCAATAATAAAAGTAAATAACATCTGCCGTGAGTACAAATAACACCGAGAGGAGATGATTTCAAACCCATACCATACATAATCCGTACGTGTCTGAATCCACAAACCAAACCGGTGAGCAATTCCTTGATCCAAAAAAATCTTTTTCTTTTCTCTTCCTCTTTTGATCGAGATCTCATTAGCATGCATTGTTAAAAGTTAAAACCAACTGTGGCAGAAAGTATTTGGACCAAAGGGAGCCTGAAGCCTGAAGCCTCTTCCTGGTCACGTTACATACATGCAGATGTAGTACAACAACACATTCGTAAAAGCGCCCGCCCTATGTCCCTCCCGTCCATCAACCAGCTTTCCATTACCCCTAACAACACAACAAACTCAGTTTTCTCACGTTTCACATGGGGGATGAATTGCACTGATCTACAAGTTTAATTTCAGATTCTTGAGCAAAATATATTTCTAGCTTGAAAAGATTCAATTGTTGGATGCAAATGGAATAAAAAAAATTGCTAATTTGTTTCAGGGCTCGGGAAATGGAAGACTTATAAAAGGTTGTGATAATAATAAATTAGTAATGGTTGGGTAGTAATGAATCATTAATGATGAAAGAGAGTAAAAAGTTAGCAATGATGACAAACAATAATAAATTAGCAATGTGCTTGGAATTCATGGGTTTTAGAATGTGCGTGTAACCCATCCCACATGAATCCACTACCCTTGTACTTGTCCACTATGTCATCTTCCCCACCTTGCACGCATTCACAACAGATTCTCACCGGAATTTAAATTTCTAGCTGCATCAGTACCCCACTCATTATACAACTTTCTTAAACTGTCTCCTCCATTTAACTTCCTCCAACACTACATCTCTCCAATACCCACTAAACACTCAAAAAAACACTACAGTCAACAAATCTCAAAGATTAGAGCAATGACAAGCTCAAATCCATAAACAATAGTAATAATGTCCAGGTAATGAAAACCAAAAAATAATAATACAGAAGATCAGTACCAAGAAGTGAGACCTGAATCAGGGAAATGACATCTTCAAGTTGTGGCTCGCGAACTAAGGGACAGAGATAAGGCATTACGATAACTCAAACTTCATCTCGCCGGAAGCCCAAGAACAGATGTAACAGGCAGCCAACATTCATAGGAGGGAGGTCACATTTGAAGTTGGGGATTGGGTCTATCTAAGGCTACGTCCTCACAGGCAAAATTATGTAGTGCAAAGAATTAATCAAAAACTAGCCTTTTGCCATAATTGTGAAAGGTGCAAGGCGCACCAAGGAGCAAAGGCCTCTTGGAACCTTGAGGACGAGCGCAGCACTTAGGCGCGGGCTTTTTGAGGCGCACCCATATTTTATATATATTTTCTCAAATATATATAAATATAACAATATTTATTATCAAATATCATCTACAATTTCTAGTGATGTATTCTATAACAAACCTATAAATTTTTTAAGGTTAAAGAGTTTCCTATTTTTCGATAATTTTTACAGCAATTTGTTGGCTACTTTGTTGGCTATTGTTATTGCTTTTCTGGTTTTTCTTCACTTCTATGTGGTTGATATTGAGATTGGGAGGGCTAAGGTTTATTTTTCAGTTGTAAACAGGGCAAAAATGGGGTTGAGAGCATGGGGTGCTCAAAATCGATCTCTGGGGCCAAAAGCGATATTGTTTTAGCCATCGAAGCTTCCTTTTTAATTCAGAAACGTATCAACAATCATTTTGATGCCAATACCAGACCAAAACAAAACAGCTGTCGTTTTGCTTAAGTGACTTAAATCAGACTAAAACAACGTCGTTTTGGTCTCTCCCATTTAGAAAAAAATTAGGGGTTCGTTGTTGCAGCCCTTGACACCAATAACAGAGGATAAGAAGAAAGGAAGAAGACGATAACAGAGGAGAAGAAGACGACGACTTACCTGGAAATGGCCGAAGTGGGATAGGCGTGCCTGGGACAAGCTTCTGCGTCTCAGTGAAGCGTGCGCCTTTCACGCCTTGTTGCCGCCTTATCGAAGGGGCGTCGCCCCGGCTCAGGCGAGGCGCCAGCCCCGTGCATCGCATGCTCCTGCGCTGAGGCGCGCCCTTAATAACTATGCCGCTTGCTATTAGGGACATTTTCAGATTGAAGAAAGGATCGGTCTCGTGGCTTACAAATTGAGACTCCCAGCAGCCTCCAAGGGTGCATCCGATATTTCATGTCTCACTTTTAAAACGTGCAGTGGTCACTCAGATCATTAATGCAGTTTTACCTGAGGAATTGACACTAGAGGAGGCTGAGATTCTGCAGCCACATAAGGTTCTTGCTCACCGCTCTCTCAAACCACAAGGTGAACTCACAAAGCAATATTTAATTTAGTGGCAAATCAAACCAATCGAAGAGGCAACTTGGGAAGAGGCAATAGCCTTCAAAAGAAAATTTCCAGCCTTCAGTCTTGACGACAAGACTGCTCTTGATGGGGGAGGTAATGATAAAGAAGATCCCAAAACAGGAGAGGATAAAACCCCTGAAGAGCCCAATCATAATCAGCATTTCTGGCGTGTGTATTCTAGAAGAAGAAAAGGGACACGTGTGAAGAAAGAGGAGAGGGGCCAACTGGACAGTAAGAGGACAAAATTAGTTCCACAAAAAGGGAGTTTTCGGTTTTGGAAGGGGGGGAATTTTTTTGATAGGCAAACGAGAAAAAACCTTTCATTGAAGCAAAAGTATACAGGGAGTATACAAAGATGCCCAAAAGGGCAAAGAGAGAAGGAAGGTCGGAGAAGAAACACAAACCAACCCCAAACATAAGAGGGAGAAAAACCTAAGCATAACCATTGTATCTATACAAAAGAAGCCAGACAAAATAATTTTGAAAGGGGGGGATGGTGGACAAGAAAAAGGGGATATTCTCTGGGCTATGTTGCAGGCACAGAGATCTCTTTTCTGTTATTTTCCTTTAGATATTTAGCATCCATTGTTGTGTCATTTGGATAACCTGATTGTTGTTGATTTCCCCTTTCCTAGAATAGCTAATACAAGTTTTATTTCTTCATTTTGTCTTTGCATTCTTGAACTCTATTTGTGTGAGTGGTTGCTGAGAAACTAGAATAGAAATTCTCCATTCTTATCAATTCCACATTTGATCAGATGTTAGCTATGATATACTCAAGGACAGGCATTGACAAAGAAAAGTATAAATTAGTCCTTAATTGTAGGTATCCCTTGACATGCAGAAATAGGTTCCAACCTTGTCCAATATAGGATGACAATAGTGCGTACCGAATGTTGAAATTGGTTAACATAGTTTGAATGGACGAAATTGAATTGTATCACTTGAGCTGTCACGAATTGCGACAGTGATGTCCGGGGGTACCTATAAGCCGATGAGGTGCAAAAGAACCACTCGAATCTTTGATTGGGCATATTCTGAGCAATGGCCAAGAAGTTTCAAGAGGCACTAAATGGGCTCATGAAGGAGTTCATTTGGGCCAACCCAACATTACAAAAAGAGTTCGGGTCAAGTCAAGCCTTTAAATAGAACCAACAAAGAAGTCCAAAAGATCATAAATATCATCAAGGCTATAGATGGTGATCATCCGCAATTTATTAATTAAAGGGACAAAAGCAAGGAAATTTGTGCTTCATCAATTATGTGCTCAATCATAGGCTTATTTTTGAAGAAATTCAGTTTTTGGTCAAGGTTTGATAATTTATCCATTATGGAACCAAATCATCAATTCTCAAATTTGGTCTCTTTATGGTTGTTTTTGTCAAATTGATCTCTTTTATGGTTAAGAATATCAAGGCAGATTTTGACTGGGATAAGGATAAGGATAATTACCTCCATGTTGGTTTGGTAATTTTCCAATTTCATTTAGGAAAGTTGGATTGTCAATGCTGAAATTTTCAGCAAATTTTTCCTTTCTTTCTTAGTCCTCAAGCTATCTCAAACTCTATATAATGGCCTTTGATGTAAGCTTTCAAAACAACTTGAATGAATTCAATACTCTTTGTGAGGTTTTTCTTCTCTTTTGATTCTTGTGAGAACTTTTGAGCCTATCAAGGTTAATCCTTGTAGTGCCAAACCTACGACTCGATTCTTCCAATCAAGGAGCGGGGTTCTTTTGGTTCAACACTTTGTTCTAAGGCTTTTGGTTGTGTCCTACCGCTAAAGGGGCAGAGCGCTACACTACACTTACAGCTCTTGATTCAATATAGTCAAGGGGTCGAGGTCATTTTTAGTCGTGTTTGAAGGTCCTAGGGATAATCCGCATCGTTGAGTGGATCTCGCAATCACGAAAGCATACGGGGTTCACATCATTTGGTATCAGAGCTTCGGCATTTAAACATCTTTTCAATATCTTCTTATCTTATTATTTGTTATTACATTCAGCAAAAAAAAAAAAAAAGGTACTACAAAAAAAAAAAAAAGGAAAAGGAAATCATCAAAGAGTCTCCCCTTTTATTCTCAATATTTTCCTTCCCATCTTCTTATTCTCAAGATTGTCCCCTTTGTATTTCTTGCTTCATCGTTTCCTTTGTATTTTTTTTTTTTCCCTCTCAAGGTTGTTGGATTTGGACACTATTTGGGTTGATCTCGATCCGACTCACTGATTGAAATAAGAACGAGAAAAATAGAAGTGCTAAGTGGAAAAGGAAGCAAGAGTGATTTGCATTATCTAAAAATAACAATTAGGTGAAAAAGGTGTGAGTGAAACATGTGAGAAGTGTTGTGAGGTTAATTTTCTCTAATCGTGTTTTTCAAGTAATGATCATACCAAATAGGAAGAGATTGAGACCAATCCAATTTTAATGGCGATGCAACAACGCTTTACAAGATTAAGGAGTCGGATGAACCTTGCATCAGATCCGTAAGAACAAAATATATGAGAGGCAATCGCGAAGAATGATTCCCAATCGAGAGACAAAGGAAGGTGAACTTCCTACAGGTCATGAGTCATGAAAGAGGGTGAGAATCGGGATGTCTGAAGAAGAGGAATGAAGTGGAGGAAAAAGAGGTAGATTTGCACCTCAAGGGAAGGCATGGTCGAGGGTATAGCGAGACCCGATAAGGTATGAAGAGTTTGATCGAAATCTTGGTAGTATTAAGATAGCCCGATCCACCTTTTCAGAAAGAATGATCTAAACTATCTTGAATGGGAGAAGAAGGTGGGAGAGAGTGTTTATTTGTCTATTTGGTGGGTCCTAACATGACGACACCCGAAACATATGGACACACCCCATCATGACGCGGTAGTGTGAGGAAAAAGATTTGTTCTAACCATTATTACTATAATTATACAATAAAGTGCGAGGGTCTGCCGTTCGAGCTCGAGAGTGTAGATGAATGTCTGAGAAGATGGAGGTTCGCGATGATTCGGAATGACATTGAAGAGGATCGTGAATCCCTTGTAGCTGAATTTTTTTAATGGTCTAAATCTAATATTGCCAATATTGTTGAGTTACAACAAGTATGTGGAGATGGAGGATTTGTTGCAATATGGCACTCGAGGTGGAGCATCAGTGCGAAGGAAGGGTAAGTAGGCCAGACACCAACTTTGGGCAAGTTCTACCATGGAAGCTAAATTAGAGGATGGCAGGGAATGATTCCAAGCCCGATGTTGAGAAACCACTAAGAGGAACACTACGATAGCTTCAAAGGTAGACTGAGACCTAACAGCATGTAGAATGTCAAATGCTTTAGTGTCATGGCACCAAGGTGCTTATCTCTTCCAAATTGCCCGAACAAGCGAGAACCATGGTGATGTGTGGGGAGAAAGTATGTGAGTTGATGAAAGGAGGAAGCCGTGGTGACAAGGCGTCTCTTGAACCTTTCAAGTGAAGGAGGATGGCATTGGCTTGCGACAAACGTGAGAACATCTTTTATACCGTTGCCACGTTGAGAAATAAGAGTGTGTGGTTTAATTATTAATGAGGTGGAAGTTGTCAATGTTCTTTGAGTGTCCTATTAGTTAGAAGCTTCCAGTACCGACACTAAAACACCCTGAACCTTATAAGTTCTGTGGTTGAATGATAGTGAGGGAAGTAGGGTGCAAAGCAGAGTGTTAGTATCTTTCTCATAGGAAACATATGATAGAGTTCATGTGATGTTGTCCTGTTATGCTTCACATCTTATTAGGAGACAGATTTGGCCAGGAGAGTCAACCATGGCGAAACCCGAGGAGAATCGCTTTTAGTTTCACTATGAACAATAAGCTTGTAACACTTGTACTTAAGTGACACAAAGCAAGTATATGAAAATCAGTGACGATTAAAACAAGAGTGTGATTCGAAAAAAATGAAGAAAAAGAAAAGAAAAGAAGTGTAAACAAAGGGGAAAGAAATTGAGAGAGATAGAGAGAGGCAGAAAAGGAGAATTGAGAGAAAGAAGAATCAGCAGTGGACAAAGAAAAAGGAGAGGAATATAAAAAGAAGAAGTTTCTATGCAAAAAAGTGAGATCGAAGTACAATTTATTCTAACAGCTTTATGTTTGTACTTTTGTACAAGGAGCGCTTGCATATGCGATCTTGTCTTCTTTGCTACGTCTTTATCTCTTCTATATTCAGAGTGAATGTATTCCCGAAGGATGGTCCTAGTGACTTGCCACCCTTTAAGGGCATTGAACACCAGATTGACTTTTATCCTGGAGCTACAATTCCCGATAACTAGCTTATAAGGACTAATCTAAGAGACAAAGAACTCTGACATAAAGTGGAAAGTGATGGCTAAAGGACATGTGAGAGAGAGCCTTAGTCCATGTGTTGTACCAGTCTTGCTTGTACCTAAGAAAGATGGTTCGTGGCGGATGTGTGTTGGTTGTCACGCCATCAACAACATTACGATAAAGTATCGTCATCCTATACCTAGGTTAGATGACCTACTTGATGAGTTGCATGGATCTTGTTTGTTTTCAAAATTTGATTCGAAAAGTGATTATCATCAAATTAGAATGAAAGAAGGAGATGAGTGGAAAACTGCTTCCAAAACTAAATATGAATGGTTAGTAATGTCATTTGACTTAACTAATGCACCAAGTACATTCATGAGATTGATGAATCATGTTTTGCGAGCTTTCCTTGGAAAATTTGTTGTTGTCTACTTTGATGACATTTTGGTGTATAGCAAAAGTTTGGAAGAACATGTTGACCATTTAAAATCTGTTCTTGAGGTTTTAAGGAAGGAAAAGCTATTTGCCAACCTCAAAAAGTGCTCTTTTTGTAATGAGCAAGTGAATTTTCTGGGGTATGTTGTTGGTGCAAATGGGCTTGAGATGGATGAGGAAAAGGTAAAGGCTATCAAGGAATGGCCAACACCAAAGACCATATCCGAGGTAAGAAGCTTTCATGGCTTGGCTAGTTTTTATCGTTGTTTCATTAAAGACTTTAGCACAATAGCCGCACCACTTACTAAAGCAATCAAGAAGACTGTCGATTTTAAATGGGGGGTTGAGCAAGAGGATGCATTTCAATTGTTTAAAGATAAGTTGTGCACTCCATTACTTGTTTTACCATATTTTTCAAAGACTTTTGAAATTGAATGAGATGCGTCAGGAATAGGTATTGGTGCTGTTTTGATGCAGGAAAAGAAGTCAATTGCTTACTTTAAGTGAAAAGCTCAATGGTGTTGTCTTGAAGTATCCAACCTATGTGAAGGAGCTTTACGCTTTGGTGAGAGCTTTACAGACTTGGTAACATTACCTTTAGCCAAAGGAATTCGTCCTCTACACGGATCATGAGTCCCTAAAACACTTGAAGGGACAAGTGAAGCTGAACAAACATCAAGCTAGGTGGATCGAATTTATTGAGAGTTTCCCCTTTGTCATCTAATATAAGAAAGGTAAGGACAACACATTGGTTGATACTTTATCCCGAAGGTACACACTTCTCTCTACTCTTGAAGCAAAGGTGCTTGGTTTTGAGCATGTGAAGGATTTGTATGAAAATGATAATGACTTTGCAACTCTTTATGGGGAATGTGAAAATTCTGCTTTTGGGAAATTCTATAGACTAGATGGGTGTTTGTTTAAAGAGAATAAATTATTATTGTGCCTTGATAGTTCTACTGAGGGAGTTGCTTGTTAAGTGAGACACATATTTAGGGAGAAGCAATGGGACATTTTGGTGTTAAGAAAACACTTGACACCTTAAATGAACATTTCTTTTGTCTAAAATGAGGAGAGATGTGGAAAGAATCTATTCTAGGTGCATAACATAAAGGAAGGCCAAATATAGAGTTGTGCCTCATGGTTTGTATACACCTCTACTCGTTCCATCAATACCTTGGGTAGATATTTCTATGGACTTTGTTCTAGGGTTGCCTAGATCAAGAGGGCAAGAGATTCTATTTATTAGATTGAAGATAGGGTTTTCTAAATATGGCACATTTCATTGCTTGTCTTAAAGCAATTCGACTAATGTGGCTGATTTGTTCTTTAAGGGAGATTTATTTCAATTTGCATGGTGTTCCTAGAACTATTGTTTATGGTCGAGATACTAAGTTCTTAAGCTACTTTTGGAAAGTTTTGTGGTGAAAATTGGGAACTAAATTTTTGTTTTCAACAAGTTGTCACCCCCAAACTGATGGACAAACCGAAGTAGTTAATAGGACTTTGTCTACTCTTTTAAGGACATTGATTCACAAGAATCTTAAGACCTGGGAGGATTGTTTGTCATTCATTGAATTTGCAAATAATAGGAGTGTTCATTCCACAACTAACATGTCACCTTTTGAAATTGTTTATGGTTTTAACCCATTAACTCCTTTCGCCTTGCTACCATTACCAATAAATGAAAGGGTAAAATTAGATGGACACTGAAAGGCAAAAATGGTGAAGAAACTCCATGAGACGCTTCAGCAACAAATTCAGAAAAGGAATAAGCATTACGCAACAAAAGCCAACAAAGGGCGTCAAAGGGTCGTCTTCCAACCAAGAGAGTGGGTTTGGGTGCATTTGAGAAATGAAAGGTTTTCATCTCATAGGCATTCAAAGCTAAATCCACGAGGAGATGGTCCATTTCAAGTCTTAGAGCGCATTAATGACAATGCATTTTAAGATAGACTTAGCCTAGGTGAGTACAATGTTGTTTTCAACCTTCAATGTGTCTGATCTTTCTCCTTTTGATGTAGGTTCTGAATCGAGGACAAATCTTTTCGAGGAAGGAGGGAATGATTAGAACATAGGTCAGACTCAAAGTGTAAAAGAACCACTCCATATGCCAATTGGGCCTATTACAAGAGCAAGGGTCAAGAAGTTTCAAGAGGAACTAAACGGGCTCATGAAGGAGTTCATTTGAGCCAACCCAACATTACAAGAAGAGTTCGGGCCAAGTCAAGCCTTCAGAGGAATTAAAGCCAACAAAGAAGTCCAAAAGATCATAAATATCATCAAGGCTATTGATGGTGATCATCCACATGAATTTGGAAATCAAAAGAAGCAAGGAAATTCATGTTTCATCAATTATGCTCAATCAGAAGCATTTTGGAAGAATTGACTTTTGGTCAAGGCTTGATAGCTATCCATTATGGGGCAAATCATCAACTATCAATTTGGTCTATTTTATGGTTGTTTTTTTTTTGCCAAATTGATCTCTTTTATGGTTAAGAATATCAAGGGTAAGTTTCCAATAAGGATAAGGATAATTACGTCCATGTTGGTTAGGTAATTTTCCAATTTCATTTAGGAAAGTTGGATTGTCAATGCTGAAATTTTCAGCAAGTTTTTCCTTTCTTTCTTAGTCCTTAGGCTATCTCAAACTCTATATAAGGGCCTTTGATGTAAGCTTTCCAAACAACTTGAATGAATTCAATATTCTTTGTGAGGTTTTTCTTCTCTTTCGGTTCTTGTTAGAACTTTTGAGCCTATCAAGGTTAATCCTTGTAATGCCAAACCTACGGCTCTTGATTCTTCCATAATCAAGGGAACAGGATTCTTTGGTTCTTTTACTTTGTTCATGGCTTTTGGTTGCCTATAACGAGGCCAGGAATATTTACACTACACTTACGACTCTTGATTGATATAATCAGGGGCGAGTCGTTACCGGTCGTGTTTGAAGGTCCTAGGGATAATCCGCATCGTTGGGTGGATCTTGCAACCACGAAAGCATACGGGGTTCACATCATACATGGATTTATTACTCTGAGGAAATGATAATGCTAAGGAATTTGACTATGGGTGTGGGCCTAGGAGCGTCCCAGTTGTTGTAACCAAAGTTTTAAAAGGCGAAAGCGTAAGGCGAAGCGTTTTTGTGTTCGTGAGGCGGCGTGGCCTCGAGCGCTGGCGTAAGCTTTTGAGCGTCACAATATATAATTAATTAATATTTTAAAATATGTAAAATAAAATAGCATAAATAAAAACATAAAAAACAATTCATTAAATTATTAAAAAAAATGAAAATAGATTCAACTATACTAATAGTTTCCAAGCTTTAACAAAGCCACCAACCAAGTCATGAAATAAGAACTAGAGTAAATTGTTTCGAAAATTTAAATCCTCTCGAGGCACCTCATCATCCTCATCCGATGTATCAAAAGTAGGAAAATGTCCCTTATCATATCCCCATTTCATGTAAATCTTCATCTTCATCAATTGGTGTCAAATTGAACTCCTCTTTGTCTTTGCACTCCGCGGCTTCATTATAAATTGTAATTAGGTGTAAATATTATAAGTTTTTTAATTAAATTTAATCAAATTTATGACTTCAATTTTAGTACTGCCAGTGCTTCATTATGTTTCCTTTTGTAGGAATGTGAAGAAATCATGTGATCAGATGATGCTTGAGTACGTTGGGAGTTGGATGACACATTTCTAATAGCATCAGCAGTGAACCTTTCATCATCCTGAAGCCCGACAAAGATCAAGGGGAGGAGGGGATCTTCTTTCTCACTTAATCCTCATCATCAGAATCCAATCTCCTCTACCAAAATCGGATCAACATTTTGTTTCCTTTGTAGACTCAGTTCTCTCAATCTAGTGTTGTATACCTTACATACACTGAGCATTCAACACTTGATGTTGAGTCTATTTCTTTTTTTGTATGTATCTTACAAATAATAAAACAAAAGAAATTTATGTGTTAAAATGAAATAAAGTTTTCTAACTTTGAAATAGAAATATATGTATAAAATTTACAAAAATAGAAATATTACCGTGGAAATGTGCTCAATTTCTTTCACATCGACACTACAAGTAAGGCTAAGGACTGAATAAGCGAACTTGTGCAATTAAGTGTTAAACCCCCAAAGCGCATCCACCAACTTGTAGGACTTCTTAATGTTCGAGGAATCGATTGCAATCGACTCCCCAAATTCACCCATTGCTTGGTCGAATGAGTCCAAGCGAATGTCGACTTTTAAGCGTTCTTCTTGTCCAGCATCCGCATCAGTAATTCGAATAATCCTTCCTCACCTCATCAACATTAGAGAACTTATCCCATAAGCGATTGAGGATTAAGATAGTAACTCTTTGTAAAAGGTCGATGAGATTTGCGGAGTCCATCTTGCATCTATTTTTCTCCAAATTGGGCTATATTTTCTCTCCGTCCCCACCGATTAAAATGCAATCTTCTCCTTAGCGAGAATCCATCGACTCATAAATATAACCCATGGTAGGTCTTTACTCTTGTCAACCTCTCAGAGACACTAACTAATGGAGCAGTGGTCTTTATGCAAAAGCAACATGAGGCCAAAATTTGGATCGGAAACAACCTTGTGTGAGCTTTCACACCTTCTACCTTTTTAGCCCATTTGCTTGAACACCATTTTTACGAGGAGAACATTCTTTATAAGAGGCACAACAACACCTCAAAGGCTTTGAAGAGTAAGAAATGAAGTATGGCTTAGTGTAATTCTTTGGGCTGAAGAAGTTCGTGATTTTTGTAAATGTTCTCATCAAATGGAAATACAGTATCTTTGCATATATGAACTTCACTACTTGCCTAGCTCGAGCAAGTGTAGTATCATGAACATTTACCTTTCGATATCCTCGACATCAAATTTTCAATACAATGTGCGGCACAAGGTCCCACCCTGATCTTCTCCTTTCCGCCAGCCACATTCCGATTCATAATTAGAGGCATTATCATTGATAAGCACTGTAGCATTCTCCTCACACGATTTCTTCAACCACGTCATCAAGATATTTGAACATCAATTCCCCATTTTTGTGTATCGAAGCATCAATTGATTTCATAAAGCCAAGTGCGGCGGGATTTATTCACGAAAAAATTGATAAGACACCTACTCTTTCCATCTATGACCTGTCTGGCTTGTAATTGAGCATCCATGTATTGTTTAAAGCTCTTTTGTGATCTTATAGTAATCTTGAGTCATTCACCTCTTCTTTAAAATCCATGTCCTCAATTCGTGCATAGATAGGCTTAAACCCGAGCCCCAATTTGCGACAGCATCCATCATAGGAATCGGTAAGGATCATTCACAGTGTTGAATGGGAGACCTTTGAATACATAAACCTACGATTTTTCTACACACTTCCCTTCCTTTCTTCTTGCTTCCACCTTGAATTGAAAATGCTTTGATGAGGTTGTGAAGTGAATTATCCATAAGTTCCTAAGGAATAGGTTCCCCACTCCCATCCCGCTCCTAAGGCACGATTGTTTTGGACAAGGCACTCTCATGCATTGAAGTTGGACCGTCTCGAATTTGCAGGCAATTCATTTCTTTTCGTTTTGATCCTTAAAATTGTGATGCATCTTGCATACCAATCTAACATCTTCACTAACTTTGGGGCATGGTTTCATACCATGATGAGTTCCGGCTAAGTAATGCTTGAATCTATTCACCCCTCCCGCGCATCTTTGATTGCAAAATTTACATCTCAAATATTGCTCCCCGGAAACTTCATTAACATATTTCCACACAAAATCTTTTCTTGAATTTTTCGAATCGGAGGAACTCATTCTAAAAAAAACACCAATAATAACAAGACATAATTGAAAGGAATTTAAAAATGAAATTCAGAATTTAATTGGTTTAAATTTAAAAAAGCCAATATTTTTTTAAGAGGAATTTAAAAATGAAATTCAGAATTTAATTGGTTTAAATTTAAAAAAACCAATATTTTTTAAGAAATTAAGAATGAAATTCGAATTTAATTGATTTAAATTTAAAAAAAGACTATTTTTAAGAGGAAATTAGAATGAAATTCAAATTTAATTGGTTTAAATTTAAAAAAACTGATATTTTTAGAAATTAGAATGAAATTCAAATTTTTTTTTTGATCGATAAAAAGCGAGAATATCTATTAAAATCGAGGCCTTAAGCTCCCAAGAGTACACAAGAGGAGTACAAAGGGAGAACACCACTCTCTATTCCCCGACAAGTTAAAATCAGCAAAAAGAGCTTAAGTTTCCACCACTATACATCTTAGCCCCAGACCATAAAGGTCCCTACGACAAAAAGAGGATTTAAATCCTGAGCGAGGAGGATTTCATTATCAAAAGCCATACATTCCTTTCATTCCACAGATCGAAATAAACAAGAGGCATGACCATACTCTTTTCATTTTTCCAACTCTAGCACTTTGCCATGCTAGGAGGGCTTGCGAAGGCAGTTTAAGGAACACCCGATTATAATCCATAATGGCCAAAAAAAAAGGTTCCACAACATCTTAGGCGCTCGAACAATGGATAAGCAAATGGTCTATTGTTTCTCCTCAGCCTCACATAAAAACACTGTTTGCAAGTGTGATTCCTCTTAACCAGCTTTAAATGGTGTGACACCTTACCCCAGAAAACAGAAGCGAAGAAACTCGACTTGGGGAACAATTGGGTTCAAATGGAATGCGAGGAATCTGTGTAGAGGAGAATGCATTGGCTTTCGATACATGAGTTTGGTACGCAAAACCCTCGAACTAGTCTCCTTTAAAATAAAGCGATCCTCTTGATGCCTTCTTTCTTGTTGTGAAGAACAAGAAGGAACCTTTCAACCTCCTCCATTTCCCAATCATTAAAAGGTCTTTCGAAGACAGGGGACCATCCCCCATCAACCCTTGAAGAGTCCCAAACCTCTGCTACCCTTTCATCTTTGTGAGCAACCAAATTGAACAGAGTGGGGAAGGCATTACAGCCGTCTCCCTTTGGGGATCCTTCGAACCTCGACCTAGCCCGTGCCTAAGAATGAAGTAGCGTTTTGAGAAAAGGTGATCCATTCTTTACTAATGTCTTTCCATAACCCAGTGCCATAACCTCCCTAATGTCATTTGGAATTCCATCCTCCATCCACCCTCCCGAATTTGGTGTGATCACAAACGCGAAAATCCCTCTCATTGGCGAATCGTCGCCTGGCTCTGAACGAGCTTGATATTCTGTCTTAGAAGGCTTCTCACCCCAGAAGACCGCCCGACTTTTTTTGAGGCAAGCGTTTTCCGATTGGCGAGGTGAGGTTTTCTCTCGTGCCGCCAGGAAAGTCTCTCTGATCTTCTCGACAGACAAGCGATCTTTGGCATTCTAAACGTATTAGAAAGTAAGCAGAAGGCTAGCGAGGTACCAGGATGAGAGTGATCCTCCCCCCTTTGAGGATGTCTTTGTCTTTTCCAAGTTGCAGCCTTCTTCATCTGTCTTGATGGAATCCCAGGCCCACCAAAGCCACGTGAGGCGCCCCCGGAGGAAGACTTGAGTACGTTGGGGGGGAGGGACCCGACCATGACCAAGCTCGGCCTTAACTCCTCCCGCATTGTCCACCCCCCACTGGGAGGAATAATCGCGCTTTTAAACAAATTAATCTTCAAGCCTGAAAAGGCTTCAAACCACATCAAGGTCCATCTCAAATACATTAGTTGCTCAGAGTTGGCTTCGCAAAACAGGATAGTATCATCAGCATATAAAAGATGAGATATAACAATATCCCCTCGAGTCTCTCTAGGAAAACGCAGCAGATGAAGCGCCATCCTTCAGCTTAAGCAAGCGCTAGGCTTCCATACCAATGACAAAAGGTAGGAAAGAGGGTCCCCTTGTCTCGGGCCTCTGGGCTCTGAAGAACCGGAAGTAGAAGAGCCATTAACACGGCCGCAGAAAGAAGAGCTGTGGATAGCCGCCGACATTTAATCCAACTAATCCATTTGGAGCCAAACCCATTCTCTCCATAATCTGAAGCAGAAAATCGACTAATATGATCATAAGCCTTTCAATCATCAACTTCTGAGAATCCCATTTCTTTCCTTCTTAGGGATAGAATCCCTTTGCCTCGTGCTTGATAAAATTGCATCGAGTACCTCCCTTCTACAAACGCATTTTGAAATGTGAAATAATCTCCCCATGCTCTTGATTACATTAGCCAACACTTTCGATAAAATTTTGTACAAACTCCCACACTAAGTGATGGGTCTCGAATCCTTTAGATCCTCGGCCAGTCTTTCACCAGGAATCAAGACGAATGTAGCATTCGGGCTTTTGACAAGCTGGTTATGATCGAAGAATTCATAAAAACCCCGAAGCCTCACCTTTCACAAAATCGAAAGACCCGAGGCGATGGGAAACCATCGGGACACGGGGCTTTATCGCCGTAAGCAGAGACTAGCTGCGAATTTCCTCCTCGAAAACATTTCTTCGACAAGCTTGGGTGGATTTGATCTCATTAAATGGGAGATCGGGGAAGGCGGGCACGGTTGCTTGAGGCGAAAGGAGACTCTGGAGGCTGACCGGACCTTCTTCAATCTCAGGTTCCTTGACACATCTTCTACCATTGATGTTGATGTTTGTGGAGTTCTCCTCCCCATGAGAATTGGCCATCTGTGAAAGAATCTTGTGTTTATATAACAACCAAGTTTCCTAGATTTTGCCTCCGGAGACCTCTTAAGTCCGCCCCTTGTACAAGCTCCTCTCTAGCCTTTTCCCTCTCCTCAATATCTTCCAAGGACAGGGCCTTTTCCTTCTCCAAATCATCCCAAAACGAGATCCTGCTCAATGCCTCTTTCTTCTGGACCTCAACTCTGCCGAAAACCTCTTTGTTCCAGACCCTCAATATTCCTTTCAGGGCCTTTACTTTGGAAGCCAAGACAAAACTACAGGAACCAGAGAAGTGCATGCCTTGCCACCACCCTTTGAGAAGGTCCTTAAAACCATCAAATTTCAACCATGATCTGTAAGCGGAGAATCGGATAGGACATAATCACCTTTGTCCTATGAACGGAATGATGGTCGAACCACCGGAGTCTCGGGAGAGTACTTTGGATCGCATTCTTGGTCGACTTTCCCGATCAGCGGGTTACTAAGAATCTATCGGCACGGACATGCGGCGGTGTGAGGCCACCCCCTCCGGGTAAGGTCCCCGCACGAAGGAAGATCTACGAGCCCTAACTCATTCATAGCCACGAACGCCTCATAGAGTGCGCACGCCCCCCTTGTTCCTTTCATTAGGAGATCTAGAACCATTGAAATCTCCACCCTATGCACCATGGCCCCTCCACGACCCTTTCACGGTTTGATTCTTCCCGGAAACGGCTCAGGTGTTCCTCTCCAAGCCCATGGAGCTGGTGAAGGCCAGCGATAACCATCTTCGAATGTTTTAAAAATACACGTAGTAGAAGTGACCGAGTTTCAACCTCCATCGCCTCCGGTTTTCTTTATCCGAGAACACAAGAATACCCGATTTCCCTACGCCTCCTGACCCTCGATCGGCCAATCTTCCCACCCCCGAACTACAGGCATCGACCTCGGACATCTCAGGCGCTTAGTTTCTTGCGGGCAAACAAATCCACCCTACGAGGACCTAATAAAATTTCTTATAATATTCCTTTTGTCCGAATTGTTCGCACCTCTAACGTTCCATAGGCTTTAACTTCATTTTAACTTCAACAAAAAATTCCCCCTATCTCTTCCCCCTCTGTTTTAGCCGCTAGATTATAGTTTATAGTGCATTCCGGCTTCCTTAATTCCCTCTCGCTTCTTGACTCTGAAGGATTTCCCTTTCTTTTATTACCCGAATTTCTTTGGGACACCATTTCTGTCTTCAACTCGGAATCTCGCATCATAACCCGGATTTGGGATCCTGAAACTCAGATTTGTCGGGCGGTGTCCTCCCACTTTTAAGTAGCTGAGCCTCGTCGTGTATTGGGGACCCCTCCACCCTCCCATCCTCACGGCTCTCAGTCTATGTGGCGTCAGAAAAATCCTCGGAAGTCTTCCTCCCCATTCTATGCAGGTCGTAGACACTACCTCAATGGTGCTGCATCCCCCGACTCCTCATCTCAGTGCAAATTCCCAGGGCAGGACCGGACCCCAGAGGAAGAAGGGCCGCTAAAACAGTAAGAGAAAGAAATACTAATGGATGGTGACTCCGTTCGTACACAGGCCATGGTGCGCCTCTTGAAATCTCAGCGACCTCCACTTGGACCCTGCGATATCGCGTTCCCGCAATATCGAGCTTGGTAGTGAACTCCTTTTGGTGGACCGCCAACCGGGAGATGAAAAGGCGTTCGAAGACATCTCCCATCCCAGCTTTCTCACGGCCACGGAGACTGGAGTCCTTGACCACAGTATACTCTTCGTGTCGGTGGGCCGCCTGGGAATCAAGCGGGGATCATCCGAGCGTCAGGGTGAGAAGAGCCGCTTCACGCTGGTCGATCTCCTCGTCTACATGCCGTTTCACCTTGAATACCTTATAACTTTACGGCTGTTGGATTAGGCCCAAGCCCCATTTTTGTCTTCCCTAGTTCCTTTGTTTTTGTTTTTGGGCCTTTAATTTAGCCTTTTCAAGCTGGTTTGGTCAATCGGGCTTGAGGAGCCCGCTCAGGTCAAGGCGAGGCCTCATTGTGGACCCAGCTGCGCCTCTTTCTCAAATTTATCACTTTGTAGCTGTTGAATTTGATCCTCCTTCCCGGACCGGCTTTGGCCCGAACCGGTGAGGCCGGTTGTGAATCAGGCCCATCGGTTAGGCGCAGTATGGCTGATGACCCACCCACCACACCGTTTATACCACCCTTTCCTCTATCCACTTCCCTGATCTCCTGGCTTCATTAATTCTTATTTTCCAACCTACCCAATCGGCCTTGTCGGAACCGGTGCATGGCGCCCATTAATCGGGCGCACATCTCCTCTCTCTGCCTTTCATCGTGAAATAAGGCCATGAAGCCCTCTCTTCCGCGCGTGCGCTACATCATCTTCTTCCTTTGGACTATTCGCGGGGACATGCATACCACAGGATAAACATCTGTTACCCATGGACGAACCTCCCACCAGATTTGAAGCTCGAAAGATCTTAGGCCTTCCAAAATATTAAATATTAACCGTGTTTCGGGGCCGAGGAGACCCTCGTCAAGCTTACCAAGATTCGGCCCACCTAAGCTCCCTTCAACTCGTGGTTTTGTCAATGCATATCCTCCACAAAGGGCCACCTATTCTTTAGGACCGTTTCCACAGTGAAGTGGAAGCCCTACCACTTAATCCACTTCTGCACCCTCTTCTCTCGACATACATCCGTAGTATGGATTCCATCGCTCCAGCTGCAATATCCCTCCTCTGAAATTTCTTCTTCCCAACTCAAGGACCCGCTTCGCCTCCACTGACGATTCAAACTCCAAAAATAAGAGGCCTTCATTTAAGGGGGCCACCCTCAGACCCTCGCTAAGCCTCCAGGCTTCTCTAAACAAAGTCTCCAACATATTTTCCTCAAAATATTCCTCTTTGTCTTCCACACCCCACTAAATCCCACCGCAAAGAACTCTAGCCCTTTCCCAACCACGCTTCCAACATCCATCCCACATATCGTTGTCCACCCCCGGGTAAGATTTTTCTCTTTCACCCCATGCCTTATCAAACGGTGAAGTCCCCTTAACCGGATCTTTAACTTTACTGATCATTCCTCCTTCTCTTCTTCCTTTGTCTGCATCGCTTTAAAGGTAGTCAGCTGAATTTCTGTCGCCGAGGCCCATCCCTCTTAATTTCTCTGCCAACAAGGCCCACCCGTTCACAAATCCCCTTCCTTCTGGAAAATGTACCTCGTGTTTTTGCCTTCAACGCCCTTGCGTGTTAAAGTAGGAACCTCCCATCTTGGTTCTCCTTACGCTCCAACCTGAAGAATCGTCCGTTCTCCCTCCATACTAAGGACCTACCCCCGGGATAGACATTTCGTGGCGCACTCATCTACATTCTTCATAAGGTTGAATAACCCCTCTTCACCGAAGCGAATCCACGATACTTTACCTCTACTCCGTCTGTAATAACATATTTTGTTTTTTTACCTTCACCATCCACGCACCTCGATGATTTCAACAACCAAACCGCCCCGCATTTCCGATACCTTTCATGGCATATCTACTTCTTCACCATCTCCAAAATCAACCTTGAAAACATGAAGGAAATGCAGGAAAAACAGATGAAAAAATTCAGAATTTAATTGGTTTAAATTTTAAAAAACCAATATTTTTCTTAGAAAAAATTAAAAAAGAAATTCAGAATTTAATTTGCTTAATTGTTCAAAATGAGTTTCAAGAGTGGTTGTTTGATTTTTTTTTAAAAAAAAATTTTGATGAAGAAAGCAGAGTAAAAATGAGCTCCGTAAAAATAGATTTAATTGATAAAAAAAAATGAGCTACTGGATATGGATGATCAACTAGATTTAATTGATAAAAAAATTTGATGAAACCCATTTTACCCATTTTATCCCCAAGCTTCTCCCCTTTGACTTAAATAAAAAAAATAAAAAATTAAGAAGGAAAGAGGAGCAGGGGCAGTTTTCGGGTGGAGACTGGAGAGATGAAGAGAGATGGGAAAGGGAAAGAAAGGTCGGGAGAGATTTGGCAGATTGCATGCGGAGAGCGTAACAAAGGAGGCACGGGCGCAGTTGTTCGATGAGATGAAGAAAGGGAACAGATAGGAAGAGATGGAGAGATGAAGAGAGGGAGAGAGTGAGGAGAGATGGGATGAAGGGATGAAGAATAGGAGAAAGCAAGACATACCTGGAGTCTGGAGATGAAGCCGAGATGATCGAGCAATCGCAGCTTGAGGTAGGGTTTATTCTTCCAGTTTTCTCCCCAAAACAGTTTGCGTTTTGTTTTTTTTCCTTTGGTAGGAGAAAGTGATCGAGCAGTTTAGGTTTTTTATTTTCCTTTTTTGAAGGCCACATAAGCTCCCCAAGCGTACGCATCCCTCTTCAAGGTGTGAAAGGCGCGATCAAAGGCTGAACACACCGTGCGCACGCCATCGGTGTCTCTGGCTTTTCGCACGCCTCAAGGCATTTTCACAGCCGCTCTGAGGCGCATCAAGGCGCCTAGAAAACGCCTTTGAAACCTTGTCAGAATTCAATAGGTGTGAAGTATATGGAGATGATGAAGACTCTAAAGATGAAGAAGGTGATGATGAAAGTGATGGAGATAGAGATGTTCAATCTAATGAACATGTTTCGTCTTTCTTAACCCTTCACCAATTTATGGAGAATGAGCAAAGGAGATATATCTCTATGGATATGGAAGGTTGTGATGTCTCAAATAACCCAAATCATGAGGACCCAACAGAGTCATCCCCTATACAATATAACTTAGCACCATCAACTCAGTTTGAAAATGTGTTCGGTAATTTTTTTTTTTTTTTTTATCAGTAAAGAGCAGAAAATATATTAATAAACGAGCACAAAGCTCCTAAAGAGTACACAAGAGGAGTACAAAAGGGGAGAACACCACCACTCTCACCTATATCCCAGCCAAGTTAGAAACTCTACCAAAGAATTTAAGTTATCAACACTATACAACTTAGCCCACGACCAAGGCTAAGTGAACAAATTAAGATTTCATCTCGAAAGCAGAGGTCCTATCCTCAAAAGCCGCCATGTTCCTTTCATTCCACAGCTGGACTCCACGAGTGAACCATAATATTGGAAACTCAAATGAAGAATTTGTAGTAGGCTAAGTTTTTAATTCCAAAGATGCTTTGTAAGATGTTGTAAAGTTGTACTCTATTAAAGCATACCAACAGCATGTAGTTGTTTCATCTACAAAAAAAATTACTAGTGTTAAGATGTAAGAAGGCCGAGGAGTGTCAATGTCCATGGAAGCTTCGTGATATGGTTGTGAAAGATACATCTTTATTTGCAATCAATAAGTATAATGGTCCACATACATGTGTTAATCCTTACCTGAATCGAGACCATCAACAATTAGACTCCAACTTAGTTGTTGCTCATATCAAGGCAATGATTAAGGCACAGTTCACATTGTCAATAGTTGTTAATCAAGCAAAAATTATGGAGAAATTTGGATATAAAATATTATACAAGAAGGCATTGCTTGGAAAACATAAAGCACTTACTTATTTGGAGACTTTTATAAGTCATATAGCTGCCACGTTTTTTCATGGCCTTAAAGTAGGCAAATTCTGGATGTGTTGTAACTTGGACACCAATTGACGGTAATATGCAAAACACCAAGATATTTCACCATGTTTTCTGGGCATTTCATGCATCTATTGAAGGATTCAATCATTGTCAGTTCGTACTCATATTGATGGTACACGTTTGTAAGGGAAGTATAAAGGCACATTAATGATTGTTGTGGGGGTATGATGGAAATAATTAATTGTTTCCATTGACATTTGTTATAACAAAAGGTGAGAATATTAACAATTGGGGATGGTTCTTAGCAAAGGAGGAGACTTTGTGTTATATCTGACAGACATCCAGTCATTATGGCAACAATGAATGATGTTCATCTTGGATGGTTTGAACAATATGTCTATCATAGGATTTGCATGCATCATCTTGCCAGCAATTTTATGACTCGATTCAAAGATAAAATCTTGAAGAATTTTTTGTGTAGAGCTGCTTTAGCAACCAAAGTTGAAAAATTCAATAAGCATATGGACACAATTGGGAGAATTAATTTGGAAGCACAACGATGGTTAGAAGCAATCCCTCTTGAGAAATGGGCACTTTCACATGATGGAGGTCGAAGATATGAGATAATGACTACAAACATATCTGAGATTTTCAATAGTGTTCTTAAAGGAGCTCATAGCTTACTCGTAATAGCATTTGTTCAATTGACCTTTTTTCGGCTCAATAGTTATTTTGTTGCAAGAAGAGAACAAGGTGCTAACAAATTGGCATCAGATGAGCAATACACTGCATATGTTGATGCTAAGATTAAGGCCCGAGTGAGAGGTCCTTTGCCATTCACTGCAATTAGGATGTAAACCTATCCGAGGGAGAGGCGGTGGACAAGGTTGTGGTCGAGATGCTGAGCGAGGTGGTGGTCGATCTACACATGAGAAGATATTGCCACCATCTACATCGTTTGCCCCATTTGCACCCAAGACTTCCACACCACCTGAGACTTCCACACCATCTTCATCTACAACTCCACATGTCATCCTTGTCATCCCACAACCCAAGGCCACATGTTTACCATCTCATGTGTCATCAGTCTTAGATGTCACCACATTAGATATTACCTTACCATCACTTGCATTGCCACCCATTGGCACCACCATGGTTGACCTTGTTCCAGAGTTAGGTGCATGCCCACCTAGGAGACCTTGCGCTTCATGTACACGTCAAGTCGTTCCTCCATCAGCTCCCTCGGCTCCATTTTAGATTGCACATGCCCCTCCAGATCATCTAGCTCTGTATTATAGGCATCCTAAGAGAAAGAATAAACCTCCATCATGTGGCACTCATTGATATGTATTTATATTTGTATTACGTTTTTTATTTTTTGTAATTAACAAGAGACAATCTTTTAGTTATATGACTTGATTTATATTTGAAATCAAAGTTCGTTATGTAATGAATTAGTTGTAATTTGGATGCAAGTGGGTTAATTTGGATGAATTGGTTGTAATGTAGGTGTAATGAATTGAATGTAATTCGGATAGTCTATCAAATAAACAATTTTTATAAATAACGTTGATGCCGCAATCACTAACTAAGGCATTAGTTTTAATAATAAAGTCGTAGTTAGTAACCACAGCATTGCATTTTTTTTAAGTTGAAGGCGTAGTCACTTACCACGGCATTGTAATTTTCTTTTTAAGTTGATTTCGTAGTCACTGACCGCGGCATTGAAATTTTTTTTAAATTGATGTCGAAATCAGTGACTACGGCTTAAACTTTAAAAAAATTCCAATGTCGTAGCCACTGACTACGGCATTGTTCATGTGTATGTCACCATGGCCCAAACGCGCTAGTTTAGGCATTAGTTTGGTTTTCAACTATTTTTGTAATTTTTTTTTCAAAAATGGCTTAATTTGGGACAAAGCTCCTCCAACTCCCCAGCCATAGTCACCACCTCCTTACCCCAAAAGTCCTTCCTAGAACTTCCTCAAATCTCCATTAGCCTGTCATCTTAAAAAAACAATCTTAGCACCCTGCCCCGAAGTGTAAAAGCCCAAAGGCAAAGAGCAAAGAAGGAATTGGAAACCTCTTCATCTTTGCTATAAGGGCTTGGTCGATGAGCATCACACAGGAACATGCCAAGACTAACGTTGGGAACACCACAATCATCTCAACATCAACCCCAACACAAATCCTCTGCATGGTCGACTGATTCCTTGCAGAGAAACTGCCCCTTTAGAAGCCTTAGAGAGTCCTCTCCCTCAACCAAATGCAAAAAATCACAACTATCTATTAGCGTTAATCCCACCCCCCTAACAAACATAACTTTTCTTGGCACAAGCCCACACTGTTCGCGTTGAAAGGGCCTCTAAATCAAGAAGAAAAGGACTCTTTTGAATGATAGAGTTGTGTTCTTTATAGGGAATGGAAGAAATGGAAGAGTGAGCTTTTAGAAGGACCAGTAATGTGGGGATGTAGCCTGAATGTTTATTTTCCCTATTTGTATACAATGGCAGCGCTAAAGAGAAGAGAGTTGTAGGGGCTTGGGATTCTTCATCTAGGAAGGGGGGTTAGATCAACTAAAAAGAGAGATTCCTAGCTAATCGATGTTCCAATTGTTGTGCCAAAGGCTAGGGTTATAAGGGAGATATTATTTGCTCTTTTTGGTGTAATATGGGTCCTCCCTTTGACCTCTAAAGAGATTCTTTTTGGTTGTCATGGTTTCTCTATGGGTAAGAAATACAAAAAAAAAACTTGGATGACAATCCCACTATGCCTCTTTTAATCAATTTGGAGGGAGAAAACATGATTGTTTTTAATAATGAAGAGATTTCAATTCATAGGACAACTTTTTTGTTTGTAATTTTTGGTCTTCGACAACCAAAAATGTATATGATGGACCCCTTTCTTTATACAACATTTTGGTTCAGCTGGGTTCGAAACGAGGGCTGGTAAGATCTTGTTCCCCCTACACTCTCTCTCTCTCTCTCTCTCTCTCTCTCTCTCTCTCTCTCTCTCTCTATATATATATATATATATATATATGTATGTGTGTGTGAGAGAGAGAGTGTTTATGTGCGCTTTTATCTAAAATAAAGGCCATCCATCTGCAAAATGCACATGAAATTGCCACAAGTTCTAAACCAGGTAAAAGAATGCTTAATCAGAACTTAAATGAAAAATAACCAAAAATATGAAATAAAATATAACTTACAACTGAAACCTCTCCATCAGAATATGCAAAGATCTTAAGATATTAAGTACATAAATCAAATGTGGCAAGAAAATGTAATCAAATGTTTGTTTTACTCACATTAGCAGCCAGCAGGACTTCATCTCAAGTCACCTGCAGTAAATAGCCTGATCTATGTGCGGAGGAATTTGTTTTATTTCAGCCCCAAGTTCCTGCTCAATCCTATACCTGGAAGAACAAACAAAACTATTTCTAATGAGCGAACAAAGCAAACGTGAGATTCCAATTATTAGCTAGGAGGCAGTACTTTTTTAAAGGTAGAGCAATCAGATACATACAAGTTGAAACGGTCTTCATAAGTTATTAAATTAACCGCCAGGCCAAGGTGCCCAAACCTTCCTGAACGACCCACCTAAATAAAAGAAACCAACCAATCATGAGGAACAGAAAAAAAGACACCATCCAAGTTTTAAGAATGAAGCTAACATACCCTATGCAGATACGTTTCTGAGTTCTTAGGAAAATCAAAATTGATGACAACATTGACTGCCTGAATGTCTATCCCCCTCGTAAACAAATCTGTGCATAGTCAGAATTTCAAAAGAATCAGACGATCTGTGCATGCTTAGAATTTCAAAAGAAATGGATTTTATCAATGCATCACATTGTGCCTACCAAATGAATAAAAGCTACAACAGGAAGAAAGCAAATTTAATTTAAAAAAAGAGGCCAAACTCTTCGACCTCACTCGGGTGATCCGTGAGAACATCCCATGATATGTGCATGGATATGAGATCCTTGCAGGATACACCCATTTAGCTTACAATAATCTGTTTGATTCTTAATTGATTTTTTTTATTTTCTCCTTTCAATGTCCTTACAAATAGTCATATCTAAGGAAGAAAAGAGTTAGTTGGAATTATGAGAATGTTCAGCAAAAGAGAGAAAACAAGAGAGTTTTATCTAGGACATCTTTGCATATGATCAATTTCAAACTTGTTTTCCTCCCCTCCCCACTCTTATTATGTCATATACAAGCCTCTATATCCATTATTGAGAAATCCTTTCTAGTTGAGTCTCACGCCTAAAATTTAGGAGGTGCAAAGGTTCAAACACCTAGACCCATCTATGCCTAGCACCCACATCTGTAACCATGCAGTATAGCTCCACACAAGAGGACGAGGAAAGAGGAAAGAGGAAGAAAAATAATGGTGCTCAAGAGTATTCATTTCCAGTTCATACCAGGTGTCAAAGTAGAGGATAAGAAGCATTCCAATTTGCATTAAAATTTGGGTTTCTATTCTTAAATAAAAAAGAGACATAAGAAAGGAGGTCAAATCAAGATTATTATGCAACAGTAAAATGGGAGGTAAGAACCATAAGTTTGTGCAACTTTATTTAAATTTGAAACCAAGAATCAATTTGATTCTGGATTTGGTTTAACTTTTCTCACCAAGTAAAGAAAAAAATTCATTGCTTTCTACTGAGTTCTAAACTATGCTCACAGGTAAATAGTGCAATTGTCAGGTCAGAACCTAAACTCAAAGGTGAAAACTGAAAAAAGGATTTGACATGTTTAGAACCTTGATTAATCTGAGACATTGATTAGCTTATCAAGATGTTAAGAACCACTAGATCAACTACAGTCCATTGCACTTTATTCAGTGACAATTTAAAAAAACTTGGAACATAGAACATTGAAACCAATACCAGCCTAGAAATTCAAAAATCGGAAACCAACAGAAACTTGGGAAGATGAATAAGAAGAATGTTTGACTGATAATTTCAGAAGACAAATTGTAATATTTCAGTTTGTGGATGGGGATGCGCAACCACTTTCAGAACACAAAATAAGGGATTCAAGTGCCACTGTGGCACCACTAACATGCAGATTACCTGACAGATTCCTAGAATTTAGGTTGCTTAAACATTGATAACTAATGACAAGTATTTCACCACTTTTAAATGTTTCAACAAACAGAAACCCATTATCTGAATCCAGCATCAGATCAATATTGATGAACCTTAACAAGAAATGTTTTTATGCAAGTTGAAATATTGAGGCATCAAGAACATACCAGTGCAGACCAGATTCCTGCATGCACCATTACGGAAATCATGGAACACTCTGTTTCGATGATCTTGCAGCATCTTAGCATGAATATAAAAGCATGAATAACCAAGCTCTGTAATTTTTTTGGCCAACAGTTCAACCCGATTCACAGAGTTGCAGAAAATTATTGATTGATTGATTTGAAGCTGAAAATAAACCATCAAATTTTTCAATTTCATAATAGAGGGAAAGGGAGTTCTCATGGAATGTTATATGCTTCAGTACAGGGTCAAACCTTAGAGAAAAGAGTGTTTAGGCAGTGAACCTTCTGTCTTTCTTCTACAAAAGCATAATACTGAGTGATACCCTTGAGAGTAAGCTCATCCATGAGATTAATAACGTAAGGCTTTTTCAGATATCTATCTTTAAAATCCTTGACAGTTACAGGAAATGTAGCTGAAAACATTAAAATTTGCCGATTCTGGGGAAGAAAATGAATCAGCTGCTCCACTGACGGTTGAAATTCTGGAGACAACAGCTTATCAGCCTGGATGATGACAGAGACATGTATGGTACAGGAAATTTTTTCTTGTCAGAGCAGACTACAACAAATCAAATTACAGATATCTTACCATAAATTAGTCAATGTTGACAAAGGGTTATTTGCACAGATGTAAGGTGGTCTTATAGACTTACAGATGTATCAACAATGGGTAAAATTACAGTTGGGGAAAAAGAAAAAAACAAAAAGGTTTCTTTTTATAGGTAATTTAAAAATGTATTAAAAGAAGAATTATACAGTGTATACAATAAAGACCCAACTACCAAAAACAGCACTGAGTATAAAAACAAAAGAAGAAAAAGGTATAACATAATTGGATAAGCTTACCAAGTCATGGAGGCTCTCCCCAACCCTCCCGACCCTATGATACTAAGTTATGGAGTTTAGAATGCATTGGAAATACTCCAAAAGTTTACCTCATCCATAACAAGCATTGAACAGTCCTTCAAAATGCATATTCCCTTTTTGGTGAGATCCAGAATTCTTCCAGGAGTTCCAACCAACAAATGTACAGGCTGATACAAGCGCATGATGTCATCCTTCAAACTAGTTCCTCCTGTGGTGACCATGACTTCAATCTTCAAATGCTTCCCAAGTTCCTTACACACTTGTGATGTCTGAAGAGCTAGCTCTCTTGTAGGAACAAGTATAACAACTGCATTAAAAGCAAAAATCATAGCATTCAACAGCCCCTGAACCATCAAATAACAGAGGTGTAACAAATTTTGATACAGAATGGAACCACACATGTTCGACAATGATGTGAAATTCACAAGTAGTCATGGATATAAATATGAACGCAAAGGATGCTGAGTAAGCATTCTGGATGTCATTTTTTTTTTTTTTTTTTTATTGGTAAAAACCAATATTTTGATCAAAAAAGAGCAAAAGGCCCCCAAAGAGTACACTAGAGGTATACAAAAGGGAACCCACAAAACCCTCTAACTCACTTATACCCCAACCAAGTCAAAAAATCACCAAAGAATCAGTTTTATCAACAATATACATGTTTGCCCACGACCATAAAGTACACAAAAAAGTGACTTTCATTCAATGAGGAGAGGGGGCTTCATCCTCCAAAGCCGCCCTATTCCCTTCCCACCATAAAGTCCAAAATAAACAAAGAGGGGTTTCCATCCAAATGCTCTTGCGTTTTCTGCCGGCATTAGCTCTTTGCCAAGCAAGAAGGGTTTGACGAACCGTTAAGTGGAAAACCCAGCTTGAGCCAACAATGGTCAGAAAAAAACCCCACATCATCTTAGCTCTTAGGCAATGAATAAGCAAGTGATCAATTGTTTCCTCTTCCTCTTCACATATTAAACACCTATTTGCTAGACTTATCCCTCTCCGTTTAAGTTGGTCAAGCGTAAGCACCTTTACCCCAAAGTGCTTCCTAGGCAAAAAATCTCAGCTTCGAGGGAACAATAGGATTCCAGATGAACCAAGAGGGAAAGCTAAAGGTGAAGAATGAACCAACAACTTGTACATGAGTCTAACTAAAAACCATCAGCCTTGAAGTCCATCAACAGTTGATCCTCTTGATAGGGCCTAATTTTCCTTATGTGGAGAAAATGGAGGAACTTTTCCACCTCCCAATCATTAAAAGATCTTAAAAAGACTAGAGACCAGACCCCTTCCACCATTGAGATGTCCCAAACATCTGCTACCTTAGCGTCTTTGAGAGCTGCCAAGTTAAACATAGTGAGGAAAGAGTTGCACAATGCTACCTCGCCGCACCAAGTGTCCTTCCAAAAGCACAATCTCCTATCGTCTCCTAAGGAGAAAACAACATTTTGAGAAAAGGTAGACCAATCTTTTCTGATGTCTTTCCATAAGCCAATGTCATAACCATCCCTAATGTCACCTGTGTTCCAACCCCCAACCAATTCTCCAAATTTAATGCTAATCACCATTCTCCAAAGGGGTTCCCTCTCATTAGCAAGGCTTGATCCAGCTTGGAAAGACTTCTAACCCCTAAACCCCCTTTTTTTCTCAAAACACACTGTTTTCCATTTGACAAGGTGCGATGTCCGCTCTAAATTATCGTCACCCCAAAGAAAGTCTCCTTAGATCTTCTCCAGTCTACAATACATCAACTTAGGCATCTGGAACAAAGAAAGGAAATAAATAGGAAGGTGATGGGATATTCCTAAATTTTACACCCAGAAGCGTAATTATAGAACAATTCTTGTAATGCAAACAATTTAAAGGAAAGAGATTTGGCCCAAGCTCAATTCCAGTATTTGTTCACACTCAGAGCGCATTTTGAGGCCCACCCTCCCTCACTATTTTCCGCCTAAACACAATCCCTTCACCCGACACTCCCAATATCTTCTTTCCCCACCCCAACCAACAACTTTTGTGAAACTATGAAAAGACCAAACCGCCTCAACCCGTAAACAATAACAAGAGTCCATCCTTCTGTGGCAAGATACTAACACCAAGATATCACCCGTGGTCGGTGATTTCCCTTTTTCCTCCCTTGCAAGTCACCCGGATCCGTTTATTACTCGCCACTCCAAAGATAACTGGTCCAAGGTTAAAATTAGAATCGATTGATTACTCAAAGAGTTCCCATGAGTCTTCCCACCGGTGTCATGCCAATCTGATAAGAACTCCGTCCCACGCACCTGAACTCGTGGAAGGCCGACAACAAGACCCTGGCTGTGTACCATAAGTTCCATGTCTGCCGATAGAGATGTAGGAATAGATGGTGAAACCGCCTGAGAACCCACTGCCTTTTTGAGGAGCGAAACATGAAAAATCGGATGAATGCGAGCGGTGTCAGGTAGCTCCAATTTATAAGCCACGGGACCAATTTTCTGAAGAATTTTAAATGGACCATAGAAAAGGGGGGAAAGCTTTTCATTCACCTTCTAGCTAGGATGATCACTTATAAGGGCGCAATTCTGACATATACACCCCCACCGACCATCGGTATTCTCCGATGTGCAGTCCGCCACTGCCATCTTTTTTGTTGTGCAATTCGTAGGTGGCTCTTTTTGAGCTCGCGAGATAAGATTTCACGGAGCAAATCGATCACCCTGGTCGCAGATCCCCATTCATAGCGGATCATAGGAGGTGGATCCAGGCCATAGACTACCTTAAAGGGAGTCATATTTGTTGTTAGATGGAAGGATGTGCGGGCGGTAGCTGTATTCCAGCCTCATGCGAATCCGATTTCCAACTAACTGAAGGTTTATCTCACGAAAAAGACCGGCGTGAAGTTTCAATATGTCGACTACTCCCGCCCGACCATCCGCTTGAGGATGGTGTCGAATCATACCAAGGTCCCATCCCAGTGAATCGAATAACCTGACCAAAAAGTGTCACAGAAATCTTGTCCCGATCTGATGACAATGCTACTGGGAATGCCAATTTGATAATCTTCGTAAGGAACAATCGAAAGCCAATTTGTGGAGGAAAGGATGGGATAGGGACGAGAAATGTGCGTACTTGGACAATCTATCCACCACAACTAAAATAGTGTCGCGTCCCTTCGACTTGGGCAACCCCTCTATGAAGTCCATAGAAATGTCATCCCAAACTGTGGGAATAGGCAAGGTCGCATTAACCCACCGGGGAAGTGGAGTCACTTATGGCGTTGGCATACATCATGCTTTAGAAACAAATTCTGGACGTCTCTTGATGCTCTCCAATGAAATCAAGAGATCGACATAAGTCCGTTTGACACCCCGTGCCCCCTCATGGACCGCAAATGGAATTCTCGAAGCAAATATGGAATAAACTAGGAGGTATTTGGTCAGACCACCCTAGCCTTTGTAACGCAGGTAGTCCCCACTCTACGTATGAGGATATGCCAGGGTTTTCAGCCATGATTACCTTAATGATGTCGGGTCAATAGGGTCTTGCCACCCGATTGGCGATATCCTCAAAATCCGCAGAACGGCGGCCGAGATGTTGGCAAAGTCATCTCGCCGAGTCTCTGAGAGAGCATCACCGTCGATTGTCTTTTCCCCCCGCTTTATACTCATGCCGTCGGTGCCAGGAAGCAGAAGCCTAAGACATTCAGGGTGTTCCTTCTACAACCCGTTGTCTAAAGAAATATTTAAGACTTTTTTATCAAGACGCACTAAAAATTTTGCCCTGGCAATAGATAAGGTCGCCACTTTATTAAGCACACCATGCACATCAACTCTCTTTTCATACACCGATTTCCCCTTGAGCCTGTAATAGGAGTTTGTGGCTAAAATAAGCTAAGGGCTTCTCCTCCCCGCATCAATATCGCACCTGCACACCCTTCACCGTTGAAAGCCTTCGAGCCTCTCCTCACCATAGGAAGGCATCTTTTAATCGTTGAGTCAATGGCCAAGCAAGGCGACTATAATTAGCAACAAAACGACGATAGTAAATTTAGCGTCAGAGGAATCCTCTCAGAGCTTATGACTTAGATCGGGCTAATCATCATCGCTTGTATTTGCCAGGTCGGCAGAGACACCTTCAGAATACGCCTGTGATAATTAATCCGATGTCAGCGCGAACACACATTTTTTTAAGGCGCACAAATAACCTGTGCTTCAAGAATCAAAACCGCTTGCAAATGGTAGAGATGCTCGATTCGGCGCTATATTGAATGTATCGTCGCCGAAGAATACTACAGGATCTAAACGATTTAAGGTGTTCCCTAAAATATCATTCATAAGTGATCGAAATGTTGTCGCGCTGTGAGGCCAAAAGGCATCACTAAGAATTCATAGTGTCCGTCATGTGTCCTGAACGCTGTTTTCGGCACATCGGTAGGAATGACCCTCGATCCGTGGTACCGTGACTTTAAATCTATTCGGCCGAATACCCGCGCCCGCAAGCCATCCTAAAAGTTCTTCAATGATGTGATGGGAAACTTATCTCGCTACTTGCACCTTGTTAAGGGCACGGTAGTCTACACAAAATCTCCAACTGCCATCTTTTTTACAACAAAGACGGTCGGAGTAGGACTAGTGTCAATAATAATTCTTGCTTGTAACATCTCCGCCACCAACCGCTCAATTTCGTTTCTCATACCGTGGGTATCGGTAGTAGTTCCAATCAGGATAATGTATGTTCCGTTCAAGGATTATGGAATGCTCCTTGGATCGAGACGAGGCAAACCCATCTGCTCTCAAAGATGTTCTACTCATAACAGTTGTGTTATTGAAGAGGAAAGGGGGTAAATCAAGGTTGTTGTGGCCGGTGTCTCACTTCGCGCTTTCAATCCTTAACTCCACCAAAATGCCTCGACTTCATGCTTTAGTGTACGAATCCAAACTGCTCAAGGATACTTGAGATTTGATAAAGCCGGTCTCCTGGATCTTGACCTTACCCTCCTAAAGTGACTTGTGCTGCAGATTTCCAATTCATTACCGAACTCTAACGTTGCGCCCATTGAAAACCCAAGACTACATCGGAGGTACCCAACTTCAAAGGAAAAAAATCAGCCATGACCTCATCCAATAGTTGTAAGCAGAGCCCCTAAGACACCCTGGGCTCTCACTTCATCCCCTGCTTCCATCTGAACCCCGAACTTCTGGGTCGGATCGCATCTTAGCTGGAGCTCTGACACAATATTTTCAGAGATAAAATTGTGGGAGGCGCCTGAGTCGATCAACACAATCACCTCTCGTTCCTTAATCTTGCCGCGAACCTTCATCGAATGTGGAGGGCAGAACCCTACCATGGAGGAGATGCAGAGGACTGCCGTAGTCGGGCCATCGCCGAGCCTACCCTCCCCGCGGCTTCAGTCCCAAGAACGGAGTGGTCGATTCCTCCTTCCTCATCATCCTGTGACCCACAACACTTGTAGCGTTTTTTGTTTGCAGCGGCGGGTCTGGCGAAACTCGTCATCGGTGATCGAAAACACAAATCTCTTTCTTTTCTCCCGCATTTCGACCGTGAGTCTTTTGAATGGGTATGGAGATCGGCTGTGGCATGATGAGTTTTGACTTGGAGCAGGGTTTTGAATCCCAACCGATTGCAAGTCGTATTAATGTGGGTGGCGTGTTTGCACTGCTCTATGCAAAGTAGCTGGGTACTAGCTGTCACGTGAGTTGCACGCTGGCTTGGGAAAGGAGCTTTTGGCCACCGAGGCAGAGTCCCAGCGTGATAAGCCTCCAGGGTCCTCTGTTTCTCCTCTATCCTCTGCGCTGCCCTCATCTTCCCCACTAAACCCGTTGGATCCAGCTTGCTGATGAGCTCACCGATATCCGGCCGTAATCCGTTTCACAAAGGCAAATTCTTCAGCACCGATTTCCGGAGCTCTCTGGAGGGGGCCGATAACATCTCGAACCTGGGTTTGGCTTGCACTTGTACAAAGGAGGTCCAAGAAGGATATCGCCTTGCTCGTGGAGATTCCCCTCGGGCCGATCGAAACCGGCACATTCCTTAAACTCCTCCCACCCATTGAACGGATGATTCTCTTCCTGTATCAGAGCCATGCTAGGGCTTCGCCTCCATACAAACCAACATGCCTCGCACTTTCACTCCACAGAGGCTGTTGATCTCAAAATACCTTCGACTCAAAATCCACCCATCGGTCACCGCCTTCGAAAATGGGAAGCCTACGAGGAGGTGCTCCGACACCGATACAATATAGGTGGTGGTTCAACTGAAGATCTTCCAACCTCATCCTCTAGTCAGGATCATACTTGCTGGCCGAGGTCACATGTCACGACGTGGAGACAGGTGTCTTACCTTTCTCTAAGAGTAGGTGCTTGATTTCCCGAATTCCTTCATCATACAGGGCACCGTGTTCTCGAGGTGAGATATCTTAGTCATCCCCACCGCTAATTCTTTTGATTCACCGTTGGATCAGAAATTGATCCGATCGACCTCCCGCGAAATTCAATGCAATGACGCCAGCGGTTTTCCATGCCTCAACCTCGAGATGCTAAGTCTTTTATGGTGTAAACCATGGTCCGAGAAAAGAAATGGCTCGATACTAATGATGGATATTCCCGCCTTTATACCCTAAGAAGCGTGAATTATAGGTCAATTTTGCAATGCAAACAAATGTAAAAGGAAAGTATTTCATTCAAGCTCAATTCCATATTCACACTCAGAGGCTGCATTTTTGAGGTCGTCCACCCTCCTCATCATTTTCCGTACCAAAAACACAATCCCCCCCTTCACCCGACACTCCCCAATATCTTCTTTTCCCCCACCCTAACCAACAACTTTTAGAAACTATGAAAAGACCAAACTGGCCCTCAACCTGCAATAATAACAAAGAGTCCACCCTTCTCAGTGGCAAGATACTAACAATTCAAGATATCACCTGTGGCTGGTGATTTCCCTTTTTTCCTCCTTGCATAAGTCACCTGGATCCGGGGCTTATCAGAAGGCTAGACAAGGTACTCCGAATCAGCATGATCTCCCGCCCTTATAGATGTACAGTCTCTTCCAAGATACCAATCTCTTTCTGAATCTTTCTTCAATAAAATCCTAAACCCCCATCGACCTATGAGGAGCCCCAAGGGAAGACCCAAGCAAGTAGTGGGAAGAGATCCAACACCACACCCAAGCTCAACAGCTAACAACTCCACATTGTCAACCCTACCCACAAGAATTATTTCGCTTATACTCGGGTTAATTTTTAACCTAGAAATGGCTTCAAACCACATCAAGGTCCAACCCGAGTACATCAACTACTCTGGATTGGCATCTCAAAAGAGGACAGTGTCATCAACGTACAGAAGATGAAAGATGACTAGCTCCCCTCCACCTCTACCCACAAATTTGCATCCTTAAAAAAATTTCCTTTCATAGCGCACTTTAACAAGCAGCTCAGAGCTTCCATACCAATCACAAAAAGACAAGGGGAGAGGGGATCCCCCTGTCTCAGGCCTCTAGTGCTCAGGAAGAATCAGATAAGAGAGCCATTGAATAAAACTGAAAAAGATGTCGTGGAGATGCACCATTTAATCCAACTTATCCATTTTCTACTGAAGCCCATTCTCTCCAAAATCTGAAACAAAAAATCCCAACTGATGTGAACGTAAGCCTTTTCAATGTCCATTTTGCAAAGCAACCCTCCCTCTTTCTTCCTCATAATTGAGTCCATTGCCTCGTTAGCTATTAACACTGCATCAAGAATCTGTCTCCCTTCTATGAAGGCATTTTGAGACTGGGAGATGATCAGCCCTATAACCCTTTTGGTTCTGTTTTCCAACATTTAGGTTAAGATCTTGTAAAGACCTACCACCACAACGATGGGTCTTAAATCCTTAAGATCTTCAACATGACATTTCTTGGGAATCATAACTAAGAATTTAGCATTAAGGCTTTCAACAAATCGGTTGTGTTCGTAGAATTCCCTGAAGAAACCCATAACTTCATCCTTCACAAAGTCCTAGCTGAAAGACCAGAAAGCCAAGGGGAACTCATCTAGAACTGGGGCTTTATCCCCATTAAGCCCTAAAATCGCTACTAAGATCTCCTCCTCTATGAACATTTCTTCAAGCTTAACAGCTTTCTGTTCACCAATCACATTAAACAAAAGATCAGGAAGAGGCGGATGCTAACTACTCGGAGCAAAGAGAAGGATTTGAAAAGCACCTACCAAGCCATCTTTGATCTCGGTCTCCTAAACTAACCTTCTACCATTAATACCGATGTTCAAAAGAGAATTCCTCCTCCAATGAGAGTTGGTCATTCTATGAAAAAACCTCGTGTTTCTATCCCATTCTTTCATCCAGAGTTCTTTGGATTTCTGTCTCCAAGAGACCTCTCCCATATCAACCCAATTCTTATAATCTTCTCTAGCCTTTTTGTTAAACAACCAACTCTCCCAAAAGCTCAAGCTTGTAGGATTTGGATTTAATATGAATAGCATGCCTTTAACACCTTCCCTCACGTGCGGCCCCATACCCGTACCTAAAGAGTCAAACAAACCAAAAAGAGTCCTCTATGGACTTTTAAATCAACCAATGAGGAATAAATTGCAGAGAGGTGGTTCAAATGCAGGACTTCCTACAAAACCAAGCTCTGATACCATGTTAAATTACCAACTCTCCTAAAAGCTCAAGCTTATACGATTTGGATTTAATATATGTATTATGTCTTTAACACTTTTCCCTCTCCTCAGCTTCATCCAGAGATAATTCCTTTGCCTCTTCTAGATCATCCCAAAAGGAAACCCTCCTTAAAGCCTCCATTTTGATTTCAACTCTACCAAAAACATCTTTGTTCCAAACCTTCAAAATCACCTTCAGGGCATATAATTTGGAAGCCAGAATAGAGCTAAAGGACCCAGAAAACTAAAGACTTTGCCACCAATCTCTAAGGAGATCTTTGAAACCTTCAAACTTCAACCACATGACTTCAAAACGGAAGGGACAAGGCCTTGGTCTTAACCCTCCGATGTCTAGCAAAATGGAACAATGATCAAACACTGGTCTTGGAAGGGTGCGCTAGACCCTTTGCTAAACTTACTCTCTCAATCAACCCTTACCAAGAATCTGTAAAGGAGGGAAATTGAACGGCTATTAAAACCTCCTCAAAGTGAAAGGACTCCCTTTAAGAGGCAGATCTTTAAGCCCCAGCTCATTTAGAACTTCTGGAGAGCCAAACACACACACAACCCCCCCATGTTCCTCTCATTAGGAGAAAGGATCAATGTGAAGTCACCTCCTAGGCACCAGGGCCCCTCCCACAAGCCTTTCAAGGACCCCAGCTCTTCCTAGAACATTGCCCTTTTACTCCTATCAACCTGACCATACACCCATGTAAAAGACCACTGAAACCCATCCTCCACATTTTAAACAGACATGTAATAGAGAAAAGGTTTGTCTCAACCTCTACTAGGTCCAACTTTCTTTTGTCCCAAAATATTAGGATGCCCCCCACTACTCCCTCCGCCTCCACAACCCTTCAATCAGAAAATATACCCACCCTAAAAGTGCAGGCACAAGTGGAGGACATGTCCTGGATCTTGGTTTCTTACACACAAACCAGTTTCACCCTCTGAGACCTAACAAAATTCCTAATGACTTTCCTCTTATCCGGATTATTCGCCCCTCTAAAATTCCAAGAAATAAGTTTTAACTTCATTTTAGCTTTAGCAAAAAAATTCCCTCTATCCATACCACCTCCTCTATTATGACTCTGCCCATTGTAGTAGATGGAGCATTCCAATTTTCTTAACACCCTCTCACATTTAGTCTCTAGCAGATTCCCCTTTCTCTTGTCTCTTGGCTGCTGAGACACCATGTTTCGCAGCAAACCCAGAATCTCATTTTCATAACCCACCGTTGAAACACCCAAAAACTCGTTGAATTTGACCAGGTAGCTTTCCTCCCAGCTTTCATACCCCAAACAATCTAAAATCACGGTGGAGGACTCCTCACATTGTTGCCCGAAACCCACTGCCTCCTAATATACTTCAATAAGTGCACCATTCAGTACCTCTCCCCACTCTCTATTATCATCTGAAACCATCCTCAATGGCTCCATTTCAACCTCAGGCCCACAAAAACCCAAAAGGCCTAAAGAGCCCCCAAAAAGCAAGGGTCATCCAAAAACATAGAAAATGGGAGAAGGAGAACTTTCAAAGGGAATTATTTCATACCTAGAATCATTAACAGGGCATTGACAACCTTCAAGGACTTCCTCCCTGGGAGCCCTAACTTCAAGGTCCAAAAAAACCAACAGGACGCAAAAGAAAGGTTTTCCTCAAGGCCAACAAGATCAAGCCCAACCAACGGGTCAACCCACAGCCCAAACTCGCCAAAGCACTCTAGGATAAAAGACCCCAACAGGTCAACCCCAACTTCTTGGGCTGCCAAAGATGGCCCACAAGCACAGACCCAAGCAGGATTATCAAAGGGCCCGTTGTAGGGAAGCCCACCCCATAAGGAATTAGATCAAATCTACTAGAAAGAACCGACTCAAGATCCAGATCCCCACCCCGCTCCGACTCAAGATCCAAATCCCTGATCGCTCCAGTTTTTGCAAAGAAGGACAGGTATCTTTTCTGCCCTGCCCGATGTGACCCCACTATCAGATCTGACTCCTGCAGACAACTACCCACCGAGGGCCTCAAGCTCTCTCCCGCGCGTGAACAAACTATGTCTTCTCTCCTTAGATCTTCTTCTTTTCTAGTGCCCTCTCAAGCCTAGCAGAAACGATCCAAGGTTGAATCTCCCACCATAGTAGGATCTCATAGTTGTAAGATCCCACCAAAACCACCAAGACCTTTGGGAGGGCTGAGCCATCAAGTTTTACCTTGATCCTTGCCCACCGAAGTTCGAAAAAAGAACGTCATGTCTTCATCTACTACCAAGAACCCTCCTCAGCCATCCCTAATCCTCTTTAGGATGTTTCGACTCCATAGATGTACATATAGCCCAACCAGCCTGACCCATGCCTCCTTTTCAACATTTTTTTTGCTACTGCATCCAACTCCTTAACTTTATTATTTTAGGGAAATGACAAAATCCCTGAAACTTCTTAATCCACACAAAAGGATCCTTTCTGCTTATTTTTAGCTCTCAAACTCAAACGGACAAAGCCCTCTTCCCTCTTTCAAGTTCCACCACATTTGGAGAACCCAAAACATTCCAAGAAGCCCACACCCGCCTTTTTATGGATTTTAAGTCCAGCATCAATGAGTTTCCACCAGCCAACCAGACTACAATCAAGACGCCATAGCTTAACCTTGACTTCATCCTTCCCCAAGATGATTCTAACCGCTTCATCGAAGCCTTTGAGCACTAAATCCACAACTTCAGCATAAGATGCCAAAACTAAGTTCCCCTTGACCAAGATCATCGGCTCTTTCTCATCTTTCTTCCTCTCCCAAAACCCTTTCTTAAAGCTTATGCCAAGAGAGCGAAGTCTCTTATCTAGCAAAGCCCAGCCATTTACCCTACCTTTGCCCTCTAGAACAATTAAACAGTGCTTCTTCGGGTCTAAATCCCTCACCGTGCAATGGATAAAGGTGCCCGTGTTGATCGAACGAAGTCCTAGATTGTACCGTCTACCATATTCACAACCCATCCCAGCTTGCGTGAGACTTTACCACAGTCCTCCAGCCCCCACAGGAGATCTGAAGACCCAAATCTCCAAACTTTATCTACGAAGTTACTCCCTTGCATCTCTCCCAAACACACCACCTCAGCTTCTTGCCTTTTTCTTCGATCTCGATTTTGAAAGATATGGCCTCTATGGAAAACCAAGCTTTACCTCTTCTCATGGAGAGAGGAGGGGAGAGAGAGAGAGAGAGAGAGAGAGAGCCATCCTGGATATCAGATAATCAATCCCTTTAAACCAATAAACAAAACTTTATATGAAACTATAAGAAAAGTTATGCTACAACAAAGCATAAATATATACAACATATTGGCACGGATGGAGACTAGAACTTTGAACAACAATGAACTTATAAAACATCTTCCCATGATGTTGAGAAAGAGAGGTGGCAAAAAGAAAGAAATTTCTTGTTACAATATTTTGGAAACAAAAAAAACCAATTAAAGGCAACTGAATAATATCATTTACCTTTAATGTCAAATCATAACATCAAACAAAATGTAGATAAGATATTCTTGAAAGGCATGATGAGAATATAAAAGAACTTATATATAAATACATGTGTGTTTGTATGAATAATTTAGCCTCCATTCACTTGTAATGGATATCTTGCTCACATGTGAAATATACCATACATACAGTTCAGACATCAGATTTGGTCTATTACTTGTCACTTCATTCAAAATTGTAAGAAGCATTCCAAACATCACATGATTAATACAAGGGGTGAATTGAAACTATCATGTTTCTTTATATTAGATAAGATATACAGCTTAACACCAATCAAACATCAGAGATCAATACCTTGAATTACATTATTATCTGGGTCAATTTTTTCCAATGCAGGAATGCAAAAGGCGGCTGTTTTCCCAGTTCCATTTTTAGCTCTAGCAAGTATATCACTTCCAGTTAAAGCAATCGGTATACTCTCTTCCTGGATGGGAGAAGGTCTTTCAAATCCCTTTTCATATATCCCCATGAGTAGTTCCCGTTTCAGAAAATAGTCTTCAAATTCATTTCCTTTTGTGGCAGTCACATCCTGATATGCAAAAGGAGGAAAAAAATAATAATTAGAAATAGAATCATAGGAATTTAGTTTCCAACCAAACAATATCAAGTGCAAAAGCATCTCACAAGCCCAGGTAAAAGGACAGCTTATATAATATTATAGAGACACTTTGGTAAGGGTTCAGCCACAGAATTTCCTAGCATGATTATAGTAAACACTGCAAATAAGCAAATGATTTCCTGAATTTTTGTCTGGTCCAGAGTATCACAGCACCAATGAGAGAGGTGACATTGGTTTTATTTTGAATTATGTTTGTACTAAAATAAACGATCAAGATGAAATATACTCCATTCGTTTTACTAACAGTCCTTGGAAAAAAATGGAGTGATAAAAAAGCAAGAAAAAGTTATTTCTAAACTAAGGTGTAAGGTTGGCAGCACACATTTTTTACACATAAAAAAGGTATGTATAAATCTGTAAAAGAAAGAGATGAATCAGAGTACACTGGACATATAGAAGGAGCCATAGAGCAAAGCTTCAAAAGAGAAAGCACAAAAAACAATTTGACAGTCAACAAGACCCTAGCCACCATACAGAATCAAACAAAGGCATTAAACCTTCACTTAAGTACATGCTAACTTAAGTTGAAAGATTACAGAGGAATGACAGTTTTATCATTCTGTCACTTTTTTTATCTGAAAATCTCTTCGATTTCATGCCTACTAAATTTTACCCCAAAAATAAAAATTGCAAATGGAAGTACCTTTCAGAACCTTTTTTCATTTTTCTACAAATGAGCTATGTTTACTTCAAAGGTGAAGAAGCGATCCCCATTCTACACTATATAAGCAAAACAATAGGTGTCATAAAATCCTTGCTTTGAAGCAAGGAAAAAGTAAGTGAATGCCTCTAGTTTGCAAAGATAACATGTATTCATCATTTGTCACCCTCTGGAGATTATCTAAGGTCCAAACTGGCTTTCCATGCCCCAAAAATAAAAAAGCTCTCTTGGACGGGACCCACTGTAACAACCCTGATTTCTTTTAAGGGTAACATAGGAAATTAGAATTAGTTTAATTAATAAGGAGAGAAAGGTATTTTCTCCATTGGAAACCCTAGGTATAAATTCAAATATTATCATATTCTCTGTTAGCAGAAGCCTTCTTCATAGAGATCTGAGACGTAGAGTTTTCCAAAGACTTCGCATCAAGGATCAGGGTTTTTAAAAGTTTAGGAATTCGAAAGATCGAGTTTTCAAAGACCCAAGGAATTCGAAGATCGGGTTGTACAAGTAAGATCCTAATCCTTAGGTTTAAGTTTTTTAGACAAAAAGATGAATTTGCAAGGTTTTTATTTTTTGATTCATTAGATGATTCCGAATATTTTAGACGTTCCATTTTTCTTTTTTGCAATTTCAAAATAAATTATGGTTTTGTTTATCTAGGTTTTATAACAAAAGATTTAGAGATTTATGACTGTAAGCTTGTTCGTCAATAGAAATATGACATATTTGGGCATTAAAAGAAGAATTATTTTAATCCTTTAAACGTGAGAATGGAAGTGCTTGAAGAAAGAAAAAGGAAAAGAAAAAAAAAAGGAGGGGAAGTGGTTGGTTGTTGGGGGTGTTGAAGGGGAACAAACCGAATATAATATAAGGTTATGTTATTTTTGTTTGAATTGTGGAGATATGGGTTGGCATTAGGTTAAAAGAAAAGAAAAGAAAAGAGAAAGGTGGGAAGGATAGAGATGGACCCATATAGTATAAGTAGCATGTGGAGTTGAAAAGTCAAAAAGTATTGGTACTAGAATATTAAAAAAAAAAAAATTGTAAAGATGATAACTGTAGTGTGTATGAGATATGTGCAATTGAAAAGTTAAAAAGGCATGTTATTATGGTTATGCCACATGTACTTGGAAAGTCAAAACGTATGTTATTATGATTAAGGACTGTGTAGTTTTTTTGATAAGTCTGATTAAGGAATGTGTAGTTGAGAAGTCAAAAAGCCTATTGTTATGGTTAATATTATTCAAGATGAAAGTAAGGCTAGGAAACCCACATAAAGTGGGTCTAAGAAATCTGTGTAAGGTATGCCTAGAAAACCTAGGTAATGATGAATGTTGGGTTTTAAAAAAAAGGTTTTCAGGTATTCGAATTAGTTTTGAAAAAAAGAGAAGTAAATATTTGAAATAAAATTTTAGAAAATTATAATAACAATATATAGTTAGAATCTTCGGAATGAATTTTGGGAAGAACACAAATTTTATAAAAATTTATGAATTCCTTAGCTTTTACTGTTATGGATTAGAAAGTTAAAACTAAAATCAATGTTAAGAACATCAACAATTAGAAAGTATTAGGATTCCGAAACCTATAATTTTAGGTGAATAATTAATAATGATATTCCTTATTATGCTAGGGGGAAATCTTTTCCATAAGGTGAAATTCTTTGGATTAGCTTCTTCAAAGGTTTTGAGTGCTCCTTTGAGATAAGGAATTTTAATATAGCTTTTACAAAAAAATATTTTTTTTTTATATGTAAATTTTGCAAAATAAAGTTTGTTTTATAAATTTTTTTTTTTTATCAGTAAAAAAGTTTGTTTTATAAATCATTTGGATTATGAAAAATTTTGAATGGCTTTATATATCATTTTGGTTTATGAAAGGTATTGTTTTTTATTCATTTGACTATCCATTGATCAAATCGTTATTTTGCGTGAAAGGATCTTTGAGATTTGTTTTGTTATGAAAATGAAAAAAATGGGGAGATTTAATATTTTTGTTTTAAATGTTTGAAAGAAATAAACAAAATATTTGACTCTGGTTTGTTCAGTCTTGTTAACGGAATATAATAGTTGACAACATTTGGGTCAACGGGAATAATAGTTGATCTCTACATTTCTTAGTGGGAAGTGTAATTGATTTGGACTAACCATTAGGGGTTTCGATTAGAGGTTACTAGTACTAGTAATGTTTGATTCCATCCACCTTAAAATGAACAATTTGAGGCTAACCACCCATTTGAAAAGTCTCACATGGATGAGCACCATTGATATTTGATAAGTAGAGGAAAATGTATTTGATTTTGTGATTTGATATGAAAGTGTTGGAATCAAATTTGATACGAAATTGTTTGGATCATATTTGATATGAAAGCGATTTGAAATGGATTTAAGAATGTACTGATGGAAATTTTTTAATATTCTAATATTTTTTGAAGCCAAAGGTTTTGTGAAAAATATATTCTATTTGTTATTATGATTGAAAACATTTTATCCATGAAACTATACTAATATTTCCTATTGGGCTTTAAGTTTGATCCCATTCGTTGACATCTTTTTAGGTACCTTTAGTTCAGGCAAAGTGATGGCTAGGAAGGAGAATTTAGCATTATTAGAAATTTTTTGTTTATGACATTATTTCAGATAGTTTTTTTTTTATATATAGATAAAACAAAGCAGATTTTATAAACGCAAAAAATGGGATCCAGGTTGATCCATGTATACAGGGAGTAAACAAAGGACAACTAGGCCTGTACAGAAAAGAGATCCAAAAAAAAACCCCAGAACCCTAGAGAATGCACAACAAAATTCTTTCAAAAGAGCACTCCTCCACCATAACAAAACCAGCCCAAGAAATTAGGGTACTAACAAAAAAGGTTTTAAGTCTAGAAATAGAGAATGGTGTGCCATCGAAGACAATACGATTCCTCTCCTTCCAAACTACCCAAAACATGCAAAGGGGGGTTGCCCTCCATAGCTTTCTAACCCTCTTCCTTATGGGGAAGTTGGTCCAATCCAACATCAAATCCTTAAGAGAGAGGGTAGACCCAATCTAAACCTAGGAAAGAGTGAGCCCTTCCCATAAACCCCAAATCAAGGGCGTGGACTGCAAGGTGATCTGCCTCTCATTTTCCACAAAAGGGCATTTTACTAGCCATCTGTGGCTCCCTCTCTTTTTTAGATGCTCCATGGTAAGCACGTTTCCCCACCAAACTTCCCAAGCGAAGAAGCACACTTTAGGAGGCACACAACCATTCCATAATATTTTCACAAGTATAGTCTTGTTGGCATCACCTTCCAGCAAGCTTGCATTTGCCCCGACTGCACAGCCCTTTTATCCCTTCTAGAATAATCCACATTTTCCCCCGCTTGACCTCAGCCAGTGTTAACCAAAGACATAAAATTCTAGACTTCTTCGATTTCCCAGTCATTGAAAGGTCTGACAAAGGTGGGATTCCAAGCTCCATCCCCCATAGAGTTGTTCCAGATATCTGCTACCTTAGCCCCTTTTGCTAGCAAAATGTCGTCAGAGCTGAAACCTTCTGCCGCAGGAGGGCTTTCATCACACTCGCGTCCTTCCAAAGCTTTATCCTACTCCTACCCTCAGACTGCAACACAAATTCGTACCATAATTGTGAAAGGCATATACACATCAAAGCCTCTTGAGCCTTGATAAGGCGCGCCTTAGGCGTGGGCTTTTATCTAAGGCGCACCCTATATTTTATATATATTTTTCTCAAATAAATATAAATATAACAATATTTATTATCAAATACCATCTACTATTTCAATCAAATCATTATAAACATATAAATTTTTGAAGGTTAAAGAGTTTCCTTATTTTTCGATAATTTTACAAGAATTTGTTACTAACAAGTATTGCTTTTCTGGTTTTTCTTCTCTTCTATGTGGTTGATATTGAGATTGGGAGGGCTAGGGTTTATTTTCCAATTGGAAATAGGGCAAAAATGGGGGTTGGAGGGCTATGAGTTGTGAAATGCAGTCTCTAGGGCCAAAACAATGTTGTTTTATCCATCATAAGCTTTATTTTTAATTCAAAGAACTAATCAAAACAGCGTCGTTTTGGTCTATCTGGGACCAAAACAGCGTCGCTTTGCTTAAGTGACTTAAATCATACTAAAACGACGTCGTTTTGGTCCCAAACAGACTAAAACGACATCGTTTTAGTCTCTCCCATTTAAAAAAAATTAGGGTTGTGTTTGTTGCAGCCCTTGACGCCACCAACAAAGGAGAAGAAGAAAGGAAGAAGAAGAAGAAAAAGAAAGGAAGAAGAAAAAAAAGAAGAGGAAGAAGAAGAAGAAGAAGAAGAAGAAAGAAAGAAGAAGAAGAAGAAGAGGAAGATGAAGATGACTTACCTGGAAATGGCCAAAGTGGGATAGGCGCGATTGGGACAAGCTTCTGCACCTCGGTGAAGCACGCGCCTTTCGCACCTTGTCGAAGGGGCATCGCCCTGGCTCAAGCAAGGCCCCAAACCCACGCATCGCGTGCGCTTGTGCCTAAACGCGTCTTTAACAACTATGAGTCCAACTTTAACTGTCTGCTCTCCTTGCTAATCTCTTTCCAAAGACCCACCCCATGGCTTCCCCTTGATTTTAGTAAACCAGCCCCCTTCCTCAACTTGATATTTCAGCTTGATGATATCCTTCCAAATGGCCCTCTCCTCCATAGCAAACCTCTAAACCCATTTGCTCAACAATGCCCTATTTACAATATAGAGGCTTCGTATACCCAAACCGCCTTTCACTTTGGCCGAGCACACAATGTTCCAATTAACCAAGTGAAATTTCCTATCCAAACTGCCTCCTCCCCATAAAAAGTCCCACTTAATTTTTTCCAATCTGGCCTTTACACCTCTTTAGGAATGCGGAAAAAAGACATGATGTAAATAGGGAGGTTGGACAATGTGCTTCTTATGAGAGTGAGTCTTCCCCCTTTTGAAATGTATTGTTTCTTCCACATGGCAAGTTTCTTCTTGAACCTCTCTTCCACACCATCCCAAACAGCAGTTGAGTTACGGCACATACCCAAGGGGAGTCCTAGATAGGTTGTTGGGAGGGTTTCTGTTTTACAACCCAACTCCAAGGCTAAAACATCCAAATCCTCCACATTCCCCACTAGCAAAATTGAGCTTTTCTCCATATTAATATTCAAGCCTAAGATGGCTTCAAACCATAGGAGGATCTAGCTAAGGTGAGCCATCTGCTCTCTAGAATCCCTACAGAAAACTAGCATGTCATCTGCAAACAGCAAATAGGTAAACCTTCAATCCTTCATCGTTTCTGTTTGCTATCGTATAGCCAGAAAGAAAACCTTCTAAGGCAACTTTGTCAATCAGCATGGACAACACTTCCATTCCAATGACAAACAGATACAAAGGGCGAGGGTCTCCTTGCATCAAACCTCTGGAACTCCTGAAAAAACCCTTCCAAACTTCCGTTGACCAAAGAAAGGAGTAGTGAAACACCACTTTAGCCAGGTTATCCACTTCCTCCCAAACCCCATTTTTGGGAGGACATCCAAGAGGAACTTCCAACTAATGTGGTCATAGGCTTTTTCGATATCCAGCTTACAAAGAATGCCTCTTTCCTTCTTTTTGACCATGTCGTCAATCACTTCATTAGCTATTAGAGAAGCATTCAGGATTTATCTACCCCCTACAAAAGCATTATGAGCTTTGTTAACTACACTATACATTACCCTTTTTAGTCTATTTGCCATAACTTTTGCCAGAAGCTTGTATAGGCTTCCCACAAGGCTTATAGGCCTAAAATCCTTGAAATCCTCAGCCCATTCTTTTTTTGGAATCAGAACCAAAAACGTGGAGTTTAAGCTCCTAATAAATTTCCCAGTTTCGTGGAAATCCCTAAATATCCTCATAACATCATCCTTTACAATGTCCCAACCGAACTGCCAAAAGCTATTGTAAAGCTGTCCGACCCAGGGGCCTTGTCGCCATTCATATCGCATAGAGCAGAGTGCACCTCATTCATCGAGAAGGCGCTCTAGGACTTTGTTGTCAGCTCAGACCCTAGAGAAATATGTTTCATCGTTGTTGGCCTCCAATCACTGTCCGAAAGATGATCTTTGTAAAGTGCTTACACATCCTCAAAGGTAGTTCATTCATAGAAGACCACACTCCATTGATTTTCATAATTCTAATAATACTTTGCCTCTTGTGGTAGTTTGCCATCTTGTGGAAGAAACCAGTGTTTTTGTCCCCTTCTTTTAGCCATAACTCCCTCGATTTTTGCCTCCATAACATTTATTCCAAGAAGGCCCACCTTTTAAAGTCTTCTAGAGCTTCCACTTTATTTTCCATCTCCCTAGAAGAAAGAGGTCTTTGAGTTTCCACACCATCCTAATGGGCAATTTTCTGCTAGTTTCTTCTCTCCCACCTCCCAAACTCCTTTGTTCCAACGCTTGAGCTTTACTTGAGGGGCTTCTTTCTCCATCACTCTATTATTAGCCGCGCACCTAGAAACATCAATGCTTTGCCACCATTCTCTAATCAGGCTCTTGAAACCGCCCGCCTTCAACCACATGTTTTCAAATATAATCTCCCCCTTTGTTAGCAACAAGGAAATGGTCTATGACCGTGTTCTTTAAGTGTAGGCTCAGACAAAGACTTCAAAGAAAAACATCCGTGATCGGCCATCGTAGACTAACTATTCGTAATTATTCACCCTCTCCAAGTATAGCGGCCCCTTTGAAGAGGAAGGTCTTTCAACTCCAACTCATCAATAATTTGGGAAAACCTCCACATTGACCCTGTTATTCTGCCCTCTCTATTCCTCTCCTCCAGGAATCTGGTAATGTTGAAATCCCTCCTACACCCCAAGGTTCCCCCCACAAGCCTTTTATCGCACCTAACTCCTCCCATAACAACTCCTTATTCACCCCAAACGTCGGGCCATAAACACTCGTGAAAACCGAAGTAAAGTCATCAACACAGTTCCTAAATTTGCAAGATAGGGAGAACCTGCTTTCCTCAACTTCAACCAATCGGAGAACCCTAGAGTCCCAAAAAACCAAAATTCCTCCTTACGCCTCCACTACATCGCTTGCAACCCAATCCACAAACCTCCCAGCCCCCAAACTCCTAACCATCCTTGGCGTAATCCCTTTGAGCATTAGACTTGAGGTATGAAATAACCGTCATGCCCCTAGGACGAGATTTGGGGCCATGACACCCATAGATTCAAGATTGGTTCACTAAAAACAGTACCTCCCTCCCCATTTCTAAAGCACATAGAAAGATTTGATTGAATACCATCCTTTTTCAGCTTCTTTTCAAACCACCTTATTGTTATCAACCCTTCCAACAAACGTCCCTCTCAAACATGGAGGAAAATGTTTCAACAACGGCCAACTCTCGATCATTAAAATACCTTGTGAAGCATGGAAATGCAATGTCTTAACCTTCCCTTGTCATCCACTAAATCTGCCACCTACATATCCTTTGCCAAAATCGTACAAAGAAAGAAAAGAATTACACAAATGCTCCTTCGTACACCATGTACCCATCTACAACTTAATCCTTTCTACGCACCTACGTTAAGGGGGAGTTTGTATTTTTACTTAATGGTGAATAGAACTTTTATTTAGCTGAATGTTGAATAAGGCTTAATAGTATTAAATATTAAATCGTTTGTTTTTTTAATATTGTATTTAAGTATTAAGCTGTTTGTTTTTTATATGCTTAAAATCAACATTGTGCTTGTTGTGGGCAATCTGGATTGGGAGGAACAAAGTTGTGTTTGAGGACATGCAGTTCTCGTTTGATAGGCTGAAGTCCTTTTTAAGGTCTTTTTGTGAGTGGGCAACTATGATTCCTGATGTGAACCTTTCCTTTATTAGAGGATTGTTGTGTTCTATGTAGCTTGTGAGGTGGGTTGGTAGTTTTTTGTCTTAGCCTTCCTTTTGTGCCATATTCAGCCCCTTTGTATACTTCTAGTGTACTCTTTGTAGCCCTTGGCCTCGGGCCTTTAATATATTGGTTTTTCATTTATCAAAAACATCTTAAATATATTAAAAAATAATAATTTAAGTGAGTAAGTTGTTTGTGTAATGATGATATAACTTTGATTTTTTTTTGAAAAAATAGAAATATTTGGTTAAAATACCTTAAATGACTCAAAATCTGTAAAGCTAATCATTTTCATGTTTTTTCTTAAAGAATGACTCATAATAGGCAAAAATACCTTTTGCCATTTCATGTATTTACATATATATTTGAAAAGAAAGGGCTAACTTTACAAGAAAACAATGAGGGTATTTTTGTCAAAATGAGGTAAAAAAAATTAATGAAGGATTAGATTTCCAAATTTTAGTCTTCAAAATGTCTTTTCTTCAAATCACCTTTATTATTATGATAAAATAAAAAATGTGTAGAAATTATATTTTTGATCATCATCAAAATATGTGTATAATATATGTATAACATATTAACATATTTATTGTAAAAATAGAATGATAAAATTATTATGATAAATAATTTTATTATTATCATTCTTACAAAATAATTATTTTATTTATTTTATATAACTAAATAGAATAGGCAAAATTAATAAATTTAAAAAAATAGATCATGAAAACAAAATTAAAAATATTTTGTGTTTTTTAAATATTTTGAAATATTCTATGTGGATTTTAAAATATTTTAAAATATTTTGTACAAATTCTAAAGTATGGTTTTTTTTTTAATAGAAAAAGTCAAATATTTTGACTTTTTTCTATTTTTAAGAAATTTCTAAAATCACAATAAGTAATGCAAATGAAAACACAAACAGTGTAAAGTCCGAAAGCAATTCGCTTTCAGAAATAAGCCAAAAAAAACAAAAGCCCTCTAACCCTTCTACCATTACCCATTTGAAAGAAAGTTTATTCTACTGAAAAAATATCACCCCTTCCTGATAGTTTTCCCAACACCAACCCCATAACCACCTCTAATTTCACAAGAGTGTCAACTCATTACTCGTTTATTCCTTCCTGTACTTTACGACTATAATCTACTTCAAAAAAGCATCTCCATTAGTAGCTTATCTCCAACCCCACTACTCAAGGACAAACCAATTCAAAAAAGAGAGACTTCTAATGCCTCATAGGTTCAAGATTATTGAGAAAGCATTCAATTTTCAGCATGAACAAGCAAAAGCATCATGGTTCTCATGCTTTTCTCTCCAATTGAAAAATGATAAAAATGTTTCAAGGTATGGAATGATAGTCAGAAGAAAGAACAAAAGAGTCACTTTTAGAAGAGAAAGAAGCCATAGAGAACTTAGAGTCCATTGATTGCAAAAGTTGTATATATTGGATCAAATTTGATACCAATAAAGTCAATGAGATCATTGATAAGATAGTTGTTCGTCTTGAGTTATCCTGGTGGGTATGGAGTTGTTAAAGATGATTGGTGAATCACATTGAATAGAAACTTTATTTTTCACACAGTTACTATTGTCACCTCAAACATGAAAGAGTATATATCACTGCTAAGGAGAATAAGCGACTACAGTATCTCACAAAATCAACATCTCTATGATATAAGGTGCCAATACCCATGTAAGATTTGTAAGAAGGTTGAACCCAATAGTTAGCATGGGCATGCAGTCAAACCATTTAAATTCTGGCACATTATGAATATATATATATATATATATATATATATACAAATTTTTTTTTTGATAAGTACATATAATATAATATAATAATATAAATAAATAAATAATCACACCTCTGTCTTGTAGCGAGTGTCAGGTGGAGGAACCTTTAGCTGAGCCTTCCAATCTTGGATACTGAGTATCAAAAATCGATCAGTGGCCAGTTCACAAGTAAAGAGAACTATTTTATATTTAATAAAATAAGTAAAGCTGCGTTAAAAATCATTATCTTCTATAATACATCGACATGTTTCTATGCATTTAACAGCATCAAATACAAGAAAATAAAGAATAAAAAGTGAAAACCTAAAAATTATATATAATATGTGACAGACCCCGATCCAAACTAGATAAGTGATGTACAACAAAAGTTCGAATTTGTGAACCAGAATTCAGAGTTCAAAAGGTGGACAAGAAGTCTCAGTCCATAAGTTTATCTGCAATCTAGATATTAAATGAATTATTTAAACTGTGGCATATTAAATAGATTACAATTGTGCAAACATGGAATTTCACCAAAACATAAGGACATCATGCTGATCCTTTATACATTTCCTGACTCGTTGATTATTCCTAAACCCACACTCCCATGAATGAACACAAAAATACCATATCAATCATGGGAAGCCCCCGAAAAGAGTAGAAAATGTACCTTGAATCAATGACTTCAGATTGTACTGTCTTCTCAACTTCATTCGCAGGCGAATCAGAAGCAGTTGGATTCCGTCTTAGCCACTGCTGTTGCTGTTGATTCTGCATCGATGCTCCCTGAAGATACTGCTGTTGCTGGTAATTAGGGTTTCGGTTATGAAAATTAGGGTTTGTGTGAAAATTTCCTCCCCGGCCATTTCCGATCCCAGGTGGATACCGACCTCGCGGGTTCATCAAAAAAAAAAAAAACTTTGAAAACTAGGATTTTGAATCTTATCCCGAAATTCTAATTTCAAAAAACAGAAATCAAAATCAAATCAAGCTTGAAAGTTGATGATTTCAAGCGAGCGCAAACAAATTCACTAGGGTTTTGAAAATTTTGCCCAGGCCTGTCTCTCTAGCTTCGAGGGCATTTGACCTAGATGACCAAGAGCGCGTTTTTGTTGTTTTGTGAAAACGGTTCAAATTAGCTTTCTAAACTGAAAAATGTTTTCGAAAAGCGTATCGTATATTAATCTAAAATAATTGTTATATTATTTTTTTTAATCGAATTATAACATAATTATTATAAGTGAAAAGTGAGATAAATAAAGAAAGATAATTGGTAATAGGTCGGAGTCTTGTCAGATTGCAAGAAGCCCAGTGGATTCAAAAAACGAGATTCAGGAGTACAGGCCCACCCAGAACAATGGGCTGGGCGACCCACGTGCAATCCATACCCTCAATTCAAAGACACTGTCCAACTGGAAAAACCTACACTCGTTTTCCTTATTGAAACATACTCAAATCTAAACAAAATCAAGAGAATCCAGAAGATTTGATGTCCCCTCTTAGTGATGCTGAAATTAAAAATGCTCTGTTTGAGATGAATCACCGGGATCGGATGGCATGAATGCTGCATTTTATCAGAACTTCTGAAACATTCCTAATTTTGGTTTGCAGGAATTTCTTTACTAATGGTTATCTTCAGGAGGGGCTGAATGATTCTGGGATTGTCTTAATTCCAGAAAAGAAGTCTCCAATTCTAATGGGTGATTTGTGTTCAATAGCTCTTTGCAACGTTGTCTACAAGATCATTGCAAAGATTCTTGCCAATCGAATGAAGAATATTTTATCAAGAGTAATTTCAGAAAATCAGAGTGCTTTTGCAACTAGAAGAATGAAAACGGATAATATTTTAATGGCTTTTGAATCTGTCCATTTTTTTAGACTTAGAAAGCAAGGTAAATAAGGCATAGCAGTCCTTAAAATTGATATGAGTAAGGCATATGATAGCATTGAATGAAAATTCTTGGAGGATATGATGCCCAATTTGGAAATTCTTGGGGTGTATGTTTGGAGTTTGGTTTGGGTTGCTAAGGAACAACTCGCATTGGGATTCATTGTAATCATCCACACTCACTCTATTTACATATTTATTTTGGTGTATACTTGCTTTATTATGTTTGTCATTTTATATGTTATAATTGTTGGAATCCTGGGACATATATCCAGAAATCTATGATTTCATACGCAACGGAAGCAAAATCATGAATAATGAAATAAAAAATATATTTTATTAACTTGGTAAAATACATACTAACCATAATGGAACTAATTCATAAATCTTCCTGACAATAACCGATTTGCAAGTCTTGACTACAAAGTGTGGGATCCAAGAACAATCCAAAGACTTTTACTTTCAGATCTTGGATACAAACAAATTATTTTTCCCTAGAAATTAGTCTGTCACCCTAAACTTAAATATAATGTTATATTTACAATAAAGTTTAGTGGGTCATGGAATCCACTTACATACTTGGGCCTATAATTAGTCCATATAAGTTCAATAGTCCAATTTTAATTAAACCTAGTTCGTTTGATCTACTTAGTTCTAACATTCTCCTCCCACTAGCCCTAAAGCAAACTCGCGCTCATACTGGGATCATGTTCATAACACCGTCACTTACAACGCCATTCAATGACCCATGGTACTTTCCCATTTTCGCCTCGTAATTCAATCAGTAGCATTCCACAATTGGTCATCAGACCATTATGTAGAATCAATCAAGACCCAAAATAAAAACTTCTCATTCCAAATCATTGTGGAAGATTATCAAGGCAAGGTCTGCTAATCACTCACACCACCTCCCCATGAATCGATACTAGTAATCTTAGACATTATACTATAAAATATCGAAATTACCATTTTGACTTGATCATGACTATAAGTCCTCCCCAAACTCAAGTAGGGCTGCCCTGGCCAGGGACAAAGCTACCTCAAGTTGTATATTGCCCTATAATTAGGGTCATCATGGTTCTCATGTCTAGTCAAAGCAAGATTCTATCGGAATGTTAAGTCATCCAAGATCACTCGAGTGACTATCACTAATGATGGTCACAGCGGAGCACCTCAAATGAGACAAACTACTCCCCTCAACTCCAACGACCCTAAGCTGTTCCACAGAGATAGTAGTTAGGGGCAAAAGCATCCAAATATAGTATATGACGATTTACACTATTAAGTTTTGTTTAATATGTACCAAGTACAAACTGGTATGATATCCTAGAGACCCACTCTAGTAGCTATGACAAACTACTCCCAATAACTGGACATATGTCATACCACAACTACTTATGGATTGTCAACATCCATGAACCGTTGTGAGCAACCTCAAACACAAGGAACTCATATATATGTCTTCTATGCATCCACATGCACCCAGACATGTACAATATGCTTGAACTAGGCTTGAATGAACACAATAATTTGAAGTAACTAAAACACAAATTTTATTAATGCAAACTAATTACATTATAAACCATGAAACTCAAAAACTAGAGAGTACATATGAAACCTATGTTTTATACATGAGAGTTAAACACTTTAGTCTTAAGTGCTTTAGTAAAAGGATATGATAGGTTATCCTCAATGCAATATTTTCTACTATAATATCTCCTCTCTACACAATCTCTCGAATTAGGTAATACTTCCTTTCGATGTGCTTGCCTTTTCTATGATTCCTTGGTTATTTGGCTTGAGCAACAACCCCACTGTTATAACAATACAAGATCATAGGATCAACAACCTTAGCTATGACTCCTAATTCCATAAGGAATTTCCTAAGTCATACTGCTTCCTTAGCTGCCTCTTATGCTACCACATATTCAGCCTCCATAGTTGAATTAGTAATACATGATTGCTTAATATTCTTCCAACTAACAGTTGCTCCTCCTAATGTAAAAACATATCTGGCGGGTGGATTTCCTCAAAATCGCATATGACTGAAAGTCAGAATCAGTATATCCTATAGGGGCCAACTTATCGCCATAATAAACTAGCATATAATCTTTCATTCTCTTTAGGTAATTGAGTATATGCTTCACAGCGGTCCAGTGTTCCCTACTTGGATTAAACTAATACCTGCTCACTATTCTAACTAAATAGCATATATCTGGTCTAATACATAACATCACATACATAAGACTACCAATTGTTGAAGCATATGGTACAATCTTCATGTATTCTTTCTCTTCAGTTGTCTTAGGACACTGGTCTTGAGAAAGATTGACTTCATATCCAAAAGGTGTAAATCCTTTTTTTTAGTCTTGCATGTTGTACTTATACATTATACTATCTATATAATTTTCTTGAGAAAGTGCAATAATCTTATTCTTTCTATCTCAGACATTCAATAGCCTAGAACATGTTGCACCTCTCCCAAACTTTCATTCGGAATTGAGTAGCTAATCGGATCTTTACTCTTGACTAAAGCGATCTCAAAGTCGTTTCTAATCAACAAAATGTCATCCACATATAAAATCAAGAAAACCACTATATCATCCTGCGTCTTTCTATATACACAAGGTCCCTCTTCATTTGGATCAAAATCAAGAGATTTGACTACCTTATCAATGCTCGCTTAAGTCCATATATGGACTTATGGAACTCTCATATACTTTCTACGTGGGTGGTTTTCTAATTTTCTAAGCAGGAAACCTTTGGTTGCATTATATAGACGTTCTCTTCAAGATAGCCATTAAGGAAGGTTGCTTGACATCAATTTTCCATATTTCATAATCATAATATGTTGCAATTGATAGAAGTATTCTAATGGACTTGATCATGGCTACTAGTGAAGAAGTTTCCTTATAATAAAAACCTGGTTTTTGACTATAACCTTTTGCCACCAGTTTGGTTTTATATGTCTCAATCTTTCCATCTACTTTTTTTCTCTTGTACACCCATTTACAACCAATGGGTTTAATCCCTTAAGGTAAATCCACAAGAGTCCACACATTATTAGAATACATGGATTCTAATTCTGATTTCATAATCTCTTTCCAAAAATAGAAATCCTTATCATTAATTGTTTCGTAGTAACCTCTGGGATCATCCTTATGTGAGTATAGGATTGTCAAAGATGATTCTCCCATCAACGTGAGCTTAACAGGTGGTCTAATGATCCTCCCACTACGATGAAGCATATTTGGTGTATCAGTATCAGGTAATAGTGGTTGTGGATCAACAGGAACAACATTATCTTGGATGCTAAGGAATTCAGTATTTTCTATCCATTCATTCATATCCCTAATTATGTGATGCATGATGTATTCTTTTTCCATGAACTTGACATTTGTACTCACAAATACCTTCATGTCATATTTATTATAAAAATAGTAGCCCCTTGTACCTTTTGGATATCCAACAAACCAGTACAATTCTCACTTTGCATCCAACTTGTCAGATGACTACTTTAACACATAAGCGAGACAACCCCATATGCGGATATGACTTAAATTAAGTTTCTGACTTATCCACATTTCCATGGGTGTCTTTGGTATCGACTTAGTGATTCGTGCCACGTTAGGTGATCCTAATCAACAAAATTAGAGATCCTATATTCCTCCCACGCGTAGTCAAGCTACCGCAAAGATAGCGGTTCAGTGGTCGAACACAAGGACGAGTTTTCAGACAAATGATTTGAGTGAAGTCAAAAATGGTGAATTCAATTCGATTTTAAGGTGGTAATAAAAACAGTTGGGTCGGGTGGTTTGCAAACCGAAAAGAAATAAAATAAATGTAAATATACCTGGTCTCAAGCCACCGGTTTAGGTTCTAAGGCATTCAACATGTCCTCGGGTCTTTTTCTCAGCTGGGAGGATGACATATAGTCATTTCCCGAACCGGTTCTTCATTTGGCATTAAAACCTAAACCCTAAAATTATTTCTTCTAATGTATAGCATTTATTACCCCTTAATGTTTCAAAACAGTTAAAACCCTCACTGGATCTAACTTGCAGGAGCTCATAAATGACAACTAAATGGGCATCAGTGGATCTAATAGTAAGCATCCACCGGACCTTGAAAGCTTGCCAACACCGCCACTCAGGTACATCACAGTTGATTCAAAACCTAAAAAGTGAGATACAGAAACAGTAAAAGGAGATAAATGCTTGCATGAAAAACATGAGGACAGTTCCCTCATGAGATATGGCATTCAAGGAGTTAATTCAAGTCCCTAACAAGGTGTATACGGGCCTCAAAAGGGCAACCTACGACAACTAATGGGCATAACTATGGATGACAAGTGATCTAAGATTGCATCCATCGGTAATCACAAAGCTTGCCAAATATACATCGGGGCTAGGCCTGATCTAGGAGGTTTCCAACCTGTGAGTGAGATGCGTGAGCTTAAATGCTCATAAATGCAGTGTGATAAATGAGAGGGCATGAAAACTTACCTCCAAACCTCCACCAGTGACCCTCCTTTTCAAGGAGGAAGAGGTCTAGCCAAACATCCTCTGAGTTGTCATCCTCAGAGGAGTGTTTGGTAGCCGAGAAAATGAGAGAAAAAGGAGAGAGAAGAGAGAAAACTGTAACCTAAAACAAAGTCACAAGTATGTACTAAAAGATTAAAAGAAGCTACAAAGTTGTAGGGGAGCTTTTATATAGTCAACCCCAATGCGTGAATGACAAAAATGCCTAAAATATGAGATTACAATAAGGACAAATGGTAATTAATCAAAACGTGGTCGTTTGGAATCAAAAACATCAAAAACACAGGGCAAGATTTCATATGCAGGGAATTTCGCTATCATAGCGAAATTACAAGGCATAGCTAAATGCCGCTATGCACAAGTAATTCGCTTAAGCTAGCTTAAATTTCGCTAGCTTAGCAAATTCTTGCATAGCGAAAATTTCGCTTAGGATTGCGAAATTTTCTCGCTATATGCCATAGCGAAATTCACTCGCTCCCGCGATTGCTCCATTGGCCACTGCTCCATCACACTGCTTCCTCGTGATCCTCGCACTGCTATTTTTTTTTTCTCATTTTCTTCCCGCTGAAATTCTTCATTCCCGCTTGTCAAATTGATATAAGACCATATGAAATTGATGGAATCAACCTCGACTTTGCTATGATTGGATTGACACGATAATTTGGCTTCCACTTAAAACTACAAAACAAATTTAATGCAATTAGAATAGGGATCCGAACATGTCAATTGGGTTAATTATAACAATTAGTACACAAAAAGCGCTCAAAACCTATTAAAAATAGGGTTCAAAATAGCACTTTTTAGGCACTAATCACTTAAATGGCACCATATTCAGAATGTAAGCTATTGTCTCTAGGGCATATCCCCAAAAGGATAAAGGTAATGTGGAAAAACTCATCATTAACCTTACCATGTCCAATAAAGTTCGATTTCTTCTTTTCACCACTCTATTTTGTTGTGGAGTTCCTAGAGTACTAAGCTAAGATAAAATCTCATCCTCCTTGAGGAAGAAACGAATTCAATAGACATGTACTCACCACCTCGAACATAACGAAGTGTAATATGTCTTCCTAATTGTTTCTCTGACTCAGCCTTAAATTCCTTGAATTTATCCAAAGCCTCGAATTTCTTCTTCATTAAGTACACATATCCATATCTTGACAGGTCATCAGTAAAAGTAATGAAATACTCATAACCACCTCTTGCATGGACACTAAATCGTCCACATACATTTGAGTGTATCAAATTCAAACATCTATCAGCTCTAACTCCTTTGGTAATAAAAGATCTCTTTTTCATTTTACCTTGAATACAATTATGATATAGTGGTAGCTGCTCTAGGTTCAAAGTGGCTAATGGCCCACAACTCACTAGTGTTGGTATTGTTTTCAAAGTTATGTAACCAAGCCTTAAGTACCATAATTAAGTTTAATTGATACTAGACTCTTTTCTTTTCAATGATTTTTCCAATATCTGTGAACACCCCTATTCGGTCCTGCGTGACAACAACATCGCCAACTCATTAAACCGGGTGTCGTAACCCGATGCCACACCATCATGTCCCATTTATCTATCCAATTTAACAAAGAATCGAATGTAGACTCCTCTCAGATGCTGGGAAGTTTCTATCCAACATACAACCTGTATAACAATACATCACATGACCCATCCGAGCTCAATATACCACACCAAGTCATTCATGAGTCATAGTGACCACTCGGCCCCATTCAACCATACCCTGAATACTATACATGCAACTATGTATTGATATGTTGACAAAAGTTCAATTAAACACTCGTATACAAAGTGATATATTAAAATTGGTTATTCTAATGTACATATACAAAATATGGTCCAAAGCCACATCCGACTTTCTTCATATGTGCGGTCCCGAATGCGGGTCACCACAGACCGAAATCTGCCCTGAAAGGGGTCCCAATGACGGGTGAGAAAGCCCAAGAGGGTGATAATCCCACAAGGGTTAGCTCCCCACCTAAGTGTTCATATTAATGGTCAAACCAACCCATTACACATCCAAGAAATGTTCACTTCACGTCGTATGTCATGCATGGAATGTCTTCATGCCCATATCTTGAGTCACTTATCGACTCCCTCACACATGCCTATGTCAAGTGTGACAACCGTCACTGATAGTACCAATGACACACATATATCGAACCCTTACCGACTCACTAGTACCCAATGCAAGTGCTAATGAGCAACTAATCCCAAGTCAATTCCGACTTCTATCACACAACTCGAAGTCTATGTGATAACCATGTGTCTTATTTTTGGCAACATAAATTTTCTGATCACACCGTTGCGCCTTTACACCCATGTTCCAAAGCTTTCACTGAGGGGATTAACGACCCCTTCTTACCCTCGCCCCAACACACATTAATTATATTTCACTTTATGCTTTGAACCGTGAGTCATTTATCGATCGTCGTCCAAAGTATCGAGTCACTACCCATCATCAACACCGATGATTACGACCATACCCATGCACCCACACCCAATATGCCATGTCCCTATGCATATGGCGTTAATGTCGCAGAATTTCTCATGTTACATGTATGATGCACACTACATGAACCATTCTCATTAGTTGTACTTTATGTCAATTACCATGCAAACATATATCGCAAGCATATAAGTTCCATATATTTCATGCCAGTATATATATAGATATCATATCAAGCATATTAGCATCATCAATCCATGACTAAACAAATAATGTCATACAACCTTCCTTAGGCTAACTCATGGCAATTCCTACCCAATACAATAGCCTACAACATGTCATGCAATGTTTATGTCAAAACCCTACTATTTACATCGACACAACCAAGCAACCTACACACTTGGTGCAAAACATAGATTTCAGAAAAGTTATTATTACTCACTATCCTCCACGGGTGCATGGATGAAATGTTGACTCAATGGACTTTCCATAGAGTCCAAGAACACCTGAAACGAGGTTCGGACGAAGAAGTTATGGTTGTCCAAAGTTACAGGCCAACAATCCAAAAAATGACAATTGTGTCCCACCCGGGAATTTCCTTCTGCACACCATAGCTTGCTGCTCCACTTTGAATGAATTTTTGAGTCCAAAGGGGTCAGAATTTGGATATACCTATTTAAAGGAGATATGTTCTCCTATAAGTTTAGTTTACCCAGAAATTTGAATCACTAAATTCGGATGAGTGATGGCCAAGTTATACAAAACACACCACGGGTCATGAAAAATCGACAACACCTCCCTTGGACACACACACACAAGCCCTTAGATAGAAATTAAACCAAGTAGGAGAAAAACCCTACCTCAAATAGCGTGATTTCCCGCAGACAACGCATTTTCTCGCTCCGTGAAAACCCAAACCTGACCTCGCTAAATCTGATGATTTCTGCACTCACGCCGTAGCTCTCGACGCGCATAACAACTTTAACTCTACTACCGAGTTTCAACCTTCCAAGAAACCTCGTAAATTGATGAGTCTAAACTCATTTGATTTTTAATCCATTTTTCTCAAGTATTTCAATATTAAGTATCGATTCATATGCATAAACATGGATATCTTACACACCACTTTGTGAAAATTACGTTAGAATCGAAGGTCCCAAAGAAACCAAAAGAAACCGCCTCAAGGCGTAAATGAGGTCAGAACTTAAAATTGAGTCGTGACAAGAAGCTCGTCATTCGCTTATTCGTGTCGCGACATCAACAATATTACATCTGATGAGAAATGTAAGGCTTTATCAAATCCAATAGATTTGAAATTTGAGGTTACGACCAAAAAATACAAGTACGCCAAGAAGTTGTAGAAGGCGACCAAGAATATGGTTTAAGACGACAGAACATTCATAGAATCTTAGGTCGCGACATCACTCAGGTCGCTGAGGCCAATTTGGCGATAACTGAGGTTGGTGACGCCAATCCAGGTCGCACGCTGATCCGCTGATGTTTCATAAATGAGGTCTCGAAGAAATGAAGTTAAACTGTTCGAATGAAGGGATCAACTTGAGGTCGCGAATGCGTTTTTAGGTCGTGACATGAAATCGATTGAGAGTCAGCAACATGGGTTTGAGGTTGCACCAAACGAAGGAGCCTAAGGACAAAAGGGAGGTCGCGACCAATTATTGAGGTTGTAACATGAAGCTGAGCCAAACGAAGACCCTGCAAGAAAATTGAAGTTGCAACCACTTTATTAGTCAAGGACCTCAAAGGAGGTCGCGACAAATCATTCAAGTCATGACCTAAAGAAACACCGAGAAGTAAAAATCCAGGTCACAACTACGTTTGAGCAATTGGGACCAAATGCAACTAGAAACAGAGCAACCATGAGGTCGCGACATCATCTTGAGGTCGTGATCTAGAATAGAGGGTGGAATGATGAAACTGGTTGCAACTAAGAGTTGAGATTACACCGTAAGAAAGCGCAAGGAATATCGGCGCGGTCGCGACCAATTATTAAGGTCGAATTTAAATTTAAACATGTGAAGGCGGAAACTATCGAAAGGAGTGTCTAGTTAATCATTCAGTCACACCAAGAAGCACCGAGCAAATAAAAATCCGTGCTCTGAACTAAAAGGAAGTCACCACTCCAGAGTTAAGGTAGTAGAAATTAAATGTGGTCGCTGACCTAAAATTGAAGCCATGACGTACAATGTAACAGTGAAAAGAAGTCCTAACTCGAACTCCGCCAGACAAAAACAAGGTCGCAACCCAAATCGAGGTTATGACGCGTAATGCAAGAGAAAGCCAAGGAGAACCAGGTCGCGACAGCGGAACCATGGTCGCGACATCAATTTTGAAAAACAATCGAGCTAACAAGTTCTCGCAACTATAATCGATGTCATCATTAATCAAAGCAAAATTAAGAAGGAACTAAGTCACAAATTAAGCACGTCGCAATCAATGAGTAACAGAGAATACCCAGTCGCGACATCGCTTGAGGTCGCGACATGAGATAAGACTGGCTTTTCTTTAGTGAAATCCACCTGGAGTTTTTTTTTTGGATTAGGCCAATTTTCTTTTGACAGTTATAAATAGACTTTTTGAGAATAGTAAAGTAGCTTCCATTTTCGATATCCAAAACTGGGAGAGGAGAAGGACTCATCAGATATTTTAGAGTAGATTTTTTCTTTTTCTTTTATTTCCTTTTATTTTCTTTTCTTTTTCCTGGATCCAACCGAATCGTGGTAGAAATGTCAAGCTGATTAATTTTTATTTTCTTTTATAAATTAACAGCACTTCAAATAATATTCATACAAATTTCCACCCGTTTTCTCGCCTATTACAATTACAAAGGGATGTACCTTATCAATGATCTATTGTTGGTTGTAATGCAGTATTTAGAACGCAGCTTCGCTAGATTTGATTTATCGCTGGTTACAATCTTTCTACATAATCTGTGAGAAACATCGATCGGAGATTTATTTGATTGATGTTGTTCTTGAATCGACCTGTTCCCAATGGTAGTATCGAATACCAGTTCAAGGAGTGTTTCTTGCTCTAATTTCCAGTAGCTCCCCACGTGATTGAGCCAGAGTTGAGATTCCTAGAGCCTGGAGCATTCATCAGGGGTATGTTAGACTACCATTGATGAACTATTGCTTTCAAGGTTCATTTCAAAATTCCCCTTTTCACTCATAATGATGTCGGAGGGGAGTATTTATCAATCTAAATAATCGAGATTTCACCTTACTCTAAAGGGGGAGTTCCAAACCCGATTAACCGAGATCCGATCATAAAGAGGGCAACCATTGGGACAGTTGGGGATGAGTTATCAATTAGATGGTCTAAGTTTTGCAATAACCCTGATAAGGGAAGCAAAATATCTGCAGTCTCAGGAAATGGGTGTGAAGTATTGAGAAAGAAAAACACTCAGATTCGTAAGAATTAAAATACAAGTAGTCGGGTTAAATCTCGCTTCGAAGAGCAGGGGGCCCTTAACCAGTGAACATGGAGAAATCCAATTACATTGTTAGGCAATATTGGACAAATCCAAACCCATCAGTAGAACAGAGTAATGCATTTTAATGTAGGAATTGGTTGTTTCATAGTATTTATTTGATAAGTACTATTTCTCAGAACTCATTCACTAAGTAATTTTTGTTTTATTTTTAGTCGTTATAATTTTACTTTCGCCATATAATTGTTATACTATGATTATTAGTTTCTAGATTAAACTCCTCACTATCCATTTAAGTTTAAATAGTAAGGAACTTAAGTAGTCAGTAGTTGATTTCCACGATTATTGTCAATCTCTGTGGGAATGATATCTGGACTTACATCCAATTTTTACTACTTGTATGACCTGTGCACTTGCAGTGTCATAGACTAAACCCAAAATTTCGAATCTTGAACACAAAGGAATTTTTATTCAATTAAAGCAAGTATATCCAATTTTAACATAGATGCAAGAAGAGTGTAAGGTACTTGTAACTATGTTAATTTGAAAGGTTTTAGTGCATATAATCATAGAGACGAAACAAGTTTTATGGGCGCCATTGAGGATTGAAAAGATTGAATAGATCAATATTTTTGACAAAGAGGGAAATGCTACTTGGACATTTTCTTAAATTTTGTAGAAAAGACCAAAAGCAGTTTCTGACGGTGACTTTGTCTTCTTGATCTTTAGAAAGCCATATTTAAAATATTTCTAGTTCCACTGGTTTCATTAATCTAAGTGTATTTCAATTTCAGGAAGTTCTTTAATGCACAGGAAGCAAGACTCAGACCTGTTGCCAACAGATACTGAATTGGAACGAACACTAAGGAGCTTAAGGAAGACTAAAGGAGCAGAGAAAGCAACCATGGCAGATGAAAGAAATGACCAGACAGTTGAACAAAAGACAGCAGCAGGAAGGCTTCCTTTGCAAGATACAAGGGGGATTTTTGGAGGCCTATCATTCAAGAAGAATACTCTGTCAGACTGACCTCACATGGAGTGCCAATAACTTTGGCCAGGAAACCAGCCTTAATCCTTGATAGTGCGTGGAAATTGGTTCTTGCGTCAGTACAAAGACTGACGGCGCCCAGGTAGATTCCTCGGGATGGCAAATACGGTGAAGGTTTGTGAATGGTGTGAGGCGAGAGGTGATAAAGCCGTATCTTCCTTTTTCCTTAAGAATGTGCAGCCACATGGTATAGTCATTACCATATGGTTGATTGATACTGGGAAGAATTTAGTGGAAGCGTACTTAGGCGGGTTCTTCGCCGTCCTCAGCCACGAGAAAGAAGAGGAAATAATAGTATTCCAGCCAAAGGGGGAAGATGAGAGCTTATACATTGCCTAGGAAAGGTTCAAGAGGCTATTGAAGAGATGTCCAATGCATGGGATTGATTTGAACACTCAAATGGATATAGTCTATCATTCTCTAAATGATACTTTAAAAGGTATCATTGATGCTTCTTGCTGTGGAGCATTCAAGAGAAAAAGTGCAGATGAGGCAAGAGATCTGATCGAAGATCTAGCAAAATCTGACATAGTGACTCCTTTGAAACCGGGGAGCAGGCTTGAGAGGAGATGGGGTCATTGAAATTTAAATAAAATGACTGCCATGGAAGCAAAGCTAGATGCAATCATGCACAGGATGGACATAGAGGAAAGAAAATTGCACTCTGCTCATGAAATTGGAGCAATGGAAAGAGAGGGAATGAGAAGAAGTGCTGAGGTGCCAACTGAGGAGGATTCCTATGGGGTTGGGAGGTAAGAAATGCGTGGAATGAGCGAAGCTACCATTTGAGCCAAATCAGCACAGCACACCTTCTGATCGGTAGAGAATGAGAACTTCTCATATGGTGGAGGAGGGACTACACGGGGTCAAAGACAGGGCAGAATCCCGACAAGGATATCCACCACACAAGTTCCAGCAACGCTGATGCGAGGGAAGCGGAATATTCTGCTCGAGGTCGAGAAGAACCCGACCCTTTGAAGATCAAATGTTGCGAGTTCATGGGGAGACTGACAAGGAGTGCTACACCTCCGTAGGAATAGAAATTATCGATTTAGAAGTTTCAAATCGTCTCGGATTTTCGGAAGAATACAAGTGCCTCAGAAGAACTGGAAACACAGTAGAGGCGGCCACTAAATATGCGAGATTGAAAACAAGGGTGCATTCGAGTGACACCAAAAAGAACCCCGAAGGGTGCATGTCGGTTCAATTGAGAAGTGGGAAAGATGTGGGCAACAGAAGCAGAAAAGAAAGGAAGGAAGGGACTGAGCAAGAACAAGAAAAAGAATACATGAAGGAAGAAGAGAAGAGCTAGAAGATTATAGAAAGCGAGTAAGCAGAAACTGACGACTGAGAAGTGTGACGGCAGAAGGAGAAAGCCTGAAGCTTTGAAACATGAGTGCCATTTCCTCAGAGGCTTTAGAAAGCAAGGAGGGAAGAGCAATTTTCTAAATTCTTGGACATCTTCAAGAAAATGAAATCAATATCCCCTTCACGAATGATCGATCAAATGCGAGTGTCACGAGAATTTATGAAGGAGATACTGATTAAGAAAAAGAAGATTGCTGAGGAAGGAATTGTGAACCTGACTACCACCTACAGTGCAGTTATCTAGCAAAAGCTCCAAGAAAAAAGGAAGGACCCAGGCAGCTTCACCATTCCCTGCTCTATAAGGAAATATGAATTCAAGAAGGCCTTATGTGATTCTAGTGCCAGTATAAACTTGATGCCTCTATTAGTGGTGTAGAGATTGATTTTGGGGGAACTCACCCCAACAACAATCACATTGCAGATGGCTGATAGATCCATGGCACAACCAGAAGGTGTTCTAGAAGATGTGCTTGTCAAAGTGGGGAAATTTATCTTTCCTATGGATTTTGTGATCATGAAGATGGAAGAGGATACCCAAGTTCCTTCTTCTTAGGAAGACCTTCTTGCAGCGAGGCCCCGCCTTGATAGATGTGCAAAAGAATTGGCCCGACCTTAAGGGTAGGGGATAAAGCAGTGCACTTTAACCTTAACAAGGGTTTGGAACAACCTGATGTTGATGTAGGAAGTTGTATGGCTGTAGAAAACAGTAGTCATATCAGTGTTGATTTGAATTCGGATTGTAATCTTGACATTATCAATGAAATTGAGATGAATTTCAGTATCTTGAGTATTGATTATGAATTGTTGCCTTAGGTTTGCAAAACAAAGAACGATCTGATTTGAATGAAAATGTCAAAACATGTATGCAGCAAGGCAATCTTGAACAAGACTAGTACGAAGGGTTAATATTGGAAGAATTGCCTAATCATTGAAATATGCTTTCTTAGAATCGAGAAAAAGAGGAAAACTGGTAATCATATCGGTACATTGACTAAGTGAAAGCAGGCTGCTGAAAATTAGGGAAATTACAAGGAAGCTATTGCCCAGTGTTGAGGATCTGAAGGGTATCGGTCCACTCCGTTTGCATGCACAAGATATTGAATGATGATGCGAGAACTTCTGAACACGAAAAGGAGGCTGAGTCTACAACTGATGAAGATGTTGTTAGAAAAGAGGTGCTAAAATGGTTGAATGTAGGTTTTATATATGCAATATCAGACAACTCTTGGGTGAGCCTAGTCCATGTGGTTCCCTAGAAGGGTGGATTCATTGTGATCAGAAATGAAAAGAATGAATTGATTCTGAAGCTGTGTGAGGATGGAGGGGTGTGCATAGAGTGCGAAACTGAACACTACAGGAAAGGATCATTTTCCCTTGCCTTTCATTGATCGGAATGTTGGATAGGTTAGCGGGACACCCTCGCCTGTTTTCTTGATGGATATTAAGGATCTAGCAATTGCCATTGCCCAGAAGGACCGGGAGAAAACCACTTTTACATGCCCATTTGGTACTTGCGGCTGAAGAATGCCATTTGGTTTTATGTGTGCTCCTGCTACCTTCCAAAGGTGCATGATGTCCATATTCTCAGATTTTCCCTTTGCACCATTTGGAAGAAGTTATGGGAATCTTCATGGATGATTTCACGGTGTATGGATCCGGTTTGAATTACTGCATAATTTAAGACGATCTTCCACAGGTGCCAGGTGTTGATCGAACCAAAACACCTGTAATTTTATGACACTATTACCAAAGGACTATTGTCTAATCCCCGGCAACGGCGCCATAAAACTTGTTGATACCAAAGGACATATACAAATTTATGACCTTTATGTGCAAGGACTATTGTCTAATCCCAGACAGCAGCGCCAATAAACTTGTTGACGCATTATACTATATAAACCAAATCTCCCTAGAATAAATCATTTTCAAAGTTTGGTTTTGGTCTGATATTACGCAAGTGCACCCAGTCGACAAGTAATAAAATGTATTTAAGTCCGAGATATCCATCCCTGAGAGATCTCGAAATTTTAAATCAAAACTACCACGACTACTCGATTTCCATCATCTTATTTGGACCCTTTAAATGTTGTAAGATCCGACATTAAGGTCTTGGAAAATTAAACGAATCAAGGGAAATAAGCGAAATGAACAATAAGCTTGAATAAGAATAAAGAATAATTAATAGTTAAGAAAATGAATAAGTGAATAACTTCTCGTTTGGAAGAAGCATGTTAAAATAATGCTATTGTGATATCAATTCTATTTGACTTGTAAATTTTTCTTGTGAATTTGATTTCAAAATCTTGTCCAAGGCATTAATAGTTCGTGGATCTCTGCACCTCACATTTCATTATCTAATTTTGTTTTGGATCTCTCAAATCTGAGAATTAGATAACTACTATGAGGGGACTTCCTAATTCTGTATTTTTCTTTTGCAATACTTCATACCCATTTTGTGGGCCTTTTGCCTTGCTCGAGTTGCTCGGTCAAGCGAGATATACAACTTCCGAGTTACTCTTCCTCCAATTAAAGCCGATCCTCTCTTGATTGGAATCTCGGCTAACCGGGATTAGCTACACCTATTCGAATTGAGGTGAACTCTACCTTGTTTAAATGATAGCTCATTCAGCTCGTTCTTGATTTCCAAGTGAGAAGAGGATTTATCAGAAGTAAACTCTAAGCCCATTAGATCTCTAATAGCGAGGTTAATATACCTTTCAAAATGTTATGCTCCCGAGTTGTATCATCTCTGTGTCACTCGGAGGACCTCCTTAGTCGAGCAATGGCTTGACTTCTTAATGCGGGTATAAGGCGATATTCAGATCAAAACCTTAAACCCATGCTTAGAAAGTAAATTCCATAATTGAAATTCGCAATTTCTTTAGGAAATAACAATAGGAAAGATAATTTAAATGAACAATTCTCTTAATGAAAGTGGGTTCTCAAATTCTTGAATTACACACTACGACATTCCTCTGATCATAAGAATAATGCGCGCATTTCAGAAAGCTGGAGAAGCCGAATTCGAAATTTTATGCGAAGCTTCAACGTTCAGTAGTAATTTAAAAGTGAATTACGCGTCGACTTTAGCTATCAAAGCGATAACATCAATTCCGAGGAAATAAAAGAAAAAAAACTAGACGATAAATCTAATCCTAAATATCCATATTAAAGAAAATAAAAGGAAAGAAAAAAATGAGCCTTGTTTATCTGGACTTCTCTAGATACGTAGCGCGAAACTATCGTTCCTCTTACGGATAGGCTGCGTATTTATAGGGTTTCAGTTGGGCCCTAATCCCGATGGCTGCGTGGATTTTAGAGTATCGAGGCCCAAGTCACTGTTCAAGTCGCGACCTCAATTTGCTAATAGCGACATCATCAACTCTTCGACCTCGATCTCGCGTGTGACACGAGCTATTCTTGTCTATCTCAGTCTTAACGATCATTAGTGATGTTGCGACATCATTCTCTTGCCACGACATCAGCTTACTTCTTTTGTAGGCTTCACATGTTGCTCCTGATGTCGTGACGTCATTTCTCTTATTAAATTTGAGCATCCAACTTAATGAAACTTCGGTGTCAATGGAATCTTACGATGTCAGCGACATGATCTCTTTGTCGTGACGGCGATTCATTTCTTTTGGCTTTTCACATACGAAGGTTCACGATATGCGACATCGATCTCATATCGCGACATGACTTAAGTTCTCTGGGGCCTTCAAGCTGGTTGTTCCTAGGTGTGCGACAACAATCTCTTGTCGTGACATCTAGTCACGCCCTTTGTATATTTCAGCGGTCGGCTCTTGATGTCGCGACCTCGATCTCCCACGTCGCGGCGTCGGCTCTGCCGTCTTACGAAGCGTTGACGTCTTGGATGTCGCGACATCAATCTCTTGTCCATTGACATCAACAAAGAGATCTGCAGGTTTCAAGCTACATTTTCTCATGATCATCACGACATCAATATTGTCGTGACATCAAGCGTTCTCAGCTTTGCTTCGATCTTATGCGCCGCTTGTATCTTTCCGCTGATTGCTCTTCTGGCGCGGCCGTAATCCGCTAACTCGCGACATCGCGTACCTCCTGAAGTCTCATTGTTTGTTCTACGATGTTGGTATCAATATCTTGTCGCGACTTCGATTCATGACTCTGTAGCTTTGAACTGTGGTTCTTGATGTCGCGACCTCGATCTCACGTCGCGACCTCAGCTCATTTCTTTGCAGCTTTCTCGCAGCGGTCTGGTGCGCCTCAATATCTTATTATCCATGTCGCGACACCGCATGATTTCCCTTCAGAATTTCACGATGTCGCGACCTCATGGCCCAGGTATGTAACCCCAGCGCAACATAAGTTCTTGATTTACTTCATTTCTGCCACACTACTTTACGCATTTTACTGCACTTGATTCTGCATTTTCCATGCATTTTCTTCTTTCTTTTCGCCACTTCCTGCAAATGCAAATTTGGTGAGTTTCTTCCGCCTCTCTGCGTCTTAATTATTCCTTTTTCATTAAAATCAAGCGGAAAAATGGACTAAATAGATGACTTTTAAGCTCATCAAGCTCCCCAAAAACTTAAAATTTGTTTGTCCTCGAAGCAAAGAGAAAAAGAAAAGAATTGTTTGTCCTCAAACAAAATAAAAGAAAAAAAAATTTTTAAGGACATTTTTCTCTGATTTGTTCTGCAGTGGCATTCAATTTAATTGCAATGCAAGGTATGCATAATTTTCTGTACATCTAGCTTCAAGTCCAGTTCAAGGTTGGTCTCTACTTTTTATACTATGCAAAACTAAATTGTTGAAATTGTTTTACAAAACAACATATTCATTGGATCCTGTTAGACAATAGATTATTTTCATCTCATTTTCATACTAGTCATTTAACTCCCTAAAGTCCTTCATGATTTTGATTGTTTCTATTCTTCCCAAATTCCATAGGCTTGTTTTCATATTGATCTCCACTAATGTAGATGATTTCAGCCTTTAAGATCAATCGGGTCTTTGGGTTTTTATTGACTTTGGGTAATGGGTAGGATGGAGTTTTGATTAAAATTACCTGAACCTTTCTCTCCTCTTCGCCTTTTTCTTGTAGTTTCTATAATAAACTCCCTAAACTTCATGTTTAGGACATCTCTTTAATTTCTTCAATTCGAGCGCGTGCCAGCCACTTCTCACTTGTATTCCAGGAAACTTCCTTGTTTGTCAACATTCAGGGATAGTGCAATGTTTTAACTTTTTAGGCTTTCTAACACTCTTAGCGAACTTTGGGTTAGTAGCTCCCATACCAGATGGCATTAGGGTACTAGGTGTTGAAACACCCCTAAGAACTTAATTGTTCAAGAGAGTTAGGCCACAAGATAAAACTTATCCCTATAAACTTTCTTTTACATTGCATTTCTACTCTTTGTCTTTTTCTTTTCATTCCCTTTTTGAGTTCCTCAAAAAATCTGTCTCCCAACTTCACATTTCTTTCTTTACTCATGAATTCACGGGTAATCATGGGTTCTTTCTTGAAAGGATTGATGTTTTAGGATGAGTTGGGGTTTCCATTGGTCTATTTTGAAGAAATAGGCTTGTTGGCTGATTTACGGAACTCTACGCTATATGCATCCCAGCATATGAATAGGGATGGCTAGAATGGCTCAAGTTGTCAATGGCTGCATCATCTCTTATCGGCTGTATCACCTAGGATTTCGCCTCGTCGATAATCAAGCAATTACAGAATTTGGTTTGAACAGTTGTGACTAACCATAGGGAGTACCTTGACTCATTTTTGTTAATGAGCATTTAAATTAATTGATATTCAACAGGTTCTTTGACTTATTGTTCATACCACAAACTCAAAAATATGTTTTGTTCCTTCTATTGTATTACCTTCCTCAATTCTGGACTTAACAGCTAAACTTAATGCTTTGCACCTTGTGTTTCAATGGCTTGTATTTATTTTGCCCTTATTCTACTTTTCATCTCATTCCTAATCCTAGCGCTTCATTCCAATTTAGCTCATTACATCTCGCGGTTTTATTAAGGCTGCCTACTTCGATTTCCTAATCACTCAATCACAAGCAACACGATCATGGAATCAACAACTTCAAATTAGCACACAACAATTCAATTTAAATTCTCACATTTTATTCTCGATTTAATTACGTGAGTTGGATACACACGAGTATGAGGGAAGGATGGTAATGAAAGTTAGGCGGGGGAGAAAGGTCTATTTTTTCTTTTGAAATAGCCGGGAGCAAAAAATGTTAAGGTGGGTCTAGGTCTAATGTACCTAAATGGTGGAAATTCAGGAATTTTCATTTCTCTTCTTTCGCTCTCTTCTTGGTTTCCTTCTCCCATTTGTTCTTCAAAAATCTCATTGGAGAGATCAACCTTTAATTCAACTCATCCACGCCTCTTTCCCAGGCCATTCATTGTATTTTCCATTTGGAGTCATAACCTCTAGGAATTTGGCAAGATTGTTGTGTCGGATCTAAGTTTCCCGACCATTCTTTTACGCTTATAGGATTCTGCATTTAATACCAACTGCTATCTACATCATCGATTTCTTCTCAAAATCTTTTTGTAGAGACTTGTACAAAAACTTGAATCCTTTTACTTGCTCCCCAAATTTGGCTTCCTGCTCTGTATCTCTTTCCTTTATCATAGTTAAGAGTTGAGAATCACGCTCAAACTGGTTGTTATAAAAAGCTTCATGGCCGAGTTTGAGTTTACCTTGATTGTGATCTCTTCCGCCCGTTTCTTTTAAACTCTTCCCACTGCTTTGTGAAATTCTTCCCATCTGTTCCTCTTTTCTATTCAACTCTTCTCTCCGTTCTCTTTGCTGTAGCTCTACTTCATGCTCCTTTTCTTTCTATTTAGCTCTTTCTCCCCCTTTGTTGGTCTCTTGCTTTTTCAGTGCTTTTCATAAATGCTTTCTCTGAATTCTGTTGTAGTTTCGATCCTTACTCTCTTTCATCTATTCTCTTAGACATGGAGAGCTTCGATCTGCATTTGTTCTCTTGTGCTCCTTGAGCTTTCTCAGGGTTAGGTTTTACGTGCACGGGAGAAGCTGGCTAAGGGATGGAGAATCTATTGAAGTACTTCGTGCCCCACTTACTGCATTGTGCGCAAACATGTAATCATTATTGTCACAGTGGGTTTTGCGGGTGCTCTATTCCTTGTCCCCGGCCAACCCTCGGAGTCTCCTTTACCGGCTCTTCGGCTTAGGCTTCTTCTACATTCTCCACCCGGCCTCCCCTTTCTTCGAGGTTTTCTTGGTCCACTTGCTAACTCTGTCGGAAAAGGAGTGGTGAAGTTCACAGGTACTTCTTCTTCGACTCCCAAATTCCCTTGACCCCGACCAATGACCTGAAGCATTGATTGTTCTTTGGTGAGAATAAGACCTCTTTTGTTCCTTCATGATATCTCATGATAGAATTCTCTATATGATAACTCCTATATTGATCTTGTACCCCTTGGTATGGCATACGACAACCATGACTTCTTGATGCTCTCACTTGTGCATACATGTTTTGTTGGGACGGAAACGAAGCCGAGAAAATAAAACCATACCTTAGCCTCTTGTCAAGGCTTCCTCATTTGTTCTTGGCCTTCCTTCTTCTTGGTTCAAGCGCACTTTCTGGATTAGTGAGCTTCTTGGCAATCCTTCCAAACTACGGTTTTTCCAACAATTTCTTGAATTTGGAACCATGTTTGTGAACTGTCATACCATAGGCCTCGTTGATGGCTTTGGCTTCGTAAGAGACCCAGACCCCTCTAACAAAAACTGCTCCATCCTTCCTTCCTACCATATTTGAATAAAATTCTCTTACCAGTGCTGTATACCCTGCTTTTTGGTGTGCGCAGAGACTCTCCCATCCTCTCTGCTCTATCATCTCCTTGAAAGGAATCCTGGGGGTTTTGAATCTCCTCTGCAACAAACCCTTGTTAGCATAATACTTCTTCCTTCAGGAATAAGCTTCATCTGAGACGAAATCTTACCTTCTTCTTGCTCTCTCCTCTTTCCCTTTCACTCTTGCTTTTCATGAAGTTGCAGGAGCTTCGGGTGTACGATGGTATTTCTCCTGCTTGTTCTTCTCGACGAATCTCATCTAACTGTTCTCCTTGGCGAGTTTCTTCTTCTTCGATTGTTAAAATTGTCCCCTCATAATCGTCTAGGTTAGGGATCGGGGTGGGAATTTTGACCATTAGGCTTGAGCTTTTGAGCGTTTGGAATCTTGAGGTTTGAGGTTGAGATTCGAGGAAAAGGAAGACGAAGGTGAATGGTTATGTGGTTGGAGTGAATGAAATAAGTTTCCAAGCGTTGCAATTGATCAATGTTTGTGGGCTAATTAATGCTTCGAATTAAGACATGTTCAGCGACTTCAATTCCGCCTCTTTTTGTGAGATCATTAAATTTAGGGCTTTTTTTGAGAGTGAGTAGTTGGCACATGTCGCACTTTTATGTCGCGACACCTCGATGTCGCGACAATACGAGATTTTTCGAAGGTTTGTTTGATGTGGCGACAATCCTTCTCCATTTTGAAACTTAATTCACTGTCGCGACATCGCAGTGGTGTCGCGACGTGTATCTCCTTTCCTCAATACTCACTAATTGTTCTTTCCAAACTGGTCACGACATCAATGTTTTGTAGGGACAACAGCTTTGTCGCGACATAACCCATCAGTCGTGACCTTGCCCACAACTCAATGATTTCAAAAACCTTGAATTCTCTTATTGATCCTTACCCATTTAGACATTTCTTCAGGCATATTTTAAGCAAAGATTTAACAATTAATTCAAATATATCTACAGAATTGGGTTAGGGAGAAGGTTACTCCCCTTTTTCTCATGTCGGGACTTCTACGCAATTTCTTCAGATTATTCCTGTAGTTGCCTTGCTATTCATGTCTTTAACCCTTGCAGAAGATCACTGCAATATTTAAGAAAATTCTAATTAAACTACAATCGATTTCTAAAAATTAAATCTATCTTTCTCAAAACAAATATGACCTAATTAATCAATGACCAAAGAAAAATATTTAAAATTTAAAATCAGAATTTAAATCCTCATGGGTTGCCTCCCATTAGCTGCTCAGTTTTGAGTCCTTAAATTTGGACTTCTTTGTTGTGGTACTTGCTGGCACCTCGAGAACCAGTTCAGGTTCTTGATTTCTCTTCCTGTTGAGATAATGCTTTAACCTTTGTCATTGACCTTGAATTCTTCCCCATTATCGGTCTTCGATTATTCTTGCTCCAAACGTAGTACTTGATACCCTTGTGTATGGTCCACTCAATTGGATTTTAATTTCCACAGGAAACAACTTGATCCCCAGTGCATGAGAAGCTGATTCCCCACAATTCGAATTCTTTCTCAAGATTCTCACAGTCATGCCATTTCTTTGTCTTGTCTTTGTATATTCTAGCATTTATCATAGGCTTCATTTCTCGATTCTTTTGGTCGAGATAGTTGGAGCAATCTTTCTTCCCTTGCGGCTAAAATCAGTTTACTTCTTAATGGCCCACATTGCCTTGTATTCTAATTCAAGAGGTAGGTGACATAGTTTGCCAAAAACAACTACGTATGGGGGACATTCCAATGGGGTCTTGTATGCGATCTGTAAGCTGAAGTGCATCATCAGAAGTTTGGAAGACCAATCCTTCCTGTTTGACTCACAGTCTTTTCAAGTATTCTTTTGATCTCCCTGTTGGAAATTTCTACTTGTCCATTGGTGCAGGGATGATAGGCTAAACTCATTTGCTTGATCGGCCACTTACTCATGAGTTTGCAAATATTTTGTTTGCAAAATGAGTTCCCCCCATCGCTAATGATGGTTGCAGGGGGTTCAAACTTTGCTCGAAAATATGTTGCTTTGCGAGAAACTCACAAGCGTGGTAGCATCATTCCTTGGACATGCTGCCACCATTTGAGCGTAATCTACGCTGCGGTATGTATAGGTTTCAAATGATGCGATGAAAAGGTCCCCATAAAATCTATTCCCCAAACATCAAAAATTTATCCTGCCAATACCTTTTAGGGGCATTTCATTCCTGCTGCTGATATTTCCAATCCTTTGGCATCGATCACACAATTCCACCACGCTCTGCCTGTCCCGAAGATAGTGGGCCAATAAAACTTCCCCGATTGGGTATCTTGTGGCGGGTCTTTCTCGAAAAATGTCCCCATATGGTGATGCATGACATTCGTTTAAAATGTTGCCTTGTTCACCTTAAAGCACACATCTTCTTATTACTCATGTCGGCTACTCTCTTGAATAATAGTAGGTCATCCAAATATAATATCTGTGTCGAGTTCACAGTTTCCTCTTACATTTGGTAGCTGAATTAAGAGGCATTACTCCTGAAGCGGATAATTCCACAATATCTGACATACCGTGGAAGTTGGAAGAGCCTTAAACAATTGCTCGTCTGGGAAGTTCTGCATTGGCGAACATTTTCTTCTTAAATCACCGCTTCTTTCTACTCTTGACCCGGGTGATGGCTGTCACATTGTCACATCCCTTTTTATCCTTGGGATTTCCAAATCAAACTCTTTTAGCTTGTACCACTTATCAATCTTAGTTTAGCTCCTTTTTCGACATCAAGTATTTGATTGGCATATGATCGGTGTGAATTACACGCGGGATCCCAAAATGTATTGCTAAACTTTTTGCAAGCAAATACTATGGCTAGCATCTCCTTTTGAGTTGTTGAATAGTTCTCTTGTGCTTCATTGAAGGTCTTCTTAGCATAGTATATATTTTGAATACTTTCTCTTTCTTTTAACTAACTTACGGCTCCAGCGAAATCAACGGCATCACACATTATTTCAAATCCACAGTCCGTTCTGGTATGACCATTATAGATTACTTTGTACCAATTTGAGCTCTTGATTTCGTCAAAAGCATTCTTGCGAGAGTCATCAAATTGAACCTTGTATCTTTCCGATGTCATAATGATGGCTATTTTGAAAATCTTTGATGAATCTCTGTAAATCTGACATACCCTGAGCTTTCATATATTTTTAACGTGGTGGTGCAGAGTTTTGATAATGGATACCTTAAGATTTGGTCAACTTCTAGTCGATGCTTGAGAAGTACATGCCCAGAACAATTCATGTACCATAAAATGGCATTCTCTGGTCGGTGCTAGCTGTTTGTCTTGGCATCTTTGAAATCTTGTTTCTGATTGTTTAAATATTGATCAAAAATTTGGATCCATACCGATAAGTCATCTAAAATTCCGCTCCTTCTTCAACGAATCGAGAATATGGACATCGTACATAGATCATGGCCGGAGCATTACATAACCCAGGCATCCTTACGAAGAGGCAAATGTACCATAAGGGCATGTGAATGTGTCTTCTCTTGATCTCAGTGCAATAGCAATCTGATTGTATCCTGAATACCCATCGAGAGAAAACAAAAGTGAGGGTGTCCACGCTAACACATCCCGACATCGATTATGAAAGGCAAAGGAAATGATCTTTTAAGTTCTTTGTATTCAACTACGTAATCAATACATACCCTCCATCTGTCCTGTCCTTTGTTCTTGGAATCAATTCGTTTCTTTATTTCGATCTGATGGCTTACTCTTTGGAACCACATGGTAGGGGCTCACGAGGACCTCACGAGGATAGCATAGATAAAACCGGCATTTAACAATTTTAGTACTTCCTTCACATTCGCTGTGCTTGGATTCGGTCTCCTCTGGTGTTCTACGAGATGGTTTTGAAGTCTCTTCTAGCGAGAATCTTATGCATCTGGAGATTAAGTGGTGATACCCTTGACTCTTGATGGACCCGAGCTAGCGATTCCTTATGCTTCCTTAATATTTTTCGGCGATCTTTGTTCCTCATCCTCCCTTAGTCGGCTGAAATGATCAGCGGTTTTTCTTTGGTAATTCTAGAAATAGCATACTTTAAATGACATGGCAACTCTTTCAAAGTAGCCCTTTTGCCTTTGTGGTTTTGCTTGATGGTTCTTTCTTTTTTCCACTATTTTCCTCATTATTGTTTTACTGTTTTTGCTTCGGGCTCGGCAGGTTTCTATAGAATGAAAGCTGCTCTGTATGGAAATTGAATAGACATCTTAATGAGTATCTTGAGAATTCATCTCTTTGTTGATGGCCCCGGAGTGTTCTGATCATTGTTAACAACGAGTTGGAGTATAGACAAAATCGACTACATTGCATCCTTCCTTATCTATGTCTACTCTTTTGTATACACCACTGATCAAATTGAATCACGGCAACTATTCTCTCGACCCTGAAGATGAGAACACCTTTGCATATCAATTAGGGGCGACTCCGGTATTTAGGAATGGTCTTCCCGATACATGAGGGCACTTGTGAATCTTCTTCCATGTCGAGAATGATGAAATCTCTTTGGGAAAACAAACTTCCCGACGGTGACGATACATCTTCAATGACTCGCCGGTTTTACCATGATCACATGCGCGTTTGAAGAGTAGAGGTTGTGATTAGCTCCCAAGCGTAGTTTCAGCTTGCGAGAAAGAAGGCATCAAATTGATGCTAGCTCTGTGCAGAGAGCTTCCTGGAATTGATTCTCATGATACAAGGAATTGTGAAACTCCACAGGTCCTTCATCTTTCTTTGGTAGTTCTTTCGATTCTTTTCAGTGTGGTGAGATTCACTATTCCTTCTTATTTATTTTTCTTTTCTTGCTGTTATGCTGTGAAATTTTGCATAGAGTGGCATTTGGTTACCACCTCGGTAAAAAAGGCATACTTATCTCCGGCTCGGAAGGTTTTCAAGACATACGGCACTCTTCCATTCTTGACCTGCCGGTCTTTGTGGAAATGGGACGCGGGCTTTGATCCTTGGATGTTCTTCCTCTCTATTCTTTCTTTTAACATAGGTTCCTCTTCCCTTCCACGATCTTGAGTGCGTCTTTGTTGCGAGTCATCTTTCTCTTTCATTTCTTCTAGCTCCTTCCGTTCTAAGGCTGCACGATATCTGATCTTTGGGTTCTTCCTTGTGTCACTTGGGAAAGGCATCTTTCCTGCGGCTGCGGGGTTAGGACGAATTTGCCCTGCTTGTGTCTCCCGGGTTCTTGGTGCATTGGTGAGTGTTCGAAAAATTTGAAATTGGTAGTAGTTGTTTCCAACTCTGCGAGCTTTGCTACGTGGAGGATTCAGTGGCTTCTTATTATCCCCCCCCATGAAATACGACATGCGTTCTTGAAAGATTGGGCCCTCCTCGACCTGGTATTCATTCCTGTGCTCATTTAGTCTTAACTGCTATGAACCTTGGTGATTCACGATACCCTTGTTGAGGTTACATCCTGCCTTGGGCCTTGAGAAGCCTCCGCCCATCACGAGGAAATTCTCATGGTTCTGAGTGATGGGTGATAATGTCTTCGGAAAGATTGAATTAGGTTTGAAATAGTAGCTCTTGTCACCCAAATAATTAACCTCTTGACATCATAACTTTCTTGATTTACCTCGGCACTTCCGCTATCGCCTCCACTTTCAAATTGCTCTGACCCGCTGAGCGGTGTGTCTTTCTTTCTTGCTTGTCCAACACATTGCATAATGGCATCGACTTGGCTTCCATGGGTGTCATCTTGCCGGCTCCATGATCCCACTTTCCTCATTGTTTCCTCTTGGCTCGAGAGGGAGTTTTCATGTGCATTTAGCCGGGTCTTGATGACTCTTTTGCCTCTTCAGCACTTTTTCGTTTGAATGTCACAGCATGACATCAATGATCCTTTGATATATCATTCAAGCATGATATACAATATCATCCCCGAGTTTGGATCATCCCGTGCATTGACATCTTCTCGTAAGCGTTTGAATCTTTCCCGAGCTACATCTGAGGCTTTAATCACCCTTGCTTTGAACACAATGATTTCCCTCCTTCTTTCTGTTGTGAGGGTTGGGGGAAAGAATCTACCTAAGTAGGCTTCCATTAATTCCTCCCAAGTATCAACAGAACCATATGGTAAAGATTCATACCATGTAGCTGTTGTATCTCTTAGAGAGAATGGGAATAGATGCAGTTTTATGACTTCTGGTCTCACCCCATTCAGTTTAACGGTATTAGCCATCCTGAGGAATCTTCCCAGGTGCTCATTTGGATCTTCGATTACAGTGACGATGGCCCGATCTTTCTTTGGACCATTGTAATCGATCAAGGCTTCGAGTTCAAAGTATTAGCATCAAGCTGAGTACGTCTGATCGGCCCGAGTATTCTTCTGTATAATTGGTCTCAGAAATCCTCCATTGTCTGTGTTTGGGGGTAGCCCAGCTCTTATGTATTTCCAACCTGATCACGCCTTTCATCGCCATGGTGGGTTTCGGCCTTCTTGGTCTTTCTCGAAGCTACGACGTCCTCTCTATTCCCGGAGTGTCATTTGGAATCGGATCGATTACTGTTTCTATGCATGAAGTTTTAAGCAAAACACACTCCCGTAATAGGATTAGTCAAATCGACAATATATTCAGTAATGTTTCGTTAAAGGTTAAGTAGCGAAATGAACCCTTTGTGAGAAATCTATTTTTGTTCTTTTTCTTTTAAATGTCCAATTAGTATTTCCTTCTTTCATCTGAATATTGATTTATTAAAGTCTCCTTTAGTCTACAGCCATGGCGCCATAAAACTTGTTAGTCAGACAACACATGTTTGTAACACTATTACCAAAATTTATTGTCTAATCCCAGAGCAACGCCATAAAACTTGTTGACACGGACATATACAGGGCATGACAGCGTATTACAAAATTTATTATTACAATCCAGCAGCCCAGCAAATAATAATTGACATTATACTATATAAACCAAAAATCTCACAGAATAAATCATTTCAAAGTTTGGTTTGGTGCGATGTGTAGTGCGAATTCGACAAGTAATAAAATGGATTTAAGTCAAATGCTCGATCCACAGATCTCAAGAATTTTAAATCAACTACCACACGACTACTTTCAATTTCCATACTATTTGAACCCTTTAAATGATAGTAAGATCCATTAAGGTCTTTGAGAGAAAATTAAATGAATCAAGGAAATAAGCCGGAAATAGACAATAACTTGAATATAAAGAATAAAGAATAATTAATAGTTAAGAAAATGAATAGGGAGTCAGATAACTATCGTTTGGAGAAAACGCATTAAGAATAATGCTATTGTGAAGTATCAATTCCTATTGTCAACTTGTAAATTTTTTCTTGTGAATTTCGGATTTGAAAATGTTGTCCAAGGCATTAATAGTTCAATTTAGTCTCACACCTCTCATTTCATTATCTAATTTTTTGACTGATTCTCTGAATACAGAATTAGATAACTACTTTTAACGAGGACTTCCCCCAATTAAGGTATTTTTCTTTTGCAATACTTCATACCCATTTTATGGAATTTGTACACCTTAGCTCCCAAGTTATCGGTCAAGCAAGGATATAACTTCAGATTACTCTTTCTCAAATTAAAATAGATCACCCTCTCCTTGGTTAGTCTCGAAGCTAACCTTACGGGATTGGCTACACTAATGAATTGAGGTGAACTCTACCTTGTGCAAATTGATAACTCAGTAACTCGTTCTTGATTTCAAGTGAGAAGAGGATTTATCAAGTAAACTCCTGAAGCCCATTGATTAGATCTCTAATAGCGAGGTTAATATGCCTTTGAAAGTATTCACAACTCAGGGTGTCCATCTCTGTGTCACTCAGGAGGACCTCCTTGAAATCGAGCAATGAAACGCTTCTTAATCTGGTGTATAAGAGCGATATTCGGTCAAAACAAACCACATGCTTAGAAATGAGATTCATAAGCGAAATTCGCAATTTCTTTGGAAATAACAATAGGAAAGATAATTTCGACAATAACATTCTCTTAATGAAAATTTGGGTTCCTCAAATTCTTGAATTACACACTCTGACATTCTCGATCATAAGAATAACGCATTTCGAAGCGGAGAAGTAGGAATTCTGAAAATTGTCTGAACACTAACATTCAATTAGTAATTTAAAAATTAGATCACGCATTGACTTTAGCTCAACGATAACATCAATTCCGGAAATAAAAGAAAAAAAACTAGAACGATAAATCTAATCTAATCTATCCCTATTAAAGAAAATAAAAGAAAAGGAAAGAAAAAAAAATGAGCCTTGGTATCAGGACCTCTGGGTGCGTGGCGCGGCTTCTTCGTTCTATCTTACGGATAGGCTGGCGTATTTATAAGGTTTTTCTCGGTTGGGCCTAATCCTAATGTAACTGCTTTGTGGATTTTAGAGTATCAGAGCCCGATCCTTTGTTAGTCGCGACCTCGATTCCTTGTGTGACATCGTCGATATCGCGACCTCGATCCGTCGCGACACAGGCTGCTGTCATCGGTCTTAGCGATCATTAGTGATAACCGTGACATCATTCTCTTACTACGACATCGGCTTACTTCTTTTGTAGGCTTCACATATTTATCACGATGTCGGCGTCATTCTCTTGTCGTGACATCAGCTAAATGAAACTCGGTATGATGGAATCTTACGATGTCGCGACATCGATCTCTTGTCGTGGCGAGTTCATTTATTTCGGCTCATCACGAAGGTTCACGATGTATGACATCGATCTGCCTGTCATGACATCGACTTAGTTCTGCAGGGCCTTCAGCGGTTGTTAGGTGTCCACGACCGCCAATCGCGCCAGTGACATCAGTCATACCCGCTGTATAATTTCAGCTGATGGCTCTTGATGTCGCGACCTCGATCTCACGTCGCGACGTCAGCTCCTGTCTTCTGCGACGGTAACTTGTCTTGAGATATCGACATCAATCTCTTGTCGACATCAACTAAAGGATGCGTAGGTTTCAAGCTGTTTCTCGTGATGTCGCGACATGATATGTTGTCGTGACATCGATATGTTGTCGTGACATCAAGCGATCTGCTTGCTTCAATCTTGTATCACTTGTATCTTTCCTTTGATTGCTCTTCTTTGTCGCGACATCAATCCCTGTCGCGACATCACTTCGCTCACCTCACAAAATTCAATTGTTTGTTCTGATGTCGCGACATCGGTATCTTCATCGCTGACCCAAATTCATGACTGCTAGCTTTGGTATGGATTTCTTGGTACTCACGACCTGATCTCACGCGTCGCGACCTCGGCTCATTCTTCACGGCTTTCTCATGGCGGTCTCAGTCGTGACCTCAATATCTTGTTATTATCCATGTCGCGACACACGCTGATTTCCTTCCAATTTCACGATGTGCTGGCGACCTCCTTGAAATTTGGGTACACGTATGGCTTAGCGCATAAGTTAGTAGGTTGCTTTCATTCACCTTACCTTTATTTTACGCATTTTTTACTACGCGATTCTTGCATTTTCCGCGCATTTTCTTCTTTCTTTTATATCACCGCAAATACCAAATTTGGTGAGGATTTCTTCATATCTCTAGCGTGTTAATTATTCCTTTTTCATTAAATCAAGCGGAAAAATGAATTTAAAATAGATGACTTTTAAGCTCATGCGGGAAAGAATCTAGCTACGAATTGGGAAAAATGCCACTTTATGAAGCAAGAAGGAATTGTCCTCGGCCACATGATTTTAACGGCCGAGAGAATTTGGGAAGTAAACAGGCAAAGGTTTCAATTATAAGAATCTTATGCCACCTTGTGATCGAGGAATAAGAAGTTTTCTGGGATATGCTGGGTTTTATAGAAGATTTAACAGAGACTTCTCCAAAGTTGCTAGACCATTATGTAGATTACTAGAAAAGGATGCAAGTTCAAGTTTGATGAGTCACATCGGAGATCTTTGAAGAGATCAAATCCAAGATTGGTTGAAGCTCCCATCTTAGCGAAACTTGATTGGAATAAGAATTTGAAATCATGTGTGATGCCGGTGATCATCTGATAGAATTTGTATTGGAGACGGATAATGACAAAGGTGTTTAGGAGCCATACTATGCAGCAAAACTTTCAATGAAGCTCGAAAATTGCTCTACTACTGAAAAGGAGATGCTAGCAATAGTATTTGCATATGAAAAATTGACCATACATATTGGGGTCCCATATATCATTATCCACCGCTGATCATCTTTGCGATTAAATATCGTGGCAAAGAAAGCAAAGCGAAGTAGATCAGGGTGGGTGTAGTATGATCTGAAATTTGATCAGGGTAAAGAGCGAGAAAAGAGTTGTGACAAATGTGATAAAATTTACAGTCACTTGTAGAGTTGAAAAGTGATGAGCTTAAAGTGTATTTTTAGTCCTTTTTCTGTTTGATTTGTGTAAAAGGAATAATTAAGATGAAGTATAGATAACTATAAAGCTGACAAATGGCGGAGAATTCAAGAAAAAGAAGAATTTTGCGAAGAAATGAAGGTGGATGAGCGTTAATGAGATAATTGGGTTTGAAGCAAGTTGCGTCGAAAAGGCGCCTTAGTGAAGGAACACAGTATTAAGTGAAGTTTTGGCAGCAATGAAAATGCATATCCAGGTTGTAGCAGTAAAACTCGAGTCGGAAACGAAGCTTACTTGAAGAACAAAGGCGGTGAGGAGTTAAGAAACTCAGGTGAAACAACGGGGAAATGAAGAAGAAGAAAACTTCATGTATCGCGACATCGGGCGTATCATGACATCGACAATGAATTAAGCGTGATCGCGACGTCGACGTCTTGAAAAAAGAAGTCTGACAGATCATTCAGAAGGTCGTGACATCGGGAAGAGTGAAGGAAATAAACAAGCGAGCCATGACAGGAATCACCGGATGCGGTGGGGATTAACGAAGCTAAGGTTGAAATCATCCATGACTCGGGATGGAGGGTCGCGACAAGAATCGCCGTGAAGTATGTGACTTGGTGGGGATGAAGGCGAGGTAACTGAGTTGTTAGCCAGCAGGCGGAAGGATGAGTCGGCGACATCGGTGGCGTCGATTCGACACGCGAGGGACGGGTTTGAAGTCGCGACAAGGTTAATCGCCGACCAGCGGGAACCATCAGTGAGCTAGCGAGCCATAAGTTGATGTCGTGATAAGAGATTGTTGTCGCGACACGAAGAGCAATCGATGGCGACTTTGCGGTTCCTTAAGGCGATGTCACGACAAAGAGATTGATGTCGGAGCATTGAAGCGACCATTTGAAGCCTGCGAGAAGGCGTGAGGCGATGTCGCGACAAGAGATTGATGTCGTGACATCGCGGCAATAATTGAGGCTGTGACGGAGTTGATGTCCTTGACGGTAGAGATCGATATCGCGACATGGATGATGTTGCGGCGAATTTGAAGTCGCGACTTGAGACGATAACTTGGGCGATCCGCAGAAATCCACAGCCCAGAATCTCGCGTTGGGATTAGGGCTGATTGAAACCTATAAATACCGCGGCTACCCGGAAGAGGAGCGCGGAGGAGGAGGGGGAGGAGGAGGGGAGGAGGGGAGGAGGAGGAAGGAGGAAGGAAGAGAGGGAGGAGGGGCTTGGCAGTGACTGAGACGAGAGATGCAGGTAGCTGAAACTCATTCCTTTTAGTTTTCTTTTCTTTTCTTTTCTTTTTCTTTTCTTTTCTTCAGTATTGATAATTAGAATTAAGATTAGATTATCGTTTTATTTTTTTAGTTTTATTTTCAGATACAGAGGTGATGTCAGTTGACGGTGATAAATTCTATTCTTCAAATTACTACGGAATGTTTGAAGTTCGAACAATTTAAATTCGAGCTCTTGATTTGGTGCAGTCATTCTTATGATCGGAGGAATCTTGTAGAGTGTAATTAATTAATTGGGAATCCGACTTCCATTAAGTAGATACTATAGTCAGAACATAACTTTCACTGTAGTCGTTTCCGACTTTTGAATTTGGTTCTGAATTTGCTTATGGAGTTAGGTTCTGTTTTTGATGAATATCGGTTTCTTATATGCAGTTATAAGATTTGTCTCATTGCTCACGATTTGAGGCCCTCGGGTGACACCTGAAGGCATTCCTGGGAGTTATGAACAATTTCTTGAAGGTATATTAACACTATTTGAGATCTAATGAGCTTGGCAAGTTTACTTCGATAAATCTCTTCTCACTTGAAATCAAGAAAGAGTTGAATGAGTTATCAATTTAAACAATAAGGGTTACTCAATTACAGGAATAATGAGGCGATCGAGTATTGGCGAGATCTAATCAAGGAGAAATTGATCTAATTCTAATTTTGAGGAAGAGCATCCGGAAGTTGTATATCACTGTGATGGTGATAGCGAGAGCCCTAAGGTTTACAGTCAAAATGGGTATGTAGTATTGCAAAGAAAAATACCCGGATTAAAGGAATCCCCTTTTAAAAAGTAGTTATTTAATTTCACGATATTGAGAGAATCGGGAAAATTAGATAATGAAATGTGGAGTATGGAGAGATCAGTTTGTGCTATTAAAGCACCTTGGGCTGATTTTAAAAACTGAAATATTCAGAAGTTTTATCATTATTAACTACGGTGGTGGCACCACTATATTAGCATACTTGATGTGTTCTCTGAAAGATAATTATTCGGTATCCATTTATTTTCTTAACTATTCTTTATTTTTATTTTTATATTCAGTTTATTTGATTGTTCCATTTATTGCCTCATGTATTATAATTTCTGGCACCTTAAAATTTGGATCCCGCTATCATTTATGGTCGAATAGTATGGGCTTGGTAGTGAGGTAGTTGATTTAAAATTCTTGAATCTCACGTGGGATCGATATACGAACTATATCCATTTTGTACTTACATTAGACACAGCACTTCACGAGTAGATGGGACGAGCAATTGAAAATGATTAACTCTAGGAGACTTTTGGTCTCGACAAGTTTTATAGTGTAGTTTAGGGGATTAGATAATAGTCCTTTGGTAGTTCGCCACATAAAAATTTGTATATGTGTTTAAATTACGAGGTCATAAAGCTTTATCAGTCGTTCAGGGATCGAGCAATTTAGTAAATCAATATTCGGACGAAAGAAGGAAATCTTGAATTTGGACATTTAAAGAAAGAACAAAAAATAGCTTTTCAAGCGGTGGTTATTTTTAACCATAACCTTTAACAAACCATATTGAATATATATTTGTTGTTTTGACTAATCCTATTCAGTAAGTGTGTTTGCTTTCGGAAAAACTTTGATGCATAACAGGAAGACGAAGAAATTGAGTCCCGGTTCGGTGATTACAGTGAAAACGCGCGGCTTGAAAGACGAAGCGAGAAAACACCACCATGAGGATGAAGACGGGATGGCCAGGGACACGGGGGCCGGCCCGGCGAAGACCTCGATCATTGTCTGCATGGAGGAATTTTAGGCCGTCATTCGGGATGAATCTTCGGCAATCGGGCGACGCTATCGATGCGAAACAATTTTGAACTTAAACCCGGCATTAGTACCATGGTCGGCATCGGTTATTGGTCATCCCCTTTGAAGATTGACGAACACACAGGAAGATTTCAGGATGGCTAATCGATGGAGTTGAATGGGGTGAGACCGAAGTCATTAAACTATCTCTATTCCCCTTATATACAGAGATCACACAATTTACATGGTATGAATCTTTACCATATGGCTGCATTTGATACTTGGGAGGAAAATTTTGGTAGAGCATATTTGGGCGAATTCTTCCCCCCATCACTCCTCAAGAGAAAGGAGGAAATCATTATGTTTCGACGGGAAGATGAGCACATGTGTAGCTTAGGAAAGATTCAAGCGGTTGCTGAAGATGTCGATGCATGGGATGAATCTGAGGCTCGGATGGACATTGTATATCGTACCTTGAATGATATATAAAGGGGATCATTGATGCTGTATTTGTGGGCGTTCAAGCTGAAAATCTGGCGAGAGAGGCGATTGGCTTACGGCTAAATGCAATATGAAAACTCCTTCGAGTTTTCAAAAGGAGCAGCCCAGAGGAAAGGGGATCATGTTGGCAAAGAAATGTGACCATGGAGGCTGAGGTGGATGCCATTATGCACTGGTGATGTGAAAGAAGACACACCTTGCCCGTGAAATAGGAACGGTTGAAGAAAGTTAGTGAAAGTCTTGAGAAACTGGCGAAGAACAATTCTATGATGCTGAAGGAGTTAAGTATTTGGGTGAGCAGAGCTTACCATTTCAAACCAATACTTAACGCACGGGACATTATCACCCGACGGAACCATGAACTTCTCATATGGTGGAGGGAGGGCTCTGAAGGCTGAGGCATGGGCCAGGAGACCCTCAGCCAGAGTTATCAACCCGCAGTTCTAGCGACAGCGGCGAAATGAACACGAGAAATGAATATCGGGGTCGAGAGGAGGGCCCACGATCTTTGAAACGAGATCTGCATTTCATGGGGGATAATAAGAAGGTACATTTGAACCTCGACAAGACAAAGGATTTGCGAGTTGGAAACTTGGCTTGCTACTGAATTCTCAATTTTTAATTTGTAATGCATCCACTGAAGAACACGGAACCTGATAGAGGCGAGAGGTGTACAACCACCATAAGTAGGAAAAGATACCTTCCCAGTGACACAAGAAAATCCAAGAAAATTTGTATGGTACATCTGGTGAGGAGTGGGAAGGAAATAGAAAGATGAAAGAAAAGATGGCGTGATAAAGAAGGAACGGACCGAAGGAAGAGGAATGCTGGAGAAGAAAGAAGGAGTAGAAGGGAAGAACATCCGAGAATCTAGACCTGCGATCCCATTTCCACGAGGCTGAAATCAAAGATAGAGGAAGCCGGTTGCAAGGTTTTGCAAACTTTCCGAGGAAGATTGGAATCGATGTGCTTTTGCGAAGTGGTAGCTGGATGCCGCTCTATCACGAGAATTTCTTGGAACCTCTGCAGAGCAGAAAAGAAAGATAGTAGAGGAAGGAATAGTGAATCTCACACATCACTTGCGATGCGATGTCGAAAGAACTCTTAGTAAAGATGAAAAGACCGAGGGCTTCAGTTCCATATGAGTGTGAGGTATGAATTCGGAAGCTCTGTGACTCGGGAGCTAGTATCGATTGATGCCTCTTTAATTTGTAAGAAACTAAGTTTGGGGAGGTTATTCCACCAGCTGTACTCTTCAAATAGCGAACCAGATCGTGGTGAAACACGAAGGAGTCTTAGAAGATGTCTTTAGTCCTTTGTTGGGAAATTTGTTTTCGGTAGACTTCATCATTACGGACATGGAAGAAGATTCTGAGTACCCTTGCTACTGGTCATTCCTGGCCTCTGTTGCTCTGATTGACATGCGAAATGAGTTCCTTGAGGGTTGGAAAATTTGCTTCATTTTTAACTTGATCAAAAGTATGCAAAATATAGACAAAGACAAGGAGAGAAAGTTCACGATGTGATTTTCTATACTTCAACCACTGATGTTAACAATGATTGTAATATAGGGTTTTTATCAATGAAAAAGAGATGAATTCGAGTATCTAGAATGCATAATGCGATTTCCATACGGCCAGTTTTCATTCTTTAGAAACTATGATGAGCTTGAAGCAAATGAAATGTGATGGGAAATTATTAGAGGAAATTCATCGAAACCGATGCGGAAAGGACTAGTTTTGAAGAGTTGCCATCACTTAAAGTATGCTTACTTAAATTCAAAGAAAAGCCGGTAATCATTTCGACCAGGACTCGGTGATCTTTGAGGAGCAATTCTTGAAAATATTAAGGAAGCATAAGGAATCGCTAGCTTAGTCCATTGAAGGCGAAGGTATCGATCCGTCAATTTGCATGCATAAGATTCTCTTTAGAGACTTGAAACCATCTGTAGAACACCAAAGAGGAAGCAGATCCAGTGATGAGGTAGTCGAAGGAGGTACTCGAATTGCTAAATCTTTAGTTTTATATATGCTATTTCGAACCGGTACTTGGTGAGCCCGGTCCATGGTTCCAAAGAAGGGGTTCTTGTGATCAGAAATGAAAAAAATGAATTGATTCAATGAGCAGTGAGGGATGGAGGTATGTATTGATTACGGAAGTTGAATTGTGACAGAAAAGATTGTTTCCTTTGCCTTTCATTGATCGGATGTTGGACGGGTTAGGGACACCCTCACTTTTGTTTGGATGGGTATTCGGGATACAATCAGATTGCTATTACTTTGAGGATCGAAGACCACTTCACATGCCCATGGTACCTTTGCTAGAAGAGAGGATGCCATTTGAACATGTCTCTGCTACATTCAGGTGTATGATGTCAATATTCTCGGATTTGGTTGAAGAAGTGATGGAAATTTTTGCTGGATGACTTCCTTTGTGTGGATGGGTTTTGATCGATGTTTAAACGATGAAGCGTTACTTCAAGATGCTGGGAGCAGACCTGCTTGGGTGGGAAAAATACCATTTTATGGTGACGAGAGGTATTGTTCTTGGGCATAAAATTTACCTTTCTTGGACTGAAGTGGACCAATCAAGGTATCCATAATCAAAACTCTTTGCTCTGACCACGATAAAGAGTAGGCTTCTTAGGGCATCTTTGGATTTTCTGGGAGATTCATCGAGACTTTTCAAAATAAGCCCAAGCCACTGTCTGAATTCACCTGGAAAGATCTGAGTTCAATTTTGACTGACTCCTGCAAGGATGCTTTTGAAGAAAATCAATCAGTTGGTACAAGCACCTATAATGGTTACACGGAATGGGATCGGATTTGAAATAATGTGTGATGCGGTGATTTTCATGGGGCGTGTTGGAAGCAAAGAAAGAAAGTATTCGAGGGCCATATACTATGCTGAAGTAAGACCTTCAATGAAGCACAGAGAACTACTCAACAGGCGAAAAGGAGATGCTAGCCACATAGTGTTGCTTGTAGAAAAATTTGCAAACCATACATTTTAGGATCCTTAGCAGTAATTCACACTAATCATGTGTCAAAGATGTGATGTCGAAAGCTAGCGAGATTGATAAGGTGGAGTCTTTGGCGCGGGAGTTTGATTTGGAAATCAAGGATAAAGGGATGTGACAATGCCGATAGTGATGCGCCTCCAGATGAAAAACAGTGATGAAGAAGATGTGATGTTAGAACTTCCCGGATGACGGTGTTTAAAGTTTCCTTCGACTTCCATGGTATCTTGTGTGTGAATTATCGGCTTGTGAATGTGCCGCCCGAGTCTGACCTGAAGAAGGCTTCAGGCCCGACAGCGAGTATTATATTTGGGATGACCCACTATTATTCAAAGAAGTGTTGACATGATAATAGAAGATCATGTGCGAGAAAGTGAACAAAGGCAACATTTTAAATGAATGTCATGCATCACCATATGGGGACATTTTTAGGAGAAAGAACAACTCACAGAATACTCCATGTGAGGATTTTATTGGCCCTATCTTGGAAGAGATTGTGCTAAGTGTTGGGTTCAAATTAGCATGATAGATGCCAAAGATTGGAAATATCAGCGCCCGGGGAATGAAATGCCCTCCAGTGTGGTGATCTAGATTTTTGATGTATTGGGATGAATTTTATGGGACCTTTCCTATGTTTGAAACTATACATCTTGCTAGCAGTAGATTACGTTTCCAAATGGGTGGAAGCAGTGGCTTGTCCAAGGAATGATGCTAATACAGTTGTGAGTTTCTTTGCGAAGAATATTTTGAAGCGGATTTGGAACACCGAACTATCATTAGTGATGGGGAGACCCACTTTGCAAACGAAAATCTTTGCAAAACTCATGAAGCGGTATGGGATCAAACGTATAATGGGGTTAGCTTATCATCCCAGACTAATGGACAAGCGAAATTTCCAAGAGGGAGGTCAAAGAATGCCAAGAAAAGACGGTGACTCAATGGGAAGGATTGGTCTTCAAACTTGATGATGCACTTTGGGCTACAGGTGCATAAACCCCCAGTGGAATGTCCCATTACAGAGTTGTTTTTTTTTTTTTTTTTTTTTTTTGGCAAACCATGTCATTTACCTCTTGAATTGGAATACAAGGCAATGTGGGCCATGAAGTTAAACTTGATTTTAAATTTCTTGAGGAAGAAGATTGCTCTATTTATGCAGGCCGGAAGAATTGAGAAATGAAACTATGATAATGCTGAATGCTGCAAAGGCAGACAAAGAAATGGCATGATCAAGAATTTTGAGAAAAGAGTTAGGCTTGAAACGGAGTTACTGCTGTTTGAAATTCCCTAGGAAGTAGAAATTGTTCCAGTAAAATCCAGATGGAGTGGGCCATACACAATGGTGTATCAGTACTACATTTGGAGAACGTGACATGTAGGGTGATAATGGGGAAAGAATTCAAGGTCAATGGACAGAGGTTAAGGCATTATCTAAACGGGGAAGAGGGAAAGAAGAGCTCAATTTGGTTTCTTGGGAAAAGAAGAGTACCACGGCGTAGCGAGTCCGGCTAAGGACTCAAGGCGGCTTGGCTAATGGGAGGCAACCATAAGGATTTAATTCGATTTTAAGTTTTTGAAATATTTTTCTTTTAGTTGCTGAAAATTGGAATTGATTTGTTTTATTAAGATAGATTTAATTTTTAGAAATTAATGGTAGTTTAATTAAGATTTTTTTCTTGAATATTGCGTTGAGCTTCTGAGGGATAAAGACATGAATGACCAAGCCAATCTGAGGGCAATTCGGCAACTTGCGAGAGAAATTACAAGCACTTAAAGAAAAAGGAGTAATCACCCTACTTAATTCATGAATATACTTGAATTAATTGTTAAATCTTTGCTTGGAGATGCTGAAGAGATGTCACAAAGGTTAGGAACAATAAGAGAATTCAAGGTTCTTGAGATCATCGAGTTAAGGGCTTAGGTCGCGACAGAAATGTTATGTCGCGACATAAGCGATGTCACGACAAAACATTGTTGTCATAACCTGTTTTGAAAGGGCAATTAGTGAGTATTGAAGGAAGAAGATATATGTCGACACGCTGCATGAAGTCGTGACAGAGAATTAAGTTTCAAAATGAAAAATGATGTCGCAACATGATATAATCCAGGCAATTCCTAAAAATCGCGATGTCCACGACAAACTTAGCATGTCGACATAAAAGAGTTTTAATGCCATTAACTCCTTAAAAAAGCCTAAATTTAATGATCTCAAATAAAGAAATGAAATTGAAGTCGCGTGTTTTTAATGGAAACGATAATTAGCCACGCAAACATTAGTTGAATTGCAGTTTGTTGGAAGCATATTCCTCAATTTTCAGCTATTCACCTTCTTCCTCATGAATCTCAACCCCTGAAAACCTAGCTTTCCAAACCTTTTGAAAAGAAAAGCTTTTCTTCGATTCCAATGGCTGAAATTCCCACCTAGTCCACCCCAACCTGGGCGAAGTGTAGGGAACATGAACAACGAGGAAAAGGAATAAAATCGTCAAGAAGGAACACTTAGGCGAGATTCGTCGGAAGAACAATCGGGAGAGGTGCCATCGAAACACGAAATAGAACTCGAAGAGCAGAAAAGGGAAGGAAGGTGGGGAGAAGAAGAAGAAGTAGAAGATTTAGGTCGGGGCCAGGCGTGCTCGGTGGAAAAAATATTTTTTCTAACAAGAGGGTTTGTCTGAGGAGATTCAAAATCCTGACCACTCCTTTCAGAGGAGATAAACGAGAGGGTGGGAGGTCTGCGCACACCAAAAATCAGGGTATCACAGCCTTTGGTAAGAGTTTTATTCAAATCGGTGGGAATGAGTTGCCCAGAGTCATTCATATAAACCAGACAATCAGGATCTATGGCATGTAGGTGCACAAACATGTTCCAAATTCGAGAAACTTTTGGAAAAACCAAGTTTTGGAAAGATTGCCAAGAAGCTCACTAACGGTAGGTGCGTAAACCAAGGAAGGAAGGCGGGGAACATTTAACAGGGAAGCCTCGTGAGACGAAGGTATGGTTTTATTCCTTTCATACGTTTTGGTTCCAACAAAACACGTGTGCCGATGAGAGAGAACAAAAAGCTGTGTTCTTGTATGCCATCCTAAAAGGATCTGAAATCAATGTAGGAGTTGTCATTGAAAAATTCTATCATGAAAGGTATCACTTGAAGGGAATAAGAGCGTTTATTCCTCGCTTGCGTGACGATCAACATTGCATGTTTGAAGAACACAGGGTGAAGGAGTATCAGGAATAAGAAGAAAGTACAGAGCTACCTCATCGACGGGAGTTAGCAAAGGACGAGAAACCAGAAGAAAGGGGGTGCTAGTAGAGAGAAAGAGATGAAGCCCCGGTGAAAGGCCCCAGGAGACTCGGAGGGTTCTTGATCAGGAAGCGAGCACCCGAGAAAGCTCACGACAACAATGATTTCATTTTTGCGAATGATGAAGAGGCGAGGATGAAAGGCATCCTAATAGATTTCTCCATTCCATAGCGGTTCTCCTCTGTGCGAAGCCGGGGGAGAATTTCAGCATGGAGAAAACTGAGGGAGCCTGAGAGAGCAGTTCGATCTTGGAGGCTCTGATACCATGCAAAAGAGAATGGATGAAAGAGAGATGGAGTGGAACTCTGATAGAATTCGGAGAAGGCATTTATGAAAAAAGAATTGAAAGAAGAGACCGGCGAGTGGGAGGAAGAGGCTAAATAGGAAGGAAAAGGAGCATGAGATGGGCTAGAAGAGACCGGCGGTGGGAGAAGAGGCGAGCAGAAGAGAGGAACGGATGAAAAATTTTGAAACAGCGAGGGAAGAGTTTAAGAAAGAAATGAAGGAAAGAGATCCACGTCTATTCTGGCTTCAGACTAAGTCATGAAGCGTTTACTCTGTCAGTTTAGGCGTGATTCTCGACTCCTCACATTGATAAAGAAAGAGATCTGAGACGGCCAAATTTGGGGCTTGGAAATCAAAGGGCTTGAGTTCTTATACAAGTCTCTACCGGAAAGTTTTGAAAACAAAATTTGGATGATGAGACGAAAAGCAAAAGGATGTTGAATCCTACGAGTGAAAGAATAGTTGGAAAATTTGGATCTAATTAACATGTCTCTCCAAATTTTTTAGAGGTCATAAACCCCGAAATGGAGAATACAATGAATGGCTTGGGAAGGCGGGATGAGTTGAACAAGGTTGATCTCTCAATGAGATCTTCATTGAATCAAGTTGAGAAGGAAACTAGAGAAGGAAAGAAGGAAGTAAAAATTTCCTCAGTTCAGCTCATTTAGAATCACATAGACACAGATCCCCCTAATATCTTCTTTGCCTCTTCAAAAGAAAAGATAGACTTCTTCCCAAAGCCCGACTTCCTTACCCTCCTTATCCCGTTTGGTGTATCAGCCCCATTGCAATTGAATCAAAAATAAAATGAGAAATTTGAATTGAATTATTTGTGTGCTATTATAAACTTTGTTTGCTCAATTTTGTGTTGCTTTGTGATGCATAATGGAGGAAAATAAAGTAGAATTGGATTCGCGAGAATAAAATGGCGAGATGTCATAATTGTGTTGAATGGAAACGATTAGATTGAAATAAGCGAAATGTAGAATAAGGGCAGTGAATACAGTTTGATTGGAAACCTGAGTGCAAAAGTGACTTAAGTCTAAGCTGTTAAGTCGAATAGAGTAGAATGAAATTGAAGAAACAAAACATATTTTTGAGATTGTGGTATGAGCAAATGAGTCAAGGAACTGTTCTGGATACTAAAGAGTTTAACTTCTCATCAGCCAAAAATTAAATCCAAAGGAACTCTAAATGGTTAATAACAGTGGCTAACCGGATTCTAGAACTTGTTAGATTATTGATTGAGGCGAAATCTAGGTGATAATTTGTGAAAATGATGCGAGCCCATTCTTGAAGGGTTTCTGGACTTAAATTCAGCCATACGTCTTGCTAAAGCATATACCTTGGTTAAAGAAATTGAGCCAGTCAAGCCTTATTTCTAAAAATCAGCCCGATTTAAACCCCAGACCTTCCAAAGAATCAATGCTCGGTAAGAGACTTGGTGATTACCCAGGCGAAGGAGGAAGAAGAAATCAAGTTTGGGAGATTGTTTTGAAGAACTCAAGGAAAAAGACAGAAAAGGGGAATGAAGAAAAAGATTGCAATCTGATAAAAAAAGGGATAAGTTTTACCTTGTGGCCTAATTCTCTTTGAACTATTAAGTTCTTAGGAATTGTTTCAACACTGGTACCCTAATGCCATACGGTATGGGAGTTCTCAGCTTGAAAAGTTAAGCTAAGGGTGTTAGAAAGCCTAAGAAGGTAAAACATTGCGCTATCCTTTGAATGGTGACAGACAAAGAAAATTCCCCAGCCTGAATTACAAATGAGAAATGGGAGCATACAAGCTCTAATGGAAGAAATCAAGGAGTATGTCCTAAAATGAAGTTTGGGGGAGTTTATTAAAGAAACTACAAGGAAAAAAGGGCAGTAGTGAGAAAGAAGAGAGAAAAAGTTCAGGGTAATTTAAACCAAAAAGTTCCTTTCTATCCTACCCTTGCCCAAGCCTAACATTACAAGCCCAAAAGACCTGATTGATCTTGAAGGATGGAATTACCTACATTAGTGGAGATCAATATGAACAATGCTTATGAATTTGAAAGGCACAACAAGAATAAACCGTGAAAGACCTAGGAGTTAAGTGAATAATTATGAAGATGAGAAAGGAAACAATTTATTTTTCAACAGATCCAATGATTATTTGCTTGTAAACACCTCAACAAATTTCTTAGTTTTGTATACTATAAAGAGTAGAAACCAACCTTGAATCGACTCGGTTAGATGTGCAGAATACAATGCAATCTCGTATTTAATTAAATTGACTTCTACTGGCAAAATGTATCAGAAAATGTCCTATTTGTTTGAGGACAAATAATTTTTTCTTTTCGCTTTGAGGACAAGCAAAATTTTAAGTTTCGGGGGAGTTTGATTTGAGCTTAAAAGTCATCTATTTACTCCATTTTTCTGTTTGATTTAATGTAAAAAGGAATACTAAGATGCAGAATTATGGAACAACTAACCAAATCATATAAATGGTAGAGAACAAGAAAAGAAGAATTTTTGCAAAAGAAGCGTAAGGTGGATGAGCCGTTAATGAGATAATTGGTCAAGCAAGCCGCAGCAGGTGCTGGCGCAAAGATGAAGGAACCTGGTGTCGTGAAGTTTTGGCAGCAATGAAAATGCATATCCAGTTGCAAAGCAAAGAAAACTCCGCCGGAAACGGCTTACTTGAAGAACAAGGCAGCCGAGTTAAAGAAACCCGTGCAAAGCAACCAGGAAATTAAGAAGAAGAAGACTTCATGTCGCGACATCCGACGCCGCCGACATCGACAATGACACTAGCGTTAGCCGCGACATCAGCGCAGGTTAGAAAAAGAAGTCACGACAAGATCGCCTAAAGAGAGAAGGTCGTGACATCAGAAAGTGAAGGAACAAGCAAATCTGCTGCGGCAGAATCACCGTATAAGCACGAGATTTAACGCATATTATGTTGATGTCGCCACAAGATGAGGTCATACAGAATCATGAAGCTATGACAGGCTTGGTGAGATGAAGCTGAGGTAACTCAAGTTGTTGTCGCGACAGAGGACTGAAGTCGCGACATCAGTAGCGACCAATTGAAACCTGCAAGGGCATGAATTGAAGTCGCGACAAGGGATTGATGTCGCGACAACAGGAACCATCAAGTGAAGACTGCAGAGCCATAAGTTGATGTCGCGACAAGAGATTGTTGTCGCGACACCAAGAGCAATCAGTGGCAGCTTGCAAGTTCCTTAAGCTGATGTCACGACAAGAGATTGATGTCGCGACATCAGAAGCAACCATTTGAAGCCTGCAGAAGACGTGAGCTGATGTCGCGACAAGAGATTGATGTCGCGACATCATGAACGACTAATTCAAGGCTGCATAGACTTAAGTTGATGTCGCGATGTGAGATCGAATGTCGTATTACGGATGGATGTCACGACAAGGAATTTGAAGTCGCCACTTGAACAAAGAACTTTGGGCTACCCACTTAGAAATCCACAACCGAACGCGCTGGGATTGTGTGGGCCCAACCGAGAAACCTCTATAAATACACAAACTACCCGTAAGAGAAAGTAGCTTTTACAAGTGACACGTATCGAGAGGTCTCAGAAAATAAGGCTCATTTTCCTTTTAGTTTTCTTTTCTTTTCTTTTTCTTTTTCTTTCTTCAATGCTGATAGTTAGAGATTAGATTAGATTTATCGCTTTTATTTTTTTCTTTGCTATTTTCGATCCGTGTTGGCTGATTTCGAAAGCGTGTTTCCAACGCATTCTATTCTTTCAAATTACCACCGAATGTTTGAAGTTCGTGACAAATTCGAATTCAACTCTTCGCTTTCTGAATTGCGCCATTCTATGATCGAGGAATGCCAGAGCGTAATTCAAGATCGAGGAATCTCAAATTTCCATTAAGTGAATGCTATAGTCGAATTATCTTTCGTAGTCGCTTTCCACAGCCTTGAATTTCGCTTACGAATTTACTTATGGAGTTGGGTTTACCTGCTTTTGATTTGAATATCGCTCTTATACCCGTTATAAGATTCAGTTCCCATTGCTCGATTTCTCAAGGAGGCCCTCTGAGTGACACAGAGAAGGCATTCCTGGGAGTTATGAACAATTTCTTGAAGGTATATTAACCTGCTATTTGAGATCTAATGAGCTTGGCAAGTTTACTTCGATAAATCTCTTCTCACTTGAAATCAAGAAAGAGTTGAATGAGTTATCAATTTAAACAAGCAAAGAGTTCACCTCAATTCGAATAATGAGGCCAATCCCGTGTTAGCTGAGATCTAATCAAGGAGAGGGTGATCTATTCTAATTTTGAGGAAGAGCATCCCGGAAGTTGTATATCCTTGCTTGACCGATAACTTAGAGCTAAGGCTTACAAATTACAAATGGGGTATGTAGTATTGCAAAAGAAAAATACCCGTATTAAGGAAATCCCTTGTGCAGTTATTTAATTTCCGTCTTCGAGAGAATCAAGAAAATTAGATAATGAAATGTGGAGTATGGAGAGATCCAAATTAGTATATTAAACACCTTGGGATGATTTAAAAACCCGGAATATTCAAAAGTTTTATCAAGATAACTACAGAATCGGGTACTTCACTATAAGAAAGATATTTGATGTGTTCTCTCGAAAGATAATTATTCAAGGTCCATTTATTTTCTTAACTATTCCTTATTTTATTTTTTATATTCCAGTTTATTTGATTGTTCATTTATTTTACTGCGGTATAGTATAATTTCCAAGACCTTAAGCCGGATCCCACTATCATTTTATGGTCCAAATAAGATTGAGCTTGAAAATGTGGTAGTTGGATTTAAAATTCTCGAGACTTCAGGATCGATATCTGGACTTATATCCATTTTATTACTTGTCGACCTGTGCACTTGCGGTAGATCAGGCCAAAACCAAAATTGAAAATGATTAACTCTAGGAGACTTTTGGTCTCAACAAGTTTTATGGTGTAGTTTCCGGGGATTAGATAATAGTCCTTTGGTAATTGCGCCACATAAAATTTGTATATGTGTTTTGGTCTGAGGTCATCAAAAAGCCTACTGTACAAGAGGAAGAGAAGGAAATAGCAGAACATTTTCTCTGTGATGAGTAGCTATTCCAACTGGGCTACCCAATCACCTTGGTATGCTGATATTGTGAACTTCTTAGCATGTGGAATTATGCCACCAGAACTCAGCTACCAACAGAGAAAAAAATTAAGGACTGACAGCAAGTTTTACATATGGGATGACTCACTACTGTTTAAAAGAGGAGCTGATATGATAATCAGAAGGTGTGTACTATAAAGTGAGCAAAGCAAGATCTTGCATGAATGTCATGCATCACCATATGGAGGACACTTTGCATGAGACAAAACATCCCACAAAATTCTCCAATGAAGATTTTATTGGCCTACTATTTTTAAGGATTGTTTTGAATGGGTGAAACTATGTGATCAATGCCAAAGAATGGGAAATATCAGCAAAAGGCATGAAATGCCCCTACAAGAATGGTTGTGCAGTTGTTTGATGTATGGGGGATAGATTTTATGGGGCCTTTTCCATCTTCATTTGGAAATTTATATATACTCCTAGCTGTGGATTATGTATCCAAATGGGTTGAGGCATCAGCTTGTCCAAAAAATGATGCTAATAAAGTTGTGGGATTTTTACAAAGGAATATTCTGAGCAGATTTGGGGCACCCAAAACTATCATCAGTGATGGAGGAAGCCACTTCGCAAATAAAGTGTTTGATAAACTTATGGGTAGATATGGAATCAAACACATTATGAGCCTGGCTTATCATCCTCAAACAAATGGGCAAGCTGAGATTTCCAACAGGGAGATAAAGAAAATCCTTGAAAAGACTGTAAGCTCCAGTAGAAGAGACTGGTCTTTGAAACTTGATGATGCACTAGGCAGATCGCTTATAAAACTCCTATCGAATGTCTCCCATATGATCGTTTTTAGTAAACCTTGCCACCTTTCTCTTGAACTAGAATATAAAGCTATGTGGGCAATCAAGAAGCTGAATTTTGACTTCAAGGCTGTTAAAGAAGAAAGGCTACTCCAACTAAATGAATTGGAAGAGTTGAGGAATGAAGCCTATGATAGTGTCAGAATCTACAAAGATAAAACGAAGAAATGACATGATCAAAGGATTTTGAGGAGAGAATTTAAAGCAGGAGATCAAGTCCTGTTATTCAACTCCAGACTAAAACTCTTTCTAGGGAAGCTTAAATCAAAATGGAGTGGACCATATACAGTAGTATCAAGTACAACCTTTGGGGCAAAAGGACACCGAGAACCGTGAATCAAGAGGAATTTAAAGTCACTCAATAGAGATCAAGCATTACTTGGGAGGAATTTAGATTGCAAAATGACTCCTAATTCTGATTGAGAAATATATGGAGAAACAAAAATCTCATAGCAGCAAGTCTAGCTAAAGACTCAAAATTGAGCAGCTTTGTGGAAGGCAATCCACATCATGGTTTGTTTTAAGTTTTTATTCTTTTTGTACTAGAGTTGTTCAATAGTTTTGTGTGATTTTATTACTATTGCTTTAAATTAGATATGTTTCTTGGGTAGACAAGAGTGTACACAAAGACTTACATTCAAAACTTCCAATCTGCACAAGAATACAAAAGGGGCAGATACTCTTCTCTCGATTTATTGAATTTTTCCGACATGATGATTGAAAGTTTGGGGGAATATTTTGAATTTTTGCTTCAATTTTGAATTTGATGCATAGTTGAATGGATTTGATGAATATTTGAATGATGAATATGAATTGAATTGTACTTGTTTTGATTAGATTTGGTGAATTGAACTTGCTGGAAATTGAATTGTTCAAGGAGACCTGGAAATTTTCTTGGTCGCAATAGACTGTCTAAGTCGCAACCAGGATAGGAATGGATAAAATTATGATGAGAAAATTTCAGGTCGCAACATAGATTTTTGGAGCTTATACATATTTCTGGTAGCAACATCAATTCATAGGTCGCGACCACAAGAAGTCGGACATCAAGCAACAAGTTGGCGATCAGTCGCAACAAGAAATTGAGGTCACGACAAAAATAAATAAGAAAAGAAAAGAACAGGTCGTGACATCAATTCCTCTGTCGTGACCACATCTCAGGTCGCGACAAAAAAACTGACTAGGTCGTGACCAGAATTGTCCAAATCTTAATAAAATTAGGTTTTAAACCTTTCATTTAGGCGTCGCAACATTAAAGACAACATTTATTGAAAATCACTAATTAGGAGACTTGAAATTTAATGTCGCGACTTCCCATTTCACAATCATGACATTGAGCCCATCAAAAAAAAAAAAAAAGTGAAATAAAATGCCAGTCCATGCAACAACTTCCATTCATCTTCAATTCATTCTAACTTTTCCACTTTTTTATAGCCCATCGCTTGAATCTCAAAACCCTAAACCGTAGCGAACCAAGATCTCTCAAAATCTTCACTATGGGCAGAAAATCAATGCGACAATGTGACTTAATAAATTGATTAATGATATTATGTGTGAAAGTGTTGAAGGCAGTGGAAGAGGTTCATCTGGAACCTCAACCTGGGGAAGGAATCAATGTCGAACAAGGAACCCAGCCAGAGGAAGAAGAGCAGGTGGTTGCACAAAGGGTTGCAAAGAGACAAAGGACAAATGAGCATGAAGAGGAAGAAGCAACCGAAGACGACAAGGACTTCATTTCAAAAGAAGCTCACGAGTTGTGGAACAAGATACTGTTTGACAAGAATTTCGTGGGTGAAAGGGGTTTTGGGAAACTGATTTCCCCTTTTTCGGAGGTAATAGAGAAAGGAAGTTGGGATTCTTCGTGAACACAGCGCTAGGTTTTCTCGCCGTTTACCAGGAGTTTTATGCAAATATGGTGGGCATGAAGAGGATCCACACATGAGGGGTGTTCGGGGTGCCTTTCGCATAGACAGATAAATGAAATGTTTAAATCGGGAGGGAGCTCAAACATCATCGAAGTATAAGAAGATGGTAGAAAATCCCAACTATAAGAGCACTGCACTTGTTGGATCACAGAAAGGGAAAATAGGAGGCCACAAAGAAGAACCCCCACCACGCAATCAACAGGGGAGCCCTCACTGAAGAAGCGAAGGTTTGGTTCTATCTCGTCAGAGATTCCGACTAAGCATCTGCCGGGGCCGTGGAACAGAGGCCATCATTTATATGCCCTTGAAGGGATATGAACATAGGAATCCCGCTGAAGGTCCATCAAGGGCTACCACCACAAGAACAAGAGAAGTCATCCTCACCCCACCACCGGGCCACCGCACTTTGCTCCTGGTAGGTGAAGGCTACTGGCAAGCGCAGCAAACGCCATGCACAGCACCGGTAAGGAGAAGAAGAAAATGCCCTGGTCTCCCTCCGACCCTAACTAGGTGACAAGGGGGCCCCAAAGGAAAAAGGCGTAGCGAATAGTGGAGGTGGATGCCGGCTGTGTAACAAAGGCGCTTGAGGGAATGAGACAAGAGATGGGGGCAATACCGTAAGATATCCATCCAAATAAGGCAGAGGAAGCACATCGTGATGAGCCCCCGAGTCATCTTACCCGTGCAGGTACAAGAGCACTTGCCTGAGAAAGCAGAAGGGTCTAGGAGGAGAGAAGAGAATGTAGAGATCATAGAGATGCTAAGATCAATGAAAAAGGACATGGAAGAAAGAGAGCAGAAATGGGAGAGACAACAACAGATTAGGGAAAAATTTTTGGAAGTTGAAGCTAGAAGAAAAGAACAGATGTGGGAGTAGAACTGAAGACAAAGAGAAGAAGAATGGAAAGAAGAGCTGAAAAGAAAAGAAGAAAAGATGATGGAAAAAATGAAAGCAAATTTGGAAGCATTCTACAATAATCAGTTCAAACGGGATGCAAAACTGCTAAATATTCTCAGAAAAAGAGAAGCAGAGATGGAGGGTAATATGATGAAGAAAATTGAAGCCTTTAAATATCCGTATAAAGAGTAGTTCAAAGAGTTTGAGATGCTGATGAAGGAGAGGGATCAACAACTAGAAGATAACGATGTATACCGAAGAAAGATTTGGCTGGAAAGCTTAGATTTGATCAACCAAAACTGCCAAAGTCGCTGTAGTGCATCTCGCACTGAAGGCAAGAATCAAAGTGGAAAGGCAAGACATGCTGATCAATGCAGTACAGTTGATAAGCGATATATATGTAAAAGGAAAGGAAATACCACCTGCTTATAAGAGACAAAGATCAGAGATGGCTTCTCCAAAGTTTGACTCTAATCTAACTAGCTTTGATATAGACCTTCCTAATATCATACCTCCCAAAGCATATAAAAGAAGAAAATGAACTTGAAAATTCTCCCTGCAGCTCCCAATCTGTATATTTTTTCCATTATTAATAGAAGTCCATTGTGTCTCATTTAGATTGTCTTGAGTTAAAACATTTTCATTTGATAATTGGTTTCTTTTCCATTTTTGCGTGTGAATTGCCGAATTAGAAATAGATTTGTGAATAATTGGTTGTTTCTTAATGGATGGATATGACTGGATGAATTGTGTTGTTTGTTTCATTACTTATTTGTATGCAAATATGTGCCTTGTCTCTGCATAATGACCAAATGACCAATTTGTTTATCCAAAGAACAACAATGAAAGAAAATAAGGGGCGCACATCGTAAAAATGAATTTAGGAGTCGCAAAGACACTGAAATCAAGTTTAAATTGTAGAGTCTAGAAGAGGTATATTACTGAAGGAACAAATAAAATGATTGAAGCCGTGCATATAAAACAAGAGTCAATACAAGCTCCTGAAGAACAAGACACATGGTCCGTAAAATTCTTGAAACTTTGAAAAGGATTAGTAACATCTTCTGGGGGATTCATAATTGAGGATACAGGGTCCTAGAACTTGTGAGATTATTGGTTGAGGTGAAATCCTAGGTAAAAATAGTTGACAAGAAGTGATAGATGCCATATTTGGAAGTTTGAGCATTTCCAAGCCTACCCTCACTATATGCTAAGGCATACACTCTAGTCCTTGATTTGAGCTAAACAGGCCTTATTTCTTCAATTAGAAACCTGAGTCCCCTCCCTTGAAGTAATCCTATAGCAAAGAACCCCAAATTACCCAGTTTCCAGAACAACAAGGTTTGCTATAAAGAAAGAAACAAGTTTGGGGGAATACATTTCCTTACATTACAAGGAAGGAAGAGGAGAATCAACTTGAAGAACTAGAGAAAAAGAAGCAGAGATTGAAAAGAGAAATAAATTTTGTCTTGTGGCCTATCTCCCTTAAACAATTAAGCTTAGAGGGGTGTTTCAACACCTAGTACCCTAATGCCAATTGGTATGGGAGTTGCTAGCCCAAAGTTTTCTAAGAGTGATAGAAAGCCTAAGAAGACAAAACATTGCACTATTCCCTTTCCTAGAAAGAAAAAAAAAAGTTCCAGAAAAAGGGAACTGGCATGATAAGGTGCAGGTGGCAAATCAAAATGCCATGAAAAAGATGTACCGGACCAAGATTGAGGAGAATCTGTATTACAATGAAGGGAAAGGATGAAAGCTGAAGGCAATTAGATAGAAAGGAAGAGTGGAATCTGGGTAATTTGCAACCAAAATTTTCCAATTATCTACCTAATTATCTAAGCCTAACATTACAAGCCTAAAAGACCTCTTTGATCTTGAAGGTTGAATTTACCTACATTAGTGGAGATCAATATGAAAAACAAGCCTATGGGACCTTGACTAGTTTTCTAAGGAGATTCCCAGAAGATTAACTAATTCAACAAGAAGATGAAAATGATTGAAGACCTGCACACACTCATAGAACAAGATCTGTTGACCGAACTGTTTAAATGCATAATTCATCATTGTATTTGTGATAGAAGTTGAAACCATTCCTTTTTCCTCAGTTGAAACTGAAGTTTAAAATGATGCTGCTAACTCCTTTTTCAAGTTACAAGGTAGGATAAATTTATGGTTTGAATCAGAAAAATATCCTTAAAAATAAAACTCAATTGTTTGAGGACAAACAATTCTTTCTTCTCTTTGCTTGGGGACAAGCAAAATTTTAAGTTTGGGGGAAATTGATGAGCCCAAAAACTCATTTGATTTTTAATCCATTTTTATGAAGTATTTTGCAAGATAAGTATTGATTCATATGCAGAAACATGGATATCTTACTCAAATTCAATTTTGCAGAAAATTACAACAGAATCGAAGGTCCCAGCAAAAACAGAAGAAATCAGTCTCAAGGCAGAAATGAGGTTGCAACTTAAAATTGGATTCGCAAACAAGAGTCACGTCGCGGACCTGTGTCAAGGCATCACCAAGACGAGTCTTGAGGGAGAAATAGAAGGCTTTATCAAACTAGTCGTGACTGGAAATTGAGGTTACGACCAGAAGTACTGATGAGTCTAAAAACTCATTTGATTTTTAATCCATTTTTCTGAGTATATTACAAGATAATTGTTGATTCATATGTAGAAACCTGGGTAATTTACTCAAATTTAATTTTGCGTAAAAATACGCCAGGCAAAATCCCAAAGAAAAACCGGAAGAATTCAAATGAGAACATGCTGAGGTCGCGAACTGAAAATGGAAGTCGTGACAAGGAGCTCGTTTGTTCAGTTATTTCCAGGTCACAACATCACTAAGACCAGTTAATGAGGTTGCGACCAAGAAAATGTGGTTGATACGAAAGAAATTATTCAAGGTAGAAACTGAGGTCGCGACGCCAATCTGAGGTCGCGACTTTGATATGTTGATGAAGCCACAAAGGAAGTTGCTGTAGAGAAATGAGGTTGCAACTAGTGCTTTAATGAAAACCTTATTCTAGGCCGCGACGTTTATTTCAGGTCACGACATGGAACTGAATTGGGAGTCACAACAAGGTGATTTGAGGTTGCAACTACAAGAGAGTTAGAGAATCAGAAATGAGGTCGCAACCTAATATCGAGGTCGCGACAAGAAAACCCGTCGAGCCGAAGTCCCAGCTAGGGAAATTGAAGTTGCAACCACTTTGTTATTCAAGGACCTCAAGGGAGGTCGCGACCTAAAGAAACACTGAACATTACAAAGCCATGTCGCAACCTAATATTGAGGTCGTAACATGAAACCTCGCCAACGAAGTCCTTACCAAGCAAATGTGAGTTACGACCACTTAATCAGTCAAGAACCTCAAAGGATACACCGAATACACACCGAAAGCATCAACATCCGGTGTCGCAATTATGTTTAAAGCAACGGAGACAACCTGCAACCAGAAAGGAGTAACGGGAGGTCGCGACGTCATATTGAGGTCACGACCGGCTTAGCAAAGTGGCGGGTTATTAAAGCAAAGCCACAATTCACCTTATCGAGGTCGCAACCCAAATTCTCAACATATCAAGGCGTATTATCTCAAAAAGCGGAGGTCGCAACTCGAAAAAGAAAGTCACGACCGAGGTGAGGCAAGAGGAAACAATGTGGTCGCAACCTAAAACTCCGAGGTCGCGACGCAACAGCGTAAAGAAGTGAAAGGCAAGTCCGACTCAGAACTAAAGTAGTGACAACTAAAAGGAGGTTGCAACCTAAAATTGAAGTCATGGACTGTAATTGCAATAGTAAGGGAACGACAACTGCCGCACATGAGATTTGGGAGGTACACGATCACCTTGAGAACAACTCAGCATAAAACTTATTTGCCTTTTCCGCTTAGACTAAACCCCTCAAATTCATATGCTACAAGAGCCTTACACTTCTCTTACAGCCATGTCACTTTGGATAAACTTGCTTTTGATTAAATAAACCTTTCTCGGGTGTTCGTGATTTTAAAATGGTTCTAGCTTCCGCGACAATGCAAGTGCACAAGTCATACAAGTAGTAAAATCTCGAATGTAAGTCCGTATCATTCCCACAGAGATTAACAAGAATGAAATTAACTACCCTTAACTTATTGAAGTTCTATGCCATTTTGGACTAAAACTGATAGTGAAAGTTTTATCTAGAAAATAAAGATCCTAGACTATTAACTAAAATATAAATTGAAATAACATGAAAAACAACCAATAATATAAAAGAACAAAATACCGACCGACCTAGGTTCTCTCTATGAGAAACGAAATCATCAAAGAATTACAATGAAACAATCAATTCCTACACGAAAGCACACTGTCGCTTTAATATGATCCGATTTGTCCAAGATTGCCTAAATGTTGTAGTTGGATTTCCATATTCAATCGTTAGTGCCCTTGCTTCTCTCAAGTCAAAATCTAACTCAGCTACTTGTGGCTTCTCGATCTTCTGTAAGATCCAAGTATTTTCTTCTCAATACTTCACACCTTACTTTCATGATCTGCATCTTGCTTTCAAGATTTTTGCAAAGTCTCACCACTTAATTAAGGCCCATCCTTCAGATCTATTGGTTCTTCCTTTCCCTTTGATCGATCTCAGCTAACACAAGGTCAGAGCTTCCCTAGATTGAGGTGGAACTCTGATTATTTATATTGTTAAATACTCCAAACTTCAATTATGAGCGACCTCGATTTATCAAATGAACTTTCGTAGCCTCAAAGAGGGTCATCAATGGCGCCTAACATACCCATAAACGAATGCCTCAACTCTTAGAATTCCAACTGTCACGCAGCGGGCATCCCGGAAATCATATTTAAAGATACAATTCCTTAAACCGGGTATTCCCAGACACCATTGGGAACTTACGTATCTAAACAACACCAGTAAATAATCACAACCCAAATAATTTTCTTCTCGATTTTTGCGTAAAAGACCGTAACTGGAATCGATAAATTTAATCCACTGAGTTATGCCTCTTAATTACCATCACAATTAACAATGGAGCATCGATCAAGTACATCCATCAGAATTCAATTAAACCGAGAAGAAATGAATTTTAAATTTGTCTAGATTTCACTTTTTTTCAAAGCAAGAATTTTAAGAAGAAAACATAAATAAAAATCCGGCCTTCAATCGCCGCATAGCCACGATCTCGCATCCGGTAGAAAAGAAAGGAAAATAAAGAAAAGAAAAAGAAAAGAAAATAAAATCTACTCTAAACTATACAATGAACCCTTTCTCCCAGCCTGGGTGTCGAGAGGAAAAGCTGGGAGGTTACTTTACTATTCTAACACTCGTTCATTTATATCCGGGCTAAAAGAAAACGAGCCGACGCATAAAAAGATCCGTGCAGAATTCCAGAAGAAGCCCAGATATCGTCTCAGTCACTAATTCTGGGCTGATGCCGCGACTGGATTCCTTATCTGCTCCAGCCATTTTTTGCGACTAGGTTTCTTCTCGCTGCGACTGTGTTTCTTGCAGCCAGGATTAGTGGTCGCCAACCTCTCCGGCTCCGGGCTGTTCTCAAGAATTGATGTCGCGACCTTAGTCTCACATCGCAACCTCGTTGTCATTCCTTTCTATTGCAATTCTGAGTCACAACTTCAATTTTAGGTTGCAACCTCCTTTTAGTTGTCACCACTTTAGTTCTGAGTAAGGACTTCCTTTCCTTGTCATACGCACGCCGCGATCTCGCCAGTTGCGACCATTATTTTGTTTCTATCGCCTCACCTCGTGTCATGACTTTATTTTTCGTGTCGCGAATTTCCTCGTTTTTCCTTTGATATGTCTTAATTTAGTTTTCGCGACCAATAATTGGTCGCGATCGCTTTTGATAGCCCTTGCCTTTAAACCGGTCGCGATTCTCAATATGACGCCATGACCACGCATTCCTTCTGGTCACAGTCATTCTCACCGATTTAAACATAATCGGTGGACTTGAATGTCGATGTTCGCTATGTATTCAGTTCGTGACCCCTGGAGGTTCTTGACTGATTATGGTCGTGAACTTCCATTTGCTTTTGGTAAGGACTCTGCTGGCGAGGTTTCATGTTACGTAATTTCAATATTAGGTTTAATATTGGTTTGTAATGTTCAGTGTTTCTTTAGGTCGCGGACTAATGATCGGGTCGACTCCCTGGGTCCTTTGAATACAAAGTGGTCGCAACTTCACTTCAATCGGGATCCTTCACTTGGCTCGGCCAGGCTCTTGTCGCGACCTCGATATTAGGTTGCGACCTCATTTATGATTCTCAAACTCTCGTATAGTTGCAACCTCAAATCTCCTTATCAGGACTTCACCCGGGGCTTCCATGTTGTGACTGAATAATGTCGCGATCTAGAATAAGGTTTCTATCAAGCACTAGTCGCAACCTCATTTCTCTGCCAACAACTTCCCTTTGTATTTCATCAACGCATCAAAGTCGCAACCTCGATTACGCCGCGACCCGCTCGCCTTTTGAATAATTTCTTTCGTGACAACCACACTTTTCTTGGTCGCAACCTCATTAACCGTCTTGGTGATGTTGCGGACTCCAGCACCGAACAACGAGCTCCTGTCGCGAGAATTTCCATTTTCAAGTTGCGACCCCTTCGTTTCTCGTGCCGAATTCTTCCGCTTTGCTGTATTTTTCTGGCCAAAATTAAATTTGAGAAATTACCTGTGTTTCGCATATGAATAAACAATTATCTTGTAATATACTCAGAAAAATGGATTAAAAATCAAATGAGTTTTTAGACTCATCAAGTACCAAGGCAGCCAGTAATAAAAGTTGCGACTAAGAAATAATGGCTGAGACGACAGAAATATTCAAGGTAGAATTTAGGTCGCGACACCACTCTGAGGTCGCGACGCCAATTGAAGACATTTGAGGTTGTGACGCCAATCTAGGTCGACGTTGATCCGTCAGCTGGATGAAGCCACAAATGAGGTCTCGCAAGAAAATTTTGAAGTTGCAACTAGTTCTTAAACGGGCGACTCAACTTGGAGGTCGCGGACGCGGCTTTTAAGGTCGTGACATGAAACTGGATTGATAGTCACAACATGGGGTTTGAGGTTGCAACTAAACGAAGGAGTTGGAGGACAAAAGGGAGGTCGCGACCAATTATTAAGGTTGCAACATGAAGCTGAGCCAAACGAAGTCCCTACAAGAAAATTGAAGTTGCGACCACTTTATTGGTCAAGGACCTCAAAGGAGGTCGCGATAAACGCCCAAGTCGCTGACTAAAAAACATTGAGAAGTAAAAATCCAGGTCACAACTACGTTTGAGCAACTGGGACCAAATGCAACCAGAAACAAAGCAACCATGAGGTCGTGACATCATCATGAGGTCATGAACTGGAATAGAGGGTGGAATGAAGAAACTGGTTGCAACTAAGAGTTAAGGTTGCGACCAGAAGAAAGGTAAGGAATATCAAAAGCGGTCGCGACCAATTATTACGCTCGGAACTTAAATTCGAAACATGTGGAGGTAGAAAACCAATAAAGGAGGTCGTGGATCAACTGCTCGTGCTCAGCGACCAAGAAGTATACTTTGCAAGAAAATCCGTGTCGCAAACTGCAAAATGTCACGACCTGTGAGTTAAGGCAAGAGAAACAGAATGCCAGCCGCGACCTAAAACTGAGGTCGCGATGTACAATGTAACAAGGAAAAGAAGTCCTAACTCAGAATTGAAGTGGTGACAACAAAAACAGGGTCGTAACCTAAAACTGATGTTATGACGCAGAATGTAGTAGAAAGGAAGGAGGAACAAGGTTACGACATGGAACTATGGTCGTGACATCAATTTTTGAAAACAACTGAGCCAACAAGGTCGCGACTATAATTGATGTCGCGACCACTAATCAAAGCAACAAGGAACCGCCGCCAATCAACAGTAAATGAGAATCCAGTCGCGACATCGCTGAGGTCGACATGAGACAGTAGACTGGGCTTTTTCTTTAGTGAAATCCACCTGGAGTTTTTTTTTGGATTAGGCCAATTTTCTTTTGACAGTTATAAAAAGACTTTTTGAGAATATAAAGTAGCTTCCATTTTCGATATCCAAAACTGGGAGAGGAGAAGGACTCATTGTATATTTTAGAGTAGATTTTTTCTTTTCTTTTATTTCCTTTTTTTTTCTTTTCTTTTTCTGGATCTGAACCAGCGAACTGTGTAGAAATGCTGAAGCTGGATTTAATTTTTATTTTCTTTATACCAATGCTACCTGAAATTAATGGAGTCTAGACAAATTTCTGGAATTCGTTTTTCTCAGTCTATTACAATTACAGTGGATGTACCTTATCAATGATCTATTGTTGGTTGTAATGCAGTATTTAGAACGCAGCTTCGCTAGATTTGATTTACCGTTGGTTACAATCTTTTCTACATAATCTAGAGAGAAATACTTGGATTGAGATTTATTTGACTGATGTTGTTCTTGAATCGACCTGTTCCCAATGGTAGCATCACCACCGCCCTCAAGGAGTGTTTGCCTTAATTTCCGTGAGGCCCTCTACGTGGACACGTAGTCGAGATTCCCTTTAGAGCTCGGAGCATTCACTTATGGGTATGTTAGACTACCATTGATGAACTATTAAGCTCTGAAGGTTCATTTCGATAAATTCCCTTTTCACTCATAATTGATGTTGGAGGGGAGCATTTATCAATCTAAATAATCAGAGATTTCACCTTACTCTAAAGGGGAGTTCCCAACCTCGTATTAACTGAGATCTGATCAAGGGAAGAGAAGAACCATTAGATTTAAAGGATGAGTTATCAATTAGATGGTCTAAGTTTTGCAATAACCCTGATAATCCGGAAATGGGTGTGAAGTATTGAGAAAGAAAAACACTCAGATCTTGCAAGAAGCTCAAAAATACAAGTAGTTGGTTAAATCCTTGTCTTTGAGAAGAGCAGGGGGCCCTTAACCAGTGAACATGGAGAAATCCAATTGCTATCGTCAGCAATATCGGACAAATCCAAACCCATCAGTAGAACAGAGTAATGCATTTTAATGTAGGAATCATGTTTCCATAGTATTATTTGATAGTGTTCATTTCTACAGAATCTGATTCAATTAAGTAATTTTTGTTCTTTATTTTTAGTCATTATAATTTACTAGCCATAATTGTTACAGTCTATGATTATTAGTTTCTAGATTAAACTCTCACTATCCATTTTAAGTTCAAATAGTAAGGAACTTAAGTAGTTGGGGTAGTTGATTTCCAATTATTGTTAATCTATGTGGGAATGATATCTGGACTTACATCCAATTTTTACTACTTGTATGACCTGTGCACTTGCAGTGTCATAGACTAAACCTGTACTTCTCGACCGAACACAAAGGAATTTTTATTCAATTAAAGCAAGTATATCCAATTTTAACATAGATGCAAGAAGAGTGTAAGGTACTTGTAACTATGTTAATTTTGAGGGGTTTTAGTCTATATAATCATAGGCAAACAAAAATCTCCGGAGAAGCTTGCTTTTTTTTTCTCCCTCCTCTATATCTCTCTCTCTAACGTTTTGTTCTAGATCAAATTGTGAGATATTTTTTATTTTAGATATTTTCTTGATATTTATACATGAGACATGTGGCTCACATCGTGCCACGTGTCACGCTTCCTCGGTCCTTTTTCACCCCGAAACAATTTATTTCATCCCGATTTAAATTCCATCTATTGTAAATGGACATTCTTTAAATATTTGACATTTTTCAAGATTTTTCTAAAAATCCCGTTTTTTTTTTGTCCACTCGATCACCGCGTTCCTCGAATTTAAAATCTAATCCGCCTCAAAATTCAATGAAATTTGTCCGGTGGATCGCATTACGTAGACATTCGAGTAGGAATGTGTATATTTTTACTCTGAATGCATTTGATCACTCAGCATGAGCACTTAGGATGGAACCCTCAGAGGAGATTATCACTAACAGGCTCGCTTCACCCCCGGTCAGTGTGATCCCTTTTCGTGCACAATAATACTGTGTCCAGCTAAGGCACTGCTGACTCGGGCATATAAGACCGCATATGGGATGAGAGCCGGACATGGCTTTGTTTTGTTTTGTTTTTGTCTTATATTATATTCGAGCAGAACCAAAACATATATACCTTTTTGGTATCAAAGGAATTTTAAAGAGACAGTGATTATAGTCTATCATATATTTTTGTATATTGTGAATTAAATATGCAGGAATGAGTCTCGATATATGAGACATGTGAGTGTGATATCGGGGCACCCTATATCCACAGGTTTCCGCAGGTTAACGGATTGTCAACGGGACCCCCAGGATAGGGGCGTCTTAGCAAATGTTTTTATTTTGTTTCTTTTATATTTTATTTTCAATTGTTATTCGTGATTGAAATCTTACATAAAAAATTGTATAAATGTTTTCAGTTAAAATGAGGATAATTGGTTTTTGAGTTTTTTTTTAAATTAAATTACTATTATAAAAATTATTTTGGACAAATATGTTATATGATTGCTAAAATAAATATCAAATAATATATTTGGGAAGTTAAAAATATTTTAGAAAAGTATTTATCTTTTCATCTACTGATCAATAGTTTTTCAAAAAAGTCGTTCAAGCTTGGCTCAAGCGATAAAGGGATAGGATGTGATAAGGGATTTTCCAGGCTCGGATCATTATAATTAAGAGTATAATACAACAATATGATATACAAAGTGAATGGATGTAAAAAAAAAAAAGTTTTAAAAAAATAATTATACATACTTTTTGAAAATAAAATAGTAAATTGATAAAATTAAAGGAAATTAATAAGAAAAATACAAAAGAAAATTTACTGTCATCAATTTTAAGCATGTAAAATACAAATCCCAATTCAATAATAATATAATTTTTTCATCGATTTAATGTTTAAGTTTTAATGTAAAACCACACATCAACTATTTTACAAATGCAAAAGTTAATTTTATTTGTACTTTTTGTAGTGTTTGCATATTTTTTTTTAAAAACAACTCGAAAATGTTTTTCAATACAAAGTTGATATAGCAATTGTTAAGTTGATAGAACTATTTAACATTTGTATTAATAAATAGGAAAAAATAACAAAACATTGATATCTTAAATACAAAGAAAGTGATGATAACCATAAATATTATATATTTATGACAATTAAAAAATATATATTTAAATTATATATAAAATAATTAACTTAAAAAATCTCACAAAATTAACAAAATTATAAATTTGTCTCATGTGCATTAGTATAAAGACTAAAAGCACAGTATATAAGATCAGGTAAGATATAGTAAAGAGGAGGTATATATATAAAGAAAAGAGTAGAAAGAACTATATGCTGTGTCCATAATGTGTTCTAAGAATAGAGTATATAATGATGTAACGCGAAGGAAATAAATATAAAATAATAAGAAAATTTTCCTCATTTTTATCACTTTTTTGGTGAGAAAAATCTCTCCAAAGAAAAATCCATTGGATAAAAATAAATATAAGATTTTTTTTCTTTCTCAACCAAATTCCTTCCTAAATCAAAGTCTATCGCTTCAAAACAAAAAAAATCTCGTATTTATAGTTTTATTTGTGACTTAAAATGAGAAATTTGATAAAGGAATGATCAACATCTTTTAGCTTCTCAAATAGTAGCCTATAACTTTATTTTTCAGCATCAACAATACAAGAATATCTTTAAAAAAAATCCAACATTGATTAACTTTTTAAGACATGTCTCAAATGATAAAAAAGTGAGATGGATTTACGGGAGATCTCACTTTCTCAATTCAATTCTAACAACAAAGTACTTATAATAATGAAATGTAAAATGAATTGAAGGTAAAAAAATAAATTATTAAATATATGAGTTAGTTATCCAAAATCATTCATTATTTTTTAAGGAGAAAAAAGCTGCTTTTTAAAGTATTTAAAAAAAAAAAAAAAAGAGTTAGATAGTGGGTGGGAAGCAGAAACCAATCAATCCCCTTTGTTATACACACTTAAATTTTATCAAAATTATATATCGTAATTATATTGTAAAAAAAATATTGACTTATTTTAGGTTGTGTTTGTTAGATTAATTTATTAATTATGGACTAAGCATAATCATATTATAATTTTAATTGTGTAATTGTGCATGTTAATTATGGGTCATTTATGAGTTGTTTTAATATTAACTAGATATGGGTCTATGGTTCTATCTTTTTTTTTTTGCTTTGGTAAGCCTATTGGACCAAAGCTCAATCGCTCCTTTGTGTTCTATATATATATATAAGTAAGTAAAGCCCTATAATTTTACAAAGGTTTAGTAAAACATACTTTGGGGAGAAAGAAAGAACTATCTTCAACCCTAGCATTTCTTTGATTTCATCCCTTGCATACTTTGGAGACTAATGGTAACCAGCAATTCTAGATCCATGCCAAATATGTTTTCTACACACTACAAATTGATATGTTTCTTTGTTTAATTAAGTTATTATTTTGTAATGTATTTGTTGGGTCTTTTGATTATTGATCAATTGTTTTGGGATCAATAAATACTCTTGATTTTATAAAATAATTTAGAATTGGTATTAGAGCTACGTTAATTGACATTGAAACTGTCAAATTTGTTTCAATGTTGAAAGGGTTTTTGGTCCTTCCACATAGTAGTAGCTAAAAAGGTTTGACCATTTATGTCAGAGTCTCTTTCCCTTCGTTCAAAAGTCCTCTCTTCTCATGGAGAACATCTCGAGGGAGTTGCCCGAGTACTAGGCTCATCTCATTGAGAACATCTCAAGGAGGTCACCCGAGTATAAGACTCATCTCATGGAGAACATCTCAAGGGAGCTGCTCGAGTACTGGGCTCATCTCATGGAGACCATCTCAAGGAGGCCACCCGAGTACAAGGTTCATCTCATGGAGAACATCTCAAAGAGGTCACTCGAGTACAAGACTCATCTCATGGAGAACATCTAAAGGGAGCAGCCCGAGTACAGGGTTCATCTCATGAAGAACATCTCAAGGAGGTCACCCGAGTACAGGACTCATCTCATGTAGAACATCTCAAGGGAGCAACCCAAGTACTGGGCTCATCTCATGGAGAACATCTCAAGGAGGCTGCCCGAGTCCGGGCTCATCTCAAGGAGGTCACCCGAGTACAAGGCTCATCTTATGGAGAACATCTCAAGAAGGTCACCCGAGTATATGGCTCATCTTATGGAGAACATCTCAAGAGAGCTGCCCAAGTACTAGGCTCATCTCATGGAGAACGACTCATCTCATGGAGAACATCTCAATGGAGCTGCCCGAGTACCGGGCTTATCTCATGGAGACCATCTCAAGGAGGTTACTCGAGTACAAGGCACATCTCATGGAGAACATCTCATGGGAGTTGCCCGAGTACTAGGCTCATCTCATGAAGAGCATCTCAAGGGAGCTGCTCAAGTACTTGCTAAAAAAACCATAAGATGAGTCTAGTACTCAAGCGGCCCCCTTAAGATGTTCTCCATGAGATGAATCCAGTACTCAGGCAGCTCCCTTGAGATGTTCTCCATGAGATGAGCCCTGTACTCGGGTGACCTCCTTGAAATGTTCTCCATGAGATGAACCTTATACTCGGGCGGCTCCCTTGAGATGTTCTCCATAAGATGAGCCTTGTACTCGGGTGACCTCCTTGAGATGTTCTCCATGAGATGAACCCTGTACTCGGGTGACCTTCTTTAGATATTCTCCATGAGATGAACCTTGTACTCGGGTGGCCTCCTTGAGATGGTCCCCATGAGATGGTCTCCATGAGATGAACCCAATACTCAGGCAGCTTCCTTGAGATGTTCTCCATAAGAAGAGAGGACTTTTGAACGGAGGGAAAGAGGCTCATATAGGATTGGTCAAAGACGTGAACCTTTTCAACTATTACTTTGTGGAAGGTCCAAAAACCCTTTCAACTGTGTTTTCTGAGTTTTGTTTGAATGTGTTGTCGGTCTCGAAACCATGCTATGGAAAGTAAAATCGCTATCTGGCAATTCATGTCAGTTTCTCTTTCTTTTGTTATTCATTTTGGTTTCTAGCATATTTCAATCATGGAATCTTTTATCATTACTTTTTATTTTGACATCAACTACAACCATGAGAACAAAGAATGGATATCAAATTTCTATCATATATATATATATATATTATTATTATTATTATTATTATTTTATTTGTTTATTTGATTGTGAATAACAATCACGATTTACGATAATAAAAAAAAGGTAACATATAGCAATTACGATTTACAAGAACAAAAAAAAAAAAAATCCTTTTAATCGTTTAATTCATTCACGTGTTTGGGAATAAAATAATAATAAAAAAACGTTTTTTTTTTATTTGAATCAATTACAGTTTTGGGAAGAATTTTATTTTTTAAAAAAGGTATATATATTAAAGGATATGTTGGGCGCCACTTTAATTACTTTTATGTTTTTTTATTATTAAAACTTTATTCCATGAGATATCATGGATTTTTTTTTTAAATTTCATTGCCATTAATTGCACTAGAGAATTTGACGTTCCAATCAAATAAATTCTTCCTTCATTATTATCATTATTTATCTATTCATTTGATTATGTATGAGAAAACTATACTTTTGTCTTTACGTTTGCTTGACAAATCTTAAAGGGAAAGATTTAATTTATTTATTTATTTATTCCTTTCTTCTATTCATTGCTGAGAGGTTTTCAGGAAATAAATATAATAAAGTTCTTTTTATTAATTTCTTAATTTTTTTTTGGGATTTTTCATGGGTATGTTTGAAGCCAAAATTTTTGTTTTTACCCAATTATTAGTTTTCTATCCCATTAATCATTAAATTTGGTTATGAAACAAAAAATTGAATATTTTTCCCAACTCTGCAATATTTTTATTGTTTCCTTTTTCACATATTGCTTTAGCTATTTATGTCTATTCTATTTGTGATTATTTATAACATCATATTGTGAAAAAGATTAAATTCTTATTTTTTACTTGGGTAAAATTAATAAATGTCGAATGCTTTTATGAACTTGCCTTTCGTTAGTTTGAGTATGTCGGATATTTTTGGAATTGATGTAGCCACTGTTATTTCTTTCATCTTGCGCATCAATTTCGCTAAGATCCATACGGATAGTGAAATTGTCCTATTGATGACTTCATTATTTGGTATGATGTTTAGTTTGATGAATAGATTTCACTAAGTGTTTGAATGACACAATTTTACTATCCTATCGGTGGTAATGTATTTGGTTGTTACGACTAGTGAATTGCTCTTACCTGTGTATGAGTCTTTTTGTATTTTATAGACTCTAACATTTGGTGACTAATTTTGTGGGTCATTTGGTAACTAAAAGAATGGAGCAGTTTGCATGTCTTTGTTTTACATGTATTTTTTACATTGGTCTCTTATTTATTTTCAGCTTTGAGCTTTTCTCAATTCTCTGCCATCACAAAACTTAATGGGACTAATTATAAGTAATGGATTAAATCTCTTATGATGAATTTGACAATTATAAAATTGAACATGGCCTTAAATGTTGAAGCTCCCCCAAAACCCACTACTGAGAGTTCTGCAAAGGAGAAAAAGTCCTATGAGGACTAGGAGTATTCTAACAATTGTTGTTTGATGATCATGGAGAACCATATGGAGGATTCTATTTATGAAAGTATTCCCAAGACTGAGAATGCAATTGAGTTCTTGGATGTCGTTGGTAAGAAATTGTTGACCGTATTTTGTTATATAGACTAAGCTGTGCAAACAAAGTTATGACTCTGCTACCAAGGACTAAATTAAGTCCCTGGCAACAGCTCCAAAAACTTGTTCGACAAAAATATGATATAGATAGACCAGTGAACAAAAAAAATTATATATAAACAAATTTATGGAACTGCTACCAAGAACTATTATCTAATCCCTAACAATGGCACCAAAAACTTGTTAAGACCGAAATGTGATGAAAATATATGTTTGTCCTTTTTTTTGTAAACTGGATTAATTAAAGATTTTGATTGGTCTTAATCACTGCAAGTGCACAGATCGTACAAGTAATAAAAGTGGATTTTCATTAAGTCCATATATAGTTCCCATGGGGATTGAGGATAAATTATAAAACCAATTACCCAAACTACTCAAGATCTTTACTATTTGAACTCTAACATTAAGATGATTGGAAAAAGAATGAAATAATCTGAAGTAATTTCACTAGTGTACATTAGATATTAATAAGAATGGAGTTGAGAGTTCACTGAGTGAGACAACACGAGGACATAGATCAATGACTAATTGCCATTTTCTACACCATTTTAATTCTTAACTAAGCCATTAGTTGGAACGCTGAATCTGTCAAAGATGCATTGTAGTATAGTTTGGATTTCTCCCTCAACCATACCTTTCACTAATTAGAGATTCATGTTCATTTCTGACTCATGAATTTAATCAGCTACTTGTAAGATATAATCATCTTTCTAAGATTTGAGTTTTTTTTTTTAAATACTTCACACCCAGATCTTAGGACTGGAGAATTCTTGCCCCCATAGACAGGATATTACGCTCTTCTCCACCCTGGGATGGCACCTCATCCTTATCATCGATGAAATTCTCCATCTCCTTGATTAGATCTTTGCTAACACGGGATCAGAATCCTTTCATCAAAGAGAGGAGAAACCTCTGATTTATTAAACTGATACTTCATCAAACTATCCTAAAAAATGAGTAAGTTAGTGATCCATTAGAGTAACCTTTCAGAGTTCATTAGTTCCAAAGTATTAGTCTACCATACCCACAAAGAACTGCTTTATACCCTCAGGATTCTCCATCTCTATGTCACTCAGAGGGCCTCCTGGAAATCAGAGCAAGATACAATACTTTGCTTAGGTACACGGTACTAGTGTAGACCCTCAATTTTTCCCCTCAGCACTTGCATTTATCCTATGGGTGTCACACTCACCCGTCGTTCTCATATAACACCATTAGGGCCCTTTTAGACTTAGTCTGTCTCCGAGCCTTGGGTGGGCTTGTATATGGTCCATTGAATGCATATGTAGTTCACTTTAGAGTGTCATTGTGGCTTCTTTTTTTAGTTATTAGCATCGTCTACAGGCAGCTGGGCCTTCACGAGGTTTTAGCTCAATCAAAGTTTATTAGAGTATGTCAAATTCGGAGCACTTGAGCTTGTTTCGATCGTATCTCCCTTGTCCGAACTCAGAATCGTGTGCCGTTTATTTTGTTGGATTCCTTATTCGCCAAGGAGTTTCTGTTAAAATTCTTAATTTTTGTCAACCGTTTGACCAATCGGTTTGACTGGTTCATCAGGGCAGTACATATATAACACTGTTTTTTTGGTGGTTTTGGCGAGCACTCCTCCTTGTTTGATCATATCTCCCTCATCCGAACCTGGAATTGTGCACCATTTTTTTTTTGGTCTCCTTATTCTTCAGGGAACATTCTATAAAAACTTCATAATTTTCCTCAACCGACTCCCACGGCTGGCATCCGGTTCAATCCGCTTAGTCGCACGCCTTGTGGAGCTGACGGTGATCTGAGCCCAAATCCTATATGGTTCAGGCCCATAAGCTCCAGCTCGACCTTGGGAAATATTGTGGATCTATTTTGAGCCTTGGTTGCTCTCAGGCCCACCATGAATCCATATGACTTAGTGGTGAAGCAAACTAAAAAAAAAAAAAAAGGAAAAAAACTAAAAGGTTGTTAGCTCTGAATGCAAGAGCATTACTTATGGGTGTGTATCCCATGTTTGAGGAGCTAATCCGCAGTTGAAAGTGGCAGGAACAAGGTGGGTTCAGAGGCTAAGGTAGGGTTTCTAATATAAAGGCTAGAATGGAAGAAGAAACCGGGAGCTTTTTTTTTTTTTTTTTCCTAGTATTTTTTTGGGGGGTGGGGTGATACTGACCCAGGATCTTTCGCTAGATTCACTGACCGAAAGAGACTCTGCCACCGAAGTAAAATAAAGAAGAGAAAAAACGGGGGGATAGCCGTGAATCCTACAGTATGCTCGAAACGTGCGACTAACCTTCCCCTACAACGCTTGGCTAGGGACCACAGGTATGTGCTTTAATGTTGGGTAATGAATTTCACATGGATGCTTTGTGTTTGAGTGTCATGCATGCTTGATATGTTTGTTGGCTAACCTTTGATGTAGCGCGTGGCTAGGGACCACAGGTACGTGCCATTTGCCCTTTTGGTTGAGTGTTTTTAAGCATGCTAGATACCAATTAGGTTGGTATGATCCAAATTGTATGTTTAGCCTAGGAGACTATTTGATCTTTGACCCATATGCTCCCACATACCCAATTCACTAGTAGAGACCGAGTTCCGGGCCTAGAGGGGTATACCTCATAAGGCACCTTCCGATAGGTACTCTGATCCTGACCCGGTAATTAGCTTTGCACCGCTTTTTCCATATTGAGTCATTGGGGTTTTTTGTTCTTACTTGGTTTTCCCTTTATAAAAATAACAACAAAAAGTAAGTGGCGACTCCAAAGAAAAACTGTTCCTCCTCGAGGATGGATTTTGTACCCGAAATCAACCCACATTTTCTTTCATTTAAAAGCGAGTCGCGCCGGCCGCGGGATCTGCAGGGTCCACAAATTGCGACTCCCGTTGGAGACAAAACCCAGAATCTCTGGTTTCATTAGAGGATCAAGCTTGAACTTGAGTTGGGTATATTGGAGCACATGGTTCTCTGATCAGGAGGCTCTTGGGCTACATAGATGACTGATGATCATACACTTGATTAGTATTTGGCTTGCATTTGTGATTTATTGATGCTTGTGTGTTCACCTGTTGGATTATAGCATGCTTTCTCATTATTGATTGATATTTAGCTATGACATTTGGGATTAGGCTTAGAGGATCAGAATGTGTGTAGATTTTGTGGTAGGCTTGCTCTTTGTGCATGATTGTTTGTTGCATGACCGTTCCTTCCTCGCATGACCGTTGCCGCTGTGTTTCGTGGGCATGTGTGTATCCCCTTACTTCCGAATCACTAGTCTTGGTTAGCCATTCCTCATGGATTGCTTATGTTGTTTTGGAGTCATTACCAATTGTTTGCCTTCGACCAAGCTAGGGGTTTGGAATAGGGTCTAGCATAAGGGCTATATCGATGTTTGGGAGCACTATGGAGATGACGGATGTCTGAGCAATGAAGATCTGTATAGCCCTGAGCTAGATTTCATGGATAACTGATTGGCCAGTGTGTCACTTTGATTGTTGGTTAGGATCTTAGGTTGTGTATCCTTGTGGGTACGGTCATCTAGCCTTTTAGGACTTGCCTTTTCTCTTTGTTAGCTTTTGAGCCACCTTACCCCTAAGGTATACCATGTCGATCTCGCTCCCGGCATGGAGCCACATCGATTAGCTGATGTCACATGTCAGCTCATTCCCTCGCAGGATTCAGGATTGCACATCGATTGGATTTCCGCATTGATAGTCACAGGGACTGAATTACCCCTTTCCTTTTGTAGGATTGTTGATAAAGAGCGAATTCGTTCCCTGCTTGACTGTGACGGAGGTAGACTTGTTAGAAATTCAAACTACGCTTAATTAAAGGCATCAAATCATGTGAGATATGGACCCTCGTGACACTAATGTCGACCTTGCCGGGCCGAGATTACCACTACGGCATCTCTCCCGGATGCTATATCGACTCCGGACAAAGGATTGATGGGCATCAGGCCCAACCATTGCCAATTTCGGGGAGCACCCCGCATGAATCTACTACACCTCCACCACCACCAGCATCATCTGGACCCACTATACAACAGGACTATATAGTTCCATCTCCACCACCACCACCTGTTCAATCAGCCCTACGGGCTGGAGCATTTGTACTACATGGTCAGACTGAGACCACGCCACATTCTGTTGTGGTCCCCGCACCAATTATTGATGACACTCAGGCCCGTATCGATAGGATTGAGCAGAGGATCAAGTCTTTGCTTGTTCTTGATGGAGTTATGGGTTGGGACGGATATGATGACCTTCTAGTGGCAAAATTGCCGCTCGCTCTCAAGATGCTGGATATCGAGAGGCACACGGAATGGTGCCCCCAGATTCACTTGATGGGGCCAGACAAATGGCTGTTGGCGCGCGTGTACGTATCGATGAGGCACGTGATGATCATGCTTTTCCCTCTGTCGCTGAGTTGTGCTACTCAGCGTTGGTTTGCATTATTGGACCCTTCGAGGCATAGGACATGGGCTGATTTGGGACAGGAGCTTACTCGACAAAGATTCTTTTAATACCGTATGCACGTATCCCAAAGAGAGTTAGAGGCCCCCGTGCGCAGGCCGTGATGAGTCGTCATTTCATTCATCTCGCCGGAGAGAGAAGATTGCACGTATTGAGATAGACCCTCGTAGCGATCGATCAAGATGATTATGCGCAGTCTTTAACCCCGCTTTACTAGGCATCTCGCTTACCTCAGACGCATTCTCGATCATCGTTTAGCCCCCATGGCATCGAGGAGGGCAGGTTATCTGGGAGGATTACGCGCACTTTCCCCTTCTCGCACTCTATGAGCAGCGCCATGGTCGACCCGACCATCGTATGTCGGTGCCATTGGCATGACAAGACATAGGTCCCTACGCCACCTTCCGTCTTGTGAGGCGCTGCACACCTCCTACCAAATGTGATACAACGGATTAGTACAGACAAGCTACTTCTTTGAGGCCGACTAGGCCTACTTATCTACATCCGCCACCATAGCCAGTATATGCTACACAGGCGCCTCAGAGGCCACATGTATAGTACCATCAATAGTATAGAGCACCGCCTCCACTGAGGTCGGCCAGACAGTTTACATAACTCGGGATGCCACTGAGCCGAGCATTTCAGAGATTGGTGGAAGAGGGTTTGATTGTTCCACTACCACCTAGACCACCACCACAAAATTTCTGCCCACCCGTGATTCAGACCGATCTTCACTGTGCCTATCATCAGAGAGTGGGTCATGATACAAATAGTTGTGCAACATTGAGGCATGCTATTCAGGACTTGATTAATCAAATACTCGTTGATTCAGATACCCCCGAGTGACCATGGCACTACTCCCCACCTTCATGACACTAGAGCCGCACTTACCCCTCAGGGTATACATTCGATTGAGTTTTTGGGATATGAGATATTCATGATGGGATGGGATGGAGGCTCAGCCAATTTGTTTGTATGTGACTGGTTTAAGTGGGATACACCCATGGTCACAGGTCTCCATGGCATTTAGATTGATTCCAGATGATGTTCCTCAACAGAAAATAGTATCGCTAGTATACTTGCAACATGTTCCTCCCATGGCACCCTTCATTATGTTCCCGGAGGAGTATGGGCCAGTGCATAGAGATGTCTAGATTGTTACGAGGAGTGGGAGGGTAGCTCAGCCCCCACCTGTTGATAGACCTTTTGCTGGAATTGATGCTAGAGATGAGATTCAGAGGGAAGATGATGAGATTTTGCGCCAGCTGCGCACCACTCTGGGCGGATTTCCATTTAGCTTATTGTTCACTACCCGTCACATAGAGACGATTGATCGCATCGCATGAATTAGATGATATTCATATCCATCCAGGATTATCACTGATAGTGATGCACATAGTGTTCACATGATTTACCACCCGAGGGATCGCACTATGTTCATCCTTGTTCATCGATGTTGCTTGTCTGTGCTCGTGAAGGTGCCATCCGCTTGTTAGACAACGCCCGCCTTAATCTGTCCACCGTTACCGGCCATTGTTGGGATTTTCACCATTCGATTAATATCCATACGCACCGCTTCGAGCTTATGACGACTCGTGAGGACGCTATGGGTACTCACTACACATGTCATGATCGGTCCAATCAGATACCCCATACTCTTTTAGGTTTTGAGGATCCAGTCATCCTTTAACCTGCTTTTGGGCCGCCCTTGGATTCATGAGGTGGGTGCTATACCATCTTCACTTCATCAGAAGGTGAAGTTCATACACGAGGGGCGTATTATCACGATACAGTCTGATAGAGATGTTATTACTTTCTCTGAGTCAGTGTTACAGATCAATCACAATGAGGACTACTTGCACTTGACCGGGTTTACTTTCGACGAAGTTCAGGTTGTTAGCCTAGAGGATGACCGTAGGGACATGGTGCCTATGTCTTTTGATCAGCACAACAACACTTTAGTGCTTAGCATGATGAGAGGCATGTCTTATATGCTTGGTTTGGGATTGGGTCGCCGCCAGCAAGGGCCACGTGAGTTTGCTTTCACAATTGATCACGACATACCATATGGATTAGGTTACACTCCTTCTAAGGATGATGTAGGACACATGGCGATGCTGTGCCGAGATAGGATGAAAGCTCGCTTGTCCCGGGTTCCATTCGATTACCCCCTTCGCCCATACACTTTTCAGTTGGCTGACTATTTTACTAGAGGATCAGAACATGCACCCCACACAGAAGGAGTTGACCATGTTTCGAAGATGGCAGAGATTCGGGGCATTCAACAGCCCAGACGTATGTGTTTTGAGTTTCTGCCATCATCGAGCCACCTGAGGCCATGATAGTTGCACCCCCATCATCGGATCGAGCCAGTGTGTTTTCCATGTGCTTTCTTGAGGAGGTCCCTGACTATGACCTGCCTATGGATTTGGGAGATGGTCTCGATGGTGTGATTTTGTCTGATACTTATATGGATGCAATGGACATGATAGACCGGTCGTGATCTCGACACGTACCGCTTGGGCCCTATTCTGCTTTTGACATGTTTGGAGTTTCTATGATTAATACTGATGATGTGATACTTTATGACGCTTGCATTGACGTGATGGACATGATCGGCACTGGCCGCATTCTAGATGCTTCCCCACCCAGGCCCCGATCCGCTTTTGATGTGTTTGGAATTTCTATGCTTGAGTTTGATGGTGATGGACTTATTGCTACTGATATTACTCATGATACTGCTTCTCGCTGAGGGAGCCGCCTCGACTCGCGGACCCACCTCTTTCTTTTGACACTATGTCCGGGTTTGTCACCCGCTTTGATGACTTTCCTGATGATAATAATGACATGAGTATTTTCAAGTATTTGCCTGTGTCACAGCGTTTTCCTTTGGTTGCACCACCAGCTCCCGCAGCACATGTATGCGATGTTAATGATATGGAAGACATAGATGACCTATTGGGTGGTAAGTCAGAGTCTAATTTTGATACAAGGGACGTGAAAGTTAACTGCTTCAGCACAGAGTTGATAGATTTTAGGTACCAGACGCCTCAGTGGAGATTATGATTGGCTCTTTCCCTACCTCCCGATGAGGAGAGGATTGATTTGGACTCACTCAAGTCATACTCTTGGACGTATTTGCATGGTCGCATGAGGACATGCCAGCCTGACCCAACTATAGTCTCAAGATCACCCGCCCATTCGCCACATGCTAGCCGCTTGCCAGAATCGAGGGAGACTACATCCGATGGAGTTTAGGTTAAGGAGGAGATCTCGTACAACCTGGCAGAGCCATTTCCCAGCAAGTAGTTGAGCATCCCGAGGAAAGTTGGCACGTCGCCCCGTTCCCCAACCGCGACGACTAGGTTGGGAAGCTCAGGTTGACTTTCGAGATTTGAATAAGGCACTCTAAGGATGATTTTCCTCCCACACGATATGTTAGTTGACAAAGATCACAGGCAACCCTATGTTGTCCTTCATGGATGGGTTTTCTGGGTATAATTAGATTTTAATGGCTCAAGAGGATATGGAGAAGACTTCTTCATCAATCGGCGGGGGTACTTACTTACTATCTAGCTGTGCCATTTGGGTTGAAAAATGCAGGGGCCACCTATCAAAGAGCCGCTACTACTTTATTCCATGATATGATGCATAAAGATGTCGAGGTATATGTGGATGACATGATAGTGAAGTCCGTAGACATGGCATATCACTTAGCAGCCATACAGAGGTTCTTTGAGAGGATCAGACAATTCAGATTGAGATTGAATCCTAAGAAGTGCACCTTTGGGTTAACTTCTGGGAAATTGTTGGGTCACATTGTTAGTGAGCGCGGTATAAAGGTTGATCCAGAAAAGATCAAGGCCATACTTGACATGCTCGCTCCGAGGACTGATAAAGAGATAAGAGGCTTTTTAGGCAGACTACAATACATCAGTCGTTTCATTGCTAGACTAACAGACATATGCTAGCCTCTCTTTCATCTTCTGAGGAAGAACCAGCCTACGGTTTGGAATAATGATTGCCAACGTGCTTTTGAGAAGATTAAGGAGTGTTTACTTTCTCCCCCAGTTTTAGTGCCTCCCACACCAGGGCGGCCCTTGCTTCTATATTTGTCAATTTCAGACATAGCTGGGATGCATTTGGCTCAAACATGATTCAAGAAAGGAGCGAGCCATTTTTATTTCCTGAGTAAAGGATGCCGAATACGAGTGCAAATGCCATTATGATTGGGCGCTCATACGTTAGCTGGGCCACCAGAGACTCCTAGGCACTATGTGACCCGAAAGTATTCCATACTTTTAGTCTCTCGATTGGATCCATCGAGATATTTGTCTCAATCGACCTGTTATGACCGGGCAGTGTAGACCCTCACTCTTTTCCCTCAACACTCTGCATTTATCCCTATGGTGTCACACTCACCCATCGTTCTCATATAACACCATTAGGCCCTTTTAGGTTTAGTCTCGTCTCTCTCGCCTCGTGGGCTTGTATGTGGTCCGTTGAGTGCGTATGTAGTCTACTCTAGAGTGTCGCTATCGCATCGTGCCATAGAAGCAAAGTGGCTTCCCCGGTTTAGCTCAACGGAGTTTGTTTATATGTCAAATTTGGAGCACTTGGAGCTTGTTTCTCGATTGTATCTCCTTTGTCCAAGCTCAGAATTGTTCAACGTTTGTTTTGTTGGATTCCTTATTCGGGCCAAGGAGGTTATGTTAAAAATTATACTTTGGTCAACCGCTTGACTAACTTGCCGACCGGTTCGTCGATGTAAGTATGTATACAACAATCGTTTTTTGGGTGATTTCGACAAGCACTCCTCCTTGTTTTGATCATATCTCCCTCATCCAAACTTCTGAATAAAATCTGCTTTTTTTGTTGGTCCCCTTATTCTTCAGTGGAACATTCTATCCAAATTATAATTTTCCTCAACCCATCGACCGGGGTCGGGCATCTCGGTTCAAACCCAAGAAGCTGGGGGACAGCTTGTGTGGAGCACTGTTTTTTGTGATTTTGGAGCCCAAATCCTAATGGTTCGGGCCCATAAGCTCCAGCACAACCTTGGGAAGTATTGTGGGTCTATTTTGGGCTTTGTCTTAGGTTACATACAGCCCACCATGAACCCATGTGGATACTTCAGGGTGAAGTGTTTAAAACTTAAGTGATTCAGCTTCGCATGGGAAATGCTGAGGAGAGGAGGAATGGGAAGCTATTTCGAGACTGATTGGGGATCTTTCCAAAGCTTGAAGGAGAGAAAACGAAGAGGCTTTGATGGCTGGAGGTGGGAATTAGTATAAAAGGACATAGAGATCGATTGAGAGGACCTTGGGAGGGCACTTTTCGAGCCTCTGACACATCAAGCTACGGGATCGGGATGTAGCTGGTTTCTGTTCAGTTTTATGAAGAGGTAAGAAATGGAACCCTGGCTCCACTTCATTCTATACAGGATATTCTGACCAAATTTTAGGTTTTTTTCTCAACTATTTGAACCCGGCCACGCTCATACGTGAGAGCCATTCCAACTAAGTCACTGAACGCGCCGCGCTTGATTTGTTTTGTTGGTTCTCACCATCCAGCTGAGAATCAATCACCGTTTGTTTTAGATTCCTGACTCAAAGAAGATTCTGACAATTTTTCGCATTTTCTCAAACTCATCTGGACTGGAGTTAAAACCAAACCAGCCGGTTCATTTGGTTCGGGGCCTTGCCGGAACGGGCAGTTTGGGTGGTTTGATTTGTTTGTGCTGGTTCTTGGTTATTCGAGTCGAATTGAACCTCTGTTTGTCTTGTTGATCTCTGAATTTGTGGGCGGAAGGTTCTTGAAGATTTTTGAAATATTTTGTCAAACCATCTGACCGGTTGAAAACCGAATCCAGCCGGTTCGTTTGGTTCAGTCGGCCGGAACGGCGCTTCGTGGTTTAATTTGTTTGTGTTAGTTCTGGTTATTCGGAGTTGGAATTGAACTCCGTTTGTCTTGTTGATTCCTGACTGTAAGAAGGTTCTGTAAGATTTTGAAATATTTTATCAACCATCTGGACCTGGGAAAAACCGAACCAGCCGGTTCATTTGGTTCAGCCTGCTGAACCAGCAGTTTGGGTATTTGATTTGCTTGTGTTGTCTTTTGGTTATTCGAGCTTCCTAGAATTGAACTCTGTTTGTCTTGTTGGATTCCTGAATTTGTAAGGAAGGTTTTGAAGATTTTTGAAATATTTTGTCAACCATCTGAACCGGTTGGGAAACCGAACCAGCCGGTTCATTTGGTTCAGTTTGCTGGAACGGCAGTTTGGGTGGTTTGATTTGTTTGTGTTATTCTGGTTATTCGGAGTCGGAATTGAACTCCGTTTGTCTTGTTGGGTTCCTGACTTTGTAAGGAAGGTTCTGAAGATTTTTTAAATATTTTTTCAACCATCTGGACCGGTTGGGAAACCAAACCAGCCAGTTCATTTGGTTCAGTTTGCTGGAACGGCAGTTTGGGTGGTTTGATTTGTTTGTGTTGGTTCTTGGTTATTCGGAGTCGGAATTGAACTCCGTTTGTCTTGTTGGATTCCCGACTTTGTAAGGAAGGTTCTGAAGATTTTTGAAATATTTTGTCAACCATCTGACTGGAAGTTGGGAAACCAAACCAGCCGGTTCATTTGGTCTCGCCTTTGTTTGAACTAAGAGTTTCTGGGTGGTTTGATTTGTTTGTGTTGGTTCTGGTTACCTTGGAGTTGAATTGAACTCTCGTCTTGTTGATCTATGAATCTTGAGAAGGTTCTACAAATGGAGCTCTCTCTCAACCGGCTGAACCGGTTGGGAACCAGATCGGCTCGGCTTGTTGGGTTTCAAGGGTCCTTCGATTTCATTTTAATTGAAGCCCAAGGACCTTTGTGAGTCCAGGCCCATCATCTCAAAATCAAATGAAAATATATTTAGGGTCTGAAATGGGGTTTATTTCAGGTTAATGTGGTTCCATTTTGGATTCTTGAGAATCAGGGTCTATGCGGTCCGAGGGTGATTAGTTGCCACCACACTTTAGCAGTCGTCGAGATTCGATTCCTTTGAGATGGATAGACGTGTTTGTATAGCTGGACAGGTGTTGTAGCATCAATGAGTGGCTGAGATGCAATGTATGGTTTCTCCTGGCTTGCTTTTTTTTTTTTATATTTAATTTTGAGAACAGTATGCCCGAAACGTTGATCGACTCTCTTATACAAATACAAGGGACCACGTGTATGTGCTTTTAGTGTTAGGTAAATGAATCACATGGATGCTTTGTGTTTGGAAAGTGCCATGCATGCTTGCTATGTTTGTTGGCTAACCTTTTGATGTAGCTGTGGCCAGTGACCCAGAGGTACGCACCATTTTCGCTTGGTTGAGTGTTTAAAGCATGCTTCATACCACCAGGGCTGGTCCGATCTAAGTTGTATATTTAGCCTATGAGAGACCTGATTTTTTGACCCATATGCTCCCACATACCTAATTCACTAGTAGAGACCGAGTTTCGGGACTAAAGGGGTGCTACCTCATATGAAGTACCTTCTCGATAGGTAATCTGATCCCCACCAAAAAATCTAGCTGCAGACTCGCTTTTTTTCCATACCCGGAGTCATCAGTTTTTTGTTCTTACTTGGTTTCACTTAAAAATAAAATAAAGTAAGTATGACTCCAAAGAAACTGCTTCCTCCGAGGACGGATTTTTCCAAACTCGAAATCAACCCACATTTTCTTCACATTTTCCTTCCATTTGTGTTGAGTCACACTACTGCGGATCGGTGAAAATCTACAAGAGCTACGAGACATGCAGATTGCGGATAGAGTTTGGATATTCGCATGTGACATAGAAATCGGTAAAGGAAGCATTATTGCGTGATCATTTGGCTTTCACAAGAATCGACGACACCAATCGACGATGATTTCCTCGGGATGAAAGCAATTTGTTTCAATGACCAAGACATGATGGCGCTTGTACTGGCGACCGCCTAATAAGCTCTGTGGTTTGGTATTGGTATCTTATTGATATCACCACAAGGTGATCACATTCCCAGATCAGTTCGATTAGTATTTTTTGATTATCACCGGTTGACGAATAATATAGTTGAATATGAGGCTCGCAGTATGGACCTAGAGATCGCGCTGGATCTTGGCATTAGACAGTTAGAGATCCATGGGGATTCCAACTTAGTAATATAGCAGACCTAGGGTATTTGGAGGACTTGAGATGAGAAACTGAAGCCCTACCATGCTTACTTAGACCTACTGGTTGCCAGATTTGACAAGTTGAGATATATACATCTCGTCTAGGTAGAGAATCGCTTGTCGATGCTAGCCACCTCGCTTATGTGTTGAGATTCCCTCGGGAGTGATTGCAGTGACCATCGCGATCGAGACCGTGTCCGCACCCGCTACCGTTGTTTGATCGAGATATCGGTGAATCGGATGAGCTACCATGGTGTCGCAGATATTTACTGCTTGTCATGTGGCGTTAATTCCCCGACAACCACATCCAAGGATAGGAGAGCATTGAGACAGTTGGCTGCCAGATTTGTTGTTTGTGGGGATGCACTGTATAGGAGATCGCCCGATGGCCTATTATTATTATGTGTGGACCGCGCCTCTGTAGATCGAGTGATGAGAGAGGTTCATGTAGGAGTCTGTGGCCCACACATTGGAGGCCGCATGTTAGCGCGTAAGATCATGAGGACTGGTTACTTTTGGTTGACTATGGAGACAGATTGTTGCCAGTTTGTACAGAGATGTCCGGAGTGTCAAATGCACAGAGACTTGATACACGTGCCACCTTCTGAGTTGCATGCACTTACATCCCCTTGGCCGTTTTCAGTATGGGGTATTGATATTATTGGAAAGATCTCACCCAAGTCTTCCAGTGGGCATGAGTACATCCTAGTTGCTATTGATTATTTCACTAAGTGGGTGGAAGCTACTTCTTATATGGATTGATAACGGCCAGAGTGGCCAAATTCATCAGATCGCATATTATCTGCCGATATGGGGTCCCTCATGAGCTGATTTCTGATAGAGGGGTGCATTTCAGGGGCTAGGTGGACATATTGGTTCAGGAGTATGGCATTCAACATCATTGATCATCTGCATATTGGCCATAGACTAATGGGGCAGTTGAGGCCGCGAATAAGAATATTAAGAGGATTTTGAGAAAGATGGCTAAGACTTCTAGGGATTGGTCAGAGAAGCTCCCTTTCGTATTGTGGGCTTATCGTACATCTTTTCGTGCCTCTACTGGGGCTACACCTTACTCTTTGATATATGGCATGGAGGCAAGGCCGCCGTTGAAATTGATGGATCCTGAGAGCAGCATTAGAGCATCGATATCCGAGACCGAGCGGGCTACCTCACACACCAAACTAAATTTTCCGGATGAGAGGATTGAGGGCAAGCAGATCATGTTCAGCTATCGAGGAAAATGACCCGTGCATTTAGAAATGGGCAAGTTTGTGAAGTTTAAAAGGCGACCTAGTCTTGAAAGTCCTGTGGGATTGATCGTGACCCTAGAGGCAAGCTTAGACCGACTGGGATGGGTCGTATGTTATTTGAGATTTGGACTCGAGAGGAGCCGCTGGTTGACAGACTAGATGGAAATCAGCCTCACTCCGAGTCACCAATGTGGATCAGCTGAAGAGGTTTTACGAGTGAGATCATGGTTAGAGGATAGGTGGCCATCATTTTGAGTAGCCATATTCCCTATTGCACACCCATACATTGATATATCCTATTGCTAGCCCTTTGAGCCTCACGCGGTTTATTATGGCCTATTCTTTTATGACTTATATATTTTTTTGGATTCGGCTGGGGCTTTTGCCCTCATGCGCTTTTATTTATTAATTGGATATGTGAGCATTATGAGCATTGTGTCATTCTCGCTTGTTCTTTCTCGCATCATCAGTTGCTTTCTTTTCTTTCCATTTTGCATCTTCACACCATCTACCTTTTGAGTCTAGTTTATCATCTCTATTCGTTTAATTTTTTATTTCTTTTATGTGATGATGATGCTCTCATCCCGCAGCTACCAATGCTTGTCACTGCTCCGCCTATAGGTTTTGATCTGAGATTCTAGTCGAGGGTACCATTTGAGATCGAGGTTTGAGGTTCTTTTGGCTGACTGAACTAGTATGGCATTCGGCCTCAAGGTTATTTTCATGTAAAAAAAAAACAATTTTTTTTTTTTTTTTTTGTGTTTGTCTGGTATTCGTTAATATACTTGGGATCATCAAAGGTCATTTAGGCTCGAGAGATTTATTATTCGTCTGGAGTCGAGCGAGCATTGTACCATCTTTCTCCATGGATCCGGTAATACATTGGGAAATATTTGATTGTTTCTCGCACCAGTCCCTGCATCATTAATTCCCGCATCACCACTCCCATCTTATAGTGACTTGCTTCGACTTGGTATTCCTGGGACGAGTTGTTCGTCGTTGTCACACATTGCCACATTTGTATCCCAACTTGTTTCTCCATTTTTTTGCTTTATCCATTCATCATTTTTCTTATCCCTTTCAGTCTTCTTCTACTGTTATTGATCGTCGTCTCGCTTCTTAAGTGACATGTCCTTTGGTGCACTTCACTTGTTGTTTGACATTGTTCATTCAGATGTTGGTTGAGTCACCTTGCTCATGAGATCTCATGTTTTCTTCGAAGCATTTTATATGGACAGGTTTTCGCTTTTACCGATTAAGTACCTAGATGTTGGATGTGTCTCGTTTGGGAGTATCGAGGGTCACATATTGCTTCACCATTTAGTTTGCTTGCATCAGGTCCATGATCAGGTACAGATGATACAAAGAATTGGGACCATTGATAACCCATTAGCTTGATGCTTTGACACGTTCACACTGGGGCATACCCCCATCCTATCATGTTGTCTTTGTCTTTTACGCATGTACACTGACAGACCTCGACCCGATACCCTGTGGTTCTCCAAAATTCCGCCGAGTGAAGTCCCACTGTACAATCCATAGGGAATACACAATGGAACCCCACCTAAGAAAGAAGTAAACACATGCAGTACCACGATACCTCAATTATATAGAAAAATCCACAACAGCTTAAATCCACGACCGACCTATCTTAATGTAGGTCATAACCACAAACATACGTAATAAGGACTCATATGAGTTCAATAATAATATCAGAGCATTCTAAGAGTATTTGCGAATTTAGGGTGCTAAATAAAGATAAATAAGTCCAATAAAACCAGATGTAGGATGAGATAAAGTACTACAAATTGTGAGCGTAAAGAGCGTAGGCCGACCGGGCGCGAGGTAGGCCCTACGAACTGCCTGGACCTAGGGAACAGATTTAAAACAAACAATAAACGTGAGATAATAAATCTCAGTGAAAGTGGCATAATTTATAAGGAAAATAATGTTTTATTTTCGAACATTTCTTCTCTCAAGACCTCACGTCCACTCTTTTGTAAGGTTCCCCATTTACAAACATTTCACAAAACCCAACTTTACCCAAGTCCAACAATATGAAATTCATGATCAAAAATTTAACCGTCATGATTTTTAAGAAAATTATCGCCTGAATTGTTCACAACCTAAAAATTGAGCATAAAGTATGTATAGTCATCATGTCGTAAAAATAATCATGAAAGTACCATAACCATAAATATTGAAATGGTTATACCTTAACGAGAAACCAACAATGTACCGTACCATATATCCATCATAAACCGTCTGCAACCCGACCACGACACCGCGTGGCAATCCACAAACCTTCGGTGCCAACCCGACCATCACGTGGCAACTAATAAACCTTCAAACCCGACCATCACGTGACAACTAATAAACTCGGGTAAACCCACCACGCGGGCAACTATCAAACCTTCTGCAACCCGAACATCACGTGACAACCAATAAACCTTTTGCAATCTCGACATCACCTACAGTGGGAAATAATATATAATCGCTTCTTACTCACATGTATCTTTCCAACGATACCGTATTATAATCATTTCACAAAATCTCAAAATCTCTTTCTTAAAACAATAAGTTTTCAAAGTGGTTTAAAACCTCAATCCACGACCCAACATATTTAATGCTCACATACCATCCATGAACTCAATAAAACTTCCAAATATTTAAAATGTTGACCAAATTCACTTGAAATGATAACTTGTTTATATGAAAACAGATCATTCTATTTATGCATAACCAACCATTCGATCAAATGATATATTTATTAAATAATTAACCATAATTATATACCAATATAATACCCCAAAACATTTAAACATATAAACCACTCACGACTACGTGACGCCGCCGTGCTCCCCCCGTAGGATTGTCTCCTGCCAGGCGTGAGTGCCTCGTAATATAAATAGAACACCACTTAGGCTCCAATAACTCCGAACTAACAACATCAGGATGCCCCGGGCGCCTTAGGAATAACTTTTTATAACTATGAAACCATCTAAATCGGGACTGACAGTCCACTACACAAGCAGGCCCTATAGACTCAGACTAAAATTGGGGCTTTTCACCGAGCACTTCTGAAATTGAACTCCGTCCAATAATTCATAAAAACATCCACTTCACTAATCCATCTTCACTTTGTCAACTGACCAATTGGTACTCACTTCCGCCCAACCTTCTCTGTAATTACCCAAACACCCAAAAATGGAAACCAACCAAACGACGCCCAAAATTCACAAACCATATATCAACAGAAAGCCCAAGAGACCGTAGAACACATCAAGACACTTTACCTGGTCCAAAGGTTGCCGTGGTGGCCGAAAACTCGATCTCAACAAATGGACCAACTTTGCTTCTTGTCGTATCTTCAAACCGTGAGGAATCCTGGGCAAAAGAGACCACCTGAATGAGTTCAGAGGGTCTAAAATGGTGGGAGGAGGTACGGGTCGGCCCCGAGGGCCGAAAAATGCAAAAATGGTGACCCACTGCGGCGCCGCCGCCGCCTCGGCCCGATCTCAGCCCGCTCGGGCGGCGTCAGAGTGAAATTTCACGGCCAGATCGCCTCACCTTGCTCCTCCCCGGCCGGCCAAGGCAGTAAGGTGGGTGACTGAGCGCCTCCTGCGCCTGAAACTTGAACGGCTTGAAAATGGGTCGAAACGACCCACGGTTCACGATTTTGAGAGCTTTTTCGGGGTTTTTGAGCTCGGGTGAGTGTCTTGGGGCTAGGTTTCATTTGGCATGCAAGGCTAGGGTTTATACAGCCTAGGGTCGCCAGTAAAACCAAAGACAACTTTGACACTGCTAAAACGCCGCTGTTTGAACTCTCCAGGTCATAACTTTTATCCGTATCCGATTAATGCTCAACTCCGTCATGAACCAGACGACAGGCCTACGAAATGCGTCTTAGTCAACCCAAAAATTATTCATCCTTGAAAAAGTCAACTTTGGTCCATACTAAGTGTTGGTCAAACTTGGTCAACCGTCAAACTTAGTCAAACTTGTCAAACGTGTTAAAAACTTGTGAAGATTTGGTACCGGTCATTACAACCTACTCCCTCTCTTTAAAGAAAAATTTCATTCACGAAATTGCACTGTGTCATGGAAGATGAGGCACAGCTTTGCCACCCTCCCATCCCAAGTCGCTCCTCGACTAGGTGGTTTCTCCAAAGGACTTTCACTAAGGATATTGTCTTGTTAAGCGAAGCTCCTTCTTCCCTACCCGCACTGCAGACCGGCCGCTCCTCATAGGATAAGTCATCCCTCGCCACCTCTCGTGCCTCTAACACACGTGTGAGGGATCTCGAGATATACTTCGTAGCATGGAGATGTGGAAACATTATGGACCCCAGAAAGCTCCTCCCGAAGAAGTCTAATCTGCAAGCCACTGACCTATCCTCTCAACAACTCAAAAGGTCCGGGCGTAGCGAGACTTAGCTTCCTCGCTTCCCCCAAAGGCACCACGCCCTTCCAAGGAGAGAGTTTTAAGAATACCCGATCCTCGACCTCAAACTCAAGATCCTTTCTACGCTTGTCCGCGTAGCTCTTTTGCCTATCTTGAGCTGCTTTCAACCTGGCACGTATAACATTAACCTTGTCCACGCGGCCAACTGGGGACCTAGTAATTTCCTTTCGCCAATCTCATTCCAACATAAGGGAGTGCGACATTGTTTCCCATACAATGCCTCATAAGGTGACATCTCAATGCTTGAGTGATAGCTGTTGTTATAAGTGAACTCTGCCAAAGGTAGATATTCATTCCAATGTACCTTGAATTGCAGTACGTATGACCTCAACATATCCTCCAAGGTTTGAATAGTCCATTCAGATTGTCCATCTACCAGGTAGTGCTGCACTCAAATTCAACTTGACACCTGCCCTTCATCATCCCTTCCAAAACCTCAAGTGAATCGATCTCTATCAGAGATGATTGACACTGGCACCCCATGCAAACTCACTATATGATTCATAAAGAGTTCTGCTAGTTTCTGAGGAGAAAACTTCTCATGAATAGGTAGAAAATGCGCGAACTCTGGGTGAGAGTCGATCAACTACACCCAAATGCCATCATATGTCTTTGAACTCGGGAGGGAGTTTGAATACAAAATCCATTGTAATGCGCTCCCATTTCCACCCGGATAGGTAAGGGCCGTGTTCGTAAGGCTTTTGTCTCTCCGCTCACTTGTTGACAAGATGAAGCACTTGGATACATACTCTAAGAATCCTCTTTTCATCCCCGACCACCAATATTCCTTCGTTGTACTCCGCACATCTTGGTACCATCACTGGGTGCATAGCATGCTGCAACTAAGGGCTTCCTCCAATACTGCTTTTTAACCTTCACCGCCTAACACGTACTTAGAACCAATCACCAAGGCCCCATCGTCTCTAATAGCAAAATCCGAATGTTCCCCTTCCTCGACCTTTTTTCTCATGCTCATCAAATAGGGATCTTCTAGTTGTGCCTCGAGAATTCGATCTACAAGTATTGGTCGTAGTTGGAAACTAGCAAAAAGTGCTCCTGAAGCATGCATCCCCAACTCAACACCCAACTCGCAAATCACCATCAATGGTTTATTGTCCGCAGATATAAGCCAAAGAGCTCGTGAGATCCCTCATCATCGTCATCACATTTTATTTTTCATCTGATGGTGTCACAGGTAATCGCACTATGAGTTCCATCCCCTTGCCTTGCTTCAACCCAAAGAACAAATATTTAAGGTTCTTATGGCCTGCAAATACTGGGCAAGTCGCCCGCACAAGTAATGCCCGGTTCAATGCTAAAATTCACGCAACAAGCCCAAGTCATGGGTAGGATAATTCAGCTCGTGTTTCTTCAACTGTCTGGAAGCATACGCCACAACTCTCTTATGTTGCATCAACACGCAACCTAAACCTTGGTATGAAGCATCGCTGTAAACCTCGAACCCCTCGTTGCCCTCTGGCAATGTCAAAACAGGGGCTGACGTCAACTTTTCCTTCAGTGTTTGAAGCTCCTCACACATGTCGGCCTACTCTAAATTTAACCCTCTTTCTAGTCAAACAAAGGAAGGGTCCCGCTTATTTTTGAGAACTCTATGAACTCCGCGGTACCTCTAATCCTAGGAAACTCCGCACTTCTGTCACCGTAGTTGGTTGTTCCCGCACACGCTCTACCTTCTGAGGATCCACATAAATGCCATCAGCAGAAACCACATGTCCGAGAAATCCCACTCGGCTCAACCAAAACTCACATTTGTTGAACTTGGCATACAACTGATGTTGCCTTAAAGTTTGTAACACCAAACCCAAATGTGTCTCATGCTCCAACTCGCTTCTCGAGTACACCAAGATATCGTCGATAAAGACAATGACAAATCGATCCAAGTATGGACGAAAGACCCGGTTCATCAAGTCCATGAAAGCTACTGGGCATTGGTGAGCCCGAAAGACATTACTAGAAACTCATAATGCCCATATCTCGTCCTGAATGCCGTCTTGGGAATGTCTGATTCCCTAATCCTTAACTGATGGTACCCTGACCTCAAGTCAATCTTAGAGAACACTTTTGCACCCTGGAGCTGGTCAAATAAATCATCAATCCAAGGCAAAGGATATTTGTTACGAATGGTGACCTTATTCAACTGTCTCTAGTCTATGCACAACCTCCAAGTACCATCCTTCTTCTTCATGAAAATAACACCTGTTCCCCAAGGTGAAATACCGTCCACAAATCCCCCATCCACTAGCCTCGTAGCCGAGCCTTCAACTCTTCAACTCAGCCAGTGCCATTCTATAAGGTGGTAAAGAAATGGGAGCCGTACTGTGGACTAAATCAATGGGAAAATTCCATTCTCGCTCAGGTAGACTGAAGATCGCCGAACACATCCGCAAAGTCCCTACCATTGCACGTCCTTCAATCTCGCTTCTTCTGTTACGAGTGTCAGAATTGAATCTACATGAGCTAGATACCCCTTACAACCTTTTGAAGTAAACATCTGAACAAATGGCGTAAATGAAACCCGGGTTATGAGTTCATCGCTCCATAGAAGACTACTACCTGTAGTCCTCGGTCGTTTAAATATCACCTTACTAAACAACCATCAAGCATAGCTTGCAGCAAGTCAATCCATCCTAAGAATCACATCCAACCCTTTCGAGATCTATTAATATCAAATCGCCTCCATATTCGCCCTCGATAGAAAACAAGCTACCCTTAAGCATCCGATTAGGGCCATAAAGATTCTCCCGGGTGTGGCAATCTCCAAACCACAAACCCAGCTAACTCGAGTCATCCCGACTGCGGCAACTACCATGTGAAATAAAAGAGCTGTGTAGCCCCCGGGTCAATGAGTACATGTGCATCGCCACCAAGAATAGATAACGCACTGGCCACAACGGCCGGGGTGGCCTGCGCCTCCTAACTCGGTCATAGCATAAACTCGCCAGCGCAGTCGTCAGTCCCCGTCCTTCCTCTAACCGCCGGGTGGATTGTCGGGCAAGAAGGAACCACCCGAAGTTTACCCTATCTCGCATATCCGGCCCCTCCATGCCCACTAGCCCGCCTGAATCGGCACCCGATTCGAGACTCTAGTCCGTCGGATCCGATAGGACAACTCTCTTGAAATGTCCTCGCTCATCGCATTGAAAGCATGTATTATCCCACCGCATGGTCCATCATGGATTCAAACGTCAGCGTCGAACAAAACCGCCTACCGCTGCACCCTCGAAAATACACACCACTACCACCGACAAACTGCAACCCCGTATGTCCAATTCTCTCGAAACCTCGCCACCGTTGGCACCACGCCCATTCCCACCGGATCCTCTGCCCGTAGGATCCGCAGCCGAAACTACCCTCTTGATGATCCCTAACCTGGTTCCCTCAAGACAATCCATCGTATGATCGAGACGCTAGTCCGGGCGATCAGTAATCGCCTCCACCTCTAGAGCAAGATTCTCATCGATCGATATGTGGATGATCTGAACTCCGAGAGGCTCAAAGCTACTTCCATGACCAACCCATCGAGAAACCTCCTCTTCTGGCCGACCTCATTCAAGAACCACAAATTGGGACGTAAACCGATAACTTTCCAACCTACGCCGTTCGAAACTGTCATGCTACCCTGAGTGAGCGTCTCAAACTCTAGCCTCTTGGTCTCAACAAAGGTCAGTAAAACTCGCAGAAAGCAGCCTTGAACTGTGCCCAAGTGTTACGTTCCTAGTCCTCTCATACGCCCACCACTTCCTTGCACTATCCCTGAGCAGAAAACTAGCTATCCTGACTCTATCCTCATCCGGACACTGCATAACTTCGTCCAGAATCTTCTCTGTGTCATCTAGCTAGGATAAAGCCACCATGGGATCCGTGGAGCCATCAAAACCCACTGCTCCAAGTCTACGAGCCTGATCAACAGTAACACCAGTAAACCCACTCCTCTCGAGTGATCGAGATAGGTGCTCGACAAGATTCTCCTCATAAGTAGGCATCTGAACTTTCCACTACACCTGGCCCTACGCTACCTCTCATTATCAGAAGAAGAACTGTTCCCAAGAATAAATGAAACAGAATCAATTCCAAGGATAAGGTTAGAAAGGTATATAAAAACATCGATGAAAGGTACGAATGTACAACCCCATGAATTTAGAAACCTAGAGCTCGATACTGTCGACAGACCCGACTGGGATATTCCTCCCGTGGTTCAGGTGGTCCCGCCTAGTGAAGTCTCACTGTACAATCCATAGGGAATACATAATGGAACCCCACCTAAGAAATAAGTAAATACATGCAGTACCACGATACCTCAATTATATAGAAAAATCCACGACAGCTTAAATCCATGACCGACCTATCTTAATGTAGGTCATAACCACAAACATACGTAATAAGGACTCATATGAGTTCAATACTAATATCAGAGCATTCTAAGAGTATTTGTGAATTTAGTAAGATAAATAAAGATAAATAAGTCCAATAAAAACCGCATTGTAGATGAGATAAAGCACTGCAAATAGAAAGGGCAAAGAGCTGTGTTGACTTGGCTTATAAGAGCCTCTACGACCATTGCTCCGACCTAGTGGAACAGTTTAAAAACAATAAACGTGAGATAATAAATCTCGTGAGTGACATAATTTATAAGGAAATAATGTTTTTATTTAACATTTCTTCTCTCAAGACCTCACGTCCACTCTTTTCAGAAGGTTCCCGTTTAGAAACATTTCACAAAAACCCAACTTCTTTTACCCAAGTCCAACAATATGAAATTATGCTCAAAATCTAACCGTCATGATTTTTAAGAAAATTATAGCTCGAATTGTTCACAACTAAAAATCGAAAGCATAAAGTATGTATAGTCATCATGTCGTAAAAATAATCATGAAAGTACCATAACCATAAATATTGAAATGGTTATACCTTAATCCGAAACCAACAATGTACCATACCATATACCCATCATAAACCGTTGGGTAAACCCGACCTCACAACACCGTGGCAACCAATAAACCTTCGGTTAAACCCGACCATCACGCGCGGGCAACCACAAACCTTTCTGCAACCCGACCATCACGTGGCAACTAATAAACCTTCTGCAATCCACATCACGCCGCGGAAATAATATATAATCGCTTTCCTTACCACATGTACCTTTCCAACGATAGTGTATTATGTAACTATTTCACAAAAATCTCAAATCTCTTTCTTAAACAATAGTTTTCAAAGTGGTTTAAAACCTCAACTACGCACTCAACATATTTAAATACCACGTGACTCATCCATGAACTCAAGAAACTTCCAAATATTTAAAATGCTGGACAAATTTACATGAAATGATAACTTGTTTATATGAAAACAGATCATTCTATTTATTCATAACCAACCATTCAATTCAAATGATATATTTATTAAATAATTAACCATAATTATATACCAAGATAATACCCCAAAGACAAAATATATAAACGCACTGACCACTGGGCGCACGCCGCTTGTGTTCCCTCGTAGGATCATCTTCCCGCCGCGTGAGTGCCTCGTAATATAAATAAACACCACTTAGGTTCCAATAATCGTATTCAACAAAGATTGGGATGCCCCGCGAAGGCCTTAGAGTAACTTTTAGAAACTATGAAACCATCTAAATCGGGATCGATGTGTCCAATTACACAAGGTGCCCCCATGTGACCCTGACTAAAATTGGGGGCCACCGTGAAGCCAATTTCCTGAAATTGAACTGCCCAATAATTCATAAAAAAATCCAATTTCACTAATCCATCTTCAATTTTTCCAAATCGACCAATCGGCATCAATTTCGTCCAACCTTCTCGGTAATTACCCTAAATGACCCAAAAATGGAAAACTAACCAAACGACGTCCAAAATTCACAAACCATATATCAACGGAAAGCCCAAGAGACCAGGAACACATCAGTACCCTTACCTTGGTCCAAAGGTTGCTGTGGTGGCTGAAAACTCGATCCAACAATCGGCCAACTTTGTTTTTGTCATATCTTTCAAACGGTGAGGAATCTGCAAAAAGGGACCACGGAAATGATGCCCGTAGGGTTCAAAATGGTGGGAGGGAGGTATGAGTGGGCCCGAGTGGCTTCGAAAATGCAAAAACGGTGACCTGATTTTGCGGTCGTCGGCCCGACCGGCGTGTCCGACGACGCTCGTGAAATTTCACGCCGGAACCTGCCTCACCCAAGCCTCCTCCGCGGACTCTGCCAGGTGCAAGGTAGGTGGCCGGAGTCACCTCCCACGGCTGAAACTTGAACGGCCTCAAATGATCCAAACGACCCAGCCGGTTCACGATTTGGGGAGTTTTTTTTCGGGGTTTTCGAGCTCAAAATGGCGTCTTAGGCTGTGGTTCATTTGGGCACATAAGGCCAGGTTTATATAGGGCCTAGGTCGCCAGTAAAAATGACTACAGCCTTTGGACACCGCAAATGCCATTGCCAACTCTCCAGGTCATAACTTTATTCGTAGTCTGATTGACGCTCAACCCGTCTATGAACTCGTATTGATGAGGCCTACGGTAAATGGCATGTTAGTCAACCCAAATTATTCATCCTTGAAAAGGTCAACTTGGTCCACATACTAGCGTTGGTCAAACCTCGTCAAATATGGTAAACTTATCAAACTTGGTCAAACGTGTTAAAAAACTTCTGTATTATTTGGTACGGGTCATTACAATACACCGGCAAACTTCCATTTCGCCTGTAGATATTTCGCATCAAAGTTCGAAAGTATACTCCACATGTAACCGGGCTTTATACAATGTGAGTGCTTCTGGGCATAGCCTAGTTAGATTCATGCATATTCGCAATCTTAATATGGTGCACATCAAGCAAAGACACCCCATATGTTGTCTGGTTTCACTTGTTCGAACGATCGGGTCTTCAAATTTATTTCAGTCTTTTCATCGAGGCACTTCAGATATCGATGTGCACACACTGGGGCATACCCTATATTAGTTTTGTGGATATTGGATGTTGTGGAATAAAATGGATGATTTTTCATGAATGAATGATTGTGATATTTTCAGCTCTTTGACTTTGACCACATGTGTTGTTATGGGATTTTGACATGGCGCGATAATTTAGACTCGGGCTTGAACTCCCTTCTTTCCACCCTCGGGTCACATTTGTGAGATTGTCCACAGGTATACCCCCTTTATTTCCGTCTTGTTATTGCCTTGGTTTCGCCATCATTCGTGGCATTTTCCTCGTTGTCATATCGGGGCATCCCCCTTTTGTCATGATTGTGTTTGATTTCGGCTTATTCAGTCATCTGCGACCCTGATGTCACACTAGGGCCTACCCCTTTTCCTCCCCGTTTGTTTTTTTTCGTTTAGCTTGTTTCCCCGAGTTCCCAAAGATCTCACCCGCTTCCATTTTCGGTAATCATCAGATCCCACCTTTCCTAAGATCAATGATCCCACCTTCCCACTCAACTTATTCCATTCGTGATCATTCCTGATCCCACCTTTCCGCACCACCCAAATTCTACCCCACCGCCCCGATTCCCGCACTTTTCCGATACTCGCCCGGATTCTACTTTTCGGTACTAGTACTGGGAACAATTAAATTAAAAAATAATACCAATAAAATAAATTCAAGAATTCTAACTAAGGCGTTCTTCCACCTTGTGCTGAAAAAAGACTATCAACATCGACCCATTCCCAAAGGGAGCTCAACCCTTCAAACTCAATTACCATATCGCTGACTAACCGACGTAAAAATTCACTGAAAGTGTAAACGAACTGAAATAAATGAAGTCTAGAAATTTTCCAAACTCCATTTTATTCAAAACAGTAATGAAGAGAAAATTTAATAAGAAATTCCAGCTCGAAGCTGCACTACAGTTCATTTCTCAACTCCGGAAAATTAGAAGAAAACTAACTAAAAAATACGCTCAAACTAAATCTAATAAAACGAAAATAAAAGAAAAAAAAAAATATATAAGATCTTCAACTACCCAGGAGTCTTGGAATTGTGGAAGCTACGCATAGTGCCCTAGATGTGTTTATTTATAGACTTTCCAATGTTGGGCCGCACTTCAATAATTGTGTTGTGGATCCATAAAATTATGGCCCAAATTGGATGCTTTGTCGCGACATAAAATGCTCTGTCGCACATAAAACATTCTGTCGTGACAAAGTTTTCAGTCTTTGTCGCTGGCCTCTGTTGTAGCATACAGTTTTATGTCGCAACCTGTTATCTGAGCTTTGTCTTGGATTATATCACTACAAACTTTGATAATGTTGCGATAGAGTTTTGATCCAATAGTCTTGTTCTTGTCTCAACAGGAATGTCTTATGTCGCGACACAGAAACTTATTGCACCCAGCTCTTTATACACTTATGCCTCTTGAAACTGTCACGACATAATTTAGATGTCGCGACAAGCATTTTTCTTTTCAATTAGAAAAACTTTGTCGCTATAGAGTTTTCTATGTCGCGATAGGATTTCTTTGATTCCTGAGCAATTTCTGTCGCGACAGAATTTTCTTCTCTGGTCTTTGTTGCTAGCTGAGATGTTTGTTTCGACATAGAAATCTTTGTTGCGACAAACTTGATGTGGCTAATCTCAGTTCTAATACAATTTCTGTCGCGACTGACTTTTCTTTTGTCGCGACAAAATTCTATCATTCTTTAGCTTTTATTGTCAAGACAAAAAACTTCTTTGTTGCGACAGAGATTCTACCTTAAATTCTTTACTATGTCGCAACATGAATTTCTTTGTCACCATTCCTCTTGTGTTGCTATTCAATTTCTTGTCGCGACAGACATAAATAATCTTTGTCACGACAGAGATTTTTTTGCTCTTTGTTGTGAATTATGAATGTAATGTCGCGACAAGATTTTCTTTGTTGCGACAGAAATTCTTCCTTGAGTTGGCTCCATGCTGAAAACTTTGTCTCAACATAAAAACACTTGTCTCAACTGACTTGTGTTGTATTCTTGCAATTTTCTGTCACGACAGAACTGTCTTTTGTCGCGACAGAGTTCATATGTTAATCTTCAGCCTTTTATGTTGCGATAGAGGAAGAATTGTCGCGACAAAGTTCCCTTGCCATTTGCCTTGATCATTGTCGCGATAGAGTTAAGGGTGTCGCGACAATCTTTTTTCATTATTCTTTAACAATGTCGCGACCGAGAACTCTTTGTCGCAACAGAGATTCTATTTATGTCTGGAGTTCAGCCTGGACTTTGTTGCGACATATAGCTACTGGTTGTTACATAGTTCTCTGGTCTGCTTGAAATTTTGTCATGACAAACCAAAACTATGTCACGACAAAGACTTCGCTGCAATTGCCACCTTTTTGTTTTTTGTTTTTTTTTATGCTGGAATTATCTCCTTTTTTATTTAAAACCTGCAAAACATAAAGTTGATGAATATTCCATAATTTGACATAAAAATAGATCTGAAACTGCTAAAAACATGCCAGAAAAATGGATTAAAAATAGATGAGTTTAAGACTCATCAGAAATACACAAAGTTCTCTAAGGATGAGAAGAATGAGCTTTTGAATATTCTTCACTCCACTTTTTATGATGGGACAAGTGGGGTACGAGGACACATTGATAATATATTAGCTTGCAATAATAAGATTAAGACTCTTTATTGTTTGGCAATGGAACACTTTATTGGAATTTTTTACAGATTAGAGTTGTATAGTTTGCTTTCTTTTTCTCATTCTGTTAATACTGTCACTAGCACCAAGCGTTCTAGATTGAATGAAAAGTCTTCTTTTCTTTGGCACAAGTGTCTGGGTCATATTTCCAAACAGAGAATGGAGAGATTAATTAAGTATGAGATTCTTTTGGATCTTGATTTCTAAGTTTTTGATACCTGTGCCTAGTAAGTCTATTCCTAAGACTCCATATGAGCTATGGTCACAGAAGAAGCCTAGTCTTTGTCACTTCCAAAAACCATCAGTGGGTACTTTATTGGTTATTATGTGGGATCAAGAGGTTTTAGGTTTTATTGTCCATCGCACACCACTAGAGTGAATGAATTAGATCGAGCTATTTATTTTGAGGATGATACTAGTACAAGCTAAGGGCCAAGAGAAATTGTGTTCAAAAGACACCAGTTTTTATTCCTGTGCCTATTGTTTTCGCTATGATCTCCTGTTATTAACTGACCTCCAGTAGTCACTACCGATGATGAACCAATTAAGGATGTAGATCCAATAGCCCCAGATGTAGACCTAGTAGCCTTAGATGTAGTCATGGATATTCCCTTGAGGAGGTTGGAGAGGGCGCGTTGGCCCGTAATTTTAGATGACTACATTGTTTACTTGTAGGAACATGAGTATGATGTGGGTGATGTATTACCTACAAAGAAGCCATTGTTAGTCTTTAATCCAACTTATGGATCGATGCAATGAAAGATGAGATGACTTCCATGTCACAAAATAAATTGTGGAGCTTGGTAGATTTACCAGATGGTTGCACACCTATTGGGTGCAAATGAGTGTTCAAGACCAAGCGCGATGTCAAGGGATAGGTAGAGAGATATAAAGCAAGATTAGTGGTTAAGGGTTACAGTCAACCAGAAGGTATTGATTTTAAGGAAACCTTCTCTCCCGTGTCCACTAAAGACTCTCTACGCATTATTATGGATATAATAGCTCATTTTGATTTGGAGTTGCATTAGATGGATGTGAGGACAACTTTCTTGAATGGAGACTTAGTTAAGGATGTTTACATATCTCTACCTATTTGTTTTGAGGAAGTTGGTAAGGAAAACATGGTTTGTAAGCTCCAAAAATATGTTTATGGTTTGAAGTAGGCTTCCAAGCAGTGGTATCTCAAGTTTGATGAAGTTGTCACCGCCGATGGTTTCAAGGAGAACATCGTCGATCAATGCATATATATGAAGGTCAGTGGGAGAAAATACAAATTCTTGGTTTTATTTGTTGATGATATTTTGTTCGCAACCAATGATATTGACTTGTTGGCTGAGACAAAGTAGTTATTGTTTAGCCATTTTGATATGAAGGATCTTGAGGAAGCATCTTATGTCTTGGGCATATAGATACTTCGTGATAGACCTAGTAGCATTATGAGATTGTCTCAATAGATGTATATTGATAGCATTCTGAAAAGGTTCAATATGCAATCATGTTCTTCTGGTAATACACCAATTGTAAAGGGTGACAGATTTTCCAAAGACTAATGTGCTCAAAATGATATTGAGAGAGATCAAATGAAAGCAGTCCCTTATTCTTCAGTTGTGGGCAGCTTGATGTATGCTCAAGTATGCACATGCCCTAATATTGCTTTTGTTGTCGGCGTGTTGGGTAGATACTTGAGTGATCCTGGTCAAAGCCACTAGAAAGTGGCTAAGAAAGTTTTGAGGTATCTTCAGGGTACCAAGGATCTCATGTTGACATATCGGCGTATTGACACTCTTGAGGTGGTTGGTTTTAGTGATTCCGATTATACAGGTTCCGTGGATGATAAAAAGTCTACTTTTTTTTTTATATCTTTATGATAGTTGAAGGAGCTGTTTCATGAAAAAGTGTCAAGCAGATAATTGCAACTTCTTCTACTATGGAGGCAGAGTATGTGGCTTGTTATGAGGCTACTTGTTATGTAATACGGTTGTAGAACTTCATTTTAGCTTTAGAGGTTGTTCACTCCATTTCTAGACTGTTGAAATTGTTATGTGATAATTCCGCAGCTGTATCTTTCTCTAGGAACACTAGGAGCACTTCTCGCTCTAAGCACATTGATGTGAAATTCCTTTTTGTTAAAGAGAAAGTTGCAGAGTCACTCATTTCAATTGAGCACATGCCTACGACTAGCATGTTGACAGACCTACTAACCAGAGGCTTACCTATTTGTGTGTTTCAAGAACAAGTCATCGGCATGGGATTGTTAAGAGCCTAGACTCTTTGTTTTAGTGGGAGTTTTGTCTTTTTCATGTGTTTTGTAAGGAAAGCTCATGCTTTTTCATTATTACATGCACATTTTGACATTTGTCATTATCTTATGATTTTGTGTCATTTTGACTAGATGAATGATAGAATGATGTTTTTCTTTCTATTGAATCAATACTCTTGTCATTGTAATGCTTCTAGATTAGTAGCGGCTGATTATGTACAATTTATGTATCCTTTTGGTGTATTAATTGTACATGATTGGCTATGACTATGTAAGTCTTTTGTGGAAGCATTTGAGTTATGATTTTGATTAGTAACGCCTGAATATGTACAATTTTTATATCCTCTCGGTATGTTAATTGCATATGATTGGTTATAGCTATGTAAATCTATTGAGAAAACAGTTGAGTTATGATTTTGCCGTCTAAGTGGGAGAATATTAGATTAATTTATTAATTTTGGACTAAGCATAATCATATTACAATTTTAATTGTGTAATTGTGCATGTTAATTAGGGGCCATTTATGGGATGATTTAATATTAACTAGCTATGAGGCCATGGTTCTATCTTCTTCCTCGCTTTGGTAAACCTATTGGATCAAAGCTCAATTGTTCCCTTGTGCTATATATATATATATATATATATATATAAGTAAATGTAGTCCTAGAATTTTATAAAGGTTTGGTAGAACACACTTTGGGGAGAAGGAAAGAATTATCTTCAACCCTAACCTTTCTTTGATTTCACCCCTTGCAGAATTTGGAGATTAACGACATCCAACAATTTTAGATCCATGATAAGTATGTTTTTTACACACAACAAATTGATATGCTTATTTGTTCAATAAAGTTATTATTTTGTAATGTATTTGTTGGGTCTTTTGATTATTGATCAATTGTTTTTGGGTTCAATAAATACTTTTGATTTTATAAAATAATTTAGTAGTGTTTGGTTTTCAAAAAGTAGCAAGGAAAGAAAAAACTACTAAGGAAAATAATTTTTTCATGTTTAATAGTCTAATAATATTTTTTTAAAGAAAAGAAAATATAAATGAAATTACTTAAAAACTTTTTTTCTTAAAATATTTAATCTTTATAATGACGAGTTAAAATAAAATAAAATTGTTTCAAGTAGTAAGTAAAAATAATATGTAAAATTTAACTATATTTTTATTTTTCTTACACTTTTCCTTTCAATTTTTTCCCCTTGCATTTTCTGAGAACCAAACACAATCATAACTTCAAATGTAAAATCTAATTTAAATTAGCCTTCAAAGCTAGAAAATGTTTTCAAAAATCATAAAATACTAAAAGATATGGTCAAGTTTGGGTAATCAGCTTAATTAAACACTCATTTTATAAGAACTTATTAGATGAGAACTTATGTTATAAGTACTTTATTTAATAAACTATTTATCTTTGGATGCATTTTTTAAAAAGCATTGTTGACCCTATATTTGGGTTAGGTTTAGTTTTATCATTATTTTATTTTATTTTAATATTTTACTTTATTTTATTTGATTTTTTTGATTTGATTTGATTTGAGTTTATTTTTGAAAGAAAGAAAAATAAAAAGGAGAAGGTTTTTTTTAAGAGAAACGGAGAGGATCAAAAGCGCGGACGAGAGAAGAAGTTTTTGGACGTGGGGAGGCTGAGGAGAACTTTTTGCTGGAGGAGTTTTTTTTTTTTTTTGAGAGCTAGAGATCAAGCCAGAATTGGAAAAGATCAAAAACTTGAAACTAAGGAAAAGTTTGGAAAGGAAACAAGCAATCCCGGGTATGAAAGCTTCAACTTTATATTTACTTTCTCTACATGTTCTCATGGCATCTGGTATTTATTGTTATTAGTGCATGACCCTGGAGATTGGGGTTGTATGGATCGAAGATTTTATCTTTGCTAGTTTGTGTGGGTATCAAGCCCAAAGCCAGCTCTACCATTCACCAGGCCCAAACACCTTTACCCGCAGGCCAGGCCTAAGTATCACCTTCCAGCCGGTCATGGGATGCAACACCTAGACTTATCCTCTCCTAGCTGGGAGCCATCTCTAAGAAGACGACCGACTAATGATTACCCGGCTGATCTCTCAGTTTAAAGACGCCCCCCACACACACATAACCGTTTTGGAGGTGGTCACTTCTTAGTGGCACACCCGGCCAACTCGTCATCAAAAAGGAAAGCAACATGTCATGTCGCGCAAAGAACGCCCTCTTTCCCCTTCCGTTTTGGAAGGAAATCACATACTTTCCATGGACATCAGATCATCTTCCTCCTCCATAAAGGAAGGAGGAATCACAACAATGAAGGTACGCCATTCTTTACTGAAAAAGACTAACTCTTTCACTCTCCAGTTTCCTTGATTTGACTTAGGCATCGGAGAGGTGGAGGGCGCACCACCGCCATTTTCTTGTTTGTTTTGCAGGTACATGCTGGCAGGTTAATGCTCCGACGATCAAGCGACTTAGAAAATTCAAGAGACTACAATTGGCGCCGTCTGTGGGAACGACCAAGTAAGAAAGCTCATCGGCGATTTGCGAGGGCTTGGCTACATCCGTTTTCAAGTGATCTCCCATCCCATGAAGCTTTGGTATTTCCCGATCACTCCACCTCACCGTCGGGTTTTGTCACCATGACCAACAACCAAGTGAATCAATCCTTCGAAGATCAGTTTCTTTGCTGGCGTCAGGAGATGGAAGCAAAGTAAGAAGAATAGGCCAGACATGTGGCGCCCAAATCCCCGGGGTCCCTTTGACCACTGTCAACCTGCGGAAACCTGTGTGTCTCATATCATAGGACCCATACATGAGTAAAATGGCCAAGTCGGGCCCATACATCTATACTTACGAAATTGTATATTTTATATAAAAAGGAGTTAATATACAATTTGTTTTGATTACAAATTATCCAAAACTGGGTCTTTTACCTCGATTTTTATAATAATGCATAACAAGGCCATATATGGGCATTTCTTCGTCTCTAAGACCTTGGATGCGTCCCATCCCCAGGTGAACCTTCGGTACCTGAAATAAATTTTCCCTCGACAGGGTGAGCAATGCCCAATAATGGAATTATCCTACATGGGTTACTCCCCACCTAAGTGCTCATGCAATGGCACACCAAACATTCAAGTAAAACATACAAGTCCTTACTCAAATGTCTACATGTTATGGATGAGAATGTGATACACCCATCCCCACATCTCGAGCCCTCACCGACTCCCTTACGCATGCCTAAGCCAAGTGTGAGAAACACTGTTTTCAAAACAACAGGTTTTTGTTCTTGAAAACATAATACCAATTTCCGATAAAATTCTATTGGATAACCCTCTGAGGTGAATTGCTGGATAATCCTCCAAAAAAGTCATGGGTCATCCTCCGAGATGAAATGTTGGACAACTCTCCAAGGAAATTCTTCGGAAAATCTTCCCATGAAATCCATTTAGCAACCACGTTTTTCATGTCATGCACTCACACCTATTATTCTAGGTTACCCCAGTGTATATGAAATGAAATATGCCATTTCACAACAATTCATGTTACTATATTAAGCATGCATATACTTACAGAATTTATACACAATCAACATGTTATTCACTCATAGTAATAACACCAAAATTAGCTCACATGGGCTAATAAACAATCCAGCAGTCCATCTTGGAATCGCCCTAAAGCATCACATAAACAACACACAACATCATGCTATTCTAACATAGCAACACACAAGCAACACATTCGGGCCCACGGCGCTTTGGGATCGTCCAAAACAATTATAGGGATTTCTTCCCCACTCAAATCTTTGGAATCAAACACGGCTATTCGTGCCTCATGATCCCTTTGAACCATTAAAATGGCTCTTAGACAAAGAATGTTCAGCAGGAGAAAACCCCTATCTTTCCCGTGAGTTGCCTAAAACTTCACAAAACACGCACTCCACTCAGAGCTCTCAGAAGTGGGATCAACTTTGCCTCTTGTCTCGCCGGAATTTAACGGACCGATCGCCGGGAAATCTAGAGAGAAGTGAGAGCTTCTCTCTTTAAAAGCTCTTCTCTTTTCTCCCTCCTTTCTCGGTTTGCTCTCCCCTCTCCCAAACTATTCGTCAAAGCACGCGCCAAGAGTAACTCGGTCTCTTCACGCCACTCACAACCTCCCATCGCTGACTTGGATTCCCTTATCCTCTTATCCATTTACCATAGATTTTCACCTAATCACATGTTGCCACATGTCTCTCATGGGTCCCATTTGAGCTCATGTTTGACTCATTCTGCACATGACACATGGTACCTCTTGAACCACTCACTATGTGCCAAGTGTCCCGCACCACTCCCGATGCCTCGAAAAACGTGAAATTCCGTCTATCTCGGAATTCGACTAAATTCGATGTGGTAGCTAGATTTCGCGAGACGATTCCAATGGTGAAGTTTGTTTTGTCATCCGAGATCTAGAAAAATTCCGGATTTTTGACCGAAATTATTATTTTACCCTTTTTCGAAAATTCGGGTTTGTTCGGGTTTTCACATTCTCCCCCCCTTAAAACAATTTCGTCTCAAAATTCCACGCAATCACATCAACTCTCATGCATATGTAATGTGCACTATGTCATGCATGGAAACTAGTCATTTAATTATTAAACGACTAAATTACGTACCTTCATCCCTAAACAAGAAGGGATAGGCGACCGACATCGTGTCCTCGCCCTCCCACGTTGCCTCCTCCACTCCACGGTGTTGCCATAGTACTTTCACTAGCCTCACAGTCTTGTGTCACAAAACCTGATCCCGGCTATCCATAATGCACACTGGTCCCTTCTCGAAGGTCCCATCTGTGTCAACCTCAATCTCTCCCCAATCCACTACATGAGCTAGATCAGGAGTGTACCTCTAAAGCATGGAGACGTGGAATACCTCATGGACACCTGACATGCTAGGAGAAAAAGCTAACTAGTACGCTACAATGCTCACCATCTCGAGTATCTCGAAGGGCCCAATGAACCCTGGGCGACAAATTTTCCTTGCTTCTGCCGAACCCGACTCACTCCCTCTCTTAGCATCACCTTTGCCATGAAGACGTGATCGCCAACCTCAAACTCTATGCGGGTCGACGCTGTCTACGTAGCTCTCTTCTACCGGCTCTAAGCCGCGGAGAAGATCGCCGTCGTATCAAACTCACCTTCCTGAGGTGTCTCTAATCGTGATCGGGGACTCCGTTGATGGAGCTCTCTCCCACCTCGGTCCAACAAATCGGTGATCGACATGACCTCCCATACAATGCCTTATATGGTGCCATTTGTATACTCGACTGATAACTGTTGTTGTAGGTGAATTCCACTAAGGGTAAGTGCTCTTCCCAGCTACCCTCATGATCCAGGACGTATGCTCGCAGCATGTCCTCTAACACCTGTATGGTCCTCTCTCGGACCGACCATCTCGTCTCAGGCGGAAGGTCGTGACCATGGTCAGCCGCTATATGCCCATAGCCTCGGGAAACCTTCCAAAAGTGCTGTAAACTCCTGTCTCTATCCGACACTATGATACCGGGTACTCCATATAGGCGACTATCTCCCTGGCATACACTACTGCAAATCCTCCTCCACTATGAAGGTCATCCACACGGCTAGAAAATGTGCCGACTTCGTGAGTCGATCTACTATCACCCATACTGCGTCATGCCTCCGCGGCGTCCATGACAAGTGGGTCACAAAATCCATCGTGACGTGCTCCCACTTCCACTCATCCACCTCAAATGGATGGAGTAGCCCTGCTAGCTTCTGGTGTTCAGCCTTAATTTGCTGACACGTGAGACATCGTCGAACAAAGTCCCCTACGTGTCTCATCCCGCCCAAAGAGATCTGGCGACGAAGATCCCTGTGTAGACATCTTCGTGCCACTGATGTACAAAGAATCGAGAGCAAAGGAAACTCCCCGAGGATCTCCCTCTCTTAGATCCGTCAACCGGGGGGAACCACTACCCGGTCCCCTGGCATCAAGACTACCATTTGCGTGGATGGTCCAAATTCACTAGACCGACCGCACCCTATCCCCGATGGACACCATCTTCGCTTCTTGTCCTCGGGACTCAATCACCGTCAGAGACTCAGTGTAGCTACTAGACTCCTTAACATACCTTGAGCCTCAAGCCGTTGTACTCCAGAGTCTGCACTATCCTTACGCCTTCGAGCATCCGGGGCCACTCTCGGGAAGCTATACTAGCCAACGCTCCCCGTGACTTTGACTGAGTGCATCAGCCACCACATTTGCCTTACCAAGGTGGTAATGCAAAGTGAAGTCGTAATCCTTTAGGAACTCCATCCATTTGCGTTGCCTCATATTGAGGCCCCGTTGCGTGAAAATATACTTCAGACTTTTGTGGTCTGAGTACTTCTCAAACTGCTTGCCATACAAATAGTGGCGCCAAATCTTCAAGGCGAAGACTACAGTTGCCAACTCCATGTCATGTGTGGGGTAATTTTGCTCATGATTCTTCAATTGGCGGGAACCATAAGTTACCACCCTCCCGGACTGCATCAAAACACATCCTAGTCCGGCCTTCGAGGCATCACAATACACTGTGTACCCTTGTCCTCTCTCTGGGACTATAAGAATAGGAGCTGAAGTAAGCCTCCTCTTCAACTCCTGGAATGCCTTCTCTCACAGGTCATTCCACTCAAAGTTGACCTCATTCAGAGTAAGTTTTGTCATAGGTGCTACTAGTCGGGAGAAGTCCTAGATGAACCTCCTGTAGTACCCAACCAATCCCAAGAAACCGGCAAGCAGATTCGAAGACCAACTTCTCGTCCGTCCCCGACACTCCCGGGTCGACTATGTGCCCCAAAAATTGACCTCCCCGCGAAGCCAAAACTCACACTTCATCGAAATCATGCATAACCGATGGTCTCTCAACAACCAAGTAACAACCCTAAAATGATCCTCATGCTCCCTCTCAGATTGGGATGTAGATCAAAATGTCATCCACAAAGACTACGACAAATTGATCCAGATAGGGTTGGAATACCCTATGCATGAGATCCATGAATGCTGCTAGCGCATTCGTCAATCCAAAGGGCATCACCGTAAACTCAAAGTGCCCATAACGCGTCTTGAACGCTGTCTTAGGATATCTCGCTTTCCTAACCTCGCCGATGGTAACTAGTAATGAAGGTCTATCTTGGAGTAGACTCGCTTCTCCTCTCAACCGATTAAACAAGCCATCAATCCTCTACAAAGGGTACCGATTCGATCAGAACCCCCGTTCAACCGGTCGATAGTTAATGCAATAATCTAAGGGTTCTGGCCCTTCTTGCAAACAAACCGAGCGCCCCCCATGGTGAAGTGCTTGGCCTAATGAATCCCTTTGTCCAAGAACTCATGTATCCGGACCCCGAGTTCGCGACCTTACACCGGTGCCATCCTATGAGGAGTCATAAATGGGCAACGTGCTGTGGTGTAACTCCAATACGTATCTATAACCCTCCAGGAGGTAATCCCAGCTCTTCTCTAAAGACATCCTCTTACTCGCACACTACCCGAAAGCCACTCCAAGTCCATCTCTCACCTTGTCCTCTAGTGTAAGGCTAGTCAGCCAACCCACTGACTGTCTGTGCCATTTAGATTCGTACACGGTCTAGGGCAAAGCATCATGTTTGTCCCCTTGAAACGTAACCTAAGTGTCATCCTGTGTGTAGGCAGTAATCCTCATTTTGCTTACAATCTATGACGACTCTGTATGCCGTCAACCAATCCCAAGGATGACGTTGAACTCTGACATGTCCATGACCCTCGTGTCTACTGCGGAGCGTAATCCAGAGATCTCTACTATGTCCTCGATACATCTCATCCTATTCTGCCTTATTTCAGCGGAGAACTCATATACACGCTTTCTCTAAGGTTTTCACCTCTTAGCCTCAAAACCCTACACTAGATGCACACAACTATGAATATGACGTGATCTTTAATTTAAACTTACATTCTTGCGGAGAGTGTAAATGTATCTCGTATACTGCGACTAATCAAGAAGCTCATCCCCGCGATACCACGTGGATCCCCTTGCCTCTAAGGACACCCATCTCCCGTGGTCCGTGCTGACGACAAAGGGTAGCACAATATCCATTCCCATCCGGCTAGGAAGTCCCACCCGCTGAGCCCCGCTCGGCCCCCGACCGAATTGGAATTCTTCATTTATGCTACCGAGGGTGCCAGGTAACATTCGGAACTCGGCATCGTTCCTTTCAATTCGTTGGGGGAAGGAGGAACAAACCGCACCTGCGCATGTCCCACTGATGATTGGGATTGAGATGCCCCAAAATCCTGGGATCTCTACCTCTAGGGGCAATCCCTCCTCAAATGTCCAAAGCACGGCAGCTGAAACATAACATCCGTCCCGCCTCGGTCGGGGTAACCTTGCCCCGTCCCCGCACTGGGACACTGCGGGGACAAGTCCTACTTCTTTCCCCAAGTTAGAAGAAGAGTGATCTTCCTTCCTCTTAGTACCAGCACCCATATCTCGGATGCCTCGCATGTCATCCACTCCTCCCTCTATGGCCATTGGAGGATGATATGCCTCTAAACGCTGGAGGTCGTTTGACCCGCCCTGGCTTACCATTGCATAAGCCCGTGCAATCATGGCAGCCGCCGTACTAATGGCACCCGGCTATTGCCACATCCATCGCCTCTATCTTCATTCCCCCCACTTGTCATCTACACAAGTTAATTGGCGACTTAAATTTCTATGAAGTACCTCAAAGGGTGTAAATACAGCCTTGAGACACTATTCACGCACCGAAAGAAAAGAAAATTTTCATACACCATGTCAATGCATTCAAAGGTAATGCAAGATAAAAATTCCATACATTAAATCATACACAAACAAAAATTTTATTTTTTTTATACTCATTTTATTTATTTTTTGAAACCTTGTGAACAGTGTTCATGAACAGTGACCCAAATGAAAGGACCCTAAACAAGGTATCACTCAAACTGGTCGTGAGCGTACGCGGCAATACACTCTGTAACCCGTGCGTCGCACGCGACAATGCCCGTGTCGTGGGCACAAGCCGCGCTACCGGGCGCCCGGTCACCGCGCCGGGCGTACGCGCCGCGCGCCCACACGCCTCCGTCCCTCGTCGCACAATCGAAAACCATACGCGACGCCCGTGACGGCCAACCATGTCGCGACAAGAAATCCATGTCGACACTACTTCCCAGCTAAGGTCGCACACCACTTCAGCGCCCTCTCTCACGCGACATCAAAATGATGTCGCGGACATGTAACATTCCTCAAATATACCCTAACGCTTTCTGGACTTGTTTAGTATATTAAAGTCTAAATGGAATTTTTCGAATAAAACCGTAGACCCTAATTAATAATAGAGCCAAGGGTAAATATGTAATTTACCACTTGAGGATATGAGAGGCATAAATCAATAAGATTATATGTAATTATGGGATTTGAGAAAAGATGAGGGGCAAAATTAGAATATGTCATAAGTTGCCTTGCAAAAGAAAGCGGAGTCTAAGGACTTAAACGCAATTATGAAGACTTAAACAAAAATGGGTTTTCCCTTGTCTTGCTGCATGCCCACTAAAAAGTTGGATTTAAGACCAAATTTGGTCTCCAAAGAGAGGAAGAAAAACGTGAAGGCCAAAAAGGAGAAGAAGAGGAAGAGAAAGAGAAGAAGAAGAGGAAGAGGAAGAGAAGCCAAGATCAAGCTAAGGTATGGAACTACATGGACTTTTAATGCTTTGAATGTTTCTCCATGTTTGTATAGTCATTAGTTTATTCTCAAAAATCTAGGGTTTTGTTAGGATTCCTTCCTAACCCTAAAATTCTTAAAAATAAACTTGGTAAAACCTTAAATAGTACAAGAAGCACATGAAATCCTCTCTTTCGAGGATGATTCATACTAAAAAGAAAGTAATTGAGTTAGGGTTTAGAATAAACCCTAACTAATCTACATGTTAGGGTTATGTATGGGTTAGGATCCATATTAAAATGGGTTTTGAAGTAATTCATGATAGGTCTTTGAAATAAGATAAGTATTGAAAGAGGAATGGAGTAGAAAAGAGTTACAAGTAGACATATGGAATGGTCTTGAAGTGTGATTTAAGTATAGTTGAATCGGGGGGATCAAAAATATGGAAAAAAATGGAGAAAATACACATTCTGGACGTTTTAGGGTCATGTGTACCGGTACACCTTGAATGTGTACCGGTACACCCTCTTCCAGACTGAAAGTGTACCCCAAGATTAATTTTGGGTGGGTAAATTTAAGACATCCGTCGCTTCTGCTCCCAGCCACTAGTTTTTTGTATTTTGGCCATAACTTGCTCATTTCTTCTCCAATTTGAGTGATTCAAGTGGTCAATTAAAATAGACTTCAAGGAGAACCAAACCTAAAGAAATAGGAATCGTCAAATTCTGGCTTAGTAACCAAAATTCACCAAAGGGACCATGTGCAAGCCACTCCTGCATCTGAATATGATAAACTCAGTTGCCGACGATTTTGAAAGCATGGTGCTCGAATTGGTGATCTTGAATGGAATAGAACCTGAAAGAATTTAGCTTTAAATGAGGATATGACATAGTGTCAAAATATGAAGTTAAGACCGCGGAAAATAAGTAATACAAACTATCCCTAGAAAAATTCCAGAAATGACTAGTTAAGTATGAAAATGCTACATAACTTTATTTTGGATGATCCGATTGATTGATTCCAATTCCTAAGTAAAGTAGATTCATAGAGGAATGAGAATATATGAATGAGGTGTGATCTCATAGACATCATTTACTATATATATGAAGTGCTATATGTAATAGCCATGAAACAAGGAAAATATAGAAAATGCAATATGTATAGATATGTTCATAAACATGAATATGATATTAATATAGGATATGTCATAAGATATGATAGGTATAAGTCATAAGGATATGATAGGTATAAGTCATAAGATATGATAAGATATGATAGGATATGTCATAGAGGCTACTAATTCAAAAGATAATAATTGATAGATTACATATGAATATAAGATTATATGTTAGAGTAACATGATTGTCATACATGAAACGAATAGACGGGAACATGATAGAAATATAGAGTATATGAATAGATAAAGGACATGACAGAATATGTAAATGATGGGGAATATATGATAGACATAAATTAAAGGAATAAGATGGAACATGCTAGAACACATGGTAGAAAGGCATAAATGATAAGAACAATGGAGATAAGTAAAAGATGACAAAGCATAGAGAGAACATTTGCATAAATGATAAGTACATATATGAAAATGTGAATGAGTAAAAAGTCGGCATGATAGGAATATAGAAAGTGCGAATAGCTAAATCATGATAGAAATGTATAAATGATATAAAGAGATATGACTATATGTAATATATAGATATATGAGAACTGTAATATGAAACTACAGATATGAGAATTAATACAGATTAAAGTAATGATAGTATATACGCATAAGCAATTATGATAACAATAGCGATGTTCATGCGCAGAAATATGTAATGTAAAATGTAATAAGTTTCATTGTCCGCTTAGGACCTGCAGAGGATAGATAGGCATGCCTATAGGGAAGATACGCTTGCCGTAAAGATATCTACATGGGGACAGATATTGAGGCCCCGGGGCTGGGGTCGAAGGATATATAGATCCCGCTGGGATCAGGCACCCTGGGCACTACCATTAATAGACTAAATCACTCGGTTTGGGTATAAAGGATAGTACCTTCGGCATCGATAGCATATGACATAGGTCACCGCCTCGCATGTGCTGACGATACCTTCGGTATTAACATGCAGATCACCGTCTGCATAAAGGATAGTACCTTCGGTACACATAGTTATTTCCGTATCTCGCTTCTAAGGTAATTACATGAAACCTAAAAGGAAATGACATGTATAGAATATATGACATTTATTATGAGAAGATGAAGACCGGCTATGCGATGAAAGTATAGATACATAAGAACAAGAAGTACAAAGACAAGATGAATATGAAAAGTACAAGATAATTTAAAAGCATATGAAAGAACTGGAAAGAGGTAGAAAAGAATAAGACATGAATATAGATATATGAAAATAGTATATGAAACAGATACGGAATACAATATATAGAGGCATGCAGTAGTACACGAAAAGGAAATGAACAAGTAAAGTACATAAAGTAGATAAAAGAGAAAGGTATATGAAAAGTATAGTATATAAAAACACATGAAAGATAAGAAAAACATATGATAGTAGATGATATAATAGTAAAGTATAAGCTTTGAACTCCTAAGGGAGATATGAAAGATGTGATAGAAATTCACATAATCTGAAAAGCAATAAGTTATAGAATAGCAAATGAACACATGAAAAGGATAGAAAGTATATAAAGGTACAAAGTAGATGAAAGAATATGTAATAGAACAAGAATAGTAACAAGCGCGAATAAGTATTGCAATTATGTACCGAAAAAGGTTGACATGCAATAGGAAAATAAGATGATAAGGAGTTAAAGAGAAATATGTATGATATATGAAATGCATATGTATATTGCGGATACGCTTACTGTGGTCAGTCCATGCTTATGTTCCCACTAAGCGCAGTTTATCACGTGGTGTTCAACCGTGTAGGCATTTAAGAGGAGGCTAGGAGTGACGTGACATTCCACACGCAAAGAAGGCCGACTCGTAGATAGTGCTTACTGAAGATTGCTTCCATGCACCTCCGATGTTTTGTAATAGAAATTGTATATGTATAAGTATTTGTATAGGAAAAGGGGACTCTATATGTGTGTATAGATTTTTATGGACACCACTCCGGTGGTAGTTCTTTTGGTATATGTAAAATGATTTTTGTTATTACAGAAATTATTTGTATACTACAGGTACAAGTACAGCTCTGAGAAAGAACAGGTCAATGAGAGTCCCAGTAAAGTATAGTATATAGTATAGATAGTCTCGCGCCTCGGACTCCGGTTCAGATCCGCCAACCGGGTCGGACCGGGATCGGGGGTGTGACATGACACCAAACATGGCAAACCAGGTCGCGGCCTCAAAACGGGGTCGCAACACCATCTCTAATAGGCCAGGTCGTGACCTAAAAATGATGTTGTGACACCCTCAAGGCCAAACCAGGTCACACTCAAAACGGGTCGACACCAAACCATGTTGCGTGTCGCCAGGCGCCGTTGCTCACACACTTCTTCCTCGTAGCGGTATTACCCACTTGATGTGTCGCGACCAGGAACAAAAAATGGGCAATAGCCCCTCCATTTCTCCCTTGCACATTTATTTATTTATTTTTTCAGAAGCCTCCAGTAGCCTCTACAAAACCTGCTACTCCTAAGATGCAGTAGCTTGACCCTCCAAACCACTAAAAATATATAAATACCTGCTATTTATTTATTTCACAATTTAAAGAGTTTAATTATAACCCTTTTTTTTTCAAGGCTATTGGAACCTGGAAAAACTCACCAAATCAAAGAGTTTAATTACAACTCTTTTTCCTTGTGCGAAAACTGGAATAATCTTCCAGAATTCCACAAAACACCTCCTGTTCACTTCCAAAAACTGGAACGATTGTCCATAAATTCTTTTTTTTTTTTTTTCATTTCTGGACTATTCTGCCCATAATTCCTGAAACCTTTGGGGTTATATTTTCTTGACCCTAGTGTTCAACATTTTCCCATATGCTACTTACTGATGAGCTTAAAAGTCATCTATTTTTAGTCCATTTTTCTGCTTAATTTTCATATCAAAAGAGACAATTACTTTGCAGAAATATGAAGAAACTCACCCATCTGTTATTAGCAGGTAGAATGGAAGAAAGAAGAAAAAACAGTAGAAAATACAAAGAATAGTTTTGAGGAAAAGGTGCAGCCTTAACGGCAGAGCAGTAAACGGCAAACAATTGGCCGATTCATTGATGCGCTTTTGGGGTTTCAGACAAATAAATTCCGAGGTCGCGACAATTCAAGAGAATTGAAGGAATTCCAAGCGTGTCGCGCATAAGAAGTACCATAAGCATCAAGGGTAACCGTGAGCTGGCAGAAACGACGTCGCGACAACATTCTGAGGTCGCGACAAGAGTTGATGTCGTGACTAGGATAAGAGGTCGCGACAACAGAAACACCTTTAAGCTATGAGAGGTTTGGACTGATGAAGCTGCCGGAACTCAAGCTGATGTCGCGACGTGAGATCGAAGTCGCGACACAAGACCTGCTCAGTTGAAGGTTGAAGCTCCTTAAGGTGAGGTCGCGACAAGATATCGATGTCGTGACATCAGGAACGACCAGATCAATGATGCAGAGCCATAAAGAGATGTCGCGACAAGATATTGATGTCGCGACAACATGAGCAACCAGTTGAAGCCTACGGTTCTTTAAGATGATGTCGCGACAAGAGATTGATGTCGCGACATCTGAAGACATCAGTTGAAGACTGCAGATGACTTGAGCTGAGGTCACGACAAGATATCGACGTCGCGACATCAGGAGAGAACAATTGAAACCTGCCAAGACGTGAGAAGATGTCGCGACAAGATATTGATGTCGCGACATCAAGAATGACCAAAATCAAGCAATGATAGAGTGTTTTGAGGTCGCGACGTTGAGTTGATGTCGCGACATCGATGATGTCACGACAAGGAAACTATGGCGACTAACAAAGGAATTGGGCCAAACCATTTAACCCATAGCAGCCATATCGATTAGGCTCAATTGAGGAACCCTATAAATACTAGCCTATCCAAATTTTCATTAAAGCAGCCTTTACGTCACGCATTTGGAGAGGTCTAGATAGCTGAAGGCTCATTTTTCTTTATTTTCTTTCTTTTCTTTTCTTTTCTTATTTTTTTATTTCCGTCATTTTAGAGCGATTCGTTTCATTTTTTTTTTATTTTCGCTGTATTTTCTGATCTCGATGTTATCGTCTGAGCCAATAACGCAGAATCTAATTTATTTTCAAATTACTACCTGAATGTTTGAAGTTCAGACAAATTTCCGAATTCGATTGTTTCGCTTTCAAATTGCAGCTATTCTATGATCGAGGAACGTCAGATCGTAATTCAAGAATCGATAATCCAATTTTCCATTAAGTGAACGTTATAGTCGAATTTATCTTTCCCGTAGTCGCTTCCAAAGAGCTTGTTAATTTCAAGCACGAATTTACTCGGGTTTTGGGTTTATTATGTCTCGATCCGTACGCTTATACCCGTTAAAATCGCAAGCCATTGCTCCGATTTCAAGGAGGTCCTCTCGAAAGGACACAGGAAGACATTCCTGAGAGTAATGTACATTTCTTTGAAGGTATACTAACCTGCTATTAGGGATCTTTTGAGCTTTGTAAGTTCACTTAGATAAATCCTCTCTCACTTGAAATCAAGAACGAGTTGAATGAGTTATCTATTTAAACAAGCAAAGAGTTCACCTCAATTCGAATAGTGAGGCCAATCCCGTGTTAGCTGAGATCTAATCAAGGAAAGGGTGATCTATTTTAATTTCGAGGAGAAGCAACTGTAGTTGTATATCCTGCTTGACCGATAACTTGGGAGCTAAGGTTTACAAATTCATAAAATGGGTATGAAGTAGATTGCAAAAGAAAATATCCGTAATTAAGTCCCTCGTTAAAAGTAGTTATCTAATTCCCCCAGATTCGAGAGAATCAGTCGATATTAGGATAATGAAATGTGGAGTGGAGAGATCCAAATGCACTACAACGCTCGACGATTTTGAACCGAGATAATCAAGAAATTTTATCAGAGTAACTACAGAATCGATAGTTCACTTATAATCGCTTCTATTGATGTGTCCTCTCGAGGATAACTATTCAAGATTCATTTCTTTTATTAGAAATTCATTATTCTTTATTCTTTATTTTCCAATATGCGCTGGATAGTTCGGGCTTATTTTCCTTTGTTCGCTTTAATTTTCCAAAGACCTTAATGTCGGATCCTACTATCATCTGCGGGTCCAAATAGTATGGAAACTGAAAGTAGTCGTAGTTGATTTAAAATTCTTGAGATCTCTCGATCGAGTATCCGACTTAAATCCATTTTTATTACTTGTCTAATTGCACTGCGTAATACGACTAAAACCAAACTTTTGAAAAATGATTTACTCTAAGAGATTGGTGGTTTATATAAGATAAGGGTAACAAGTTACGCCGGGGCTGGGCCGGGGATTAGACAATAGTCCTTGGTAATAGTGTCATAAATTTGTATATGTCTTTTGGTCCGGTCAACAAGTTTTTGGCGCCGCTGTCGGATTAGATAATAGTCCTGGTAATAACGCTATAAATTTGTAAGTATGTATTTCGTCTTTACAAGTTGCACCGCTGCCAGGACTAGACAATAGTCCTTGGTAATAACGTCGTAAATTTGTATGTATTCTTTGGTCTATTGACAAGTTTTTGGCGCCGTTGTCGGGGATCGAAAGAATTTTATAAATCAATATTCAGATGAAAGAAGGAAATACTAATTTGGACATTTTTAAAAGAAAAAGAACAAAAATAAATAAGCTCAAGCAAAGGACTCTTGTAGCCACCGACCTTAACAACCCATATTGAATATATTTTATGATTTGACTAATCTTATTAATGGGAGTATGTTTTGCTTTCGTAAAAACTTTGATGCATAGGAAATTAACACCGATCCGATTCCAACCGACACGGAATAGAAAGGACGCCGTAAGCTTCGGGAGCACTCAAGAAGGCGTAAAACTCAACCATGGCATGAAAGCGCGTGATCAGGTTGAAATACATATAGAAGAAGCTAGAAGACCTCCAACATCGATACAATGGAGGATTTCGGAGACCACTATACAGAAGAATACTCGACGTGACAAACGCAAGTAGATGCTAATAATTTTAATTAAAGCCAAGACTGACATAATGTTCCAAAGAAGACGCCATCGGCCATCCCATCAAGATCCAAACGAGCACCCTGAAGATTCTCAGATGGCAATATCAAGAGCCGAATGGGGTGAGACCAAGTCATAAATCGCATCTATTCCCATTCTCTCTAAGAGATACAACAAATTACATGGTATGAATCTTTACCATATGGTTCTCGCTGGGATACTGGGAGGAATTAGCAGAGGCCTACTTAGGTAGATTCTTTCCCCACCCCTCACCACAGAAGAAGGAGGGAAATCATCATGGTTCCAAACAGGAAGATGAAAGCCCGTATGTAGCCTCGGGAAAGATTCAAACGTGTCATCGAGAAGACGCCCAATGTATCGGGATGTGACCGAAGACTCGGGGAGTGGGACATTGTATATCAATCCATGAATGATATATCAAAAGGATCATCATGCTTCATGCCGTGGAGCATTCAAAAACGGTGCGCCGAAGAGGCAAGGAGCCGATTGAAGACCAAGCAATGTAACATGAAAACTCCTTCTCGAAGCCAAGAGGAAACAAATAAAGGAAAGTGATCATGGAGCCGAGCAAGACGACAAGATTGAAGCCAAGTTGATGCCATTATGCATGTGTTGGACAAGCAAGAAAGAAAGACACACACCGCTTCATGAAATAGGAGCACCGAAAGGGAGTTATTGAAGGGAAGTGGCCGAGAGGGTAACCGAAGAACTTATGTCACACGAGGTTAATTATCTGGGGGAAAGCTAAGGCCTTACCATTTCAAACTCCAATCCTCACCTTCCAAAGACATTATCACCTGAAGACTCAGAAACTTATGAGAACTTCTCGTATGGTGGAGGGGCTTCTCAGGCCCAAGGCAGGGACAGACCCCTCAACAAGGGTATCAAGAAATAATTAAGGTTCCAAAGAAATAAAGCAAAGAAGAAGGAAATGAGCACAGAACGAATATCGTATCGAGGAGAGCTCCATCTGGCAATGCATGTCAGTAGCTTTATGTATAATAAAAGTCAAGCTGAACCTCCATGAACAAAGTTTGGAGAATTGGAAGCAAATGGCTACCAATTCTCAAATTTTTCGTAACACTACCAATGCATCCCCGGGTTAACCCGGGAGGACACAAGTAGTGGTACCGCCCTAACCCTACAAAGTCGAGGAAAGATACCTTCCCAAGTGACACAAGTGAAGAACCCAAAGATCGCATGGCCGGGTGGCAACGAGGAGGGAAGGAGTTAGAAGAGAGGAAAGAAAGGTGACAAAGAACAAAGAAGTAGCAAAGACCGTAAAGGGAAGAGACACCGAGAATGACAAAGAAGGAGTAGAAAAAGAAGAACATCCAAGGAACAAAGTCATAGCCCCATTTCCACAAAGACTCCGGCAAATCAAAGACGGAGGAGCAGCTTTGCAAGGTTCTGAAAACTTTCCGTAAGCCGGAGATCAAGATGCCTTTATCGAAGTGGTGACTCGTGATGCCAATTTTATGCAAAATTTCAAGGACATACTGAAAGCAAGAAAAGAAAATAAGAGAAGAAGGAATAGTGAATTCACCGCCACTTGCAAAGGCAAGAATCGAGCGAAACTACCAAGAAAGACTTAAGGACCCGTGAAGCTTCACACCTTTGTATTGTTAGAGGAATGGAATTCCATGAAGCTCTCAGACTCGTGAGCTAAGATTAATTGGCGCCTTTTCGCTGCCAAGAAATTAAGTTTGGGGAGCTTTATTCTACAACCGTTACTCTTCAAATGGCGCATGTGATCGATGGTGAAACCCGAAGGGGGTCATTGAAGATGTGTTGGTCAACGTTGGGAAGTTTAGCCCTGGGGTGACTCTTCATCATTCCGATTACGGAAGTTAAGATTCACAAGTACCCCTACTATTGTGAAAGACCATTCCTAGCTAATGAGCGTACTTTGATTGACATGCAAAAAGGAGTTCTCATCTTAAGTGGGGTCGAGTAAAGAAGCCGTCGTGGTTTAACTTGGATTAAAAGTATGCAAAATATAGACAGTGGAAAAGGAAGGCTACAATGTAGCCGATTTTTGTCTCTATTTCCAACCCCCGATGTTACCAATGATTGTACATCTTAGCTTTTATCAATGAAAAGAGATGAATTCCCAAGATACTAAGATGCTCATTTCCCCTCGACTTCCATGCAAGTAGCTTTTCATGCTATAGAAACCGGTGTTGAGCTTGAAGGAAACGTAAAGATAATGGGAAGATATTTAAAAGAGAAATTCATCAAGAGACCAAGTATTTAAGGTCTAGTTTGAAAGAGTTGCTATGTCATTTAAAGATGCGATTTAGAATTACTAAAGAAAAACCAAAGTGATCATTTCAGCCGTATTACGTGAGAATGGAGGAACAAAGATTGCCGGAAATATTAAGGAAGCATAAGGAATCGCTAGGCTCGTCCATCAAGAAATGGGCGGTATCACCATCAATTTGCATGCATAAGATTCTCAAGTAAGAGACTTCAAACCATCCGTAGAACACCGCAGAGGTCAATCCAGTTGATGAAGGAAGTAGTCGTGAAGGAGGTGCTCAAATTGTTAAATGCCGGGTTTTATCTATGCTATCTCGTGATACTCCTTGGTGAGCCCAAACATGTGGTTCCAAAGAGCGGGGTTTACTGTGGATCGTAAATGAAAAAATGAATTGATTCCAACAAGAATGTTGATAGGATGGAGGGTATGTATTGATTACAAGTTTGAATACAAGAAACTTAAAAGATCATTTTCCTTGCCTTTCATTGATCGATGTTGATGCTAAAGGTGACACCTCACTTTTGTTTTCCTGACGGGTACTGGTGATATAATCAGATTGCTATTGCACTGCAGGATCAAGAGAAGACCACGCTCACATGCCCTTATGGTACCTTTGCCTTCGTATGATGTCGCGGTTATGTAATGCTCCAAATCACATTCCCAGAGGTGCATGATGTCTATATTCTCGATTTCGTTAAAGAAGCGATGGAAATTTTCATGGATGATTTTATCGTATGGATCCAGCTTTGATCAATGTTTAAACAACTGAAACAAGATTCAAAGATGCAAAGACAAACAAATAGCACCGAATTTGGGAAAATGCTGATTTTAGGTAATTAAGGTATTGTTCTCGGGCATAAAATTTCTCATCGGACTAGAAGGATCACCCAGCATCCATTATCAAGACTCTCGCACCACCTACCACGCAAAAAGGAGTAAGAAGTTTCTTGGGGCATAAGCCGGGATTTTACGAGATTCATCAAAAAAAAAAAAAAAAAAAAAAAAAAAAAAAAAAAAAAAGACTTTTCAAAATAGCCGACCACTATGCGACACGGGAAAGGATACAAGGTTCAATTTCGATGACTCTCAAGAAGGATGCTTTCGATGAAATCAAGATCGACGCAATGTGCACCTATAATGGTCGCACTGCACGGAATCAGGATTTGAAATAATGTGATGCTAGTGATTTTGCTATGGGAGTCGTGGTTGGGGCAAAGAAAAGAGAAAGTATTCGTGCACATATACTATGCTAGTAAGACCTTCAATGAAGCACACAAGAGAACTACTCAACAACCGAAAAAGGAGATGCTAGCCATAGTATTTGCTTGCAGTAAATTTAGACAATACATTTTAGGATCCCATGTGGTAATTCACACCGATCATGCAAGAATTCCGCACCATGTTGAAAAGAAGCTAAGCCAAGATCGATAAGGCGGGTGCCGTCATGCAAGATTGATTTGGAAATAAAGGACAAAAGGGATGTGACAATGTGATAGCCACCACTTGTCAGAGCAGAAAGAAGTAAAGGAGAAGAAGAAAAATTGCGCTAATGGGGAGAACTTCCCGCATGAGCAATTATTCAAGGTTTCCTTCCAACTTCCACGGTATGCCGATATTGTGGAATTATCTCAAGCCAGGGAGTAATGCCTTCTCGTAACTCAGCTACCAATGTAAGAGGAAACTCTAAATCGATGTTAGATATTATATTCGGGGATGACCCACTATTATTCAAGAGAGGTGTCGGAGCATGATAATAAGAAGATGTGTTTAAGGTGAACAAGGCAAATATTTTAAATGAATGCCATGTAAAGACCATATGGAGGACATTTTTCCGCGAAGAACAGCCTCACAAGATACTCCAATCGTGGTTTTATTGGCCCACTATCTTCGCAGATCGTGCGCAGTGGGTGAAATTGTGTGATCGATGCCAAAGGATTGGAAACATCAAATAGCAGTGAATGAAATGTCCCTAAAGGTATTATATGGATACAAATTTTGATGTTCGGGGAATAGATTTTAGGATCTTTCTCACATTGTTTGAACTATAGATACCAAGCAGCAAGATTACTTCCAAATGGGTGGAACAGTGGCTGCCCAAGGATTGATGCTACTACTGGGGCCATGAAGTTTCTTGCAAAAGAATATTTCTTTGAAAGGTGTTCGTGGAACTCCCGTAACCATCATAGTTAGCTACCATTTTGCAAAACAAATATTTGCAAAACTCATGAGCGTATGGATCACAGTAATGAGTTTAGCCTATCATCCCTGCACTAATGGACAAGCAGAATTTTCAACAGAGAGATCAAAAGAATACTTGAAAGACTCGTGAGCCTGCAGAAGGATTGGTCTTCCAAACTTGACGATGCACTTCTGGGGCTTACAGGATCGCATACAAGACCCCACTGAATGTCCCCATACAGAGTTGTTTTCGCAAACCATGTCATATACCTCTTGAATTAGAATACAAGGCAATGTAATATTAAGAAGTTAAACTGATTTCAAGGCCGCAAGGGAAGAAGATTGCTCCAACTGGGCTCGAATTGGAAGAATCGAGAAATGAAGCCTATGATAATGCTAGGAATATACAAAGACAAGACAAAGAAAATGCATGATCGAAAATCCCGAGGAAAGAGTTCGTAACAGGGAATGTGTGCCGCTTAATTCTAGATCGGTTGTTTCAGAAATTAAAACTAATTGAGTGGGCCATACACAAGTGGTATCAAGTACTACATTTGGAGTAAAGAATCAAGACCGATAATGGGGAAGAACAAGGTCAATGGACAAAGGTTAAAGCATTATCTCACCAGGTGAGCAGGAAAATGAAGAACTCCAACTGCCTTTATAAAAGAAGAAGATCCACAACAAAGAAGTCCACTAAGGACTCAAATTGAAAGAACTGGGAGTATGCAAAGGCAAAAGGCAACCCATTAGGAATTAAATTCGAATTTAAATTTGAAATATTTCTTTTCTTTAAGTCATGATAATGAATCAGATTTGTTTCTAGAAGGATAGATTTAATTCTTAGAAATAGATTGTAGTTTAATTAGAATTTTCTTGAATATTGCAAAGGATCTTCGAATCCAAGTTAAAGACATTGACAGTGAAGAACCACAGAGTAATTCCAGCAACTTGCAGAGGAGTCGCGACATGAGAGTATGGAGGGAATTCTTTTCCTAACCAACTCGTAGATATATTTGAATTAATTGTTAAATCTTTGCTTAAAAATATTCAAAGAGATGTCTAAACCAAGTTAGAACTAATAAGAGAATCAAAGCTTTAAATCATTGAATTATATTATCATGACAAGAAGGTTATGTTTACAGACAAAGTCAAGAACCCAGAAATACATGATATACTCTAGATCAAGAAAGAAAAGAACAATTAAGAGCATGAGGAAGGGAGATGACATGTCATGGCCACCCACATGATATTTTATTGCTGAATTGGTCAAAAAGCAGAATGATTTGAACACACACTAAACAAACTAAGAACTTTAGATTGTCGCCGACATATTAGTAGGTCAGCATAAAAGTGTGACATGTGCCAACCTTGTTCACTTTAAAGCCTCAATGACGACTTCAAATAAAAGTGGCGACCAGTCGCGACAATTTAATCAAGCATTAATTAGCCTAATAAACATTGATTGAATCTGTACCAGCTTGGAAAACTATTTCATTCACTCCAACCCACATAACCATTCACCTGCCTTCCCCGAATCTCAACCTCCGAAAAACCCCAAGATTCCAAACTTTCTCCAAAAGCTTTCCTCTTGTCCCCGATGGCTGAAATTCCCACCGTCTCTAACCTAGACGATTATGAGGAACACGAATAATACAGTTAAGAAGAAACTTCTACAAGGAGAACAAGGCATGAGATCTGGCCTGGGAAGAGCAAGCAGGAGAGATGCCATCAAAAACACCAGAAGCTCCGACAACTTCTCAAGACAGAGCAGAAAGGGGAAAGGGAAAGAGGAGAGAAGAAGAAGAAGTAGAAGATTTCGTATCCGATGAAGCTTATTCCCAGTGGAAGAAGTACTATGCTAACAAAGGTTTTGTTACGGAGAGGAGATTCAAAAACCCTGTGACTCCTTTCAAGGAGATGATAGAGCAGAGAGGATGGGAGAGTTCTCAAGGCACACCAAAAAGCAGGTATACAAAGATTGTGAGAGAGTTTTATTCCAATATGGTAGGGAAGGAAGGATGGAGCCGTTTTGTTAGGAGGAGTCCGGTCTCATATTTAGCCAAGGCCATCAACGAGGCCTGATGGATGACAATGCACAAAAGCATGGCTCCAAATTCATAAAATTTTGGAAAAACTGAATTTTAGAAAGATTGCCGAGAAGCCTCGATGGAAGGGCAAGTAGACCAAGGAGAAGGAAAGCCAAGAACTCGAACAGGAAGCCTCACCGGTGGTGCGAAGGTATGGTTTTACTTCCTTGCGTCTGTTTTGGTTCCAACAAAACATTTATGCACAGTGAGAGAACAAGAAGCTGTACTGCTGTATGCCATACTCAAGGGGTACAAGATCAATATAGGAGTTATCATAGAGAACTCTATCATGAGGTATCATGAAGGGAACAAAGAGGTTCAGCTCTCACCCAAAGAACAATAACAGCTCTATGCTTCAAGGTCAGAAAGGAATTGGGAGTCGAAGAAGAAGTCCCTGTGAGCTTCACCACTCCTTCCGACAGGAGTTACAAGGGGCCAAGAAATCGGGAGGAAAAAGGGAGTGCCGGTAGAGAATGCAGGTGAAGCCCAAGTCGAAGGACTGCAAAGGAGACCCGCAGGGCCACCGATCAAAGAGCCAGAAAGCACCCCGTGAACTCACCGACAACAATACATTGGTGTGTAGATAATGAAGGGCGGATGAAGACAAATTTCAATAGACTTCCATCCTTTGGCCGCCTCCCGTGCACGTAAAACTTCCAACCCGGAGAAAAGTCTAAAGGAGCACAAGAGAACAAACAGATCGAAGCTCTCCACATGCCCCGCGTAAGAGAATGTATGAAAGAGAGCATGACTGAAATTACAAATAGGAATCTGTGGAAAGTATTTATGAAAAAGAATTGGAAGAGAAGAGACCAAAGAATGGGAGGAAGAGCCTAATAGAAAAGAAAAGGAGCATGAAGTAGAGCTACAAAGAAGAGAACAAGAAGGGAGAGAAGAGTCGGGTGAAAAAGAAGAACAGACCGGAAGCACTTTCAGCGCCAGCGGGAAGAGTTTAAAAGAAACGGCGGAAGAGATCACACCTTGCGTAAACTCAAACTCATCATGAAGCTTTACAACAATCAGCTGGCTGATTCTCAACTCTTAACTATGATAAAGGAAAGAGACATGTGAGCAAGAAATCAATTAGAGCAATAAGTGATCGGGGAAGTGAGTACACAAGTCTTCTACAAAAAGGATTTTAGAAGAAATTGGATGATGTAGAGACATGAAGCAAAAAGATGCACTTATAAGCGTAAAAGAATGGTCAAAACTTAGATCCGATTAACAACAATCCGCCAAATTCCTAGAGGTTATGACTGAATGGAAAATACAATGAATGGCTTCGGGAAAGAGGCAAGATGATTTCAACGTAAAGGTCATCTATCTAATGAGATTCTCAAGAACAAATGGAGAAGGAAACCAAGAAGAGAAAGGAAAGAAGAGAAATGAAATTCCCGACTTCCCGTACCCCATCTAGGTACATTGTGACCTAGACCCACCCAACATCTTTGCTCCTGGATATTTCAAAAGAAAAAAATAGACCTTCTCCCTGCCTAACTTTCATTACCATCCTTCTCTCATACTGTGTATCCAACAGTTGCAAATGAATCAGAAATAAAATGAAAAATTTAAATTGAATTGTTGTGTACTATTTTGCATTTGATTGTTCAATGTTATGATGCTTTGTGGTTGCATGATTAGGAAATCAAAGCAGAAATAGTTCCGCATCAAAACCGCTGGCAGGACATTATCTTAATCAACGCAGCTTAGGAGAAGCAAGTCGAACAGGAAAAATTGCGTATCAAGGACAAAATGCATATAGTTTAATTGAAACACAAGGTGCAATTACTTATAGTTAACCGATAAGTCCAGACAGAGGAAGCGTAATACAAATGTGATGGAACAAACATATTTTCAGTTTCAGGGTATGAAATAAGAAGTCAAGGAACCCGTTGAATATCAATTAATTTAACTATCATAAATAAAAATGAGTCAAGATATCTTATAGTTAGTCACGCCGTTAAATCCGCATTCTAGAATTTGTTGTAGATTATTGATCGAGGCGAAATCCTAGTGATACACCGACAAGAAATGATGCAGCTGAATTGGATAGTTTGAGCCATTCGAATATCCTATTAATATGCCGATGATACCTTAGTTCCATGCATTGAGGCCAACAGCCGATTTTCAAAAATAAGCCAATGGAAACCCCAACCCATCCAGAAAATTCAATCCTTCAAAAAAAAAAAAAAAAAAACCAATGATTACCCAGGAATTCAAGAAGGAAGAAGAAAATGAAGTTTGGGGGATCATATGTTTTTGAGGAACTCAAAAAGGGAATGAAAGAAAAGGCAAGGAGCGTTAAAATGCACGTAAAAGAAGGCTTTCTAGGATAAGTTTTATCTGCGGGCTTAACTTCGAACAATTAAGTTCTTAGGGGTGTTTCAACACCCGCACTTAATGCCATCCGGGTATGGGAGCATAACCCAAAGTTTGCCAAGAGTGTTAGAGCTTCAAAAGTTAAAACATTGCACTATCCCTAAGAGAAGAAACTAAGAAATTCCCTAGTGAAAATTACAAGGTGAAATAGGGGCATACAGCTCGAATCAAGAAATCAAAGAGATATCCTAAACATGAAGCTTAGGAGCTTATTATAGAAACTACAAGAAAGAAAGGCGTAAGAAGAGAGAAAAGGTTCAGGTAATCTTTAACCTGTACCTCCCATCCTACCCATTACCGTGCCTAACAATAAAAGCCCAAAAGACTGATTGATTCAAGGCCGAATCATCTACATTAGTGAGATCAATATGAAAATGCCTGGAATTTAAGAAAGTGAACAAATCGTACTGCAAAGAACTTAGGAGCAGAATGACTCAAAGAATAAAATGTAAGAGAAAAGGAAACAATTCATTATTCAACAGATCCAATGATATATTATTGAAAACAATTTCAACATGTTATTGGTATAGTATAAAAGAGTAGAGACCAACTCCTTGAACCGGACTTGAAGCTAGATGTACGTAGGGTACTTTGCATACCTTGCATTGCAATTAAATTGAATGCCACCGTTAACAAATCACGTAAAAAATGTCCTTAAAAATTATTTGTTCGAGGACAAACAATTCTTTCTTTTTCTTTGCTTGAGGACAAACAAAACTTTAAGTTTGGGGGAGTTTGATGAGCTTAAAAGTCATGTAATTTTTAGTCCATTTTTCTGCTTAATTTTCATATAAAAAGAGACAATTACTTTGCAGAAATATGAAGAAACTCACCCATCTGTTATTAGCAGGTAGAATGGAAGAAAGAAGAAAGAAAGTAGAAAAATACAGCAATAAGTGGAGGAAAAGTGCAGTCGAATGGCAGAGCAGAAACGAAAATAAATTGGCTGATTCATTGATGCAAGCTAGTTTGCATACCAAATTTCCGAGGTCGCGACACCAAGAGAATTGAAGGAATTTCCAAGGTGTCGCTGGCTAAAGAAGTACCGTGATAAGGAAATTAAGGGTAACCAGAGCTAAGAGACCGACGCCGCGACAACATTCTCGAGGTCGCGACAAGAGTTGATGTCGCGGACTAGGATAAGAGGTCGCATAAACGTAAAACACCTTTAAGCTATGAGAGGTTTAATCGATGAAGCCGGGCCGGAATCGTTTCGATGTCGCTGACGGAGATCGGTCGCGACACAAGACTCGGCCACTTGAAGGTCAAGTTTCCTAAGGTGAGGTCGCGACAAGATATCGACAAGTCGTGGACATCGTGAATCCACCGCATCACGATGTTTACAAAGGATGTTGCGACAAGATGGTCGCACAATACGCAGCAAATCAGCTGAAGCCTACGGTTTTAAGATGATGTCGCTAATAAGAGATTGATGTCGCGATATCCAAGACATTAGTTGAAGACTCCGCATGACTCAAATGAGGTCGCGACAAGATATCGAATGTGGCCGCGACATCGAGAACAATTGAAACTCCGCCAAGACGCGGAGAAGATGTCGGTAAGATATTGATGTCGCTGATATCAAGAATGACCAAATCGGGGCGTTATGGATATGTTTGGAGGTCGACGTGAAATTGATGTCGCGACATCGACGATGTCACGACAAGGAAACCTATGGCGACTTGAACAAGTGAATCAGGCCAAACCATTTTCAAACCCACAATAGGTTACATCGGGATTAGGCCCAATTGAGGAACTGCGAATACGTTGCAATGCTATCCAGCCTCATTAAAGCAATTAAGGCCACGCATTTGTGAGAACCGGATAGCCAAGGCTCATTTTCTTTATTTTCTTTTCTTTTCTTTTCTTTTTCTTATTTTTTATTTCCGTCATTTGGTGCGCATTCTCGTTTCATTTTTATTTTCGCTGTATTTTCTCGATCCGGATGTTATCGCTTGAGCCGTCGAATGCGTAATTCACCCTATTTTCAAATTACTACCCGGGAATGCTTCGAAGTCTGCATAAATTTCTGAATTCGATTGTTTCGGGCTTCAAATTGCGCTTATTCTTATGATCAGAGGAATGTCAGATCGCGGTAATTCAAGAATCGAGAATCCAGCTCCATTAAGTGAACGCGGGCGGTCAGAATCATTCTTCCCGTAGTCGCTTCCGCAAAGCAGCTCGTTAATTTTAGTTAATGAATTTACCGCTTTGGTTTTATTGTTCGCTGGGGATCCGAATATCGCTCTTATACCCGCTAAGAATCATGTCATCGCCTGATTTCAAAGGAGGTCCTCCTCGAGGGACACGTGGAAGACATTCCCTGAGAGTAATGTACATTTCTTTGAAGGTATACTAACCGCTATTAGGGATCTTTGAGCTTTGTAAGTTCACTTAGATAAATCCTCTTCTCACTTGAAATCAAGAACGACTTGAATCAGCTTATCTATTTAGCCTGGGCAAAGAGTTCACCTCAATTCGATAGTGAGGCCAATCCCGCGTTAGCGAGATTCAATCAAGGAAAGGGTGATCTATTTAATTTCGAGGAGAAGCAATCTGGAAGTTGTATATCCTTGTTTCGACCGATAACTGGAGCCAAGGCCACACTCCATAAAATGGGTACTAAGTATTGCAAAGAAAAAATATCCTGCACTTAGGAAGTCCTCGTTAAAAGTAGTTATCTAATTCCTGTATTCAGAGAATCAGCCGATATTGTAGGATAATGAAATGTGGAGGTGAGAGATCCACGCACTACAACGCCTTACATTCTCAAACCCGGAGACACCAAGAAATTTTATCGAGTAACTACAGAATCGATAGTTCACTATAACTGCTTCTATTGATGTGTCCTCTGAGATAATCTATTCAAGATTCATTTCTTTATTAGAAATTCATTATTCTTTATTCTTTATTTTCCAAAGATGTTGATAGTTCGGCTTATTTTCCTTTTGTTCGCTTAATTTTCTGAAGACCTTAATGTCGGATCCTACTATCATCTTCGCGGGTCCAAATAGTATGGAAATTGAGTAGTCGTAGTTGATTTAAAATTCTCGAGACTGTGGATCTAGTTGATTCATCTTAAATCCATTTTATTACTTGTCGACCGTGCACTTGCACATCGACCAAAAACCAAACTTTGAAAATGATTTTACTCTAAGAGATTGCGGTTTATATAGTATAAGGGTAACAAGTTTTGAGCCATGCTCGGGATTAGACAATAGTCCTTTGGTAATAGTGTCATAAATTTGTATATGTCTTTTGGTCCGTCAACAAGTTTTTTACGCCATGTCGGATTAGATAATAGTCCTCGGGTAATAACGCTCATAAATTTGGTATGGCGGCTGTCTTTACAGTTTTTGGCAATCGCTGTCGGACTAGACAATAGTCCTTGGTAATAACGTCGTAAATTTGTATGTATTCTTTGGTCTATTGACACTTACCAAGCATACAATCACACAACACATACAACACAGAATCACACAAAAATCATCAAAATACACAATGAATACATGATCTAACCCGTGCCCATCAAGTCCTAGGTAATCGTATACCTAACTTACTGATACTAAGCTATAACTCTAGTATCTGACATGGAGCTCTAGGTATTTATAAACCTAAGCTCGATACCAAGCCGTGGCGCCCCAAATCCCGGGGGTCCCGTTGACCATTGTCAACCCGGCGGAACTCATAGTCTCATATCATGAGACCCATACATGAGTAAAATGGCCAAGTCGGGCCCATACATCCATACTTATGAAAATGTATATTTTATACAAAAAGGAGTTAATTTACAATTTGTTTTGATTACAAATTATCCAAACTGGGTCTTTTACCTCGATTTTTATAATAATACATAACAAGGCCATATATGGCCATTTCTTTGTCTCTAAGACCTCGGATGCGTCCAATCCCCAGGTGAACCTTCGCACTAAATAATTTTTTCCTCGATGTGGTGAGCAATGCCCATTAGTGGAATTATCCTAAGGATTACTTCCCACCTAAGTGCTCTTCAGTAATGCATAAGAAAACGTGTGTGTGTGTGTGTGTGTGTGTGTGGGTGTGTGTGGTGTGGGTACAAGGTGTGTGTGGTAAAGGTGTGTGTGGTGTGTGGTGGTGGTAAGGGACACCAAACATTCAAGTAAAACATACAAGTCTCATCAATTTCTACATGTTATGATGAGAACATGATACACCCATCCCCACATCTCGAGCCCTCACCGACTCCCTCATGCATGCCTAAGCCAAGTGTGGAAACACCAAGCTTTCAAAACAAAGGCTTTTGTTCTTGAAACATAAGACCACTTCTCTGAGTAAAATTCTATTGATAACCCTCCGAGGTGTGAATCATTGATAATCCTCCGGTGTCATGAGTCATCCTTCGAGATGAACTGTTGGACAACTCTCCAAGACAATTCTTCGAAAAATCTTCCCATGAAATCCATTTAGCAACCACATTTTTCATGTAATGCACTCACACCTATTATTCTAGGTTACCCCAGTGCATATGAAATGCAATATGTCATTTAACAACAATTCATGTTAATATATTAAGCATGCATATACTAACAGAATTTATACACAATCAACATGTTATTCACTCATAGTAATCACACCAAAATTAGTTCACATGGGCTAATAAACAATCCAGTAGTCCATCTTGGAACCGCCCCAAAGCATCACACAAACAACACATAACATCATGCTATTCTAACATAGCAACACACAAGCAACACATCTGCCCACTTCGCCGCTGACTGGCCCAAAAACTCTAGGGATTTCTTCCCTCAGTCCAAATCTTTTGGAACCGAAAACACGGCCATCCAGGCCTCAAGACATCCCCATCCATTAAAATGGCTCTTAGACAAAGAATAAAACAAGTAGGAGAAAACCCCTACCTCCCGGAGTTGTCGAAACTCCACAAAACATGTACCCACATTTATCTCTTGCAGTGGGGTCAACTTTGCCTCTTTTTTCTCCGGAATTTTACGGACCGATCGCCGAAAAATCTAGAGAGAAGTGAGAGCTTCTCTCTCTAAAAGCTCTTCTCTTTTCTCCCTCCTTTCTCGGTTTGCTCTCCCCTCTCCCAAATTGTTTGGTCAAAGCATATGTCAAGAGAACTCTCGTCTCTCCATGCCACTGGTCAACCTCCCATCGGGTCGACTCGATTCCCTTATCCTCTTATCCCATCTATACTATGGATTTCACCCATCACATGTTGCCACATGTCTCTCATGGGTCCCATTTGAGCTCATGTTTGACTCATTCTGCACATGACACGTGGCACCTCTTGAGCCACTCACTATGTGCCAAGTGTCCCGCACCACTCCCGATGCTTCGAAAAACGTGAAATTTCGATTGTCTTGGAATTTGAAGAAATCCGATGTGGTAGCTAGATTTCGTGAGACGATTCCAACGGTGAAGTTTGTTTTGTCATCTGAGATCTAGAAAAATTCCGGATTTTTGATCGAAATTATCGTGTTACCTTTTTTCAAAAATAAGAGTTTGTTCGGGTTTCACAAGACAAATGGCTGAATTATGGGATCACGCTAACTGTGTGCAAGAGGAGAATGATTGCTTGCGCACCCATTTAGAAGCAAACCTGAGCGAAAATACACGAGGGCACACCCATCTTGCACCTCCAGTTCAGCCGAGTAAGGACGAAGAGCCCATCCTGCCAGGCGGTAGTGATCCACTGGCGGACGACGAATTATCCTCTGGTAGCTCTCCACTAGCCACCTCGGAATAACGCGGAGGGTGAATCCAGAAAGAGGCCCCGCCGCCCAGCCTAATCCACGCTGGGCATGCGCCTGGGCCGGACACGGGCAAGAGAGGCCGTAGAGTCGATAGCATTTGAAGCTACCGAAAATATGCCCAAAGATAGTAAGGCGGCTCCACCGCTCCCGTTCATGTATCCTACTTTTGGGGCTGCACCCGCCCCGCGCCTAGTTTCCTTTGCTGCTATCTAGGGGCCTTAGGACATGCTTTCATCCCCACTAGGTTAACACATCTTAAGTTATGAGCCTCCCCGCGGCTTTGTCATATCGCCGTTTTCCATGTATGATGGCTCCACCCGCATCGACTACGCCGCACTTCAACAAGCAATGATTCTGGGGTTATGGGACGACCGTCTTCCGCGGCAAAGTGTTCCCGGCCGCCTTGAAGGACTCCGCCCCTAGCCTGGTTCCATAAACTCCTGAGGGCATCCATCAACTCGTTCAGTGAGTTGTGGGCTGCATTTGTTTCCCAGTACTTATGTTCGGTCCAACAAAAGGGAAAGATTAGTTCACTACAAACCATTTTCAAGCGGGATGATGAATATATCCTGGATTTCACTAGAAGATTTGGACAAGCTGTCCAATAAATTGATGCATACAGCATGGATGTGGTCCTCTAGAACTTTCGAAGAAGCTTTGGGCCGACTACACCTTTCTTCCAATTGCTATCTCTAGATCCGCCTGCGACAATGGAAGAACTATACAGACGGGCAAACAAATACTCTACACTAGAAGACAATATTCGGGCAGTCTCCAAAACAGTAATGATTACTGCCCAAAATAGCAATCACACCACAAAAGGGCAGCCCGACCAGAAAGGGAACCAGAGTAAGAACCAGAAGAGCTCTCGGGAGAAGTTAAAGAGAAAGAGGGAACCTCCCCAGTTTACCCCTCTGAACATCTCCTACGACAGACTCCTTCCTCTCATCCGGGATCACCCTGACTTTAAATGGCCTGCACCAATTCAGTCGGATCCCGAGCAACGCAATCAATTTCTGAGGTGCGATTTCCATAGGGACCACGGGCATGAAACTAACCGATGCCAAACCCTGAAGTTCCTTGTGGAGAAACTAATCCGGACTGGCCACCTCAGAAGATATATTCGGGAGCTAACAAAAACCGCTCCAGCAGTTGAAAGAATAGCGGCCATCTCAGAGCTCCTTTCTGAACCCTGGCCCACCATTAATTACATATTGGGCAACTCGGCCGATGACTAGCATCAATCCAAGCATTAGAGGAGAAAGCTGCTACAAGCGGCCACAGTTCGAGCCCGGGTGAACACCATTAGTACCCCAGACAGCGGTAGAGCAATACAGCCGATTGATGATCCCATATCTTTTCCTCCCATTAACCCATCCAGGGTCTTCACTCCACACCACGATGCACTTGTGCTTATTTTATGCATTAACAAATTTGATGTGCACAGAGTGCTTGTTGACCCTGGCAACGCAACCGACTTGTTACAACTTCCCGCCTTCAGGCAGATGAAAGTTCCACTTTACAAGCTCAGTTTGGCTGGAAGAATTTTGTTCGGATTTAATGGGGCAACCACACTAACCATGGGTGATATTACTCTCCCCGTGTCACACCCTGATTTCCACGGTGTGATTTATGTTATTTTACCATCTTTTTTTTTTTTTTCATCATGAGTCCCTAACATAGGACTCTTTCAAAATCCAACACTAGATAAGCGGGCTACCACTAAATTCTTACACACCATATATATCACCCAGATTTCTCAAAACCTGAGTCCAAAACTCCACTTGGAGTAATCGCCTAGAAACGTAATTAAACTCGCTAACTCCAGTCTCAAAACATATATATACATATATGTAATCGAGGTAAGTCCTCAATGCACCCAAGACTATACACTTACACTTGATCAAAATAATATTTATTCAAAATCCCAAAACTTTCTACAAAGTGTCCTAAACTAATAGCCACAAGCCAAATATACAAAGACCCATGATCGATATGAACTGTCCAAAATATACAAAGCAGGAAACCTCCACACAACACTAGATGTTCTCAAATGTATGCCCAACCACCAAGATGCTAAGGCCGACGACAATTCCCCAACCTCCAAAACCCCGCAAGTCAAATCCTCAAGTCATGCAACTGGTCTCGCACTAAGATTCAAGGTGGAGGAATAAATGGGGTGAGTCTGACAACCTAGTGAATCCCATAACAAGCCATGCGAGTAAAAACATTTCAAAATACAAATAATTCAACACATCTCAAAACATGAGCATTTTAATTAATAGTCAATGGAAACAAATGGATGCAATACTACCACCATCTCGACCCCTCATCAGTGACTCTTTTTGGCTTTCACCCAAGGACTAGCCGATCATCCCCCTCGAACAACGCACAAATTGCTGGACTTACTACCCAGTGGATATGCCCACATCCCCGTATAAGCAACGACAAATTGGCCGGACTTACCACCTGTGGATATGCCCACATCCCGGTGTATATCCTCGTGGACCTTTCTGGGACTACAACCCAGGGACTAGTCATAGTCCCGTGTCCACTACATCAATCCGGACTCTCACACAGTCCCATACCCATGTCATGCTTTAAAACAATTTCACAAAGCATTCACCCACATGGATATTTAAAAACATCATGCACTAATTAATTCAAAGAATTCCATAGATATAAAAATATACACATTTATATATATCATTAGAAAATCACACAGTTCAAGCATGGAATGGTACAAAAATTTCAAGCCAAACCATGGTATAAGGTGATAAGGTTACAAGATCCTCTACCTTCCTGATTCAAAAAAATCCACAAGTCTCCCAAGGAAGTCAAAACCGAGGCTACTCCAAAGGATCTGCAATTAACAAGTCATAAGATTTCTTAGCCTCAAACAATCCGGTTACATAAAATTACCCAATTGGTTTATTACTACTTCACCACTCGAATCACACATATTCTTATACCTACCAACATAAACCTTGATCCTTCAAGAGTAATCGCCTTTTACACTTACTAATATCAACATTTAACACCCTTATTGGGGTAACACAAACAAAGACACACAACACTTGTACCTTGTTTCAAATTATCTCAAAACCCTTTTTTTCTTTTTTCTTAACTACCATTTTGACTGTACCATACATGTTTTTTGTTCACTATGGTCTTCCGACCAAAAGTTCCCTATCTTCTTAGCTTCCATAGCCTTCTTAGATCAGGTCATTCGCACTTTAATCAAGAGTTATGGGTTTTACACTCGACTCCCGGTGACTATTTCATAGGGATGACTGTCCTCACTTCACCCTTACTTTGACGAAATTATGAGAACAAATAAGCTATAATTCGGGCCATACTTTCTTTTCATGAAGTCGCGCCTCTATGTGGCTATTTCTGGAAGGATTTTGAAATCACCCATTTGACTAATATAACTCAACTTATGACTCAAAATGTGAACTCTGTAATAGGACAAAATCTGTACCTCACTTTCAACCTCAAATTCAAGGGCCTTACGGGTAGTGGTTTAGTTCTACTGTTTCTAGACATCTGGAAGCGGCTAGGTCTGGGGCTTCTCCAACTAGAATCATCCAGAATTGAGTTCTTTTAGGCCAACCAAACATCAGCCATGGGGTCATGTGAAAGTCGGACAAAGACTCTCCTTGACACACACACATGCCATCTTCACAAAATTGGTCTTTTAAGCACTTAGGTTCCACCAAAACACCTTTCTCATCAAATCTAGTATTAGATGTAATCCCAACAAAACACAAGAATATAACCAAAGTCCATAAGAAATACAACTAAGGCCTCAAAGATCATGTTTACATACCTTAGTGAACTTTTTCCACTGGGAAACCAAGCTTCCCTTCGTTTTTCTCCTCCTTCTATCTCTAGCTTCTCTAGAACTTCGCCAAATTTCCAGAATTTTCTACTCTCAGCAAGAAGTCATTCAGCATCCAAACCCAAGAGGAATTGGTTTGCCGCACATGGCAAGCTCTTTCCTGCACTCGCTATGTGTCAAGATCTCCTACCATGCATATATGAGGTGTCATGCCCTCATGATGCCACATACCAAGGATATTACTACCTCTCCACTAACATCAAGTTTTTCAAAGTGGTCCTTCAAAGATGCACTTAATTTCAAACCCTAACAAAATCACTAAAACTTACCCATTGCATAATCGACCCACATGCCATAAAAATGCAATCTGGGAACACACTTTACTAATCTCAATAAACCAAACCATTAAGATGGCTAATCTTAATCACAATTTCTGTAAGCACTTATCATAGGTTATTAAGTCGTATTTGGCACCCCAAAATCCTTTACTTCGAATAGTATAATGAAACATATATCAGTTACACCGTCAAGGCAGGCCTGCTATTCAACAAGTCTTATTTTCGCTTGTCAAGATTTGTGGTCGCATAACGCCATCGCTGGTTGAGCTTCGCCAGCCACCACAGCAATCTTTACCTACCATTAAACAATCCGCTTACATTCAACCAATGCCGATTAACTCTCGAAATAATTCAGCGTTTCACCAATACTATCACCGCCACAAGAGCCGCGGAGAAAGTGAAAGTTCCAACACCGGGCCTCCGAGACCCAGCCTTAGAATAGCAATCACACCACACGCTGTGTTCAAAGGATGTAACACCGCTATGGATCCCTCGAATCAATACCTAGCGCCTGATAAACACACTTAAGCATTAGCTCCCTTCATCCGGCAGGAGAGAAACGAACACGCTGTGCTCGCTTGTAACATCGCGACACCGCCGATCCACTTTACACGACCCACAAATTTCGCATGCTTCTCATAATAACACGCCCCGTCACAAAGTGACGAGACAAAGAGGCGTTAGCATTCCACCCGATACACAAAGCGGTCTGTCAGCAAATAACCTTTTTGAAAGTGGGGTCTGAGAACTCAATTTCAGAATGGCTAGCCAATGTGGTGGTGGTACCAAAGAAAGGTAGACTTAATCGATCTCAATGACGCATGTCCTAAAGATGCCTTCTTTACCCTGCCAGAGCTGCACTGTATCACAACGCTGCCGGGCCAAGCATAGATGTCAATGTGGCCATTTTGAGCTGCTCTCCCGATACCATCAAACCCCATTGCACCCGCTGATGCGAGAAACAACGCTTATCACCTCACGACTCTTCTCGCCACGATAATGCCGCTTCGATTTGTTAACGTTCGGGCAACTTTATTGACTCGTGACCAAGATGTTTAGACGCTTGAAATAGGGTAAAACTACGAGGTATAGATTAATGATATGTTTGTAAATTCCATGACGCCCAACCACGCTTACACATCCGGCAATAGTTTAACTCTAGTATTAAGACATGAAAACTAACCTCGCCAAACGCATTCGGTCGGTGATGGCCGGTCTCTGGCTCACAGACCCAAAGGGGACAGAAGCCAACCCTACTGGCTTAAGGCTATCCCGAATCCGGTCCCAATTCTGTAAAAGGGGCAATAACAATGACTAAATCTGGGTCACGCTGGGACGATCTCCATCTCTGTCATGACCGCCTAAAAACCATTATTCGCACCTTATGAAGCCAACCTGGGTCATGGAACAGGAGTGGATGCAGGCCTTTATAACAAATCAACATATCTAGCTGAACCTCCGGCCCTCGCTAGCCTGAGCCGACGAGACACCTTCAGATATTTAGCGCCCCTCATGTCGCAGTGAGTGTCGTCCTGTTCAAAGAAAATAAGGATGGAAGGCATAGGCCAGTGTTCTTCGTCAGCAAGTCCTTAGCCGACGCAGAAACCAGATACAACCACCTTAAGTTGTGTCGCTTAGCTCTTCTCGAAAAGAACCAAGAGATTCTGCAACAAGACTTCCTAAGCACATCCCCAATTAGTGGTGCCAACAACCTTCCCTTCACAAAGTACTATTCACAAGCCTCCGTTTGTCTGGGAGAATGGTTATTGGCCATCGAACTGCTCAGGCACGACATCCAAGATAAGCCAAGGTTAGCTAAGAAGGATGTGTTTGGCCGAAGTTTCTAAAGAGAACCCACCAAACATGCCCAAAGATAAGCCAATCAGGACTTTCGCAGTATGGGGCATCTTGGCAACCGGCCGGTATTGGTTCAGAATTAAAATCTCGGCGGATAAGACGTAGCAAGCAATCCGACTGTGATTCAGTGGCCTCGAACAATGAATCGTAATATGAAGCCATCCTACTGGATCGAATCGAAACTACTTATATCACCACGTTTATAATTCTAGTGACTTCACTGGTAAAGGTAAACGTAGCGAAAATATAGTCCGGATCCTAATGGTATAACCTCGGGTTAAAAACACTTCAGAAGCCATCATGGAAGCTCAAACACGCCCTATGACTTTAATGAAAAGCGTATCGCCACGCCGGGCCGCCTCTACCAATACCAGAAAACAATATTTCGCTATCTATAACTGCAAATGGATTCTAGATCGCCAACGTCCGTAAGCTGCGGACGAAACCTCCATTTCGATGGACCCCCATACAAGACATCACCATCGAGGAATCCCCAATAGTTAGCGCGACAAGGCTCACAAGCCCGAATCCACACTGCATTTTCCTTGGTCACGGTAGTCGCTCAAACGATCCGACGCGCTACAGACCGAAATGCTAATTGCCGAACAAAGGGGTATGTGTCGCCGAAGTCACAAAGGATATGTGGCAATCATCCAGCGGCAGTAACCCGCAATACAGTCCACACTCGGGAGGTATTATTAGTCAACCATGAAGTCCCACGCCCAAATACGCGGTATCGTGACCAAAGCACCCAGTTCGCCTTAAGATTGCCTACCAAGACTTAATTTCCATCTCAAGCCCTTAACCCTTGCTCAACGGAACTACATACAGGCCGCCTATCGCCCGACTAAAAGGAGTTATCATAAGAGCCACCGACATCAAGAATGGATAGAAGCCGTAGCCGTGATCAATAAAAGACAAGACGCCACTCGCTTATCCGAAGAATATCGCTATTCGCTCAGATTCCCTACCAATTATATCGTGACAACGAGCCCCAATTTGATAATGTATCTATGAACTTCTCGCAAGAAGTCAAAACAAAGAATCTATACTCTCCACTCCCGGTATCCACAAAGCAATCTGCCAAATAGGCTTCAAACAAAAACCCCGCTGACCGCCTTTAAAGAAACAAGATCTTCTGCTAAAGGCAAATGGGTAGACGAACTTCCCGGGTACTTTGGGGCTTACAGACCCATCATCAAGACCACCTCGACATATCTCTTTCGCACTACCTACTGGATGTCATGAACTCATAGAACGCAGAGGCTTGAAGCGCTTCCAACTGTGTACCGAAGAGCAGAGTACATAATCTGGCATTAAGATCAGATTAAGAAATGAACTCATATAGACAAGAATGGTACTAATAACATCTTACCACCACCTACTGGCAACCAGACAACAGCTCAGGAACTCAGCATCAGGCCAGGACTGGTCCAAGGAAAGTCTCGAGAACACAGCCAACCACACTGGGGTTTCAAATTTTTTAACTGAAGGACCACATATTGTAACACCTAGCCTACGAGTCCTGTTTCATATGCACCAGAAAACTGATCAATCAACCAGATCAACTATGAATGCTACACTCAAAAGGTACATCACTGGTAATAGTTGATTCAGCTTTCTTAACTAAAAGCCTGTACCAAATTTAACACAGTCCAGAAGTTACATGTCCCATTCACCAGTATGGGTCATGTCTGTCGAATCATTACAAAGTCCTGGGTAAATACGTCCCATCCGCCGGCAGACAACACGCCAAATAATCTGGTCACAAAGTCCCGGTGAATGATGTCCCATCCCAAGATGGTTGATGCCCACTAGTTCAATACAAAGTCCTGGGAAGGTTGATGTCCTATCCTACCCGCATGGCTGGATGCCCAATGTAGCTTCATTACAAAGTTCGAGAAGGCCGATGTCTTATCCACTAAGACGTCATTGACCATGTTCATTACAAAGTCTCGGGAAGGTCGATGTCCTATCTCGCCCAAGATGTAACAACCCGTAATTCAAATAATACGAAGCCACCAGCTTCGACCGGCTGACCAAGGTTAATCGTCAATCGCCGATCAAGTCGTGATCAAGTTCACTCTTCGGCGGGAGGAATAGCCTCAGCTGAACCGCACCACTTCGCAGGCCCCGCCATACCAAATTACGACGGATGAATCGCCACAATCCGACTTACTGATAAAAGTTACGCTTATTAGAAGTTCAATAGCAAGACTTACCAAAGGTCCAAGTTCGTTCAGATTTTTACCCGAAAGCTTAATTCTGTGACTTATATATAAACAGATAAGCCTGGGATGCCAAATAAAAACTCCTTAAATTTCAAGACACTTTTGAGTCTAAACCCTAGGAAAAAGCTTCCAAATGGGAACCGATGATCTTTGGTCATTAGAGTCATGAGACTAATTAACAGGCACCACAAGAACTACAAAGTTAAGATCGCATGGACAGTGGGAGAGGGCGAACCCTCCGACGGTTGAAGTTTGACAAATTTCTTAATATTAACTGGTTTTACACTTCGACATCACTAAGAGCACATACGCTCACCGTGATCACAGGATCGTTTCGACTTTTCCACATTTCCTGGCCATTTCCTGGCCACCCCATACTCTCCTTTCACCATTTTACACCCCCTGAACTCATTTTCCGTGGTCCTTTTTTGCAGATTCTCACTCACAGTTACAATCAAAACAAATCCACTTAAGGTTGATCGAGGTTTTCCACACCACGTAAATGGATCATGACCAAGGTAAATGGTACCAATGAGTTCTTCGGTTCGTCACGATATGTGGTTTGTAATTTTGGACATCGCTTGGTTAGGTTTCCATTTTTAGGTTGTTTCTACATCATGAAGTTTGATCGAAACAGATCACCACTGGTCACCAAAAATTCCTGAAGTTGTATTGCAAATTGACGTTTGGGTGAATTATCGACTGGCTCACTTCCTTAAATTGGGCCTCCGAAGCCCCACTTGTGCATCTGGCCCATAGGGCACACTCGGTAACTGGACCCCACCTGAGTCCACCTCGATGGTATCACGCCCCAAGATTCAAGGCCTTCTGGGCATCCCCTCAGGTTGCTGGTTCAGCTATTAGAGCCCAAGTTTTGTGCGCCTTATCTATATTACAGCACTCATCGCTGTGCCGGGGAGACTCCATCCGCAGGGGAGCAGGATCCGAGCCGCCTATACTGTGTGAGGGTTTATATGTTTTTAAATGATTTGGGATATTATGTCGATATATCTTATTTATGATTTAATACTTTACATATAATCGCTTTGATCGATGGTCAATGCATTCAACATGATTTCTAAGCCATATAAAACAAGTTATCATTCAGGAATTTTGTCAACATTTTAACTATTTGAAAGTTTTATCGTGGTCATGGGATGAGTCTAAGGGTGTTCGGATATTTTTGGGTTCATAGATTGAAGTCAGAACTATTTGGAAAACTATCGTTTTAAAAAAGGTGGATCGTGAGATTGTGGACCGACTCTACTTCGCATTGTCGAAAAGTACATGAGAAAGGGAACGGTTATATTACGCCACGTGATGGCCTAAGCTTACTCCTCGAGGTTTATTAGTTGCCACGTGATGGCTTGCCATCCAGGTTCATTAGAGGACATCGATGACAAAAAAGTTCACTCCGGGAGGTTTATTAGGTGCCATGATGGCCGTGTTTAACTCGAGGTTTGTGCCAAGGCCACGTGACGGCAAGTCGATCTGAAACGTTGCCACGACTACCGTGCCATCCGAGGCTTCATTAGGTTCCACGCGACGGCGCCGCCCGAGGTCTGCTAAGGCCACGATGGCCGGTCTACTTGAGTGTTTGTTAGTCGGGCCACGTGACGGGCCGCCCACCCGGAGGTTTGCTATCGCCACGTTGACGCCGTGTAACCACAGTGTTCATTAGTCGCTACTGCGGTCGCGGAGGCTCATTATCGACGACATTTATGATGGTTATGTGGTATGGATGTTGTTGATTTTCTGTAAATATGGTATAACTATTTTAATACTTATGATTATGGTGCACTTCATGGTTACTTTATTTCGCTGTGACTATACATGCTTATCATCGCTTATGTCAGGTATGGCTGATTATAGCTTTTCACACTGTATCTTTTTAAATTTGCTGAGCATGATTTACATGTATTCAGTTTTCAAAGTCATTTCAGAAATGTTTGGTTAAATCCAGGAACATTACAAAAGAGTAAGCGAGGTCTTGAGAGTAAGAAAATTTTTAAAACAAAAATAGTATTTTCCGTATAAATTATGCCACTCACTCGAGATTTATTTCTCACATTGTTTTAAATCAGCTCCCCTAGGTCCGGCAACAGAGGTGGCCTACCTCACATCTCCAAGATCATTTTCATGAGAATACGCATTTCATCCCATCCATCCTGCCTTGAGTTTGGGTTGGACGAAGAGTTTTATTTGGTAACCTCTAATTCCTTGCAATACTCTTAGGAATGCTTGATATTAGTACTAAACTCCATATGGGTCCCTATTATGTATGTTAGATTATGACCTACATTTGGATAGGCTCTGTCAGATTTTTCTATATAATCGAGGTATCAAGCAGATCGCACGTGTTTATATCTCTTGTGTGGGGTCCCTTTATGCATTCCCTGTGATTTGCACAATGAACTCCACTGTATGATCCACCCGGGAACCCTGAGGGGTATCCGGCCTGGGTCTTGTCACAAAGATGGTCGATGCCCACCTGGTTCATTACAAAGTCCGGAGAAGGCTGTCGATAGTCCCATCCTGCCAACACAGGTCGATGCCCACCGGTTCATTACAAAGTCCGAGGAAGGCCATCCCATCTCTACCAAGATGTCGATGCTCACCGGGCCTAGTCACAACCCGAAGGTCACGTCTCATCTACCAAGATGGTTGATGCTCAATAACATCATCCATAGCTCATCACTCCTGGCTAAACAAAGCAGAATCACTTGACCCAACGTAAAAGAAAGCAACAACAATCGTGATTTTCAAGACAACACATGTTTATTAAGAAACTCACAAGATGACAACGAAAAGCCAGATAGCCGTAGTTAAGTAATAAGGCAACCCACTCAACAAAATACAACTTTATATCAAAGAAGAGGCATCAAAGTTCATTCCTCCCCAGTTATTCTGGGCTGGAGAATCAAGACGATGCCCAGCATAACCCCTGGGCGGCTGAAAGACTCTCGTCGCCCCTCTCTAACATCTGTGTCCGACATCCCATCTGGGATCACGGGCTCACTTCCACAAATGTTGTGTGCGAAGGCACAGCAGCCATAACTGTAATTGAAGATCACGCGAAGCCCCCGCCAAAAGCCTCCCCCCTGTAGCCTTTTCTTGTAGCCTTTGCCCAAAAGGCTTTATCAACCCGCGATGCAACACCCGAGCCCCAAAAGCAAAGAAACTCTGTTCATCCGGGCCGCACCTGGGCCAGCCTTGTCCTCGCTCCGCCGAGCTCTTCTGGGGCAAACAAGGCGTGCCGACCCCGCTAATCCCCGCACTCCCCTTGCTGCTCGCATCCTCCACGCCCAAGGCCGGACCTTGGCCAATCCTCGGGGATTCTACTTTGCACTGTGGCGCCTCACGCTTCAACATCCAATCTAGCCATCGATGCTTCATAACGAAGATTCTCCGCCGCCCTCGACCGCTTTAACGACTTCCCTCGCCTCCGACCCTGTCGTTAACTCGCCTCCGCCTATCAAGGAAGCACTGGGGCCTTCGTAGGAATGGCCGACCGAATAGAGCCGTAGCCTCATGATCCTGGGCCGGGGATCAGAACTCCCGGCGCCGGGTAGCCATGTGTCGAATGGCAGTCATAAATGGACATATATTAAGGATACGACAATGACTAGGAAATAATGCTAGAACACTACATAGCAGTTACAAGCATACTAGTTCCGTCGACTAGAAAAGCTATTAAGCAGTGCACTAAAGATCCCATTTTTAACCATTTACGGGAGGTCCTTTCTACCATGGAAGCAGATCGAGACTCGCATATCACTCTTCAATTTCTCCCTGCTAGCACGTACCTATGGGCATCCGTAATAGTGCTCGTACAACTCAGGAGCAAATGGTATGTTGAGGATTCGCTCGGCAAGGCCTCCAACGATTGGATGATCTCCTAGGGCGATCTTCCGGCCCAGAGCCAAACCTCCTCCATAGGTGGAGCCGCCCGCGAAGAAGATACGGGACTAAGAGCGTACTCGTCGTGCAAGAAGGTTCGTTACATTCGGCCGTATGTCGGCCTTTCCGTTTATTAAGCCTACTTCCTGAGGATGGATCATCTGGATCGCTACAAGGGTCGGAGAGACCTCCCCTGATTCCACCAAGGTGGCGTTTTCCAGAGCCGACTGGTCATTCAAACCTATCTCAGGCGAACTTGAGATGACTATTGCCTGCATATCCGAGCCCTCTCCCCCGACCACCTTTGGGATGGCATCAGCCTCCCTCTTAAAGCTAGCATCGCGCTTCCACTTCCGGGTAGCAAAGTTAAGGAACCGTGCCGACATTTGTCCTCGTCCTTCTTCTTCCTAATATGTTGATGACTGGATATGGGGAACCTGCTGGACGAAATCTTCCATTTCGACCCCAGGAACTTTTTGTCGCTCGGGTGTCCCCTTCCTTCTCTTCAATGCTTGGGGGGGAAGGATGGGAGCCCTTTCTTGCTAAAGGAAGACGCTTCAAACGACTACCCCTTTCGCCCTGCTTGGATGCCTGTGGGGTAGGGCCGAAATCCTCACTAGCAGAGGAAGGTTACCCGGGTTGAGTGTGGATAACCAATTCCCGACCAACCGCCTGCCTCTCGGTTCCCCGGTCGTATGAGCCGCTTAGTTTTTACGGCTAGGTGGTCCAGTATCGCAATGCTCCCCTTCCACAATTTCTACGGGTGAGGGCACACGACGGAAGGCGAGTAGGGAGTCGGGTTGCGACTCAAATCACCCAGATTCTTCAAAGCAAGAAGGACTTCGTGATGTCGCTCCCGCTCGGAAATCTCCAATAACTTCCGGATTTTTTCAAACTCGGCCTTCTCCAATCTAATTAACCTATTAATTTCTCCCGCTTTTCCCCACGCTAAAGACATAGTAAGAAGGTTCACACACATAGAAAGTAGGTGTGTAAAAGCACACACGCTACACACCTGGGAAAGACATTGATCGGTTTACAAAAAACGAAAGGTCAGGAGAGCCTAGGTTCTCATCCCAAGGTCCTCTAACTAGGATCACTCATTTCGCCTTGGGCTTAGGTGAATTGGGGAGTCACATAACGAATTGCAGCCGGGGGCTTTAGGCCGACATGGATAGCCAGCCACTGTGCGCCAGCCTCAAGGTGTAAGCAAAGCAAACTTCCACCAATGAAAGGTCCAGCTGATAAAGAGGGTTTAGTACGCAGCATCCAATCAGAATCCGAATGACGTTTGGGGTGAATATGTGTGTGGCGTCCGTGAAGTGCAAGAATTGTTGATTAAGGGGACGACACGGAAGGGTTCGGCTATGAAGTTACTCCCAGGTGAAAAAGCATTGTGTTGTATTCTTCGCCCATAATAGATTCAGTCGGGCCCTCCGACAACTTAAAGTCAATATCATCGGGGATTTGACAATAAGACCTCACCTCATCCATGGAGAGGGAGAGGAGATGCTTCTGCAAGGCGACTCTATTAGGGTCCTCATCGCGCCCAAATTTTTGATTAGTAGAAGTCTCCTTTTTCTCGACCTTGCTACACAAAGAAGCGTGATAACAATGTAGGAGGTGAAAAGATGAAAATCAACCCTTAAGTTTCACAATGTCACGCCCGCTTCCGGACGCGAGACCAAACACCAGACTTTACCTGATTTTTTTTTTTTTTTAAAGTCAACTGGCACCTGTGGGTATGGCCCATCCTATAACGTAATCAAAATATTATATACATATAATCGAGTCCCATTTACAAATACAAAACTTTACTTACATTTACAAATCAGAAAGCACGGAACTCATAAAGCGAACCCTTCCCGTGTGCAATCTACCTGTATAGTTCTCGACATGTCTTCTCCTCGTACCTACACTATTGAAACCCGTGCTGTTTTTACGCTTAAATAGGGAAACATGTGTCTTATGTATATACATTTAACGTGATAAAATAATAACAGATAATATAAATTTTATGTATTTATATTATGAACTTATAATAGTACTTATTCTTATAATGTAATTTACTTTTATTCGGATTTCAGAGTTACGTGATCTTATTCTTATACTAATGGAGTTTACCCTTATTCTAGAGGTAAATCTCGTAGGTATCACAAATTACGGAACGATAATCGACATTGCAGAACTTATTCTTATACCTGAAGTACTTGTAAGTACTACAAAACTTATAATCGGTCACGGAACTTACACCGGTCTTAATGTAACTTGGACATGTATTTCGTGATCTTATACATGTCTTACGTGAGCATATACTTCTATCTTACTGGGATCTTATCCCATTTAAGGTATCCATAGGTACAATAAATCGGAACTAATCATCATCGTATCACATACAAGGTCGATCGTACGTATGTAGATTACACATCAGGTATGGACATTAGTCCATAGTGTGTACAGATCGCAATGTATACATATACTTATTTTACTGCACGAGTACCGTGGTACTACTCGAACTTATACTTATTTTATCGGGATAATGAGTACCCTTAGGTACTACCGAACTTATACTCGCTTTATCGATAATGAGTACCCGTGAGGTACCATCGGGACTTATATTTATTTTACCGTTACTGAGTAACACCAGAGGTACTACATACAACTTAATCGATACGTGATTTAACTTATTCAGATACATGAGTACCCATAGGTACTCACTGTAACTTTTAATCGGGATACGTGGACTCGAACTTATCAGATACAGGAGTACCCGTGAGGGTACCATGCTGTGACTTCACCAGATGGGCCAGGACTTATTAGGATATGCATGAGTAAATTCGTAGGTACCACAGACTTATTCAAATACAGGAGAACCCTTAGGTACTACTGAACTTATCGATCGGGACTTATTCAGAGATGTGGAGTACCCATAGGTACTACGTAACTAAATCGAGACGTATCGTAACTTAATTAAATACGTGAGCACCCGTAGGTACTACGTATCATTTTCGCCAGATACAGAGCACCCGCAGTACCACAGCTTAATCAGAGACAGAGGTCTGTAGGTACTACGTAACTTATTCGCAGGACAGGATCATAAATACAGGAGGCCCGCAGATTACGTAACTTATCGATACTGTGAGTATCGATACAGAGTACCCGTGAGATACTACAGACTTATTCGATACAGAAGTTAATCAGAACGAACTTATTCGTACATGTGACTTATCGATACGTGAGGCCCGTGAGGTACTACAGGACTTAATCGATACAAAACAGAACTTAATCATAATCCAATTTACAGGGGGAGAGACCCTAGGTACTCTGAGGAACTTATCCAGATATCTGGGAGTACCGTAGGTACCACATAACACATTAGATGCCGGGGTACGTCAGGTACTACGAGAACTTGTCGGAGCCCGGGAGTACGTGAGCCTGTGAACTTAATCAGAGACAGGACTTAATCAGAGACAGGACTTAGTCAGAGACAGGACTTAATCAAATACAGGAGTACTCGTAGGTACTACAGAACTTAATCAGAGACAGGAGTACCCATAGGTACTATAGAAGTTATTCAGATGCAGGAGTACCCGAAGGTACTACGGAACTAAATCAGAGACAGGGCAGAACTTAATCAAATGCGGGAATTGCACATGGCCAGGTACTCACGAGCTATTCAGGAAGCAGGGAGTACGTTGGGTACTCACAGGCAGTCTACATTGAGGTACATTCGGGATCTTTATACTTATTCTCTATTCAGAGTCTTATCATATAATTGTTTGACTTCTGGGCGGTGAGTGCGGAAGAGTAGGACCGCAGCCATGATAAGTGCAGAAGATACTATACGATGCAGGAAATCTTGGTAGCATTAATCGGGGCAGGGAGTGCCTTAGCATATGAGGACGAGAGTGCCGTAGCACTAATCCAGGAAGTACCGAGTACTAATCGGGAGTGTCGTGTCACTAATCGGAAGTGAAGTACTAATCGAGTACCGAAGTACTAATCGGGATGCTAGAGTACTAATCGGAATCTTAGGGTACTAATCGAGAGATCTTGCGTAGCGCACTAATCGGAATCTTAGAAGTACTTAATCGAATTGCCAGTATGTCGAAGTCTTCGGAGCACTAATCAGGAGTACCGAAGTACTAATCAAGACAAGAGTGCTGTGTCATTTAATAACTGGTCTTAGGTGGTTTTACAATTATATGAGGTCAATAACTTATTATCTTATAATAGGGCATTCTTAGCCCCTTAGGTGTTCATGACAGATCGTCCTTCATATAAAGGGTAGGTATTATGATGCGTATGTAATCACCTTATTGCATGGATTCTTATTCTTCTATGAATCTACTTTGCAAGAGTTGGAATCACCGCTCAATCGGGATCAGCCTACAAACTGAGATTATGACATTTTCATGCCAATAGTCATTTGCAGATTTTACCCGGGGCAGTTTGAGATACACCCTTTTTTCCGGGGTCTTAACTTCATATTTGGCACTATCTCTTTGAACTATTTTAAATCTAAGGTGATAAGGGTTCTATTCCAACTGGAATCACCCAATTCGGAGCACCGAAACTCAAGTTACGTCCGAAACATCCCAGACTTCTCTATGTTCAAAGCTGGAACCAGAATTTGGCTTGCACATGATTACACTGACTGAATTTTTTATGCCACTTAGGATCAGAATTTGGCGTGCCCTGCACTCTTTAAATTTTTACATTTCCTCCTTGAGTCTATTTGCCACTTGAATCACTCAAATCGGATAAAGAAGCCAGGAAGCTGGTTTATATGTTAAAAATACGAAAACTGGTCGAAACAGGAAGCCAGAACAGGGTTGTACCGGTACATACAACACCGGTACAGGATCAACCAAAAACGACCAGAACACAAGTTGTACCGGTACAAGTTCAAATTGTACCGGTACAAGTCTCCGAAAAGTGCCCAGAATGTGTGTTTTCTCACATTTTTCCATACTTTTGATACTCAAATCAATTCTATACTTCCAACACACATATAATCCATTTCCAATTCTGCAGAATCCTTTTTCTATTCAATTTCTCTTTCAATTACATATCTTTCTTCCAAAAACATATCAAGATTCCTTGAAAACAATTCTAATATGGGTTAAGACCCATACACAATTATGTTAGTTAGGGTTTGTTTCCAAGCCTAACTCATCTATATAATTAAACCATGAATCCATCCACAAGGGGATTTCCATACCCGCATCTTGTGCCATGTGGGGTTTACCCACCTTACTTGACATAAATTTTTTGGGTTAAGATGAGAAGCCACTACTTAAAAACCTAGATTTGAGCAAAGTTGTAACCATCAAAGCATGGAAATTCATACATAATCACCTAGAATTCATAATCGAGGTGAGTTTCCATACCAACTGCTTGAGTAGCGACTCCTCCATCTTCTTCCTCTTCCTCTCTTTGCTTCTTCTCTCCTTCTCCCACCCTCGGTTCTCCCAAATGAGACCAATTTGGTCTTTTAAAATCAGATTTTGTTAAAGGCCTTGTTTGGCCTAGACAAAAACCCATTTTGGTTTTTTAAAGTTTTCTTTATTTGCTTTTTGGCTTCCCATAATTCTTTCTATTTATAAATAAACTTTCCTTTATTTTCCTTTTGGCCTCAAATCTTGTCAGCTTTATGACTTTTAAGTCCCTCTTTGGACAATTTACAATTTTATCCTTAAATCTTGTAAATTTAGGGTCTCTCGTTTCCATGTTTAGCATTTACTTTCGTAGCTTGATCAAATTATAACTAAAATACCCTAAACATGTCGAAAACGACTAGGGTATATTTCGGGGTGTTACACACAATACCAACCCGGTAAAAGACGAGAACCTATGTGAACCCATTGGACCCAGGGAAGATTCACCCAATTCTAGCATGCCACCCCAGGGGACACCTTACGACTGCGTCATGGCGTGTGACGCCCCATTCCGTGGGTCCCGTTGACCACGAATCAACTTCTGCGAAAACCTTGTAATACTCACATATCGGCCGAGACTTCATTACATGGTAAAAATGGCCACGTCGGGCCCATACATTCATACTCAAAAATATACCCAACCATATTAGTTTTCAAGAGTTAATTACACTCTTATACAACATGTTTCAATTGTAATATTTCATACATGTTTTACAAAAACGTAATCAAAGCCACATGTTGGCTTTCTTCTCAAAAGCGACCTCTAATGAGCGCCGTCTTGCCGAACACTCCCTGTACCTGAAAAGGGGATCCCTCGATGGGGTGAGCAATGCCCAGTAGTGATAATCTCCTACATGGGTTACTCCCCGCCTAAGTGCCTATGCAATGGAAAAACACACACATTCAAGTGAATTCATGATTCCTACTCGAATGTCCACATGCCCAATCCCATGTCTCGAGTCCTCATCGACTCCCTCACACATGCTTATGCCATGTATGAAAATCGTCTTCAAACAAAAATATTTGTTTTAATCGTGGGATACCCTCCGATATAAATACGTTGGACAATCCTCCGAGGTGAATTTGTTGGATAACTCTCCGAAACAATTCATGGGCCTCTCCGACGTTAATTGTTGGACGATTTCCCAACACAATTCTTGAACGACTTTTCAAATAAAAATTCTATTTTAATAATTTTACAAAAGAATTCATTGTTTGGACAACCCTTTGATTTTATTTGTCATGCACTCACACCTACCATTCTAGGGTGCCCCGGTGCATATGAAATACATTATGCCATTTTCGTACAACACATGTTAATATATCAAGCATGCATATATTAACAAAAATTAACACATAACAACATGTTATTTATCGTAAGCAATAACACAAAATCGACTCACATGGGTCAATAAACAAAATCCGACAGTTCGACTCGACACTGTCCAAATCATCACAAATCACGCAAATAGGACCACCCAAAGGCAGCCTCCAAACCCAGCCTGGGCTGTCCGAAACTGCCCAAAATTTCCAGCCTTCAGTCCCACTCCGGAGGACCGAAAACTCACAGCCATTTCGGCCCTAAACACTCCAACCATTAACAAGGTTCTTAAATAAGGATTAAATCAAGTAGGAGAAGACTCCTATCTCCCGAAGTTGTCAAAACTCCATAAAACTGGTATCCACACGTAGCTCTTACAGTGGGGATCAACTTTGCCTCTTGGCTCGCCGGGATTCAACGGTCCGATCACCGGGAAATTTAGAGAGAAGTTAGACACACTCTCTCTAAAAACATTCTCTTCCTTCTTCTCTTTCCTTTTTCCCTCTCTTTTCCCCCCAATCCCATCCGGTTGGGAGAACTTGGGTCAAGAGGACTTGTCCTCTCGTGCCACATGTCAAGCCACCATTGGTTGGCTTGTATTTCCTCATCCACTTATCCCTCTACTTTGGGATTTTCATTCAATGGCATTATGCCATGTGTCCACCCATGACCCACATTTGAGCTCATGTTTGACTAGCTTATAGTCTGACACTTGTCTCCCCTTGGGCTGCGCAATGAGCACCACGTGTCCAACACTATCTTCCGTGCCTCGAAAAACGTGAAATTCCGACTGTCTCGAAATTCGATGAAATTTGACGTGGTAGCTAGATTTCGCGAGATGATTCCAACGGTGAAGTTCGTTTCGTCATCCGAGATCTAGAAAAATTTCGGATTTTGACTGAAATTACAATTTTACCAATTTTCAGAAAATTAGAATTTTCTCGGGTTTTACAAAACGTGCCGACAACCAAAAATAAACGTACCTAGAGCAGAAACCACGTTCACCTAAAAAATAAGGAAGAAACAAGTGCCTAGTGAAACGATTCGCTATGTACCAGAATATCCGCCGGCAGAAGCTCTCAAGTAGGGGAGAAATAGGGCGATGGAACAAAGAAGAGGAACATGTGAAATCCAACGATGACTCCTTATATATCAAATGTCTAGCATCTGCATATGCATTACATGCATTGCTAACTCATCACCTCTACTGGCAATTTGAATCCTGGCGACGCTTCGCTTCCTAGGGCACAGAAGACAAGCGTGGCCCAGGCTTGTGGGCCCTTGTGCCATCCTAACTGTTGGGTTTGGGCCAGCTGATTATGTTACGTTCATGAGAAGCACTAAGGGCCAATCCATTCCAAGTTTTATCAAATGTCACAGCACAGCGACCCGAGGGAAATGGTCACACCTCTGGGTGAGAATCGGTATGAATAAATTATGCAAGGGCGCAAAAATATTAGGAAATGTAATTTCATTAATTACGCCAAAAGGTGTTCACAATTACATAACAAACTCTTACAACAAAGCAATCACACTTCGGCAGTTACATAACCCAATATAGGCCAAGAAAAAGAAGAAGAAGAAGAAGAAGAGGTCCTAAAAAAAAAAAAAACAGAGAAAAAGCTCCAAGGGTTCATCGAAGGAGCCTACCGAGGAGCAGAGGTTTCCATTCAAGTTTTCGAACCACCCAAGGGGAAGTAAGGGGTCACATAAGGCTCGAAAATATTCTCCAAAATGCAAATTAGCACGCCCCAGCTCAATCCTTACGGCCTTCGGCCTGATCCATTGTTGAAAATCACGTCTAAGCCCCCTTCATAAGTCTCTTCCATGAAGCAATCAGAAAAGTATGACACTGACAATGTCCATCGATGTCTAGCCCATATCTACGCATTTGAAAAGCCAGCGACAACCAATGGCCGCAAGGTCACACCTTGCAAAATTCTTTTATAGAGACCCATGGCTTTGCGAGAACCCCAAATAGCTGCATCAAATGTGACAGAAGTAAAGAAAAATTCGATGTCTGCACATTAGAACACACCAGCATTAACAGTCCACTGTTCCCCACACCAAGCTAGTCACAAACATTCTCTTTTTCAAGCTGGGGAAGACTGACCTCCCCAACCGGAAAAAGGGGGGCATTGTGGGTACTAGGCCCAGAGCCAACTCTACCATTCATCAGGCCCAAACACCTTTACCCGTAGGCCAGACCCAAGTATCACCTTCCAGCCGGTCATGGGATGCAACACTTGAACTTATCCTCCCCTTGCCGGGAGCCATCTCTAAGAAGACGGCCGACTAATGATTACTCGGCTGATCTCTCAGTTTAAAGACTCCCCTCACACACATAACCGTTTTGGAGGTGGTCAAACTCTTCTTAGGGCACAAGTTGCGGCCAACTTGGCCATAATAAAAGGAAGAACAGGTCATGGAGCTCAAAGAACGCCTTATTTCCCTTTCCGTTTTAGAAGGAAATCACCTACTTTCCATGGAAATCGGATCATCTTCCTCCTCCATAAAGGAAGGAGGAATCAAAACAAGGAAGGTACGACATTCTTTACTGAAAAAGATTGACTCTTTCGCTCTCCAGATTCCCTGATATGACTTGGAAGCCGGAGGCGTGGGCGCACCCTTCGCCTTTTCTTGTTTGTTTTGTAGGTACATGCTGGAAGGTTAATGCTCCGACGATCCAGTGACTCAAAAAATTCAGGAGACTATAGTTTACATATAATGTATTAAGTTTTTTTTTTTTTTAAAATAATAATGGTGTAAGTTTGCACGTAATGTTGAAAGTCCGAAGCTTTATTTTGTTTATTTAATTTTTGGTTTTATCTCGTGCCGATTTTGTATGAGCTGGGTGCCTTAATTTTCTTTTGTTTATCACTTCAGTATCTGATTGCTTTCGGTCACTTTCAAAATTTTTTTAATCCTTATTCATTCCCAGTTTATGATTCCCATCCCACTTCTTCGATTTTTTATTTTTATTTTTTATTTGTTTCAATTTTTTTAATCCTTGTTTCTTGTTTTTCGTTCCCAGTCATCCCAAGTTTCCTATTTTATACCTATTTTCCAGTCATCACAAGTTTCCTATTTTATACCTATTTTATATACATTTTTAGGTCTATATTTCCGTTCCTAGTTTATGATTCTCATCCCACTTTCCCTTTTTCATATATATAGTTTCAGGTTTATATTTCTCGGGTGAATTTTTATTCCTTTTCTATATGTTTGGCCATCAAGCCTATTTTCTCAACCTCTTTGTTTACATTTTGTCCATTTATTTTCAAACCTAGTATTAGTTTCTCAAAAATAATTTTACTAGTTTGCAAACATAAAGCTTGAACCCAACACAGCTTGCTTAGCATAAAATAGTTAAACCATTAGGCCACATCTAATTTTGTAGCAAATCTTTATCAACTTAAATAATATTTCTAACCTTATAACTTTTCATTAATTTTGGCTTTCTTTAATACCAATTTTTAAATAATTATTATTATTTTATTATTATAACATCCATTTGATTATTATTATTATTATAATAGCCATAAATATTTTAATTGAACCCAATTATCCCTTAAGACTACCTTGATCAGACCCTTCACTTAAACACATTAGGTCCTTTTTACCTCTAACCCATTAGAGACCAACCAATCAAACCCAACTAAGTCTAAACCCATTAGCTCATTAAGTCCAGTTGATAAGGACCAACCCACTTCCTTAGGTCCGACCCATTTGCTTAGGTCCCGCCCACAACTCATCTACCTTAGGTCCAATCCATATACCTTAAACCTAGCTTAGGTCCAGCCACATCTCATCTACCTTTTGTTCAATCCACATACCTTAAGCCTAATTCATCAGGTTCAATCCATTTACTTATGCCTAACCCACATGTTTAGGTCTAGCCCATTTGGGCAGCCCACTTCTTTAGACCCAACCCATTTGCTTAGGTCCAGCCCACAACCCATCTACTTTAGGTTCAGTCTACATACCTTAAGCCTAATCCATCATGTCCAACCCATTTGCTTAAGCTCAACCCACCTGCTTAGGTCTAGCCCATTTAAGCCCATGGCCATGTCATCGCCACCTCACCTAAGGCCCATCACCACATCACTTTGGGTCCATTGCCACATGACATAGGCCACACACCGTCAAACATAACATCTTAAATACAACAACATGAGGTTTTGAACCAATAACCTCTATATTGTAAGTAAGACCATTACCACTTTACCAACCACCACCTTGTGATATGCTCTTACTCTTTTTACTTATATTACCAATTTTAACATCTTTAAAAATAAATTTTCAAATAAAAAACTACTGTACAAGTTTTAAATTTATATTTATCTTCCTTTTCCCAAATTTCATTCTTTGAATCTCAATTTCACAAAATCTCATATTTCCGTTTTCCTAAATTGTTTTTCAAATTATCAATTTCTTTTAAAAAAACATTCATTTTTCTTTCAAAATTCTTAATTCCTAATTTCCAAACTTCAAAACCTTAATTTTTAAAATTCAAATCCCAATTTTCAGAATTTAAGTCAATTTTTTAAAAATTTAGTTATGTTGTAAAATAAAGAAAAAGGGATGAGGATATTGGAATGAGAAATATGGACGAGAGAATTGTATTTCTCCAAATACTTTTACAAGACATAAGTAAGGCCCTTTTATAGGCTTATGATACATGTATCTAGGAAAGTTGAAAGGCCTTTCATAATGGTTATCATAAAGAAACCATAATGACCATTATCTAGGAAAGCTAAAAGGTCCTTCATAATGGTTATCATAAAGCAACCATAATGACCATTATCTAGGAAATATGTACAGGTTCACGAATCTTTCCAGTACATAAGATGAATCACGAATTTCCAAATACATTAAGTAAATGATACACGAATCTTCAAGGTACGTCGGATAATCTTCAAGGTTCATTGGATGAAACATGGACCTTCCCAAGATTAAAGAGCCTCTTCCACATTCATGAATCTCTTTAGTAATGTCCATACTTTTATATTTATAACACTCCCCCTTGGACATTACTACATGATGCCCATGCCTCATTAAAAACCTCGCTAGAAAAACACAGTTGGAAAAAACTAGCCGAGGAAAATAGTACATGACATGTGCGCTTTTATGTGTTGCATCGGTTGCCTCGTTAATAAACCTTTAACTAGAAAAACCCCGTGGGATAAAACTAGTCAAGGAAAAAGAGTACAACCATTGGTTTTCAGGACCTAATTCTCATGATTGTTTTGAAGTTGTCGCTCCCCTTGATGACAACCATCTTCCAAGCCTATGCATTTCAATACCATGAACATATTTTTCAAAAGTAGATATAAGAAGGGACTTAGTGAACAAATAAGCCAGATTGTCACTAGAGCGAACTTTCTCTATAATAATCATACCGTTCTTCTGAAGTTCATGTGGATAAAAGTATTTGGGTGCAATATGTTTTTTTAAGTTTCCTTTAACATACCCATTACTCATTTGTGTAACACATGCTGCATTATCCTCATAAAGGACCGTGGGGGGATATATCATTTGTCGTGATCCCACACGAACCACAAATATGTTGTACCAATGGTCGTAACCATACACATTCTAGTGAAGCCTCATATAAAGCTATAATCTCTGAGTGGTTTGAAGAAGTGGTAACCATAGTTTGTTTAATAGACCTCCACGAAATTTTAGTACCACCACAGAGAAAAGCATAACCAGTTTGGGACCTAGCATTATGGGGATTAAATATATAGCCAGCATCCAAGTAGCCTACCAACGTCATATCTTGATTTCTTGTATAAAGTAAACTAAGATCTTGTGAACCTTGAAGATATTGAAAAATATGATTAATGCCATTCCAATGCCTTTTTGTAGGAGAAGCACTAAACCTTGCTAGCAAGTTTATTGCAAATGCAATATCAGGCTTGATGTAATTTGAGAGATAAAGTAATGCTCCAATGGCACTCAAGTAAGGAACTTTTGGTCTTCAGTATCTTCTTTAGGTCTAAATGGATCCTTATCCACTTCAAGGGACTGAACAACCATTGGTGTGCTAAGTGGATGAGATTTATCCATAAAAAATTTCTCCAAACCTTACTTCACTAAGTAGGTTGGTAGGTGGCACAAAATTCCTTTAGGCGGGTGCTCAATTTGCGAGACGAGAGCGATACTTGGTTTGGCGAGTCTTCGTTCAAACTTCGTCTTTAAGCATGAGCTAGCTTCCTCAATTTCCTTACATATTCCAATAATGTTTATGTGATCAATATAAACCGAGATAATACAAAAGCCAGTCAATGACTTCTTTATGAACACACAAGGATATGCATCGTTATTTATATATTCATTTTTCAGTAGGAATTCACTCAGTCGGTTGTACCACATCTGATCCGATTGTTTTAGACCATATAATGACCTTTGCAATTTAATGCTATACATGTTGCGATTTTCATTTTCTTTGATACCGGGAATCTTAAATCCATCAGGGATTTTCATGTAAATATGACGTCCCCAATGACCAGCCTCAAGCTATGCGGTCATGACGTACACGTGCCATATCTAAATTTATATTTGTTGCCAAAGATATTATGTAGCGGAACGTAATGCCATCCATAACAGGAGAATATGTTTGATCAAAATCAATACCGGGTCTCTGCGAAAACCCTTGAGCAACTAATCTCGCTTTATATCTCACCACTCATTATTCTCATTTCTCTTTCATATGAACACCTATTTATATCCTACTAGGATAACATTTTGAGGTGTACGTACTACAGAGCCAAAAACTTTTCTTTTATTTAGAGAGTTGTTCGCCTTTTGTTATATAGACTAAACCTCTTAATTTAACACCTCTACAGGAATCTTACAACTTTCCTGTGGGCATGTCAAGCGTGCTTGGAGTTTGCTAGAAGTAGAATAAAATTGATTTAATATTATGGAATTATGAATGGAGTTTCAGTACATGACCTTTACTTGAGTGCACGAATTATAAGTAGTAAAAAAAATGGATGTAAAAGTCATATATCATTCCCACGAGAGAGATTGACTTGGATTCTCGAAATCCAACTACTCTAACTACTCGAGATCCATACTATCTGAATCTTGTGTATTAAAGTTTATCAACTTCATATTAAGATAATTATCTCAAAATAACTATAGACAACTTAGGACAATAAAAATAAACTAATGAACTGATAAACACTAAAATTAGTTGGACTGAATCAGCTTTCTGTAGAAATCAACACTAATAAGGAAGTACTGTGAAACAATCAATTTTTGCATTATATCCCATTTAAAACTCTATCCTAAATTTTGATATGGATTTGTCAAAGATGCCTCATATTGCAAGTTGAATTTCTCCTTTTATTCACCAATTAAATATTCCCGTTTCTCTCGAAGACAGGGGTTTAATCAGCTACTTGTATTCAACATATTCTTTACAAGATTTGGGTATTTTTCTTTCTTAATAGTTCATACCCATTTCTTGAGACTGTAGATTTCTTACTTCCTAAGTCAGGGGTATTGCAAGATTTACACAACCTGATTGATGACTCAGCCTTAAAATCTAATGAATATCTCCCTTCCCTTGATTAGATCACAGCTAACACAGGGTCAAGAGTTTTCCAACAGATCAAGGTGAAATCTCTGATGATTTTAAATTGATAAACCATCCCTCGCGTCAATTATGAGTGAACTGGGTATTTATCTAAGTAAACTCTCAGAGCTCAATAGTTCTTCAATAATGGCGGTCCAACATACCCACAATGAGAATGTTCTAACTCAAAGGAATTACCATCTGTGTCACTCGGAGGCCTCGAAAATCGGAGCGGGATCTACAGGTCGCGGAGCGGGTGTGAAACTATTATTGAGAACAATTATATGCGAAAACACATCAATCAAATAAATCCTTCCCAAATTCGAGGTACTTCCTTCTAATTTATGCGGGAAAGTGGCAACTAACAATAAATCCAAACTAGCGAAGTACACACTTGCGCATTACAATCGACAATGGAACATTGATAAATTGCACCCATTGCAGTTGCAATAAACTGAGAAGAGACGATTTTCGGAAATAGTCATTCAGATTTCATTTAAGCTCGAGCGATAAGTGTAAAAGAATTGAAATATTGCTTCCGGCTTCAACTTTCTAACAGTCGCTGGTTGAGATCAAGAAAAAAAAAGAAAAAGAAAATCTATTCTAAAAATATCACGGTGAGTTTTTCTTCTTCCCATGTTAAGGTTCCCGAAAGAAAATTTGCTACTATTTGTATGCGCTTATTTATAACTTTGAGAAATTGGGCTTTGATTGAGGCTCGGTGGATTTCCACTAAATCGTGCTCGACTCCTGCTGTTTTTGGAGTCGCGACCTCAAAAGCTTGTCGCGACGTGAAATTCTTGTCTGGTTTGTCCAGTCCGTCGTGACTGTAGCAAATTGGTTGCAACCTTCTTTCTGTTATTCTTGCAAATTCTGAGCTGCGACCTGAGGTTTTATGTAGCGACTTGTTTTCTTGCAGTTTGATTAGTAGTCGCGACATTCTTTGTCGTAACTATGTTAGTTGTCAGCAGTGAGAACTTTGGTTGCGACCTCATATTTCTTGTCTCCAGGAGTTGGTGTCGCGACCTTAATTCGATGTCGTGACCTCTTTTCTGTTGCGACGTCATTCAGTTGTCTTGAGCCCTTAAGTAGGTCGTGACTCAAAACTGCTGGTCTGCTTGTTTTCTTGTCGCGACGTGGAATTTAGGTTGTGACCAAGTATTTTCTTTAATCACTACAATCTTTGTTGCGACCTCGAAAGTATGTCGTGACCATCCTTTCTTCTTATCCAGTCGCAACCTCATTTCTCAGTCTCAACAGTTCCCTTCAGGAATTTTTTCTATTTACAGTCGCGACACGTGCATTACGCTCTATTTTTTGGAATATATGTCGGCGACTTGATTTGATGTCGCGACATTGGTTCTGTTACTTGATGATGTTGATCTTTGTTCGACTTATGTTTTTCCTGACCCTTCCAATAGAATTCTATGTCCACGACCCCCGGTTCATGGCCGTGACAGTTTGTGTGTTTTCTCACCAAAGTATGTCGCATTATGAAGTATGTTGCGACCTTAATCCTGTTGTCAACCACTGATCCTTGGTCACAGCTCCCTTTCTCATATTGCGACTTAAAAATCGTTTGTCTTTTCATTGTTGATATATATGTCGCGACCTTAAAAGAGTGTCGCGACATCAATTATGCCCATCAAGTCGCAACCTCACTTCTTAGTCACAACATTTTTAACTGTACAACTCATTTTTATTGCCATGAGCATGAGATTCTGGGTTGACCACCAGATTAGTGTCCTAGAAGCAAATCTTTGTCATGACTTTGTAGAGTACTGGAAAGACATTGCAAGTTCATTTAATATTACTTTATGGTGGCGACATTATTTCTCACCCATTTAGACCAACAGTATCTTCTTTTGTGTAAAAGCTAACAGAAGTCATTGTGACATTATCTTCTTTGAGTCCCTCATATTTTGGCATCTTGACAAGTGTTCTTACGTGTAATCTTGATTCGACGTAGGTATGACTTATAGTTGCATTAACCAGTTACATGAGCTAACTGGACTTTCTGATCATTTTCACTCTTTAATTTTATTTGGAATTTTCATTACTTTAATTTCACAAAATATAAATTGACAATGTACATATTCTCCATAAAACCAACCTTCTGTGTAAGAACAATCAGAAAAATGGACTAAAAATTCAATGAGTTTTTGACTCTTCAAGAGTTAAGCTTAGCCTCAATTGCTTGCTTTCATCTTACAGTGCGACGCTTCTTTCTGCGTATTAGGTTACGGATCCAGTTATCATTTGAGATAGTAAGAGCGGAGTTGTAGAGGCAAATATATAAATCCAGCGATTATAATATTTCTAATATATGTTTCTCTTGTATTCCACGAAAATTCCTTGGCAGCTTCTATATTTACATTAACCGAGATCCTCGTCATTTTCTCAGAAATATTTTGATGCGGGATTGTAAATCTTGAGGGCGATCCTTTCCCCGAAGGTTCTAAAAGTTACAGGGTTTCTTTATTAGATTTTGTTTTAACGAATTCTTATCCCTTCACGCGATAGGTCTCCCAGCAAGTAGTTGAGGAGCATCGATAGATATACTTGATCCCTTGGGGACCTCCACTCTTTGTAGTGTGTTTACAGCATGTATATGAGATTTAGTCACTCCTTTGTGGTTAGTAAATGCATATGACAGATTACTTGCTAAATATTGCAAGTTAATTATTTTCTGAACTTCCAGTTTAGTCTAACTAGTGCATTGATCTAAATATTGAAGATCTTTTACATTCCATGAAATTTCTCAGCATTCTTTTAATTTTTGGTTCTTATCTCCCCCTAATGTTGGGAAATGATCTTAAATCGAATATGCCGGTCGGTAATCTTGGCGTAATTGATCCTGTTATGGGTTCTAGGTATTTAAGAATAGACAGAGATTCATAGCCAATATATATACCTAACTTTCTCTGAGGGCCCATAGAGGTACACTGTGATGGTGATATAGGAACATAGACTGCATATCCAAATATTCGCAAATGGGAAATATTTGGTTCTTTACCTCGCACTATTTGTAAGGGGGAATAATCATGATATGCAGTAGGCCGGATTTGAATTAGAGTAGCAACTTACAAAAACGCATGCCCCCAATAAGAGATAGGTAATTCGAAATGTTGTAACAACGGTCTAGCAATTAATTTAATGCGCTTATTCAAGGACTCAACTATACCATTATGGGTGTGGACGTAAGGAACCAGATGCTCCACTTTGATACCTAATGCCATAATATAATCATCGAATGCTTTCGATGTGAACTCACTTGCATTATCCATTCGGATGGATTTAATTGTATAATCAGGGAATTGAGCTCTAAGTTCAATAAGTTTAGCAATAAACTTGGCAAATGCATTATTTCGTGTTGATAATAAACACACATGAGTCCATCGATTGAAAGCATCCATTAGGACCATGAAATATCGAAATGGTTCTAAAGCTGGATGAATTGGTCCACATATATCTCCATGAATCCATTCAAGGAAAATAGAAGATTCTATTCCAACTTTAGTACAAGAAGGTTGTACTATGAGTTTTCCCTTTGCAAAAACTTCACAAATAAATTTATTTACATAAGGGATTCTACTGCTTGGCATATGATGCAAAGTAGAATTAGTCAAAATCCGACACATCATATTTTGCCTAGGATGACCCTATTGCTCATGCCATAATTTGAATCAATAGGAGTCTTGAAATTTTAAACTCATTGCAACATTGTGATGAGAAGGTTTGATGTATGTATAATACAATCCTAAAGAGAAATAGGGAAGCTTTTCGACTATTTTCTTCCTAAATCCTATTGATCGAGTCATGAGGAGATATTCAATATCATTTTCGGTTTCGGTTTCAATGTGAAAACCATTTAATCAGATTTCTTTAAAACTGATAAGGGTACGTGTGAATTATGGATGTAGTAGCGCATCATCGATAATCAGTTCTGTACCGATAGGAAGGATTAGTGAATCTCTTCGGGCCAGTAATAAAAACATTATCATTTTTGATTGCTTAGTAACACTTCCTCTTTTCTCAGTTCAAGTGTGAAAGAAATTTTTTTATCTTCAGGATAGTGTGTGTGGTAGCACTATATCGACCAAGCATAAAATATCTCGGAGTCTTCATGAGTAGTTATCCAAAATTTTGATGCTCCATGGAAAAATGAAAGATAGAGCATTAAAATAAATCATAACAAACAAAAAAACTAATAGATGATATTCAAGAGTCAAGAGTCAAACTAAATCTCATAAAAAAAAAATGAAAACCCCGATAAATTTGAAATTTTTCACAAAACGGTAAATTGTCGCTACAGTACAGGTTGCAAACCTGGAGCTTATCTAGATATCGGATGATGAAATAGACCTCACCGCTGGATTCGTCTCGCGAAATCTAGTTACCCGGCCGAATTTCGTTGGATTCCGAGAGGATCAGAATTTCATGTATTTCGAGGCGAAACAGACCAATGGCATGGTGACATGTGGCATCATGCAACATGGCACCACGTTCATGGCACCATGTCCATGGGATGAGGGCCATGTGTACAACCACATGGCCTAATGCATGGGACAAAGGATGTGAGGGTGACACATGGAAGCCATGTGTCACCTCCACTAGGCTGAACATCAACTTAAGTAGTAGGGAAAAACAATTTGGTAGAAGGAAAAAAAAGGAAAGAAAAGAAAGAGAAAGAGAGAAAAAGGAAAGGATGAAAAAAGGAAAGAAAGGAAAGGAAGGAGAAGGAAGGGAAAGGCAGTGGGTTTCCTCAGAGTGGCTTGACGCTTGATAGATGGAATTTATGGGGCGAGAATCAAAGTCCTTCTCTGCCTTGGCTTCATGCGATGCAGGAAGCTGGAGGTTTCAGTGAAGCTCAAAAGAGGTAGGGATTTTTCCTACTTTGGTTTATTTTCCACCCTAAGGGTTGTGTGGTTGTGTCTTGGCCCTAAGGGGCTATTTGGCCGAATTTCGAAATATGGAAATGCTGCCATATTTTGATCCTACACACTGGCCGAAATTTAGGACTGATTTTCAGGTGGGAACCCGAGGGAATTCGGACTTGGGTCCTTCTTGTAAATTGTAGCTGATCAGTGAAATTGATGTAGGCTTTTGAATCACCTAAATCAGACCTCTGCAACCCAAGTTATGGTCTATTTCCCGGGACTGCCACAGTTGGGCCTTATTATTTGTTGTGTCCGAATTTTTTGACTGATTTTGATACTGATTTTGGGATTGAAATTCTAGATTGAGGTTCAGGACTGTCTTGTGGTCGTGTGGGGCTAGATGTGGCTTGAGTATGGCATGTTTGTGTGGCTTATGATGGCTGTATGTGTTGATTGTTTTGTGGGCATTTCGATATAATTGTCCATGATATATGATAAATGGTCCATATGTCATGCATTACATATGTGACAGGGAATTGACATGCAATGGCATAATGAATTGCACATGCATTGACTCATCGCATTCATAGGTGTAAGTGCATGGTGCCACCACACACCATCCTTGGTGGTTGATGAGTGGGCTTGATACGTTGAACGAAGTTCAGCGGAGTTCCATTGTTCATAGAGCATGAAAACTTGTGTCGGTGCTTGACGGGGATAGATACTACTCGGGTGAAAGACCAGGGTATTTTTAGTTGCTCATGTGTGCAATGGTGGTCGGGTGAGAAGTGTAGGAAGGCATGCGAAGCCTGTGGTGAGACCCTTAAAATTCGCCTGCCCGAAAAGACACATGTTTTGTTAATAAAATGATCCTTGAAGGTGAAAGCGTCAATTGAAGTTTTGATTTAAAAACTTGATTTTGATTTTTTTCAAAGTGATCAATGGATGAAATTCATCGAAGATAGATGTTATCACACATTGGCTATGCATTGTGTGATGGGAGTCTGTGATGACTCGGGTTTTTATGCATTGAGTGAGTTTCATCTCATTTCATGGCATGACATGTAGTATTCCATTAGAGTTGCATAATTCTATTGGAGTGTTGATATATATGTGAATGTGTTCAAGTGAACATTGCATGTGCATTTAGGGGGATAATAGTCTCTGTAGAAGTCTCTCTACTGGGCGTGGCTCACCCTTTATGGGAAAACATTCTAGGAACAAGGTATACACTGGTGGACGGCTCTCATTATGAGTTGCAATCGTGAAGAAAGTCGAATTGTGGCTTTGTAAATTTTTTGTAAAAGTATTGGACAAATAGTTTTTGTAAATACTTTCGTATGAGGTTGTAATTAAACTCATAGAAATGTGTTTTGAAAATAACATAAAATGTTTATTGAATGTGAATAAATGGATCAGGTAAATGGGATTAAACTGAGTGTGTGTGTCGAGACACACAGCTATCCTGAGTAATCCACGACACCTGTCTTCACGGCAGTGTCAAGGCATAGGTATGTGGTTACCTAGGACATAGATCCTAATTAAGGGGATTAGACAATGTGGGTATTGATATATATGATATCCACGGGTATTTTCATGAGTTGACGGTTGGCCAACGGACCCCCGGATTTTGGGGCGTAACAAAAAAAAAAAGAAAAAAAGGAAAAAAAAAAGAGGACAAACTTAAGAAAGCAAATTGTTTGACATAAACATAAAATACGATCACTCATTATCTCTAAAATCTTCTAGATCAATTTTCAAGAAATCATCATTATCAACATTCAGGGTCATGTACAGCGAGGCAAGCAGGCATGATGTGATTCATGAGAGCCTTCCTTTTATCATAAAATTTTTTGATATGGCTAAACCAAGTGTTTAGGTGTGCGGTATGTGCGTGACCAACGACCATCACGTTTGCTGAGTTGAACTTGGTTTTTGTGGAGAAGGTTCAACATTGTTCATGCCCCTTTCATGACCTTGAACAGGATCAATATTATGATTACCTTGACCTCGACCACCTCTATAAGACCAATTGGTATTTCCTCAACCTCGACCTCTCTCTTTTCCACGTCTACTATCATTTCTATGAATTATAGCATGTACTTCAGGCACTGCTTATGAACTAACTGGCCTTGCATTATGATTTTTCTTCAATATTGGTTATGTTTTTTTGTCACCAGTAATGCAAAAATTAGTTTAGAATGCATAACATAGTTCTTGGCCTTGTACTGCTATTGGAGTACAAGATTGTTGGCATGGAAAGTTGATAGTGTCTTTTCTATCAACTCAGTATATGTAATGTTCTGTTTACAAGCTTCAATTGTGAGATAATGCGGTGTAGAGCTGAGTTAAATTCCGAGGCAATGGGCGGGCAACAGCCCAGGCTTTGACGAAGCCAGAGCCTTCATGGAGGCTATTAGTGCTACTTGGCCCCCGCTACTATTACACCAGAGCGAGTGTAGCGACTGCTACCTTTGCACATGGTATTGTAACGGCGGGCCAAGGGGGGTTAAGTAACCTCCAAAGGTTCAAGGCACACCATCCTTCGACCTTCAGGGGAGAAGGGGATTCCATGATAGTTGATCATTGGTTCCAGCAAGTGGAAAAGATATTGGAGGCTATGGAGATCATCTCCGATGCCACCAAGATAAAGCTAGCCACATTTCAGTTAGAGGGTGAATCCCAAATATGGTGGGATTGGGTCAAGGCCTCGAGGGACTTAGAGGCAATGACATAGGAAGAGTTTCGAGAGCTTTTCATGAGTAAGTTTTTCCCAGCATCTGCTCGACATGTAAAGGCTCGGGAGTTCCTGAAATTGAGACAAGGAATAATGACGGTGCTTGAGTACGTGGCTAAGTTCTCAAAGTTATCTTGTTTTGCTGGTGATTATGTGGCCACAGATACGGCTAAGCTGATAAAATTTGAGGATGGTATGAAATTTTCCATCCAAGGTAAAATTATGGGACTTCTCCTACAAGACCTGGACTCGATGGTTAAGACTGCTATGGCCACTGTGAGGGAGGTGGATGATACACAAAACATCCGGGATGCGGGTGTTGTTAAAGATAAGAGGAGGGAGAGTCAGTCTTCTTCTTCTAGCTCAAGAAAGAAGCAGAGGACTTCTATTCCATGAGGGTTTCAAGGACATGGCCAAGGCCAGGTCAGGGCTCCTAGCCAGCTAGGGGCGATGACATGTTTCTATTGTTATTAACATGGACACATGAAATAAAATTGCACTCAGAGGCAGGGATCCTAGGGTTATGGGAGATCGCAGTCCTAGTCATCAGTGGGACGTGCATAGACATAGTTGGGTTCTATGCATTTTTTCTGGTAGGCCGGGAGCCGTGTCAGTCTCGGGCGCTACGAGCACCTACTGCTTGAGACGAGTAGAGAGGCCCAAGCATGGGTCGAGGTCGGGACGGGGCTTATAGGATGGGACCGGGGACCTGAGGCGTGTCTACACCATTACACACCGGATTGGGTGTAGTCGATCGGTGATTTAAGGTACTTTTCTACTCTTTCGCCTATGGGTAAGAGTGTTATTTGATTATGCTGCATCTCATTCCTTTTTTACTGCATCTTGTGTGAAAGATTTGGGCTTAGAGGTTGAAACCTTGGAAAACTGTTGTATGTGAATTTTCCTCTAGGAACTAGGGTGAGTGTTGATATGATATGTCGATATTATGAGTTAGAGATCTTAGGGAATCTGCTCACTGTAGACCTTTAAGTCATGGACATGTCAGAGTTTGATGTTATCCTTGGGATGGATTGGCTGACGGCACACCGAGTTGTCATTGATTGTGATTGTAGGAGGGTTACTACCTACACACGAGATGATGTTTGTGTTATGTTTTAGGGAGATAAGCGCGTGCTGTGCCCCCGGTACCGTGTACGATTCTAGGTGGCGTGTGGGTTACGGGGTTGGTGGCAAACCTGCCTGAAGAGTGAGGCGGCGGGAGTTAGATACACTAGGGTGGTTTGCTGCAGTATAAGGATGTTTTTACGGAGAAATTCTTGGGGATTACCTACGCGGGGATGTAGACTTTTGTATCGAGTTACACCATGATACATCGCTTATTTATATGACACCGCATATAATGGCACTTGTTGAGTTGCAGGAACTTAAGGTCTGATCTGAGAGATTGTTGAATGAGTTTGTGGAATAAACGCATACCGTAGGCGCTTGATCTTATTGCCAAAAGAAGGACAAGACCCTTCGGCTGTGCATTGACTATCGATAGTTGAACAGGGTTATGATCAAGAATCGGTATCCTTTATCGAGGATTGATGATTTGTTTAATCAACTAACAGGCGCGGTTCTACTTTAAGATAGATCTCACTAGTTATCATCAGTTGAGGGCTAAGGAGGTAGATATTCCTAAGACGACATTTAGAACGTGATACGGGCATTTTGAGTTCCCAGTAATGCCATTCGGGTTGACGAATGCTCCAACGATATTCATAGATCTCATGCATAAGGTCTTTCAACCTTATCTAGATCAGTTTGTTGTGGTCTTCATGGACGACATTTTGATCTATTCCAAGTCGGAGGAGGAGCATGAGGATCATTTGAGGATTGTTCTCCATGCTTTAAGAAACCATCGGTTGTATGCCAAATTCCGTAAATGTGAATTTTGGCTTACTGAGGTAAGATTCTTGGGTCATGTGGTATTGGCTTTAGGTGTCTCAGTGGACCCGGAGAAGGTTGAGGCAATTATAAGTTGGGAGAGACCCAAGTCAGTCTTCAAGATACACAGTTTCTTGGGAAGGGCAGGGTATTACAGGAGGTTCATTGAGGACTTCTCCTGATTAGCTGCGCCTATGACAAAATTGACTCGGAAGGAGGTTAAGTTTGAGTGGAATGACTTGTATGAGAGGGCATTCCGGGAATTGAAAAGGAAGTTTACTTCAACTCCTATTCTGATAGTCCCAGAGAGGGAATAGAGGTACACAGTGTATTGTGATGCCTCGAAGGATAAACTAGGATGTGTTTTGATGCAATCCGATTGTCTTTGCCTTGATGATTTGGTGCTACTACTTGTATGGTAAGGAGTTCGAGTTGTTTTCGGACCACAAAAGTCTGAAATACATCTTTACCTAGCGAGACCTCAATATGAGGCAATGTAGGTGGATGAAGTATTTGGAGGATTATGAGTTCACTTTGCACTACCACCCCAGTAAGGCAAATGTGGTGGGTGTGCGCTGTTGAAGTCACGAGGAGTATTGGCTAGTGACTTCAGGGAGTGGCGGATGATTGAGGCGTAAGGAAAGTTGGATCTGCGGTACAATGATCAAGCTCAGGGTACCTTGGGGAGTTTAGTGGCTAAGCCTTCCCTACTGAGCAGAGTGATTGAGTCTCAGGGACAGGACATGGAGATAACGTCCATCAGGGACAAGGTATGATCATGTACGAGCGACGAAGGCTGGATCATTCACACAGATGGCGGTATTTGGTATAGGGGTAAGATTGTGGTTCCTCAATTGGCAGATTTGAGAGAGGAGATTGATGAGTCCTAAACTCAAATATTTTTAATCCATTTTTCTAGCATATGTTTGGAAGTTTATGATCAGTTTAGCTGTTTAATAAAGTGAATATCACCAAATTTTGTGTTTTGCAAGTTTTTAATGAAAAAGAGACAATTCCAGCAAGAAAAATAAAAAATTGGCCAAGGTAAAAATCTTTGTTGCAATATAGTTTCAGAATGTCGAGACATAATCTCAATAGAACCAGTAGATGCTATGTCGAACAAGCAGCCATGTGGGTCGCGCAAATCATCAGCATCAGTCAATCAAGCCGTAAACGAAGATTGTCGCGATCTCACAACTCGCTACGACATACATGAGATTATTCTGATAAATGTTACGATAAAGAAGTGAGTGTTGAGACATAAAGGAAGACATAAGATAAAACTTTGTCGCGACAAAAGATTTTTTTGTCGCAACATTGATTAAGGAAAATGGTAATGGAACTTTATCGCGACATTTCACAACTCTGTTGCAATAGAAAGTACTGAAGATGGTAGAAAAGCTTTGTCTCGACATAAGACAACTATTTCACGAAAAAAAAATTCAGAGTCAGCATTGAAAGGCAAGAAGACTTTGTCGTGACAAGTTTTATGTCGCGATAAACACAACCGAAGGTTAAGGTGAACTCTATCATGACAAAGAAATCTATTGTCGCGACAAAAGTTGAGAAGAATTAAAAGATGAATGTTGCGACGCAGAAAAGTATGTCGCGACACAATAAAGAATTGAAGGCAGAAACCTCTATCGCGATAATGATCAAGTAATGGAAAAAACTTTTTGTCTTAATAATAAAAACTTTTTCGCAACAAAAGAAAATTATGTCGCGACAGAAAATTGTAGCGATAGAAAATGAAAGAGAAATGAGACAAGCTAAGACAAGTATGTCGTGACCAAGATTTCAATGTTGTAAATGTAAACAGCCTGAAGCAGAAGGACAAATCAAAGAAGGAAGATTATCACATTCCTAGAGTATGTCATACACAGAAATTCACTCTCAATGAAGGTGAGAACAAGACGTGTCGCGACAGGAAAAGTCCGCCGGCACAGAACAACCCAGTAATCGTGAGAAACTCTATCGCAACAAAAGAAATTATTTTCGCGACAAAGTGTGAGAAGAACCACAAAAAGAATGTCTCAACAGAGCAAAGAAGCTGCCAGTAACAAGTCAAGAGCCGAGGCATAAAATTTTTCACGAAAAACTATGTCGCGATAAAAGATGAAAGGAGAATAGAACTGTCGCGTGATTACCTGCGATTTTTTGTTTAATATTTCTAGCTATGTCGCAACATAAAAGGCAAGACTTAAAGATTAAGAAGTTTTGTCGCGACAAAGAAATCTATGTCCCGACACAAGTTTCAGAGCAAAGAAGAATGAAAAGTCAAGCCGTAACAGTTTTATTTCGTGACACAAGACACTCATGTCTCGAAAATCATTAGACAACTTCAACAGAACTATGTCGCGACATTGTCAAATTATGTCACAACAGAATCTAAGAAAAAGGGCACAAAACCATGTCGCGACAGAAACTGCAGGCCATGACAAGAGCGTGGGAACAAAGATGAAAACTATGTCGCGACATAATTTTTTATGTCGCGACAAAGCAACTAATTGGGCAAGAATTTTTGGGGATCCACAATTTCAGCCTTGAAGTGCGTTCCAGTCGAAAATCTATATAGACGTATCTAGGGCACTGCACACTTCTTCCTCGCAAACCAGAACTTCGTAGCCGGAACCTCAGATATTTTCTTTATTTTTCTTTTCTTTCATTTAATTTTAGCTTAGCTTAGCATTTTAGTTATTTCTTTTTGGATTGAATAGTAATCTTCAGAAGTTTCGAGATGGAAGTTCATCAGAATTTATGTTTTCTTACGTCATTCGGCTTGAATGGCATTCGTTGGAAATTTCCTGAGTTCATTTATTTGGCCGCTGTACTCATGAATCTTCTCGATCGCTTAGTCACTATTATTTATAAACCAGTTTTGAAAGACCGAGCTCCCTTTGGGATTAGATCGATGTTAATTATTGATTTTGACTCAACTTGAAAGAATGTCATAGTTCGAAATCTTGAATTTATTTATTTGGTATCGTTCTTGAAATTACTTGTTTGTAGTTCATTAGTAGCGTGTACCTTAAAAGGACTCGTATCTTACTCGATTTCCAGAAGCCCTCCAGATGCCACATAAACGGGAGATTCCCGAGAGTAATGGGCGCTTACTGGGGGCGTTAGACTAATATTATGGAACCAACAACTCCCAAAGATTACTTCGATAGATCACTAACTTAATCATGGTGTAGGATAGTTAGATGATGTAACAATTTAGTTTTGATCAAAGGTTTCTCCTTAACTGAAGGAAAGGATTCTCAATTCCCATGTTAGCAAAGATCTAACTGGCAGATAGGAAAATTTTATTAGATTTGAAGGACGAGATACGAATTAGATTGGAGAAGGCTTGCATAATCCTGTCTATAGGGTCAAGAAATCTTCAGTCCTAAGAATTTGGTGTGAAGTACTGAAAAGGAAAAATACCCAAGACATAGAAAGAGGTTTATATTATATAAGTAACTAATTAGACTCATGTATCTGAAAGGAACATGAATCTCTAATTAGTGAAATGCATGGTTTATGGAGAAATCCAAACTATACCACCTTGCATCTTTGACAAGTTTAGATTTCAACTAATGACTGAACTATGTTATAAAATGAAGCAGAGATTAATAATTGTACACTGATCTACTTCCTAGTGTTAACTCACCCAGTGAACTTTCCAATCCAACTTTTTAAAATTCTTTATAGATAGTTGTAGACTTTTATCTAATTTTCATTTTTCCTTTAGCGTAAAACCAAATCACTTTTAACTTTGGAGTTCAAATAGTAAGGATCTTGAGTAAATAGGGTAATTGAAGTTTATATTTTTCAATCAATCCTCGTGGGAATGATATCTGGACTTAAATCCACTTTTATTACTTGAATGACATGTGCACTTGCAGGGATCTAGACCCAAAACACAATTTCAATTGAAGCCTTCTCATCTAAGGCAAACAACATATTTTATATCCTTGGTCAGTCCAATCAAGTTTTTGTTGCCGTTATAAGAGACTTTAGCTAGTCTTTGGTAGCAGTGTTGGAAATTTAATCAACAAGTTTTTGGTGTCGCTTCCAAGGACTGAATAGTCTTTGGTGGTAGTACCAGAATTAACACATTGACCTCATCATATTTAGGCAATTTGGTCTTTAACTATTAGTCATTTTTGGTCTTTGTACAAAAATCAGCCAAACAAGTTTATGGCACCGTTGTCGGGGATCTGAAAAAAATGAATTTAAATATCAATATTTTAACTAAAGAGAGAATTGCTAATTTGGACATTTTTCTTTATTTTATCATAAATTTCAGAAAATCATAAAAAAAATAGTTTTTAACTCATAGTGAGTCGAGTAAGCTACTACAAATATCATGAGCTTTTAAATTCATAGTGCTGCTTCCCCACAGATGATCGTGATCTCAAGGTGTTTGATTTCAAGATTGTTACATGCATAAAAATCCTTGTATAGAACTACTGCCTTTGGATACAGAACTAGAAAGAACACTGAGGAATCTGAGAAAGGTTAAAAGTGTTGAATCAACAACTATGGCATATCAGAGAGAAATAATGCAACCTATTCCAGGAGAAGCAGAAACGAAGAGACCTTAAAGACAAATGACTATGGAGGATTTTTGGAGGCCAGTTATTCAAGATGAATACTCTGTTGTGAGACAGCCTGCCATAGAAGCCAACAATTTTGAACTTAAGCCAACTCTAATCACAATGGTGCAGTAGCACTGATTTATTGGGCATCCTAGTGAAGACCCCAACGAGCATATGGGAAGATTTATGAGGATGGCAAATACAGTCAAGTTGAATGGGTTAGACTCCGGCGATCAAGCCGCAATCGTTTTAATTTTCACTCGAGATGTGGCAAAGAACCTGGTTTGAATCACTGCTTATTGGATTAGTGAGTAATTGGGAAGAGTTGGTGAAGGCTTACATGAGTAGATTCTTCCCTCTTACCCTCACTTTTGAAAGGAGAGGGGAAATAATTGTGTTCATGCAAGGAGAGGATGAAAGTCTCTATAATGCATGGGAAAGATACAAAAGATTGCTGAAAAGATGCCCAATGCATGGAATAGATCTTACCCCTTAAATGGATATATTTTACCATTCTATGAATTATACCTAAAGGTATAATTCGATGCATCGTCGTGGAGCTTAAAAGTGAAAAAGTGTCAAGAAGCAGCACGTGATAAGACCTACTAAATACCATAAGCTCCATCTAAAACTTCAAGGAGCAGCAGTAGACTAAAAGGAAGTGGTATGGATAGAGTCAATCTGATGATTGCCATAGAAGCAAACTAGATGTATCACAACGCATGGGGAAACCTATGAGAAAGAATGCACTTAACAAATGAAGTGGGAATAGTTGACGAAAATGAGAAGAGGAATAGTGTTGAAGAGGGACTAGCCCATGAGGGTCGCTATCAAGTTGAGGAGGCATAGTATCTCAATGCTAATAGAAGTTACAACTTTAAGCATAACCTCAACTTGCCAACTCATTACACACCATCACTCTGGAACCATGAGAATTTCTCATATGGAGGAGGAGCACAACAAGGCAAAGACCTGGGCAGAATTTTCAACAACATTATGCTTCACCGGATTTCCAACGACAACAACAACAAAGAAGTCATAGAGCAGAAAATCAAGGACAAAGGAGATCTTCTTCCTTTGAAGAATAGATGCTGACTTTCATGGGAGAAAAATAAGAGGTTGCTGAACATTCATGAGCAGAAATTTACTGATCTAGTAGCATTTCAAGCAAGCAAAATTGTGTTTCAGGCCAATACGAATGCCTTTTTGAAGAATCTGGAGACACAAGTAGGGCAGCTAGCCCTAACTATGCAGAATAAGTCAAAGGATGCCTTCCCAAGTGACACAAGGAAGAATCCGAAGGATTATATGGTGGTAACTCTAAGTAGTGGAATAGAGATAGAAAGCAGAAAAGAAGAAGAGAAGAAAAAGACTAAAAAAGTTGATGCAAAAGAAACTAGAAAAGAAAACAAGTTGAGCAATTCAGACTTAGCTGAAGAAACTAAAAAAGAAGAGGTGCAGATTGAGGAGTAGGTGGAAAGAGAAGAATTGAAGAAGAAGGAGGATAAACAAGCCTACATGCTTGCTGTTCCCTTCCCTCAGAGGCTTCAAAAAGATAAAATGGAAGAGCAATTCTTTAGATTCTTGGATATCTTCAAGAAGATAGAGATCAACATACCCTTTACAGAGGCATTGACTCAGATGCCTAATTATGCTACGTTTTTAAAGGACATTCTAAGTAATAAGAGAAATTTCACTGAAAAAGGAGTGGTGAACTTGACAGTTATATGCAGTGTAGTGATCCAGAGGAGCTTACCAGAGAAGATGTAGGATCCTTGCAGCTTCACCATTCCTTGCACCATTGGGAATTTTGCATTCAAGAAAGCATTGTGTGACTCAAGAGCTAGTATCAACTTGTTGCCTTTTTCAGTGGTTAAGAGACTTAGTTTGGGGGAGCTTACTCCCACAGCTATGACTTTGCAAATGGCAAATAGGACAATGGCTCAGCCAGAAGGAGTCCTTGAAGATGTGCTCATCAAGGTGGGAAAATTTATTTTCCCTATGGACTTTGTAGTCATGGATATGAAAGAAGGCACACAAGTTCCACTATTGCTTGGAAGACCTTTCCTGGCCATTGGAGCTGCCTTGATTGATGTGAAAAAGGGAGAACTCACTCTTAGAGTAGGAGAAGAAGCAGTACACTTCAAGTTGAACACAAGCTTGAAATAGTATGAGTTTGAAAGTCTAAATTGTAAGGCCTTGGTACAATAGTTCTCATCAATACTGAATTGATTTTTAGTTAATTTTAGGAACTTCGATCAATGAAAAATGAGATGAATTTCCGGTATCTTGATGATCTTGATTGTGAATTTTTGCATTCCAGTTGTGAATTAAAAGAAACAGTCTTTAGTTTGAATGAGAACAATACAGAAAAGACAAGCAACAATGAAAAGGAAGCAAAAGAAACAGAAACAAGTTCAAAAGGGTTAACCTTGAAGACATTACCCATACAATTAAAGTATGCTTTCTTAGAACCAGAAAAAGCAAAACTTGTTATTATATCAGCTGCATTAACTAAGCATGAAGAACAAAAATTGTTGGAGATCTTGAGAAAATACAAGGAAGCAATTGCCTGGTCTATAAAATATTTGAAAGGAATGGAGTCCTTATCTGCATACCTGAAATCTTGTTAGAGAGACCCAATCTGAAGACCTTTATAGAACATCAGAAAATGAATCAGTAATGAAAGTTATTAGAAAAGAAATGCGAAATGGCTGAATCATGCTTCATATATGCAATCTCGAGGAACTGACCACTTAGTGAGCCCGAGTTCATATGGTTCCAAAGAAGGGGTGGATTCTTTGTGATCGAAATGAAGAATGAATTGATTCTACGAATTGTGAGATAGAGGGTGTGTATAGAGAATCTGAAAAACTAAACACTGCTACCAGAAAGGATCATTATCCTTTACCTTTCATTAATGAAGTATTACGGTTATAACTTGATTCCTATAGCCACCCGAGGATCGGAGAAGACTACATTTACATGTCTTGACATTTTCTTTGAGAAGGATGCCATTTGGATTATATAATGCTCTGCCACCTTTCGAAAGTACATGATATCTATGTTTTCCAGATTTGGTAGAAAGAATTTATGGAAATCTTCATGGATGACTTTACCGATTATATCAGTCCGATTTTGAAAATGTTTGGAAAATTTGAAACGATTATGAGTTATGAGTTTTACATGAATATGGATACAATGCCTGAAATAGCATGTGAAATGAACTCAGAAACATAGATGGAGTTTGCGCTCATCAATGCAAACTTGAAGTTTTGCTTGTCCTCAGCCAAGAAAGAAAAGAAGTTGCTTGTCCCGAAGCAATGGAAGAGAGAAAAGTTCATTTCACCCTTTTTGTTAGCAAAACTAAGTAATCAAGCTTTCGAGGGTATGTGATATGTGTCTCAAGAATTGCAGCATAAAATTATAGGGAATATGATCAAGATAATTTTATTCATTTAATAGTGAATTAATCTCATAATAGACAAATTTAGATCATGGTTCTCAATAGTGTTGAGTCTTCCCCTGTCAAACAATTGCAAGCTAGATGAGTTTATGAGAATTGAGATAAATCTTGTGGATCTCTAAGATAATTTATTTAGGTTCAATAGGCTTGTTGTTCTTATCACTCTCCACTAATGTAGAGGCACACACAACTCTCGAATCAAGTAGGTCTTTATAAGCTTGTAATGGAAGCAGGAGTAGGGGTAGTTGAGTAGTCATTTTAGGCTGAAACACCCAAACATACATATTTTTCTGCATTAATAACTCCTACTCATCCACGATTCTCCATCAGCATAGTGACACTCCCGAGCACCACAAAATGCAATTTAGGTGCATCCTTCCATACTCCTCATATCACCTTCTGCACAAATTATTGCATTCTTTTTCAACAAACACTAAGAAGCATTTTCTTTGAACAAGGTTATTAAGAGTGTTTGTGTCAAACATAAGCTTTCTGACATGCTTGAGCTTCAAATCGATAGCTCCTAGACCCGATTGGCCTTAGGGTACTAGGTGTTGAGACACCCCTTAGGATATACTTGCTCTAGGAAGGGAAGGCTACAAGGCTAGACTCACTCCTCTTGACTTGTTCTGATTTTTTTGTATTTTTCATTATTTTGCATCTGAGCTAATTTTTTTTGTAAAACATCACGTTTTCAAACATCATTTAAACAAAATTTGATTATTTTATAGGAAAATATTCTAGAAACTCATCCTCATATTTCTCAGTTATGTTTTAAATCATCTTATATGGATGGATTTGGTTCACTCTGAAGGATAGTGATGTATAGGAAGGTTATTGGCTTCAAACTTGGTTTTTTTTATAAACAGAATTTTGGCTTTTTAAGGCTCAACATCTTAGTACTAGAGGAATATGCATATGCATATTAATAGGGTTAGCTCGAATGGCACAATCTTTCCAAGGATGGCCTATATCATTTCTCAATTGTTATGTTGCCTAGGATTTCGCCTCAAGCGATAATAGAACAAGTTCTAGAACCTATGGAGATCAAAATTAGATGGATTCTCATAAACCTTCTCTAACCGAAAAAATTGCTTTTCAAAAGTGCTTGTGACCACGTCATGGATTTTGAAAATAATGACTAAATAGCTTATTAAAGAGATAACTCATTAAGCATTAAGTTCTATTATCTCTAATATTGTCCATATCCCAGGGGTTCATTTATGGTCCTTATTGACATCATAACAACTCCAAGCAAAACTCAATTAACTCAATAAACTCTAACTAAACAAAAATATACAAAACTAAGATGTAAGTTAGGAAGCATCAAACAAAGTCATTATCCATAAAAGCACCAGAAAATTTCATCCTCAAAGTTGTCATGTGCAACATGTGGGGTGTGACATGATAAATTAACCAAAAATAAACACCCCTAAACTTTGAGATGAACATTGTCCTAAACGTCTAGCAATGAGCAAAAAGGAGCGATAAAGTAAAGGGTAATAAAGAGTTGGGAAAAGTGAACTCCCCTTTGTAGTCTTGGCCCCACTTTGAATAGGAACCTTGATGTGATTTCAGACATTGACATTGGTGTACTACCCCTTGATACACTCTTTGGTTCTTGAGCCATGAAAGTGGCTTTGGCATTTTCTCAAACACTTGGTGTGCACCAACTTCCTTCACCTCAAATGAGTGAGTTTTGATTCTTCAAAACCTCTTTCAATACATGCAAATCACTCCACAATCAACAATGATCCACAATGAACCAAAAAACAAACAATAAAGCACAAATTTTTTTTTCATTGTAACTCTTCTTTGATGCTTGGAATGATGGATGGAAAATTGAGGTTCAACAAAGGTAAGTTTCCAGGTTCGCGATATTTAAGCTTCGAGATGATGGAGATGATCAGGAGGATGTGATTGAGGATTTGAATGGATGAGAGATGCATTTGAGTGGTTAGAAGCTGCAATGGTTGAAGGGAAAGAGTAAGGACCGATAGAGTGTAAAGTAGGAAGAAGAAATGGGCTTTAAGGAGTTTTGGAACCTCTGTTTTCGTGACTGCAGGCCGGGGTCATGTCGCAATTCCGTCACGACTGCTTTTATCCAACTTGTTATACTCATATCTCCTTCATTTGAGCTCGGACTGAATGTAAGGACTCTGCTTGGAAAGCTCTTTCAATGTAGAATGTTCTCATGGGCTGAGGTGTACCATTTGGAGCCTCAATCAATACAAAAAAAATCAGAATGTTCAATGCTGTCCAGTGTGATGATTTCTTGACTCCTTAGGTTCTCCTTGCTTTGTCTCTTGCCTATATCACTTGCTATCCTTCAAAAGTCCGTCATCCTTATATATTCTCTCAAAATTCCTCCAATAGCAACCCTTAATGCTTTCATTCATGCTTAAACTCATCTCTTGTCTTCAATTCTCCTCAAGCATGATCATGAACCTTCCAACTTTATATTTCAGTTCAATTTGGTTTATTTCATCTCAAAAACCTGAAATTTGATGAACATCTCCACTCCATTTTTATTTTTTTTTGGTTTTTTTTTTCACACCTCAAGCACTATAATTACATCAACCACTTTCCAACTTCTTGCCTTCACTCTTGCAAACTAGTCATGACAACATGTTGAGCTTCAAACTTACCTTATTTTGAAAAACACTAACAAAAGTTAAACACCGGCCGGAATTTTCATCCCAACAAGAAAAAAACAAAGAGCAAATAAAATAACTAAAAAAAAATAGAAAAAGAAAAGAGAATGGATAGAATCCTTATTACTTAGCTTAGGGTTGCCTCCCCAAGAAGTCGTCCAGTTTTTAGAGTCTAGCGAGACTCATTGGAAAAGTACTAAGGCTTCCATTCGACCAATCATTCATCCGGGAGCACTTCCTTCATAACCATTCAGCTCAAGGATGTTCTTCGTATTTTGAATAGAGAGAAATAAACTCAAAATGCCCTTTAATTGGTTGGTGGTTCAGCCACAATTCCTTCCAAAATAGGCCTCTATGTGATGTAGATGTAAACACATTTATGCTTAAGGGGGACTGGGCTCAACCTCAGGCTCCTTTGACAGGGCTAAAGTCAAGCAGAATTTTCTCGCACATGACTCTTTCTTTCTCCACAAAGGTAATGGTTGGTGAAGCTGAACTTGCTTTCCTCACCCACAAGCAAGGTGAGTCCCCTGTTGATGTCAATCAATGCTTGGCTCGAGGAAAGAAGTGGTTTTAATATTCACCCTTTTAGAGATCCCCGTAATGCCCTAAGCCACAAATCCATGGGGAAGGTAAATGTGTCAATCTTCACCAAGACGCTTTCAATAGCCACCACTTGACTTTCTTTCTTCAAATTTCAATTTATCTACTCAATGACGTTTTCATTCTCTAAGTTTTTAGAGTGCCTTTTCTCAATTTCCATCTCATTTTCACCTTCTTCCACAAATTTCGTGGATAGGAAATTTGCACACCGTCACAAAGGAGTATCAATGCATTCATTAGGATTTGGCAAAGTGTTACTAGGAGAGGTCCTAGTGAATTTTTCCTTGAATGCTAGGACCAAGTGTCCTATTTGAGTTTCTACATTTTTCAATCTATCACTAGTGTTGACTTGGAAGGCATTTAAATCAAATTTCGCTTCACGCAGATTAATCATCTTCGTTCTCCCATGTAGATAAAAATCAAGTCTTTAACAAGAGACAACCTTCTTCTTCCTCCCGAAATGTGGGATTTGAACTCCTTGATAAGGCAATACCTGCTCAAGGAGCGCAGTCATTGTGAATTTTTCGTCCAATTTATGAAGAAGTAGTTCAAGCTCGTTTCTATGGAGGGGCAAATCTATCTTCTATTGAATGTTCCTCCATAAGTACTAACAAATAAGAAGAAAAACAAAAGAAAATAGCGTAAAATACTAATAAAAAAAAATTAACTAAGAAGGAAATCACAACTAAAAATATAAAAATAAAAATAAAAATTGCCTAAATTAGAAAATTACTCGTTCTTCAAAATGTCAACTTCTAATGAGAGAAAGTGAACTGCGCCAATCCCCAGCAACGGCGCCAAAAACTTGTTTGGACCAAATGATGTATATGTGAAAATATGGCCAAGGGAGTGAATGTGGTAAATACTCAAAAACTGATTTGAAACAAAAGTAAGTGTACTTAAAAGCTGAAATGAAAAGTATTACCAACACTCAACCCTTTTCCACAAGTGCATAATAAGTAATAAAGTGGACTCTAAGAGTCCGGATATCGTACCCACGAGGATTGGAGGTTCTCTCTAATTGGAATTTGATCACCCCGATTACAAGGCTCTTCACTATTTAGGCGATCAACAGCGAGGACAATACTTCTGCCAAATCCATTTCTCAGATCAAGAATTCTCGCTCTACAGACAGGACTATGCAAGCCTTCTCCAATCTAATTGGTATCTCGTCCTTCAGATCTAATAAAATTTTCTATCTTCTTGATTAGATCTTTGCTAACATGGGATCAAGATCCTTCTATCAATTTGTGGTGAGAACTTTAAACATTAAATTGATACATCATCTAATTAATCGTCACACCATGAGTAAATTAGTGATCTATCAAAGTAATCTTTTAGAGTTCATTAGTTCCATAATATTAGTCTAACATACCCCCAAGTTACTGCTCTTTACCTCGTAAATCTCCATTCGTGTCACCAGAGGATTCTTTGAAAATCAAAGTAAAGATACAACTCTTTTCTGGGTATAAGCTACTAATATTTTGAACAATTAATTATATGAATACCAATTATATAAATTCAATTTTCAACCACAAATAACTCGAAAACTCGCAAATCAATGTTCAATTAATCCCCAATTTAAAGGGAAGCGAATGTTCCACATCGGATTCCAATCATCACCAATCAAACAAAAAGTAAGAAAATGAAGAAAGAAATCAAGAGACAAGAAGAAAAAAATCCAGATTTGAGCTTAAATCTTCGCCTCAACAGTAAATGAATGGAATATCTGAGTACAACATCAAAATCTCTTCAATAGAAATAAAAATCTGCTCTAAAACTACTCTAAAATCTATTAAAAATAAAAATCTACCGCAAAAACTAAGAAAATGGGCACAGAGAGAAACCCATGAGAGAGAAAAACCATATTTCTTAGCTTCAATCTGTCTAACATTAGCGAAATCTGAATCTCTATTATATAGCAATCAAATCTCTTCAAACAAAGAAAATCTGCTAAAAATTACTCTAAGATCTACAAAAAAATCAAAATCTGTAGAAAAAATGGAAAAATGGGCAGTTTAGAGAGAGAAACCCCATGAGAGAGGTTCTCCAATCTTCCCGCCACCTTCTTTACCTAAAAAATGAGTATATATATGGTCCTAGGGTGAAATGGGCTTGAAAATAAAGCAAATATCAATTTCTAAGATTTTTGAAGTTCCACATTGGTCGCGACATAGCAAGTCGGTCGTGGATCGCTTTTTGTCGCGACCAAGTTTCCTGGTCGCGACAGTTTTTTAACGCGACCAGTTTCCCGGTCGTGACAAATTGCTCGGGTCACGATAAATAGACAAAGAACTCGTTTTTCTTCTCCAACTTGTTCCGGGGCCATAACTTCTTCGCTTTAACCCTGGGATTTGGGCGTGTGAGTACTCGTTGAAAGATATTTGAATCTAGAATGCAAACCATGAGGAAATTTTAACCATTTGATGTTCCATATGGTAAGATAAAATTCATTCTCCCAAAGTGGGCCATAGAGACTCCCTGCTGACTCTTTCTTTGGAAATATATTACTCATTTTCTGCCAATCACTGCTTTTCATCAATAATCCTAAAAAACCAAGTTTAGAGGAAATTTTATGAGTTTTACATGAATATGGATACAAAATTCTCAAAATAGCATGTGAAATGAACTCAAAACATAGATGAGTTTTGCACTCATCAAGGTGTCAAGACAAAAATCTAGCTCTGAATTAGGAAAAATGTCATTTCATGGTAATAGAGGGTATTGTCTTAGGGCACAAGATTTCTACAGCTGGATTAGAAGTATACTGCTAAAAGGTTTCATCATAAAAACTCTCCACCTACAACAAATAAGAGTGATAAGAAGTTTCCTAGGACATGCCTGCTTTACAGAGATTCATAAGGGACTTCTAAAATATCTGCACCATTATGAAGCATGTTGGAAAAAAAAAAAAAAAAAAAAATATGCAAAGTTTGATTTTGATGAATCATGCAAAGCTGCATTTGATGAAATTAAATCCAGATTGGTTATAGCTCCCATCATGGTAACACTTGATTGGAATAAGGAGTTTGAAATTATGTGTGATGCTAGTGACTATGCAATGGGAGCTGTATTGGGACAAAGAATTGAGAAGATGTTCAAGGTCATATACTATGCTAGTAAAACCTTCAATGAGACTTAAGATAACTACTCTGCAATTAGATATTTGATGACAAAGAAAGATGCCAAACCAAGACTAATCAGATGGGAATTATTCTACAAGAGTTTGATTCCAGATTAAAGATAAGAGCAGAAGGATAATGTGATAGCCGATCACTTGTCTAGATTTTCGTTGGAAAAACTACCGGCAAGAAAAGTGAAGTGAAAGAAGGAACTTTCTTTTGATGAGCAAGTATTTTTGTTATTAGTTCAAACACCCTAGTATGCTGATATTGTGAATTATTTAGCTTATGGAATTATGCTATATGAATTCAAAGAACTAAAGAAAAGTGTTAAAGAGAACTGATAGCAAATTCTATATTCAGATGGACCATCATTTTTCGCATTAGAGAATGTATAAATATCGATATGTGTACGTAAAATGTATCAAGGGTGAAATTATTTGATAAATGCTATGGCGATTAATGCCTAAAAAGTGCAATTTAACCCTATATTAGATAGGTTTTGAGTGCTTTTGTACATTAATCATGTCATATATACCAATTGAAGTGTTCTGGGTCTTCTTAGTAGTACTTATGCCATTTAGAGAGTATTTTTTAATGCTTTTATGTGCTTTTGCGCACTTTCGAGTTCAATGTCGTGATGAATGATGAATCACAAGTTCAACTTCAAAGCCCTTCACCCATCAATCTACTTCAAGAATCAATGAGAAAACCAAAGAAAATGAAGGAAAATTCAATGCAATGAAGACAGGAGGCAATATGTTGAAGAATCAACAAAAACGAATTTTCATTAAGTTTGCTTAAAATTTTCGTAGATTGCGAAATTCTCGCAACCTTAGCGAAAATTTTCGCAACCCAGCTTAAAACACCAAATTTCGCTGTAATTCATCCCACTCTCTACAAGACTGCTCCTTAGCTTAAAAACCTCGATTGCATTTCACAAGAATTTCCATTAGTTTAGCGAAACCCTCGCTAATCCAGCGAAATTTTCCATCCTTAGCGAACATAAGCCACAGATCCGATTTCGCTAGTTAGCGAAATTCTCAAATCTAATGTGAAATCGATGCCTCACATGCTTTGTAATTAATGCCAAACCGCTCCAAACTTGGTGTATTACTTAATTGTCCAATAACTTAGCTAATTTCATAGGTTTTTGGTATTTTCATACCTGAGGAGGCCTATAAACCCCTCTTTGTTTTGTAAGAAAGGGTGAACAATTGGAGAACAAGTGGTGAAGGGTGGAGGGAACAATAACCTGGGGAGAAGATATTTTTGTAAGTTTTTATTTTGTAAATAAAGTCTTTATTTTAGGCTTGCTTTTATTTCTTTTCTCTCTCTCTTCTTTCTTCTCCTCTTCTACAATAAACACACTTCGAGGATGACAACTCAAGAGATGCTCGCTGCTCTCCTTTCTTGAATATGGCTAGTTAGCTTCAAAAGGGGCATACGCATGTTGTCCTCTGTATTAAAAGCTACGGGTAGTGTGGTATTTATGGCTCTTATTCTCAAAACTTAGTTGCATAACATGGGATGTTATTGATTTGGCCAATACTCATGTTTAGACTCGTTGTTCTTTAGGATGGTTTTTACGAGCCTCGAGATACTATTTACATGTTGTGGTTTTTCAAATTGTAGGTTAAATAACATTTATCGTTATTATTTTGGCCAATACTTCCATGCTTTAGGATGCAAGGCTCTGGTGGGAGAGATGCACTGTTGTTCTTTAGATGGTCTTACAGCTCAAATGATAATTTAATGTTAGGTTTTAAAAGGGGCCATGAACCGCATGCCACCAGATTGACTCAAACAGAGTCGCCTACGGGTGAGGTTTGCTAGTTAAATATAGATCCGGTTATGCCATGGACTATAGGTTGCATGTCATAACGCGAGGATAAACCCGAGGACAATTTGTTCGTCTCTAACTTGCCGTTAGTGACCTAAATCTTCAAAGTTAACTTTTTCACCTTTTAACTTTCGGGCCAGAATTTTCAGCTTTTCAACCATTCCCACCTTAGAAACCCAATTCCAAAGAGTCCAAATAGAAAGCCTTACCTTCATGACCGATGCAACCATTTTTAGGATGAAAACCCATCCCGTGTTCGACTTAGACTACTATATCATAGCAGAATGACTACCACAAAGAGAGGAACTTAGGTGTATATAAATTTTGTTGATTTTAGCTCACCTCACTGCGGGAACGAATCAACGCGCCGTTTCGTGGACGGTGCCAAACTACAAATGGTAAGTTGAAGAGTACTGGGATCCACATCACAAGTGAAGGTAACCTTACTCTCTTTTTGCAACTCAGCTTGCAGGAATCGGCCAAAGAGCCACTGGGGCAAGAATCGCACTATTTCGCTTCGCTTTTCATTCAAATACTTTTTTTATTTTTAGTTAATTTTAATCTTTTTGCAGGTCGCTTGTTGCTCTTTGTTGTCTCTACAATTTTGTAATGTGTGTTTATGCAATGCTGGGATGTAGACATATCGTGCAGATCGAATAGGATTAGTACACAAATTTGACCTAGCTTGTGAGGTTAGTGTACCAACCTCGATACTCATGGATCCTATACCCGAGGAACAACAGTAACTAACCAGAACCCCATGAACTAAAATGCCCATGTAACCATGAGGGATCACATCCACCCTCCTAGAGTTAGTGCTCCATCCTCACGTATCATTCCTCCCTCGAAGATGTAGCAAAGTTGAGGCCATATCTGCACCTCTACTCCCACATATCATGGTATGGAAAATGAAAATCCATACACTCATATTAGGGATTTTGAAGAGGTTTGCACTACCTTTAAGGAAGGTATGATGGACATGGATTTGTTGAAGCTAAAGGCATTTCCATTGACTCTAAAGGACAAGGCCAAGATATGGCTCAACTCATTGAGGCCTAGGAACCACAGAATGGGTTTGATCGAAAGAATTCAAGAAGCTGAAGACTCACAAGACTACTAATTTGAAAAGACAAATCTATACTTTGCAGCTCATGATGGTGAGAGATTTTACTGGTTGGAAAGATTTATGGAAACCATCGTCAAATACATCATGGTTTGATACTGGATGTTGGTGAACCATTTCATGGTGGTATGTCTCCGCCATGAGGCAACTTGGAAACTATGTGTGGGGACTAAGCAAACATCCCGATGAAGCCATGGATTTTAAATTACGTATTTAAACTTCTAAGGGTCAGGGATGAGCTTAACCCTGTGAGAAACTGAGAGATGAAACCACCAAATACCAAAGGGTGGGATGGCGCAATCGTCAAGACATAGAAATGAGAGCTAGATTTCAACCCCAGCCAGAAGGTGTAGGAGTCGAAGGCAAACAAATTTCCAGCAGGTGGCGCTGGGATTGGAAAATCCCGCATGCTAATCTCGCACCAATTTCCAATCCCCCTCGCACACCCACCGTACGTTGTCCTATGGCCCCCGCAGCCAAGGATTTGATGTCGAATGTGCAAACACCGTAGACAATACAAGCCACAACAACTAATGCTCCATATGGTAATACCTACAATTCCAATCGGAGGAATCACCCCATCTGTGATGGAGACCCAACCCCCTGTTTACGTATTCCCCGTGCCAAACTCGCTTGTCTCACAAGCCACAACAACCACCATCCTCTTCTCCAAAGAGAGATGCCATATTGAATTTGAGTAAGGTGGTGGGCAACTTTGTTTCGAGGAGCAAAAGGAATCAATGTGCAATCAGTACAAAGGATTGATACTCAGAAAGTACATTGGAATAAGAGAATAGATGGGCTTGAGAGCACCAACTTAAAATTGATAAACCCACAAAAGATTCAATCACCGTAGATTAACAAGTTGTTGCAGGTACAAGAGAAAGGAGGTTTCCATCACAACGCTCCAAATCCTAAAGGAATTCATGAGGTGATTATCCAACACCCAGGAATGGATGAGGTTAAGGCCATAATCACCCTGAGAAGTGGAAAAGAGGTTGATCAGCCTATGCCAAAACCTGTTGAAGAACCTAGGCAGGGAGAAGAATTGCAACCTGAGCATATTCTCCTAGAGGAGGATTCAATGAAATACCGCATACCACCTCCATTTCCACAAGCACTTAGAGGAAAGAAGAAGGCAACTCATCAAGCAGGCATTCTTGAGGTTTTAAGGCAAGTGAAGGTTAACATACCTTTACTGGACCTAATCAAACAAGTCCCTGCTTATGCAAAATTTTGAAAGATCTTGCACAACTAAGAAGGGATTAGGCATTGAGAATAGCATTTCTCACCGAACATGTCAATGCCATAATTCAGCAAATAATTTCGTCAAATACAAAGATCCCGGATCTCCCACAATTCAAATAATATCAGGTGGGAATCAGACAGAAAAGTCCTTGCTTGATTTAGAGCCACAGAACCTAATGTCAGATTCAAGATACAAGGCTGGAAGCAGGTTTTGTGTGAACTTAAACCTACTAACATCACACTCTCATCGTCGATAGATCCGTGAAAACCCTAAGGGGATAGCCGAGGATGTCTTAGCGAAGATAGACAAATTCTACTACCCAAGATTTCAGGGTACTGACACGAACCAATTGCTGAGCTTAACCTAATCATGTACCAATCATCTTAGGAAGACCATCGCCATCGCCAATGCAATAATAAATTGCCGAATGGAGTCATGCACTAAATTTTGTAACATGACCATGGAGTTGAATATCTTCTATCGAACAACAAACATGAGTCAAGTGGAAATTGAAAATCAAATTTCGATGAGGTTGTTTCAATTGATCACAGTGAAAACACAAAGGACTGGGAAATGCAAGGAGTAATTACCCATGGAGATGAAGAAGAATTGGTCTTGCCAACAACACCAACTGCAAGCCAATTGATCAATTCCAAAGCCATCAAAGAAGGACCATCAACAATCGGCACCCAAAACCATGGGAATTAGCCCATGCAACCGTACGGGCCGAGGAGAGATCATCCTCCCTGACCCTCCTCGAGTAATTTTGTATATTGAATCGGTTTATGTTCTCAAAACCAAATTGCGCTCAACAATTTTTGTTTTTTTATTATTTTAGTCAATTTCCATTTTTAGCTATTTTTAAGATGTTTCCTAATTTAGCAAATTTTCCATTTTAAAGTTGGTAAGTATTTTATATTATCTTATATTAAATTATTCGATATATTCTATTTCCTAATTTTAATTTTAATTTTTACTTTTAGTAATATATTAATTTTCATTTTAATCCTGAAAATTCGAATTGGTAGCGTGTGTACTAAAGTGCGAGCCACCAAGTAAAAAATAGCAAAAATTGGCGAATGACCTTCCTACGTCAAGTATAAGCTTATATAAACAAAGAGCGGTTTAGGAATGCCACTTCACATTCTCCTCCCACCCAGGTCCCGAGCTCCCGGGCCAAGCCCCGAGTCCTGGGCCCCGCTGCCGGCCGACCGCCCCGCCGCCGCCGACCCCGTCTCAGCCTCCATCACGTGAGTTCGTGTCCGCTAGACTGAGTCACAATTTCTACAATCTTAGCTTTGTTCGACCGAGTTTCTAGTATAGCCATCCCCACACGCACGCACTAGCTCGACCGAGCCTTCAGCTTCCACCACGCCGCCGCACGAGCCCCGGGATTGCTCACCGCCCCAGCCTTCGAGAGCCACATCGCCAGGCTCCGGTTCACTATTGCGCTCGCTCGCATCCGGGCCATTTCCCCCGAGCCTTGTTCCGTTAGTTCAGCAATATTCAAATGATGGGCCATGAGCGCCCCCGGGTTCGCTTTGTTTGCTTCGAAGGTTCCGCAGCTCCAGAGAGCCTGTCTGCACTACAAAGGCAAACAGCTATATTTTCATGAGTCGATCCTCGAGCATTTTACTTCGGAGCATCGACATATGGTCTGACGGTGGGTCCCGTCTCGGGACTCGTGAGATCTCAAGACGCCCGAGAGAGTGGCCTGGGGCCTCAGTCCCACCCGTACCCACGGTGTCCTGGGAGGCATCCTATGAGCCCAGGATTTAGACTCATCGTGACTCCTGATGGGACCCCTGCCCACCACCACTCTGAGGAGAGTTAGGAGGGCCCTAATCTCTCCTGCTTACCCGCGACATCTGGGGGCCCGTGAGTCATCTTCCACCAAAATCCCCCACCATTTCCAAGCATCTGTGCCTACGAGGCGACTTCATCACCACACCCGTCGGCCAGGTCGAGGATCGGTGAGGCCACTATTTGCAGTGGAACCCCATTCTGAATGTGCGACCCACACAGAGAGTTTCATCAGAGTCATTTAAGGACATCTCCCGCATTGAGAGTCGAATCTTTATATCTAAGAGTCTCTAGATCGACCAGAGTATTCACTCCACCCTTCACAACCCGCGACGCTTATTACTCCGAGAGTTGGCACTCAGCTTACCACTCTATGACATCCAAAGAGACACTTACCACTAGATTCGGCCAAGATAAATGACCGCCCGGGTGTACTCAAAGCCACCGATATTTCAGCAAAGATTGGATTGCGATACCGCCGCCAAGCACTGTGAGGGTTATAGAGCTCAGCCCACCCGCCTCACAGGAGATGGTCCGAGCACTGCCAGACATCACCGCCGGTCCAAGATTCCACAGAGGCGCCTCGCCGGATGCCGGCCATCGACCAACCGCTACGTACTGCTTGTTCCCTCTCGCAGCATTATGCGCAGGAGGAGCCATCCCGAGGCACTTTAACGGATCTCGGGGATTCGTTCAGCCCTCCCCGAAATGGGGTGATGGCCTCCTCAGGCATTTTGATGGTAGCGTCCATCGAAAAGAACCTAATCTTGTCGAGAGCATCCCACATCGATGCCTAGACTCTCCGCTATGTTCCGAGCGACGGATTCCCGCAGGAGCCCAGCAGAGATGAGAGCGATGCCTCTCACGTAGTTGTCGCAGACCGGCATGACTATGCCCGTCTCTCTTTCCCCACATCCGACCACAGACCGTGGAGGAGGTACCGGGTCAGGAGGCCGAGGACTGCCATACAGACATGATATGCCCGTCTCCTCGAGCCCGAGGCATAGAGGACTCCCATTCCGCATCGTTGCTCACCTCCATCTCTCCACATACTACATCAAGAAATAAGAAGAGATAATTCCAGGCCTTCCTATTCTAAGACATCATTCAACGGAGTACATCCATGCGCCGAGGGAGATAGTAGCTGAGGATGGATGCCATCCGCTTCACTGCAGCCACAGCCGCCCAGATCGAGGTCAGTCTGGGGCATTCTATGTCGATTCGCATTATGACCCAATTCGGTCTTCCCATGTTCCCACAACGAGAGGAGCTCCACCACTCACGCAGCCTTCATTGATGTTCCGTCGCACCGCAGTGAGTTTCAGTTCACTCACCACCACCACCACAAAGGAGGTGGCTAGGTTTCTTTTGATTTTTGTTTATTTACCAAATTTTATCAACTCCATTTACTAAATCGCTTTAGGATTTAGTGACAAATTTAGCAGGGGCAAAGTGGATAGTTTCAGGTTTAGCTTTGTATTCAAGTATTAGCCATTTTGGCTATATCAAAAGCTATTCAGTTTATATATATACAACTTTTTGTACATATCATGTTTCAGGCTCTCCAATTAGGTTTAAATGTGTTTTTCTTTTTTCAATTGAACAATTGAATTGCTACACTGACAATTGAATCAGTTTCATGTTGGAAAAATCGAATCACTATTCATTACCTATAGGACAAATTCCATGCTTGAGACAATTTTGGTCACCAAGTTCCCATGCCTCAACTTGAAATTTCCCCCTGTATGCTAATTCACACACTGCACTCCAGATTGTTCCATTAGGTTGTGAGAATTTGCAGGCCTTCTTTCGCTTGCAAAGCCTACTAGTATGTCAAGTAACCTAGGATAGGTTTGTGTTACCTACATTCAAGACCAATGTTGCTTTCCAAAAAGGAAAAGAAAAGAAAAGCAGAAAGAAAAAGAAAAGAAAAAAAGAAAAAGAAAGAAAAAGAAAAGAAAATAAAGTCGTGGAATCTTGCTTGAAATTCTGAGCACTGGCCCGAGGGGTGTATGGCTTAAAGCTCTTTTAAACCCGATGCCCCTAAGCCTTGACCGTCGGGAGTCATCGATTTTGTGTTCGTTACATGGGTGGATAGTAGTTTAATGACTTGTGGGTGCTTAATTCTCGTCATTCGAGTCCTGGGTGAAGCCTTTAGAGTTAGTGTTCATTGATCCTTTGGTTTGATGCCCTAAACTCCAATTGGTCGAGTCATCTGCGGACTCATACACTGACTTTGGTGAAGTCGGATCTTAAGCATTACACCCACGGCTAGATGAATAAAGAAAGAAAAGTGTAACTAGCTTCCATTCCAGGTTGTTCAACAACTTAAGGCCAGCTGTCAGTAAGAGCTGGGGGAGGTGGGCACTCTTGCGCTATTGGCTTAATCAGTTACAAAAAGAACCATTAGACTTTTGTGGTGGAAATTGCTGAGAATTATGATCCAATATTGACCTCGAATTGTTCTTGTATGGTTTGATTCCTTCATACTTGCTTACAACTTGATTTCAATTTCAAGTTAAGGTAATGTTTATATGCATATAAACCCTTTTTGAATCATAACCTTTTTGAAAATCACCACATGCATCTCCTTTTCTTTATTTTGCATTGCTAAGGGACTAGCAACGTTTTGGTTGGGGGTGTGATTAATGCCCAAAAAGTGCAATTTTGAACCCTATATTAGATAGGTTTTGAGTGCTTTTTGTACATTAATCATGTCATATATACCAATTGAAGTGTTCTAGTCTTCTTAGTAGTACTTATGCCATTTAGAGAGTATTTCGTCAGTTGCAGGTTTTCACTTGGAGTTCAATGTCAAGATGTGAATGGATGAATCATGAAGTTTGAACTCAAGTCTCAGCCACCGGCCCAAGAATCAATGAGAAAACCAAAGCAGAAGAAAATTCAATGAAGTGAAGATGGAGGCAATGCGCTGAAGACCAACAAAGCTGGAATCTTCGCTAAGCTTAAAATTTCGCTAGATCATAAAATTCCTCTTCTCAACCTTAGCTTAAAATTTCATGAACCTTAAAGTGAAACACCAAATTCGCTTAGACCTTATCCCACTCACAGTTAATCGTTCCTCAGCTTTAAAAACCTCGATTACACACAAGAATTTCGGCTTATTTAGCTTGGGGCTCGCTTAGCTGGGCGAAATTTTCCATCCTACCGGGAATTTCATGTTTTCGCTAGACTGCTGATTTCGCGAAGGCGAAATTTCTCACTTAGCTAAAATTGATGCCTCAAGCCATGCTTTGTAATTAATGCCAAACCGCCTCCAAACTTGGTGTATTACTTAATTGTCCAATAACTTAGCCAATTTCATAGGTTTTTTGGTATTTTCATACCTTGAGGAGGCCTATATAAACCCCTCTTGTTTTGTAAGAAAGGGTGAACAATTGGAGAACAAGTGGTGAAGGGTGGGAGGAACAATTTGGGAGAAGATATTTTTGTAAGTTTTTATTTTTGTAAATAAAGTCTTTTATTTTAGGTTTTGCTTTTATTTCTTTTCTCTCTTCTCTCTCTTCTTTCTCCCTTTTCTACCGCTAAACACACCTCTCGAGGATGACAACTCAAGAGATGTTTCGCTAAGCCTCCTTTCTTTGAAGATAAGGAAGCTGGGCTGTGGTGGGGGCATATGCATGTTGTCCTCTTTGTATTAAAAGCCACGGGTAGTGTATTTATGGCTCTATTCTCAAAACTTAGTCGCATAACATGGGATGTTATTGATTTGGCCAATACTTCCATGCTTTAGGATCGTTGTTCTTAGATGGTTTTTACGAAATTCGAGATAATATTTACATGTTAGGTTAAATTAGGTTAAATAACATTTCATCATATTATTTCGCCAATACGATGCTTTAGGATGCAAAGTAGCTCGGGTGAGAGATGCACTGCTTGTTCTTTGGGGATGGTCTTTGACGAGCCTCAAATGATAATTTAATGTTAGTGGTTTTAAAAAGGGGCCATAACCGGTGATGCTACCAGACACTCAAATAGGAGTTGCTTCCACTGGGTGAGGTTTGCTAGTTAAATATAGATCCCATGGCGCCATGGACTATAGGTTGTATGTCATAACGCGAGGATAAAAACCCGAGGATTAATTTGTTTGTCTCTAACTTGCCAAGTTAGCTGACTCCAAATCTTCAAAGTTAACTTTTTCACCTTTTAACTTTCGCTTGTATTCTTTCGCAAACCATTCCCACTGTTTCTGAAACCCAATTCCAAAGAGTCCAAATAGAAAGCCTTACCTTCATGCACTGATGCAAACCATTTTTAGGATGAAAACCCATCCCCGTGTTCGACCCTAGACCACTATACCGGGCAGCAGCCTCGACTACAGTAGTATAATCCAGTGTATATAAATTTTGTTGATTTTAGCTCAGCCTACTGTGGCACGAATCACATGCATCACCATATGGAGGACATTTTGCAAGAGATAAAACAACCCTTAAAATTCTCCAATCAGGTTTTTATTAGCCTACTCTATTCAAAGACTGTTTTGAATGGGTGAAACATTGTGATAAATGTCAGAGAATGGGCAACATGCGTAAGAATGAGATGCCCTTACAAGAATCCTGTGGTGCGATTTGATGTGATGTACTTCATGAGACATTTCCCATCACTGGAAATCTATAGATTCTCCTATATGTGATTTCATGTATCCGTTCTGGTGGAAGCAATAGCTTGTCCTAGAAATGATGCTAGCACAGTGGTTGGGTTTATATAAAGAAATATTTTGAGTAGGTTTGGAGCACCCAGAACAATCATTAGTGATGAGGGAAGCCATTTTGCAAATAAAGTTTTTGCAAAACGCATGATATATATGGAATCAGACATGTAATAGGATTGGTTTATCACCCTCAGTCAAATGGGCAAGTGATCTGTACACATTAGGTAAAATTTCCAGAATTAACACATTTGTAACCTAATGCCGTGAAATGGGGTTACCCATAGTGGTTTTAGGGTTTGGACCTAAGGATGGGTTTTCTTCGCGTAAATGATTCATGCTTGATGTAAAATGGTGATTTCAATTGGATTTGGGGTTTTGTAAAAATAGTGTGATTGGTGGTTTGGAAACTAATAAACAAAATGAAATAGAATGTAAAAAGAACTCAAGTCTCGCCACTGGTTTGAGGTTTTAGCAGACCGAGGGTCCTCTGCCTCTTTTCCTTATGGGGAGGATGACTTATAGTCATTTCCCGAATCGGATCTTCATTTAGCCATAAAAACTAAGCCCTAAAAGTTTTTCTCTTGAGATAGAACATTTATTGGTCATTTATACTTCAGCAAGAAAATCTTATCCTTGACTTAACTCCGCAGAGGCAAATAAATGGCAAATCTGGTTAGCCTCGTTGAATCTAGTGGTAAGCATCCATCGAGCCTTAAAAGCTTGGTACCGGCCAATCGTGGTACATCGTAGGGATTTAAGGTCGAGGCAAGATTACGTAGACATAAATGATCATAACTCGCATGCGTTGAAAACAGAGAGACACTAGTTTACTCTCAAACTTCGCCCAAAGGGCTTCCTCTTCAAGGATGAGGGATTTAGCCAAGCATCCTCGAGCTGTCATCCTCAAGGGGTGCTCAAGTGTGAGAAAGTGAATGAAAGTGGGAGAAAATGAGAGTAAAAGAAGAAAAGAAAACCGAAAAGCTTTCGCCAATTTTATTTGCATAAAGTGATCGATCCCCTTACAGAGCTTGATTGAGGCTTATATACTGCTCAGAGTCAAGGAAATTACAAAAATGTCTAAGCTACCAACAAAACATGAGGGGCAGTTTAGGAAAAAGTCACAAAAAGTGGTAAACTGCAGGTCAAACTGGAGGCATCACAGGTTGCAAAAATTCGCAACCTTGCAAAATTTCTGCAGTGTTCCAATTTTCTTTAGCTTGTGGCTCCAATTTCCTTCCGATTTCTGTCGTGAGCTACGAGTTCGGCTTAGGTTCATCATTCTTGAATTGGCTCGATAACTTTGGCCTAATTATCTTGCAAAAACTACAAAAACAGCCACAAAATGCGATTAGTAGTATAGCCGAGACCTTAATGTGCCAATTGGGTTAATTACGTTGATTAGTACACAAAAAGTGCTCAAAACCTGCAATAAACAGGGCTCAAAATAGCACTTTTTGAGCACTAATCAACCCCCAACCTACACATTGGTAGTCCCTTAGCAATGAAAGAAACAGAGAGCAAATAAAAATAAAATCAAAATTATGTTCACGAAAATGGCGTTTCAGAAAGGTCGTGCCTAACCTTCAATATGAGTCACCAAGATCCTTCACCATAACCATCTTGGGAGAATAAATGCCATACAGAATCAAGTTTCAGAAGGGTATCCAACTCAAGGGAATTGATCTGAAGCTTCCACCAAAATCTAAGTGTTTGTATGATCAGTTTTTAACGATAAGGTACTAAACTGTACTCTCCCCCCAACCAAGCTACTGCCAAGACCTAGAACACTGACCGACCTAAATAAATTTGGCTTCACTCTTATTTCACAATTCTTTTTGTGTTGTAGGGTGCAATGCTGAGGAATCGAATTTCACCAAAGTCCATGTAACGGGGATCCACCGATGACTCCCAACCAATTAAGGCTTAGTTCATCAAGTCATAAGGATCTTTCGACCACTAACTATTCAGGTTTCACCCTGGACTCCGAATGATTTCGAGACTCCAGAACCTACAACTCGCTAAACCTCACCCATCCACCCATGTAGCGAGCACAAGTCGGTGCTTCCAACCAGCTTGGTTTAGTGGCACTGTGTTTAGTTATTACATATACCCCCTTGACCGTGCTCTGCTTCATTGCTAAGGCCGTGGCTTTTCTATTCTTTATATTTTATTTTTCTTTCTTTTCTTTTCTTTATGGAAGACTTCATTGGCCTTCTTTTTCTTTGGGGGTCCTCAACCTATTAAGGTGTGGTCAACGAAACTAGGTGCAGGTTTCCTTGGTGTATCGGAGCTATGCGCCTTCACCTCATTGAAGAAAACTATGCACTGTGTGGTTAGCTAAACAGAAGAAGAATGATCACCATGAAACTTCAACTGATCATCTACTTAATCATGCATGGAACTGATCTAACATCAATGACATTGGGCAGTGTTTCAATTTTCCAACTTGCAGGTTAGGCAAAACCACAAAAAAAAAGAAAAAAAAAAAGGGAAAAATGGATGCAATTTGAGTTGAGAAAATGAGCTGTATGGTATGTATAGGAATGTATGTCACTATATTTTCATTTTTTACAAAAACAAACAAACAAATTCTTCAATAAAATGAACAAGCAAAGTAGTCACCCAAACATACAAAATGGGCTTTCACGAAAAGGGCAAAGAAATCAAAAGTGTAAAAGTCACTTCCATCTAACTCTCCCCAACCCAATGTGACATTGTCCAAATGGGGTTCGACTGGGAAAGTTGTGAGAAGGAAGTGCTACCTCCCTCAATGCTAGAAGGTCATCCCCATCCCGGGCAAAATGAGGTCTCGTCGGTGGAGTGTCTCGCGATTGTCACGCCGCTAGCACACAAGAGAGGTCAGCAGGAACCGTCTACGTATGTGTTGGAACTACAGGATGAATCAAGAGGCCTCAAGTGTGCATTGATGTAAATTGGGGCAGCCCAGACTCGATTTGCACGAGATAGCTCCGATTCAGGCGAGTACGGCCTCAAGCAGTTGCTATCCTCCTCACCCAATGTTATACGTGGGCAGCCGCAAAGGATGCCGAAGTGACAGAGAAGGCACGGACTGCATCCATGATGGCCAGGAAGTCCCGAGTAGATATAGTGATATGCTGCAGAGGTGGTGCTGAAGTGCTAGGGCCAACAACATCTGTAGGAGTTGTGGTACTGGGGGTCGAGGGCTCTGGAGGTGCAGAGGACGCAGGAGCGGTGGGTAATGGAGCAGAACCGGTGACGTGTGAACCCGATGCCCCCATGCACCGCCAGCGTGCCAATCTCTTCAGAGTTGCCTGCTCCCGGTCGGTCCTCGTTTGGATCCGGAGGCGGGAGGTGATAGGAACGGGGCATAATCTGCCACCGATCAACCGTAAGGATGGCTTCGCGATCATGATGGCGCTCTAGCCTTGGCTCAGTAGGGAAGCCGATGTGCTCTAACACTTGGCATGTGGTCTCGTGAACAGAGGGGCATGGACTCGCCTCGGATGTTCTCGCTGATGAACTCATTCTCAAATTGGAACAAGGTCAGCCATGATAAGCTCCGACGCTGAACTCGTAAACCTCCGAGTTGCGGGTATAGAGCCTCTAGAATGAACTTCTCTCCTCCGACTACGTGCTGTAGGGAAAAGTTTAGACCGCTAAAGATGTGGTATATCATGAGCATACGCGACTAAGTCGCCTCTCCCTTAATAAGATGGTCCCGACCGCCGTGGTCCCCGATAGTACGAACCATCTCCCAGTTGTGGACGGGTCATCGGCCATCATCCTACCGAAGGCGAGGACCACCAAATTGAAAGTAGCTACTATGTCTAAGGCCCGAAGTATCCCTGGTCGACTATCGATGGAGAAATGAATAGCTGTCGGATTGGGCTCTCGTCTGGATGTCGTCGTGTGGTAAAACTCGATGACCACCCGAGGGTAGAAAAACCGGTGTGGTGTCATGAATGGCTCCAGGGAGTACCTCTGCACTAAGAGCATCGAATCTTGGAGCTCTAAGGCTTCGGCAAAGGCCGGGAGATCATAATGAACTTCATTGCACATCCCTCAGATCAGAATCAGCATTCCTGAATGTGGCTGCAAGCTGAAGTAGTGGCCTCCGATAATCAATCGAAGCAAGGACAAAGATCTCGAGGTAGATCTCTGAAGCAGGCTCCCGAGTAGGTGGTGACTGGGGGCCTTGGGGCCGGAATTGGAGGACTGGTCTGAGGTCCTGCCCCTGATCTGCACACCCTTCGATGGCCTAGGATGAGGTGCAGAGTGAGGAGCTGGCCAACTCCGTACGGTACTCCTGGGAGTGGCACCACAACAACAGTGGCCCATGGTATGTGAAGTCAGAACGCTTCAAAAATACCCTAGAATTTTTATAATACCTTATTATATATTCGGTATGAATTGGGCAAAACTCTGGTTTTTCCGAAAAGGTGATGAATTGAGAAGTATGAAGAAAATTTAGTGAACCCGAAAATTGAAAAAGCACTAAAACAAGCACAAAATTGTAAATGCCATAAGGAGATAAAATCATAAAGGGAGTAGATAATACAATATAATTAAAACAAATTGATTTGCAAAATTAAAAGCGTGAAGGACTTAGCTGAAATTTGGAGACTTATGGAGTATAAAGGGGAGATAAGACCAAAATTCATATTTGGTCTCCAATTTGCCCTAGCAAAAACGTGTGAGAGAAAGAGAGCAAAGAAAACAAGAGGAAGAAGAGGAAGAAGAAGAAGGAGGAGGAGGAGTCCAAAGATCAAGGTATGTTGTCTTAGAATCAAATATATTTTGGATTCCTAGGGCTTTGGAAGGAAAATCAATCCTCCTTTTGTCTAGGGTTTTCAGGGAAGAGATCTAAGACAAACCTTAACTTGTCGAGGTGTTGTGGTAAACCCAAATGTACTAAGAAAGACATGGATCCTCCTTCGAGTGTTGGATTACTGCTTAATTGGTGTAAAGCAAGGCGTTTGGGTTAGAACAACCTAATTAAAATTGTGTATTAGGTATGTATGGGTTATGACCCATATTAGCATTGTTTTTTGGGAGAAAATCATGAAAGGTTTTGATGAAAGATATCCATCAAAGATGATTTGAGGATAATCGAGGTTAAAATATGAATTTAAATGATTTTGAAGTGTATATGAAGTAGATTTGTTTAGATGAAAAAGGCATGAAAAACGGGAGAAAATACATTTTAGGCACTTTTTCGAGACTTGTACGTACAATTTGGAACTTGTACCGGTACATCTTGTGTTCGTCATTTTTGGCTGGTCTGTGTTCTGCAGACATGTTAGACATGTACCAAGATAAACCTGTTCTTGCTTTCCCAAGCCACCGCATTTAGCCATAACTTCCTCATTTCTTATCCAATTTGAGTGATTAAAGTGGATACGTAAAATAGACTTCAAGGAAAATCAAACTTAAAGAGAAGGCATCGTCAAATTCTGATCCTAAGTGGCCTAAAATTCACTCAAAGTGGGCCCATGTGCAAGCCAAATTCGGGTTCCAGCTTTGAACATAGAGTAGTCCGGTTGTTTCGACGTGAATTTGAGTTTCTGCTCAATCTGGGTGGATTCAAGTTGGAATAGAACCCTTATCACCTTAAATTTTTAAAATAGTATAATGACCTAGAGTCAAAACATTAGTTAAGACCCCGGAAAATGAGAAATTATAAATAGTCCCAAGATAATTCCAGAATTTATTAGTCAGGCATGAAATGCCATAACTTTAGTTCGATAATCCATTGAAATGATTCCAATTTATGAGTAAAGTAGACTCTTAGAGGAATAAGAATGAGACTAAGTCAAAACGCATCGTATCTTCACCGCCGGCAAAGCTTTGCTTGCCTCAACGATATTCGTTTAGTACGATTATTTGCGTAATCACTAAGAGTGAATAAATTGTATTTGACTAGGTGCGGGTGAAGACGACAACCTGGCCTAGGATTGACATCGAGAAAGAAACGGAATTGATAATCGCTTGCCCTTCCGACTCTATCCTTAATTCATATTTTGGTGAAGTACCAATTAACTATGAATGAGAACATGAATCGAGTTCATGAATGAGATGTGATATGATTATGTAGATTGAGTATGTCTTTGGAAAGATAATACTAAAGTGAATATGAGATTGAATGATAATCGATAACCAATGAAAAGCTTAATGATGATAAAGACGATTCACTCAAACGGAACTGGCTTAATTGTGAAGGAATAGTATGTCAAATGAATCGCCGACGGATGCACCAATTCCAAGATCCGGTCACGAAGGCACCTAAATATCCAATGTCCCACTTCGCGGATGTGCTAATCGCATCCGCTGCGATGTAGCATGGCATTTAATTGATACCACGTCAGGCACCAACCGCATCCGCATGATGGGAGACCGAATATGATACCACCCGTCGGGATGCACCAAACGGCATCCGTCATGATGGGAGATAAAATTGTAAATGTATAAGCACATTACCGAATAATAATAAGGGCGGGATTCATCAAACAGAATCCGCTAGAAATTGTGAATTGAATAGTCAAGGTGAAATAGCCAACATTGACGAGTGTAATGGGATTTTATGAATATGCTTAAATCTCAAGCGAATTGATCAGGAATGAATCGTTGCATTAAAAATGCATGATATGATATGGTAATTGATTTTGTATATTGAAAGCATGCTTAAATGAATAAAGATGAGTATATGTTGGATATATTAGGCATGGTTTAATGATAAATGCATGCCGAAAGTTAAATTGAATATTGAATAGAATCAGATAGAACCATTTCAAGCATGAAAATGCTTAGCGCCAGAGTTTTAACTATGCGCAGGTATCGAGTACAAAGAGAAGTATACAAGATAAATAAGAACAGAGTCATAGAAAGTATCAGATAGTGTATAATTCGACTTTTGCATATCATCTTTTGAACAAGTGGTGTTTTGTAAACAAAAGGGTTAAACCCTGAAACTTGATTTTTGTGTATCATCTTGCCAACTATAACACCTACAAAAATAGAGAACCAAAAATTATGAGAAAACACGGTTGTAAATGAGAAAAAATGTAAAAGAAAACAAAACTAACAGCAAAAAAAAAAAAAAAAGCAGATTAAAACTAAAACTTAAAGTAAAGCACACAAGGTCCTAACAAAAAATTTAATGACTTATGAGATACCGCAGAAGCCACTCCCACTCAGGTAGTCTTTCGAATTCATAGGGGGTCAAGGAGGGGAATCTCCTTATCCGGGCCGAGTATCGCGGCTACATGTGGTTTCAGCCGCCTATCACCTTAATACCCTATTGTCTTTGGAGTTGAGCGTGCCCATTGACCATTGAGATAGACCTCCCGATTATGAATGGCCCAAATTCCATCTGACTTGCTCGCAAAAGGTGGAGCCGAGTCGCAGCAGCACTCTGGGTCTCATTTTTTGAAGTTTTTACTTAGCTTATCGCTTGATCATGCTATCATTTCAACTATCTTCACAATTTTTGGAGTTGAGGCATCATTCCTCGCCTCTTTTTCCCGCTCGTTGATATCCGGTGGAGCCTGACCAGCCTCTCCCTGGCCCATATCTAGGTTCAGCTTTCTTTCATTTCCCCCCACCATGCCTTATACTCACCCCCCACAGCAGCGAAGGCTGCCTGCGTATAAACTAGGCGATAAGGGACATGCACAAGGATGTATTTACAGTCAAGCTCAGATGCCCACAAAGAGTCCAACAAATTTTAGAGACCATCCTTTCTAAGAGTTCACCACTTCATCAAGATTGTCTTGATTTCCCGCCGCTAGCCTAACCCGACCACTAGTCCGAGGGCTGGTGCCGGGTGGCCACTTTATGTCGACACCATACATAGTTGAGGTTTTCAAAGGCTTGTTGCGAAATGCGAGCCTCCATCATCGATTATGGCTTGGGGACCCCAACCGAGAAGATGTTCTCCTTTAGGAATTTCAGTACCACTCTATGGTCTGCTGCTTTGCAAGGCATTGCTTCAACCCATTTTGACACATAGTCAACTCCCACCAAAATGTAGATGTATCCAAAGGAGGAAGGGAATGGTCCCATAAAATTGATGCCCCAAACATCGAATAGGTCAACTACCAAAATTGGGTTCAAGGGCATCATATGACGACGAGATATTTTCCCCAACCTTTGGCACTTGTTACATTCTCTACATATGGTATGGGCATCCTTGAAAAGAGAGGGCCAATGGAATCTAGACTGTAGCACCTTCCTGGCAGTTTTCTGGGAAGCAAAATGGCCTTCACATGCATTCTCATGGCAGTGGCTAAGTATTTCTTGTTACTCTACTTCAGGCACACATCTCCTGATTATCTGGTCAGCATAGTATTTGTACAAGAAGGGTTCTTCCCAATAATAGGAGTGAATCTTTGCAAAGAAGAACTTCTTGTCTTGTGCTTTCCAATTTGCTGGTAGCTCCCCTGTTGTCAAATAATTGGTAATGTGGGCATACCAGGGTGTGCTTTCAACCAAGAGCAGGACTCTTCGTGGAACTCGGGCCATCGATCGATGGTCACGCAGTGTCAGGCGCTATTGTTAATCTCGATAGATGATCTGCAACAACATTCTTCACACCTTTTTGTCCTTGATCTGCAAGTTGAACTCTTGCAGTAGAAGAACCCATCTGATAAGCCTAGCCTTAGCATTCTGTTTGGTGAGCAGATACTTTAAGGCTGAGTGATTTGTGAAGATGATTATGTCTAACCCAACTAAGTAAGCTCAGAACTTATCCAAGGCATAGACCATTGCCAGCAGCTCCTTCTGTGTGGTGGTGTAATTCCTTTGTGCTTTGTTCAATTTCTTGCTTGTGTAATAGACCACATAAGGTTTTCCTCCTTCTATTTGCCTGAGAAATGCTCCAATGGCAAGGTCACAGACGCACATTACCGAAAGGTAACTCCTAGTCAAATCTTACTATCGGGCATGCTGGTTAAGTAAGCTTTGAGCTCCTCAAAGCTCCTCAGGTAATCTTTGTCCCACAAAAATTTGGTATCTTTTTCCAACAGTTTGTAAAGAGGCTTGGCAATTTTTGAGAAGTCCATGATGAACCTCCTATAAAAGCCTGCATGCCTTAAGAATCGCTCACGCCTTACATTTCAGGGGAAATGACAAACTTGAAATCACTAATTTTGCCTCATTAACCGGCACTCCTTTTTCGAAATAATATCCCAACACAATTCCCTATGGACTATAAAGTGGCATTTTTCCCAAATTAATACCAAGTTTTTTCGACACACCCGTAGGACAATTTCTAAGTTCCTCAGCATTTCCTTCAAAGCTCCCTCCATGTGACCGAACATCCATGTAAACATCCATAATGCGCCTACTAGATCATCAAGACACCGAGCATATGGTCGGGAATGTGCAAGGGCATTACAATGTGCAAAGGGCATCCTCTTTGTAGGCATATGTGCAACCCGGCATGTGAAAGTGGTCTTTTTCTCGGTCTTCGCAAAGAATTTTAATTTGAAATTATCCCGAATAACCATCCAGAAGCAAAGTAGGCGGGTAACCCGAAATCCTTTCAAGGAGTTGATCCATGAAGGCGGCGGAGAGGGAAGTGATCCTTCCTTTGTCACCCCATTTTCTTAGCCTTCTCGTATTAACACATACCTCCAACCTCGTAAGTGAAGACATTTCATCTCCTTTTCATTAAGCACGCTGTTACCCTTGATTTCTTAGGCACGACCGTGGTCGACTCCACCCAAGTAATATCCGATACTGGGTAAATGATACCAATACAAAGAACTTTAGAACTTCCGCTGAAACCACTTCCCGCATATGAGGATTCACTTTCAGGGTCGCCTTAATGACTTTGCCTCCTCCTCTAAGTAAATGTGATGGTGCAAATCGCCGGGCTAATACTCCTCCTTCAAATCGCTGATCTTCCAATCTTATAGCTTGTTTGTTCTCCCGAGGATGTCCACAGGCTACCTTCCCCGTGGAAGAACCAAGTAGGAGGAAATGACAACCTGAAGTAATCGGCTCCTATTCTTCCGCATAGGCATATTTCACCTAAAGCAGGTAGGTCTTCGATCTAGCTTCGAGGCTCACCCGCCTCTCTCCCAGCTTAGCAGAGGTAAGATTTCTTTTTCTCTAATGCCTCCGCACAACATTCATGCCTTGTGGGCTCTCGTCGCCTTCCGGATAGTAAAAATTTCCTCGCGAGCACAACACCACCCCTCGCATCTCGCCGTTGATAAGCTTGTTCTTCCAAAATTGCATCAATTATGCAAATTTCCTCCGGACCCTCTTCCACTGGTTGCATATGCTTTTTACTTAAGTGGAAGATGTCGAGCCTCAGGTCATGTTTTCTGAATGTGAGCTACATAACCCCATTTCTGCAGCTTGATAACGATTGAAGTGGCTAAGAATGGTCTCGCTTAGGACGATGGGCACATAGTCGCCCCTCGCTCGTACCGGGTTCTCGTATCAAGTACAAAAAAATCTACTGGGTAGTAGAATTTGTCCACTTATAATAGAACATCTTCCATTGTCCCCTTTGGTATCTTTATGGATCTGTCTGCAAGGGACAATGTGATGGAGGTGGGATTTAGTTCTCCTAACCCTAGCTGCTTGTACATCGAATAGGGAAGCAGGTTTACACTTGCACCCAGGTCCAATAGTGCTTTTTCTACATAAGTGCCTCCAATATTAACCGAGATGGCAGATACAACTTTCTGACTATACTCACTCGGGGGTCTGCAATCGATGATAGCATTGACCTGTTCAGTTAAGAAGGACTTCTTGTCAACATTTAGCCCTCTCTTCACTGTACACAAGTCCTTAAAAAATTTGGCATACGTGGGGACTTGTTTGATCATATCAAGCAGGGGGATGTTGACTTTTACTTGCCTCAACACTTCTAATATTTTAGCCTGGTTGATGGCCTTTTTCTTAGATTTTAGTGCTTGAGGAAAAGGTGGAGGTGTGCTATTTTTCATCAAGGGTCTCTTAGGGTCACCACCTTTCTCGTTCACCCTTTAGCCTCCCTCGGCCTTCTTCTTCTCGCGCTTTGGGTACTGGGTTGTTTGAGCTCTTTACCACTTCTCAATGTGATAATTGCCTTGACCTCATCCATCCTGGAATTTGGCTCATTGGAAGACCTCACTTCATGCACTCCCTTAGGATTGGGTTGTGTCTGAGAGGGGAATTTCCCCTTTTCCTGCACTTGCTGTTGGTTGGTTAATCTCAAGATTGAATACTGCAGGTTATTATATTTTTAGGAAATCCTCTACCGTTGTGTTATCCATTTTCTTATCGGGAAAGTGTGCTTCCACGTGTTAATTCTCCGACATTAGCCCGGGCATTCACTACTGCTCTCTTCCTCAGTCGCCCACCACCTTGCTCAAGTTCATACTAGCCCGGGTCAACCTGAGATGAGGATGGTGGTGGTGGCTGAGGTTGGGATGAGATCCTTGTTGTTGTCAGGCGGCGTGGAGGTTACATATGAGGAGATTTCTTGCTTGTGAGAGGTTAGATGGTTCCTCCGCTGTGGTTATGTGTGTCGCCATAATGGGCATTGGTCGGTGGCTTGTATATTGACCCACAACATTAAGTATGCTCACCATCATATCCCTTATCGAAGGACAGCTTGGGCAATGCTCTCTGGTGCTCTGTGCGGATTGACAAATGAAACAAGGACGGTTAGCATGGGATGCTCGGGCCATCGTCAGACTCTCATGGTGATTTCGCATTTCAAGGTCCTCCAACCTTCTGGTTAAGGTGGATAGCTTTGCCTTCATTTCTGTGTCCTCTGTGATTGAGTACATGCCTCCCCTTGAGTTTGCTGCATGTCTCATCCTCTCTGCCTCTCTAGGGTTGGGTTCATCCCATGCTTTAGATGTCTTAGCCACATAGTTCAAGAAATCCATGGCTTCCTCTGGATGTTTGCTTATGAAGTCCCCCCCGCATATGGTTTCCAATATTTGCTTCATAGTAGGGGACATTCCATTATAGAAATGGTTAACCAGCATCCAAGTATCAAAGCCATGGTGAGGGCAAGCACTGATGGTCTCTAGGTACCTTTCCCAAGATCGGGTAGAATTTCATTTTCTGTGGTCATGGAAGGTGTAAACTCTTCTTCAGCCGCAGCACTCGCCGCATGTCTCCCCAATTCCTTATAGGCCTCAGAGAGTTGAGCCAAATCTTAGCCTTGTCTTTCAGGGTTAAGGGGAAGGCTTTCAATTTCAGCAATTCCATATCAATTGCACCTTCCTTGAAAGTCATGCAAACTTTCTCAAACTCCCTGATGTGTGTGTATGGATTTTCATTTTCCATACCATGGAAAGTTGGGAGCAGGGGCACCAGATAAGGCCTGACATTTGCATCCTCAGTAGGAGGTATAATGCATGAGGGTGCACTCACTCTTGGTGGGTGTATATGGTCCCTCATTGTCTTGTATGCATTTAGGTTCCTTTGAACCCACTGTTGGCTCTTCTACTCCCCAGGTGGAAGGTCCATCTGGTTAGTGTTCAGGCTGACTTCACTAGCCTATTCAAGTGGAGCACTGACCTTTTCCAATATGTCTGTAATGTTCCTATCCCAATGGTGCGTAAGTTGCAAGGCAATCAACACAAATAGACAACCAAAAAGACAGCAGGGCTAGTAAAAATGTTAAGGTTAGCTAAAAATATTAATGTATGGACAATATAAAAATTAAATCCACCCAGCAGTGAACTGCTAGGGAAGATTCAAGTAAAGAAAAAAAGGAATTATAATTCACCAACACTTGTGATGAGGATCATGTTCAACAAATTTTCTCACTGGGTTTAAGGCACCATCCCCAGAACGACGCCATTCGATTCGTACATAAGAGTAATTCCTGAATCAACAATATTTGTAACCTAAATTCTCCTAATATTGCGTAGCGAAGCTACTACAAGATAGTGGTTTTAGGGTCGAACTCCGTGGACGGGGTTTTCTTCTCTCGCAAAATGATCTCACGCTTGATGTAAAGTGGTGATTTAATTGATTTGGGGTTTTTGTAAAAATAAGTAGGATTGTGGTTTGAAAACTAAGCAAACAAAATGGAATAGAATGTAAAAAGAACTTCAAGTCTCGAGCCACTGGATTTGAGGTTTGGGGGCAGGACTGAGGGGTCCTGCCCTTTTCTCACATCGAGGATGACCTATGTAATTTCCCGAACCTGATCTTCATTTAGCCATAAAATCGAACCCTAAAAAGTTTTCTCGAGATAGAACATTTATTGGTCATTTATGTTTCAAAGCGTAAAATGATCCTCGACCTAACCTACGCAGGCAAATAAATTATGGTCTGCGAGCCCGCGGATTCAGTGGTAAGCATCCACTGAGCCCTAAAAGCTTGCCAAGTACTGGCCAATTAGGGTACATTAGAAGGATTTAAGGCTGAGGCAAGATACAGAGACATAAATGATCATAACTGCATGCGTTGAAAATAGAGAGGACACTAGTTTACCTCAAAACTTTGGCCTGGCCTCTTAAAGAATGATAGATTTAGTTAGCATCCCTTGAGTCAATATCCTCAAGGGGTGTTTCGTGTGTGAGAAAGTGAAGGAAAAGTGGGGAGAAATGAGAGAAAAGAAAGCGGGAAAATCAAAGCTTTCAACCACTTTATCGCATAAAGTGATCGATCCCCAGCGCAGCTTGATCGAGGCTTATATACCGCCGAGTCATGAAATTACAAAATGTCTAAGCTACCAACAAAACACGAGAGGGCGCTTTAGAAAAGTCACAAAAATGGTAAACCCAGTCAAACTAGAGACATCGTAGGTCGCGAAAATTAACCTCGCGAAATTCCCCGCAGTTGCGAAAATCGCAACCTTGAAAAATTTCGCAGTTGTTCCACTTCTTCCACCAGGGCTCTAATTTCCTTCCGACTTTTGTCGTGAGCTACGAGTTTGGCTTAGGTTCATCGTGCTTGGATTGGCTCGATAACTTTGGCCTTATTATCTTGCAAAAACTACAAAAACAGCCACAAAATGCGATTAGTAGTATAGCCGGGACCTTAATGTGCTAATTGGGTTAATTACGTTGATTAGTACACAAAAAGTGCTCAAAACCTGCAATAAACAGGGCTTAAAATAGCACTTTTTGAGCACTAATCAGCAAGTAGAAATTTCCAATAGGGAGATAAAGAAAATTCTCGAGAAAATAGTTAATACAAGCAAAAAAGAGTGGTCTATAAAGCTAGATAATGCATTGTGGGCTTATAGAATTGCTTACAAAAATCCCATTGGAATGTCTCCATACAGAATTGTATTTGGCAAATCATGTCATCTCCCTCTGGAACTCGAATATAAAGCAATGTGGGCCATCAAGAAATTGAACTGTGATTTTCAAGTGACAATGAAGAAAGACTACTCCTAATGAATGAACAGGAAGAGTTGAGGAACGAAGCTTATGATAATGCCAAAATCTATAAAGATAAAATAAAGAAGTAACATGATCAAAAGATTTTGAGGAAGGAATTCAAAGCAGGAGAACAAGTCATTTTATATAATTCCAAGCTCAGGCTGTTTCCAGGAAAATTGAAGTCAAGATGGAGTGGTCCTTACACAGTAGTAGCAAGTACACCCTTTGGAGTAGTGACATTGAAAATTGAATCTGGAAGTGAGTTTAAAGTGAATGGTCAGAGATTGAAGCATTATCTTGGAGGAAACATAAATGAAGGTTAGTCCAAATTTTGAAAAGAGAGGAGAATTTTGCTGAAAGGAAAACATTTTGCAGCAAATGTCTTGCTAGAGACATTAAACTGAGCAGCTTCTTGGGAGGCAACCCAAGCAAAATTTTAATTTTAACAGTTGGCTTGCTTTGTTGAATTTCGTAGGTTCGGGTTTAGTTTAATTTTTTTGAAATTTTATTTGTGTGAATTTTGTTAATTTTTTAGACAATGAAGCTGCATTTAGATGAATTTTATTCGAATCATTCATTTCTCGCATTTATCGATGCACAATGCTACAAAAGGGAGTTTCTCTTTTTCCCTAACTGTCCTTAATGAGAATGCATAGTTGAATTTTGGGGGAATGTGATTTTGGTTAGAATCGGAAATTTTAAATAGCTTTGTTGTGCTTATTCCTTGACTATCTTGATGATGATCATGTTGAGTTATATTAGGTGAAGAAATGAAATATAATTGTTCATACTTGAATTGAGGTTCTTTGATGATTAGATGTGTTTTCACAAGTATGATTTGAGTGGGAGGAAGATATTGTATACTGTTATTTGTGTGTTAATTGGAAAATGTTGATTGTGAAATTTTGAGGAGTTATAAGACTGTCACGACAGACAATCTTTGTTGCGACATTGATTAGTCTCTTTTTCGACATTAGTTCTCTTTGTCACAACAAGGAGTGAAGTAGCCTATTTGAAGTCACAGGAAAATATGTCATGACATTTTTCTTTATGTCGTGACATTATGTCAAGAGAGATGAATGAACTAGGTCGCGACATGATTTCTCTATGTTGCGACAAAATTGGCTTTGAACTCTGATAAGGCAAGAAGATGTTTGTTGCAACATATTTCTCTATGTCATGACATGAGTGTAATTGAAAATCAGATTTTAATGTAGCGACAAAGGATTGACCTAGCTTTTAATGGATTGCAGAAAATATGTCACGACATTATTTCTCTATGTTGCGACATAAGATTTAAAAAGCCACCTGCCTCATAAACCATCAACCCACTCAACTTTCTTCACCAAATCTCTCTCTGTCCCTTTTGAAAACCTTAGATTCCTTATTCCCTAATTCATGTCTCGGAAGCCAAGCCGCACCTTGTTCCTAATCCGAACAAAAATGATGGAAGAGTACGCCGAGAGAGGAAGAAGTGTACCCAAGCAACTCACGTGCGTAAAACAGATTGTGAAGAAGAAAGAACTGAAGCAAGAGCAGAGATTGAGCAACCAGTTGAAGAAACCAAAAAGAGGAGGAGAGGAGCTGAAGAAGCTAGAGTTGAATGAAGGGAAGAAAAAGCAAGTGATTTAGTCTTAGAGAGTGCTTATTTCCTCTAAAGGGACAAATTGCAGCACAGAGACTTTATTGGTGAAAGAGGTTTCAGCAAATTAATCTCTTTGCTCTGGGAAATAGTTGAGAGCAAAGGATGGCATCTCTTCTATGAGCACAAGGCTCCTGGATTCGTAGATGTGGCGAAGGAATTCTACGCAAACATGGTGGGAATGAAGGACAAGACAGTGTATGTCAGGAAAAAATGGATATCCTGTAGCAGGAAGTAGATAGACCAAACCTACAATCTGAACGAGAGGAAGAATGGTTCGAAGTTCAAGAGACTAGTAAAAGAACCAAACTTCTAGAAGATTGTTGATTTGCTGACTAATGGTAAAGGGAAATGGAATGCCATCAGGAAGAACCCACATGAGTCCATTGCAAGAGGTTCATTGACTGAACAAGCCAGGGTTTGGTTTTATTTCCTCTGCTTAGTAATTTTACCTTTAAAGCATTTGAGTACAGTCAGGTAAAAGGAGGCAGTACTGTTGTATGCCATATTGAAGGGTTATAAGTTTGGTGTTGGAAAAATAATAGAGAACTCAATTTTGAGTTATTATAGAGGAGGCTATAGGGGACTAGTACCTCATCCAGCACTGATCACAAGGCTATGTATTTTGTGTAGAAGGAGACTTGGAGGAAGAAGAGACTTGTCCTAAGACCTCACCCTTAACATTGATAGGAATAATTAAGGGGCCTAAGAATAGAGGCAAAGAAAAAGAAGCAGAAAATGAAAGAGAGGAAGGAGATAACATAGATAGAGTAAATACAGTTTGATGGTGCAACTGAAGAGCATCAACAGAGGCAAGAAGGTTTGAGCCCTATTTTTATAGTGTCTCCAGGTTTAAGACAGATCCATCATGAGCAAGCTGGAAGCTCTAAGCATCATGGTAACAACACAGAATTAATGGAGATACTCATAGCTATGAGACAGGAGATGCAAGAAAGGGACAAACAACTGAAGATCCAACTCCAAGTGCTGGATGAGTACATGGATGCTGAGCTAAAAAGAAGAGATCGACCGAGGAAGCGCCAGATGAGATAAAGAGTGGAAGATATATGGAAACCGTATAAAAGAACTCAAATGGCGCTTCGTGGCAAGGGAAGATGCCTTCCTATTAGATCAGCTCAGGAGGGACAGTGAGCTACTTAAGATCATGAAGGAGAGAGATGATGCCATGGAGCAGAACATGCTGTAGAAGGCAGATGCCTTCGGTTATCTTTACAAAGAACATCATAAAGAGATAAGGCTCCTCATAGAGAAAAGGGACAAAGAAATGGAAGCAACCCTAAACTATAGGGAGAAATTATGGACTGAAAGTTTGGATATAATCAACAATAATTTGATCAAAATGTACTATGCTCAGGGTGAGTTTAAGGGAACTCTAAACTCTATTAGGTAGAGACAAAATGATCTTATTAAGCAGATGGACCTTTCAACGAAGTGGTTTGAATTCAATGTAGCCAGTTAAGGAGCAGCCCAAGCAGCCCACAAGTCCATCCCCGAATTCCTCCCATCTCCGTACCAAGCAAATTTGAATAAGTTAATCTGAACCATCCCTATAGGCATGATAAAAAAAGGAAATAACTTGCTGTGTTATCTATTCCCTTTTCCCTCTTTGTAACAAAATCATTTCTATCTGAAATCTTAAATAAAAAATTCCTTTGCAAAACTTGGTGTCCATTCTCATTTTGTGCCTATTTTATTTTTCTTTCACTGGTGTTAAATAAGTAGAAATTGATGACTTTTAGAGTATAGCTTTGCTAAATAATGGAGAAACCAACCTGGTTTGAATTGCTGCATAGTTGTGAATTGTGTGGTAGAATTGGAATGATGATGTAATTGAATTGTTGTTGTGATAAATTTTTCTAAATTGAATGAATTGATTTGAATGAGCTTTATAACTTGTAAAATAGCATAGCAACATATTTAGGGAACCAAACAAGAATTTGATAGATGAATTGGGGTAGGATGAAATGAACTGAAAGTGGAAAGTTGTAAGGATATTACTGAATGTGTTGAACTTCAAGAATAAGGAAGATTGTAACAAATTGATGAAACAAATAAGACTTATGATTATGTTTTTGAAAACAGTTTAATTATTATGAATCTGATAAACACTACAAATGATCAAAAGTATCTCTGAAACAAATTATGTTAGGATTGGGGACATCTTCTAGGATCTATCATAGTTAAATCTCTAAATGTCCTGGAACTTGTTAGATTATTAGTCAAGGCGAAATCCTAAACAATACCACTAACAGGAAATGATATAGGCCATTCTTTGGAAGTTTGGGCCTTTCAAAGCCTACCCTTATAATCTGCATAAGCATACACAATAGTTCCTTATTTGAGCTAATAGCCAATTTCATCATAAACCGGTAAATGAAAAGCCTAGATCCTCCCTTTAACATAATCCTACAGTAAAGAACCCTTATTTGCCCATATTATATGAAAAATACATCAATGATAGAAGATGACAAGTTTAAGGGAATATTATTTCAAATTACAATGAAGGATAAGAAGGGTTGAGATAGGAAAATCAATTAAGATGAGGAAATATGAAAAGAATGAAGAAAAAAAGCTGTGAAATAGTTTGGTCTTGTAGCCTTCCTCCCTTGAACAATTAAGTTCTTAGGGGTGTTTAACACCTAGTATCCTAATGCCAACTGGTATGGGAGTTGCTGACCCAAAGTTCGTTAAGGGTGGTAGAAAGCTTAAGAAGACAAAACATTGCACTATTCCAGAAACCTTGATAAAAGATGAAAAGTGAAAAAGCTTCTAAGTTGAGGAAGAGAGTTTACAATCTGAATGTGGTAAAAAAAAAAAAAAAACCATAATAGAGAGTATGCAGAAAGATGCACCAAACCGAATGGGGAGGTAAGAGATTGACATCAATGGAAAAATAATAAAGGCAAGATTTTAAGTTGTAAGTGAAATCTGGGTAAAATTGAGCCTAAATTGTCCAATCATCTACCCAATTGCCCAAGCCACTCATTATAAGCCTAAAATACCTAATTGATTATGAAGGTGGCTTATGCTTACATTAGTGGAGATTAATATGACAAACAAGCATATGAGACTTTAAAGAATAGGAGAAGTATGCTATTTGAGTATTATTCAAGAAGATTAACTAATCTACCAAGGAAGAAGAGAGACGATCATCACACACTCACAAATCAGGGTTGAATAATTGAATTGTTTACACTTTAGAAATTATTTGGCTGAACTTAATTGAAAATCTTTCTGATTCTAGATTGGAACATGTTTAGAAATAATTTTACAACTAACTTATGTTTCTTGCCAAATTGTGGATTCAACAGAAAAATGTCATAAAAATAAAAGCTAAATTGTTTGAAGACAAACAAAAATTTTATTTTCTTTGCTTGGGGACAAATAAAACTTTAAGTTTGGGGGAATTTGATGAGTCCTAAACTCATCAATTTTTTAATCCATTTTTCAGGCATATTTCTAGAAGTTTATGATTCATTTTAATGCTGAATTATGGAATATTCACCAACTTTGTGTTTTGCAGGTTTTTAATGAAAAAGAGACAATTCCAACAAGAAAAACATAAAATTGGCCAAGGCAGAAATCTCTGTCACGACATAGTTTCAGAATGTCGCAACATAATCTCAATAGAACCAGCAGAAGCTATGTCGCAACAAGCAGTGTTGTGTTGTAACAAATATCAGGCTGAACTGAAGCTAGATACGAAGATTGTCGTGACATCTCACAACTATGTCGCGACATAATATGAGAGATTAACTGATAAATGTTGGGACAAAGAAGTGAGTGTTGAGACATAAAGGAAGACAGAAGACAAAACTTTTTCACGACAAAAGATTTTTCTATCACGACATTGTTTAAGTCAAATGGTAGTGGAACTTTGTCGCGACATTACATAATTCTATCGCAACAGAAAGAATTGAAAATGACAGAAAAGCTTTTTCACGACAGAAGACAACTATGTCGCGACACAAAATTGTAACACCTCGAAATATACCCTAGCAGTTTTCGGACTTGTTTAGGGTATATTAAAACCTAATGGAATTTCGGGAAATAAACCGAGAGACTCGAAATGAATATTAGACAAGGGTAAAGTGGTCATTTACTACTTGAGGACCTAAGGGTAATAATCTCATAAGATTGTATACAAAATAGAAATTTAATAAGTTGGGATTGAGAATAATAAAGAGAGGAAGGACCTAAATGCAAAATGAGAAAAAGAGTTTAAATGCAAAGGCCACCACGGCCTTAAACTCAAAAGGATAAGAGCAATTGGTCTCTCAAAAATGAGATCAAAACATAGGGAAAGAGAAGAGGAAAAAGAGTTAAGAGGAAGAGAGGGAAGAGTTATAAGAGTAGTTAAGAGAGGAAGAGCAAAAAGGTATGATTCCAAATATTACATATGGAAAGATTCAAAGTTTTGTATGAATTTCCATGCAATTGTATGGTTAGTAGCTTGTCCAAACCTAGGGTTTTGTTGTGGATTTCACTATAACCCTAAAATTAGCTGCAAGGTTGGTAAAACCCTAAATGGTACAAGAAGAATGTGGAATCCTCCCTTTGAGGTTGGATTCATGGTTTAAATTGCAAAGTAATGGAGTTTGGGTTAGAACAAACCTTAAATAATCCTTGTGTTTGGTTTTTGTATGGGTTATGACCCATATTAGAGTTGTTTTGGGAAGAATTCATGATAGGTTTTTGGTGTAAGATAAGTATTGAAAGATGATTTGAGTAGAATAGAGGTTACAAGATGAATATGAAGTGGTTTTGATGTGTATATTGATTATTGAGTTGCATTTGGGTACCAAATATGGAAAAATGGAGAAAAACCACTTTTCTCGAAATTTTGTGGTGGTATCATATTCAGTCGGGAGTGGTACTCTGTAGTATCGTATGTTCTATCAATCGGCACTGGTGATTCATGCTCTATTTTGGATAAGTGTTAGTATTTTGGCCATAACTTGCTCCGTTCTTATCCGATTTGAGTGATTCAAGTTGCTAGTTAAACTAGACTTCAAGGACAATAAACCACCCTGAAATAGCTACCTTTGAATTCTGACTCTATGCGGCCCAAATATTCACTCAAAGAGGGGCTATGTTCAAGAAAATTTCTGCTTCAGTTTTGATCATAGAGTAGTCCGGGTTGTTTAGGACATAACTCGAGTTTCGGTGCTCTGATTTGAGTGATTCCAGTTGGAGATGGACCCTTAGAACCTTAGATTCAAATGAATACAAAGAACCAGGGTCAGGTATGAAGTTGAGCCTCCTGAAAAATGAGTATTACAAATTGTCCCTAGTGTAATATCGGTAAACTACGGCATAAAAATGCATATAACTGAATTGATGATTCAATTGGAATGATTCCAATTTCTAAGCAAAGTAGATTTATAGAGAACAAGAATACATGAATGATGTGAATACATAGGTGTCATATCACAGCTAAGTATATGAAATGCCATATGTAATAGGCATGAAATAGGAAAAATATAGGAAAAGCAATATGTCATGAATACAGAATGTGATTAAGAAAGGTTATGAGTTCTAAAAGACATATGATAGTATGACTACCTAGAACCGAAGAATGAATGAGTGGACGCTCGACGGCGTTTCCGACACTCGTTAGTGCTACGAGACTTCACAGCATGCGGGACAGACACGCTCGACGGCGGTTTTACACTCTGCTAGTGCTCGACACTTCGCACCAAGGTGCACGTTCGACGGTAGTTTCTAAGACTTCAAGTAGTGCTAAGGCACTTCGCTACATGAGCAGCAAGATTTATACCATACCTTCGGGTTCTGGTGTACTATGTCCATCTCGCTCATGGTCTCAGCCTGTGTAAATGACTATAGATATGTATAAAAAGTACATGAATAAGACCCAAAGATGTTTAGTATAATTGCATCGCATCGTGCACCCTTTGGGTACCATATGTTCCGATTTGTATAACAAAGTCATGAAACATGTAAAAAGAAGACAAATGAGATACCTTGACATGAAGATGTATAAGTCTGAATATGATTATGATACAAACCTATTGGATATGTTCTGAATCTATATGAACTCGGCATATTTATTTGATGTGATTTGTACCTACTACGGACTAATGTCCGTATTTGCACAAGTCTGATCTGACCTTGTATGTATTAAGACTTTGAATGAAGAATATATAAAGAAATGAATATGGTAAAGATCCGAACAGCCCACGTACTGCAGATTCCGTTTCGTAGTACCTACGTACTTTGTACAAGTAACGTCAGAGTACGCCTACTTGCTACTTCCGTATCCGAAATATAGGAATAAGCTCCGTAATACAAGTATAAGATTTGTAATACAAGTATATGTTCCGTGATATAAGAATAAGATCCGAAATACAAGAATAAGTATAAGTTCTGTAGTACCTACGGGTACCTCTATATCTGATTAATTTCTGTAGTACCTACGGGTACCTCCGTATAAGCTCCGAATAAGGATAACCAAGAGGTACCTACGGGTACCCCCAGATAGTATAAGTTAGTAGTACCTACTTCGTACTTTTAATTAATTATAAGTTTGATATAAGCACAAGTATGTGTCTTTTGGGACATTTGAATAAGTAGTACTTACGAGTACTTCCGTATAAGAATAAGTTCCGCAATACCAGTATATGTTCTGTAATATCTCTGTAGTACCTACGGGTACCTCCGAACAAGTGTAAACTCCATAGTATAAGTATAAGCCCTATGGTATAAGTATAAGCCTTATAGTACCTAAGGGTATCTCTGTATAAGCATAAGTTCTGTGAACTCCTACGGGAGATCTGAGATAGATATAAGTACGAGTATGTGGGATAAGCAATCAGATAAGAGATATGTATAAGCTCAGTACCACATACGAGGAAAAAAAAGTATAAGTATGTGTCCTACGGGAGATTAGTATAAATATGTGTCGGCGGGAGGATCTAATAAGAATAAGTCCGCTTATAAGTGTAAGTCTGAGTAAGTATAATAAGAAGTACCAAGATAAGCTGTAGTACGTACGGGTAATAAGCTTTGTAACTCGATGAGATTCATCAAGCATAAGTCCGTTATAAGCATAAGTAAGTGTATATTCATTATATGAATGCATGAAAATTCTGATATCTCGTTATCGTTTATGCTTTAAAATGTGCATATGCATAAGACATATGTTTCCTACTGCCGCAAAGCTTAGCACGGGCTTTAACCGTGTAGGCACAAAGGAGACATCCGCGATCTTTCTCGCATACACTGGCCAAAGACACTAGTAGGGTTCATCACACCGCGCCCGATTTGTAAAATGTATAAGTACAGCTTTTGCATACAGAATGGACTCGGGTGATATGTGTATAGATTTTGATGGACACCACTCCGGTGGTAGTTCTTTGTATATGTAAATGATTTTGTTATTACAGAATTGTTTGTGTACCCACAGTACAAGTTCATTTTTGAAAAATTAAACCAGAAAGCAGCCCCAAAGATATGGGCCTCGCTGCTCGACCGTTCGATCCGCCATTCGGGTCGGATCGGGAAACCGGGCATGACAAGTTGGTATGGAGAGAGCATGTGTATACGAGCAACCTAAGGCTTGAGGGGGATATGATACCAACAATGTTGGTATCGTAGCCTGTGGCTTGTGTGTGTTTCTAAGAGTCTTAGATTAAGGATGTACCTACGTAGTAGTGTGTTGGCCTAATGCAGATGTCCTTATGTTCTGTATAGATGGATCATCCTCCGAATCTAGTTAAAGAAGCTGTTGAAAGTGTTAACCGCAGGGAACAAGGGTTACCGGCTTCTGATCCTTAAGAATCTGTCAGAAGGGAGAGTCACGTTCCAACTGAGCCAAATGAAAAGAAAATATAAGAAATGCCATCTGTAAAAGACATGAAAAGAAAGGACCTGACATAGAACATGCAAATGACAGAGTATGAATTTTGAGGACGAAATTCTTATAAGGAGGGGAGAATTGTAACACTCGAATATACCTCAGCCAGCTTGACTTGTTTGTGGGTATATTAAAAGTTAAATGGAATTTTCGGGAAATAAAACGAGAGACCCGAAATGAATATTAGAGACAAGGGTAAAGTGGTCATTTACCACTTGAGGACCTAAGGGTAATAATCTCATAAGATTGTATGCCAAAATAGAAATTTAATAAGTTAGATTGAGAATAATAAAGAGAGTAAGGACCTAAATGTGAAATGAGAAAAGAGTTTAAAAATGCAAAGGCCAAACATGGCCTTAACTCAAAAAGAGGATAAGAGCAATTGGTCTCTCAAAAATGAGAGATCAAAAACATAGGGAAGAAGAGAAGAGGAAAAGAGAGAAGAAGTTGAAGAGAGGAAGAAGAGAAGAGAAGAAGAGAGGAAGAGCAAAAAGGTATGGATTCTAACATTAAGTATGGAGATCTAAAGTTTTGTATGAATTTCCATGCAATTGTATGGTTAGTAGCTTGTCCCCAAACCTAGGGTTTTGTTAGGATTTCATCATAACCCTAAAATTATTGAAGGTAAGGTTGGTAAAACCCTAAATGGTATAAGAAGAATGTGGAATCCTCCATTTGAGGTTGGATTCATGGTTTCAATTGCAAAGTAATGGAGTTTGGGTTAGAACAAACCCTAAATAATCCTTGTGTTTGGTTTGTGTATGAGTTATGACCCATATTAGAGTTGTTTTGGGAAGAATTCATGATAGGTTTTTGGTGTAAGATAAGTATTGAAAGATGATTTGAGTAGAATAGAGGTTACAAGATGAATATGAAGTGGTTTTGATGTGTATATTGATTATTGAGTTGATTTGGGTACCAAAATATGGAAAAATGGGAGAAAAACCACCTTTTCTAGGAAATTTCGAGGGGTGGTACTGGTACCAAACAGAGTGGTACCGGTACCATAAGTGTTCTCATTAACCTGCAGCCCCAGATTCTGCATCGCACCGTACCGTTACTCCATGCCTCTATTTTGACCAAGTTAGCATTTTGCCAACCCTGCCCCGTTCTTATCCGATATGAGTGATTCAAGTTTCGGTTAAACTAGACTTCAAGGAAAATAAAACACCCTGAAATAGCGACCTTCGAATTCTGACTCTATGTGGCCCAAATATTCACTCAAAGAGGGATTATGTTGAAGAAAATTTTTGCTTTAGTTTTGATCATAGAGTAGTCCGGGTTGTTTAGGACATAACTCGAGTTTCGGTGCTCCGATTTTGGTGATTCTAGTTGGAGATGGACCCTTAGCACCTTAGCTTCAAATGAATACAAGAACCGTGGTCGTATGAAGTTGCTTTCTCCTGAAAACGAGTATTACAAACTGTCCCTAGTGTAATATCTAGAACCACTAGCTTTGGCATAAAAAGGCCATAACTCGAAGCCTCGATGATTCAATTGGAATGATTCCAATTTCTAAGTAAAGTAGATTTATATAGGAACAAGAATACATGAATGATGTGTGAATACATAGGTGTCATACCGTACAAGTATATGAAATGCCATATGTAATAGGCATGAAACAGGAAAAATATAGGGAAAGCAATATGTCATGAATATAGAATGTGATTAAGAAAGGTTATGAGTTCTGAAAGACATATGATAGTATGACTACCTAGAACCGAAGAATGAATGAGTTGACGTTCTGATATGAGTTCTGAAAGACATATGATAGTATGACTACCTAGAACCGAAGAATGAATGAGTGGACGTTCTGATCGGTGCTTCCTGCGACTTCGCAAGGCTACGAATAATTCGTTATAATGGCAGCACGCTTTGATCGGTGTTTCTAAGACTTCGCTAGTGCTACGACACTTCTCGCTTACATGTAAGGTGCATGTTCGACGATGTCAAGACTCGCTTAGTGTTACAACACTTCTCGTTAGTGAGCGCATAAAGATCGCACTACTACTGGGTTCTCGCGTGACTATGTTCATCTCATTCATGGTTCCCAGTCTAAGTAAATGACTATAGATATGTATATAAAAAGTACATGAATAAGACCCAGTATGCTTAGCATACTTCTGTACCGTACTATGTACCCTTGGGTACCATATGTTCTGATTTGTATAACAAAGTCATGAAACATGTAAAAAGGAGATGAATGAGATACCTTGACATGAAGATGTATAAGTCTGAATATGATTATGATACAAACCTATTGGATATGTTCTGAATCTATATGAACTCGGTATATGTATTTGATGTGATTTTAAAATTTACTACGGACTAATGTCCGTATCTGCATAAGTCTGATTTGACCTTGTATGTATTAAGACTCTGAATAAAGAATAAGAGTAAAGAAATGAATATGGTAAAGATCTGAATGTACCTACAGGTACCTTTGTATCTGTTCTGTAGTACCTACGGGTACTTCCTTATCTGAAATACAGGAATAAGCTCCGTAATACAAGTATAAGATTTGTAATGCAAGTATATGTTCTGTAATATAAGAATAAGATCCGAAATACAAGAATAAGTATAAGTTCTGTAGTACCCACGTACCTCTCAGATCTCGACACTTCGTGAAGACCTACGGGTACCTCCGTATAAGCTCCGAATAAGGATAAACTCGCAAGAGTACCCCACGTACCCCATATGAGCAGTTAGTAGTACCTAAGGGTACTTTTAATTAATTATGAGTTTGATATAAGCACAAGTATGTGTCTTTTGGGACATTTGAATAAGTAGTACTAACGAGTACTTCCGTATAATAATAAGTTCCGCAATACCAGTATATGTTCTGTAATATCTCTGTAGTACCTATGGGTACCTCCGAACAAGTGTAAACTCCGTAGTATAAGTATAAGCCCTATGGTATAAGTATAAGCCTTGTAGTACCTAAGGGTATCTCTATATAAGCATAAGTTCTGTGAACTCCTACGGGAGATCTGAGATAGATATAAGTACCAGTATGTGGATAAGTACCTCTGTATAAGTATATGTATAAGCTCAGTACCACATACGAGGAAAAAAAAGTATAAGTATGTGTCCTACGGGAGATTAGTATAAATATGTGTCCTATGGGATCTATCAAGAATAAGTCCGCTTATAAGTGAAGTTCCGAAGGTATAAGATAAGAAGTACCAAAAGATAAGCTGTAGTACGCACGGGTAATAAGCTTTGTAACTGGATGGAGATCTGACAAGCATAAGTCCGTTATAAGCATAAGTAATATAAGTTCATTATAAGGAATGCATGAAAATTCCGATATCCGTTATTGTTTTATGCTTTAAATGTGCATATGCATAAGACATATGTTTCCTACTGCTGCAAAGCTTAGCACCCGGTTTTTAATCCGTAGGCACAAAGGAGGACATCTCGCGATCTTCTCCGTATACAATTCGGGCCAAGACACTATAGGGTTCATCACACCGCGCCCTGATTTGTAAATGTATACGCTCAGATAAGGAGAATGGGACTCGCATATGTGTATAGATTTTGATGGACACCACTCCGGTGGTAGTTCTTTCAGATATGTAAATGATTTTGTTATTACAAAATAATTGTTTGTGTACCCACAGGTACAAGTTCAGCTTTGAAAAAATGGGTGTAAAGAGTCCCCGTATATAGTCTCACACTTTAATCAATTCGATCCGCCTATTCGGCCTGACCGGGAAACCGCTATCAAAAATTCAGAGTCAACATTGAAAGGCAAGAAGACTCTGTTGTTATAAAGAAGTTTTATGTCGTGACAAACACAACAGAAGGTTAAGGTGAACTTTGTAGCGACAAAGAAATCTATTGTTGCGACAAAAGTTAAGAAGAATTAAAAGACGAATGTTGTGACGTAGAAAAGCATGCCGCGACACAATGAAGAACTGAAGGTACAAACCTCTATCGCAATAATGATCATGCAATGGCAACAAAGTTTTGTCTCAATAATCAAAACTCTGTCACAACAAAAGAAAATTATGTCGTGACAGAAAATGGAAGAGAAATGAGACAAGCCAAGACAAGTATGTCGCGACTAAGAGTTCAATGTTGCAACAAATAGCTCATCTAGCGACAAAGATCAACGAAGGAAGATTGGCGCAACATCTTCAGAGTCTATCATGACACAAAGTTTAGTCTCAACAGTGCAAGACAACAAGATTATGTTGTGACAAAGAAAAAGTCTATCACGACAACAGACCAAAGCAACTTTGAGAAACTCTGTCGCGACAAAAGAAATTATTGTTGGAACAAAGTGTGATAAGAACCATGAAAAGAATGTCGGAACATAGCAAAGAAGTGTTACAACAAAGTTGAAGAGATGGAGGCAGAAATTTATGTTGCTACAAAAGAAAACTATGTCGCGACAAAAGATGAAAGGGAGAGAACAAAAGACTGCGCAACACTGTTTATTTTATGTCACGACATTTCTAACTTATGTCGCAACATTAAGTAAGGCTTAAAGACAAGAAGTTTTGTCGCGACAAAGAAATTTATGTCATGGCATGTTTCAAGAGCAGCAAAGAATGACAAGTTGGTTGCAATAAAGTTTTTATGTCACGACACAAGACACTCATGTCGCAACAATCACTAGAAAACTTCAACAGAACTATGTCGTGACATTGTCCAATTGTGTTACGACATAATCAAAGAAAAAGGGCACAAAACCATGTCGCGACAGAAACTGCAGTCCACGACAAGAGCTGGGGAACAAAGATGAAAACTATGTCGAAGCAGAATTTTCTATGTCGCGATAAAACAACTAATTGGGCCAGAATTTTTAGGGATCCATAATTTCAGCCTTGAAGTGCGGCCCATCATTTGAAAATCTATAAATAGACGCATCTAGGGCACTATGCGCAGCTTTCGCAAAACCAGGAACTTCTGGGTAGCTAGAACTCCTTTATATATTAATTTTCTTTTCTTTCATTTAGTTTTAGCTTAGCTTAGCATTTTAGTTATTTCTTTTTGGATTGAATAGTAATTTGGCGTGAAGTTTCGAGCTGGGGTCATTGTAAAATTTTAGTTTTAATTACTGTTTGGCTTGAATGGCATTTGGAAATTTCCTGGAGTTCATTTATTTCAGTTCCCTTGCAATTTCAGTGAATTTTCTTGATCAGTTAGTTACTATTATTTGTAAACCAATTGTGAAAGACTGAGCTCCCTTTGGGATTGGATCGATGTTCATTATTGATTTCGGCTCAACTTGAAAGAATGTCATAGTTCGAAATCTTGAATTTATTTAATTGGTATCGTTCTTGAAATTACTTGTTCAGAATATTAGTAGCGTGTACCCAAAAAAGGACTGTATATTACTCTGATTTCTAGGAAGACCTTTAAGTGACACAAAGATGGAGATTCCTGAGAGTATGGAATAGTTACTTGGGGGTATGTTAGACTAATATTATGGAACTAATGAATTCTGAAAGATTACTTCGATAGATCACTAACTTAATCACGACGTGAGGATAATTGGATGATGTATCAATTTAGTTTATCAAAGGTTTCTCCTTAATCTGATGAAAAGATCTTGATCCCGTATTAGCAAAGATCTAATCAAGGAGATAGAAAATTTAATTAGATTTTTAGGACGAGATACGAATTAGATTGGAGAAGGCTTGCATAACTCGTCTATGTAAGAAATCTTCGCTTTAAGAATCGTAAAAGGGCAATCGAAAAGGAAAATACCTTAACTTAGAAAGAGGTTTATATTCTATAAGTAACTGATTAGACTCATGTATCCGAAAGGAACATGAATATCTAATTAGTGAAATGTATGGTTTATGGAGAAATCCAAACTATACTACCTTGCATCTTTGACAAGTTCAAATCTCAACTAATGGCTTAACTATGTTATAAAATGAAGTAGAAATTAATAATTGTACACTGATCTACTTCCCAGTGTTAACTCACCCAATGAACTTTCCAATCCAACTATTTTAATTTCTTTATAGATATTTGTAGAATTTTATTTAATTTTCATTTTTCCTTTAGCTTAAAATCAAATCACTTTTAACTTTGGAGTTCAAATAGCAAGGATCTTGAGTAGATAGGGTAATTGATGTTTAGATTTTTCAATCAATCCTCGTGGGAACGATATCTGGACTTAAATCCACTTTTATTACTTGAATGACATGTGCACTTGCAATGATCTAGACCCAAAACATAATTTCAATTGAAGGCTTTCTCATCGAGTAAACACCCAACATATTTTATATCCTTGATGAGTCGATCAAGTTTTGATGCGGATTATGGGGTCTTTAGCTGATCTGCAGTAGCGATGTCGAATTTAAATAAACACGAAGTTTTAGTCTTTGCTTGGGGACTAAATAGTCTTTGTTGGTAGTACCAGAAGCTTGGCACACAGCACGACCCAATATATTTGATCAATTTGGTGTAACTGTTGATGCATTTTCATTATAAAATTAGTGTCAGTCTGGGTTTCAATGGATATGTTTGCTTCCTTGTCAGGTGGCATGAGGATATATCAATGATCTTGTCATTAGTATCTCTTGATGGAATGGACTTGTGAGTTGGAACTTTTGTTCATGAATTATCACAGTGTGAGATGAAGTGCAGTTGGACTGGTCGGTAGTTACTCTGTTAGGAGTGACGGAGTGGAAGTGGGAGCACATCATGATGGATTTTGTGAGCTCCTTGCCAGTGGGCGTCAGCGAGACGTGGCATGGTGCGGTGATCGTGGACTAGCTCACCAGTGTTAGGCACACTTTTTGGGTGTAAGGGAGCCAGAGCGCCTTCACTATGGAGTGTGCGCGGGTTATACATCTGAGAGGTGTGCACGGTTACATGGAGTGCAGATCTTTGTCATATGGGCCAGGGATACAGATTCCTGACTCTGTTTAGGAGAGTTTCTAGTGGGCCATGGGGACCACCGGTTGATGAGCACCGGTTTCATCCGGGACAGAGATAGTTGGATTGGGGAACCAATCGGTGTTATATGACATAATCTGACATGTAATGTCTGGATCTTAAGGGTAGGCCCAGGAAGAGCATTACCATAATGGAGTTCGCCTACATGCTTGATGAGCGAGCATACGGATGGCACCCTATGAGGCATTATATGGGAGGCCATGTCGATCTCCAGTCTGTTGAACGAAGGTGGGAGAGAAACTCTCTATGGGTCTAGATATGGTGAGGGATACCTATGAGAAGGTGGACTTGATACGGAAGCGTCTTCTCCACGGCTGGGAGCGGGAGGCTGTGGGATGGATGGCGTGACGACCCTTTTTGGGGATTTGGGCGAGGAGATCACGTCTTAAGGTGAGTACTAGAGGAGTGGTCGGGTGACGACGGGAGGTTATGCCCAGGGTATATTGGGCCCTTCAAAGTGCCCAGAGGTGGAATACGAGTTGCATCTTGGGGTTGACATTACCTTGAGTTGCCGGAATTATTCATGCGGTTATCAGCTGCCTCACATGCTCCTGAGCATTACCTCGGTCAGGCTCATGTAGTGGATTGAAGCAAGCATTTGGAGTTGTCTGGAGTGGGGACCTTGGGGAGGGACCGGTGTGTATCATCGGATGAATGGGGATCGGGGTTTCTGACCTTGAGACTATGAGCTAGCGAGGTGTTGTAGCGCTTGTGGAGTGGAGGAAGCAACATGGGAACGTAAGGACATGATGCGTGCTAGTTATCCTTTCCTTATTTATGAATGGGAGGCATCATTTGGTTGATCATTTGTTGACCAAATGTGAAGCTATTGTATATACATAAGAGTGGATGTGTATGTGTGATGTAAATTCAGGGATGAAATTATTTTAAGGGAGAGAAGTAAGAAAACACGGATAAATTTTGAAAATTTCACAAAATATGGTAATTATCAGCTACATTACAGGTTACCGACACCTAGAAATTCTCTAGATCTTGGATGACTGAAAACAGGACCTCCTGTAGATTTGTCTCTGCAACATCTGGTACTAAAGCCGTTCAGTTGGATTCTAAGAGGAATTTTGAATTTCAAGTATTTTCTAGGCAAATGAGCCAGTAGCACGTTGACATGTGGCATGAATGCCACAACATCATGGCATGAGGGAGCCCATGTGTACCACCACATGGCCTAATGCATCTGAGATAGAAAGGTTAATTCATCGACTTGCAAGTGGAAGGGAAAAACAATTCGGTGGAAGGAAAAAAAGGAAAGAAAAGAAAGAGAAAGAGAGAAAAAGGAAAGGGAAAGAAAGGAAAGGAAGGAGAAGGAGAAGGAGAAGAAGGAAAGAACCGAAGTGGTTTTTCTGGCCGCAGTAGCTTCGATGGAGGCTGAATCGTCGAGGCCAAGTCAAAGTTCTTCTGGCGGCTACGGCGTGGTCACGGAGGCGGAGGTTTCGACGAGAAGCTCCAAAGAGGTAGAGATTCTTCCTAATTTAGTTTATTTTCCACCCTAAGGGTTGTGTGGTTGTGTCTTTTCCCTAAGGGGCTGTTTGGCCGAATTTCGAAATATGGAAATGCTGCCATATTTTGATCTTCCACACTAGCTAGATTTTAGGACTGATTTTCAGGTGGGAATCAGAGGGAATTCAAACTTGGGTCCTTCATGTAAATTGTAGCCACATCAGTGAGCTTGATGTAGGCTTTTGAATCACCGAAATCAGACCTCTGCAGCCCAAGTTATGGTCCATTTCCTAGGACTGCCACAGTTGGGCTATTTATTTGTTGTGTTCGTATTTTTTGACCGATTTCGATACTGATTTTAGGAATGAAATTCTGGACTGAGGTTCAGGACTGTCCTGTGGTTGTGTGGCCTGAGTATGGCATGTTTGTGTGGCCTGTGATTGTTGTATGTGTCGACTGTTTTGTGGGCATCTCTCATGCCACAATTGGTCTTGAGAACCAAGTTGTCTTTGCTTGCTTTTGATTCACTTACTTGGTGATAGTTATATATTGAATGTTGATATATGAGTTCTAATATATTGACATTGAGATGAACTGTTGGAAATCATATGCTTTCAATATAATTGTCCATGATATATGATAAATGGTCCATATGTCATGTATTACATATGTGACAAGGGATTGACATGCAATGGCATAATGCATTGCATATGCATTGAGCATCGCATTCGTAGGTGTAACTTTTGAGAAATATGCCCTAACGAGTTTCGAACTGTTTAGGGTATATTAAAAAGCTAAATGGAATTTTAGTAAAACTAGAGACTGGAATTAATAATAAAGCGAGGGTAAAGTGGTGCACTACTTGAGGACGTAAAAGGCATAAAACAATAAGTTTATATGCAAATATGAGGGTGAGAAAAGATGGAATAGAAATTAGAAAGAGTGGAAGGACCTAAATGCAAAAATGAGAAAAGAGTTTTAAAATGCCAAGGCCCAACATGGCCTTAACAAAAAAATTAGATAAGAGCAATTGGTCTCTCATTTTTGAGGGACCAAAAATGTAAAAGAAGAGAGGAGAAGGGGAGAAGAAGAAGAAGAGGAAGAGGAAGAGAAGAAGAAGAGAAGAGAAGATGAAAGGAAGAGCAAAAGTTATGGAACTATGAATTCTTATATGAATTTCCATGCAATTGAATGGTTAGTAGCTTGCCCCGAAACCTGCGGGTTTGATAAGTTTCATACGACATGGATTTCTTGAAAGTAGGGTTGGTAAAACCCTAAATGGTACAAAGAAAAACTTGGAATCCTCCCTTTGAGGTTGGATTCATGGTTTAATTGCATGTAATGGAGTTAGGGTTTAGAACAAACCTTAACTAACCTTTATATTGGTTTGTGTATGGGTTATGACCCATTATAGATTTGTTTTGGGAGGAATTCATGATGGGTTTTTGGTTAAGATAAGTATTGAAAGATGATTTGAGTAAAAATAGAGATTACAAGATGAATTTGAATTGATTTTGATGTGTATCTTATGGAGTATTGGAGTTGATTTGGGTGTCAACACCTTGGAAAAATGAAAGAAAAACACACATTAAGGTAAATTTCATTTTGTCTTGTGCAGAAACGAGGAAGCGATACCGATAAAGTAAGTGCTCATTTTACATTTTGACTAGTGTTCGTATTTTGGTCATAACTTGCTCATTGCTTATCCGATTTGAGTGATTCAAGTTTCTAGTTAAACTAGACTTCAAGGAAAACCAAACATCTTGAAATGAGTACCTGAAATTCTGATTCTATGTATTTGAAAAATTCACTGTTTATTTATGTTCAAGCCAATTATAGTTAATTTTTGAACATAAGGTAGTAAGGGTTGTTTAGGACATAACTTGAGTTTCGGTGTTCCGATTTGGGTGATTCCAGTTGGAGAAGAACCCTTAGAACCTTAGCTTCAAAGTAGTACAAAGAACCAGTGTTAAATATGAATTTAAGATCCCAAAAATGATAAAGATAGCGAGCTGCTTTGCTCTTTAACATGATGTATAGTAGTTGATTTTCTTCACGACATGGCATAACCATAGTTAGGACTCCATTATGTAGGTATTCTTGGACTCTATGGAAAGCTCATTGAGTCTAGAATCTCACCATATGCTATTTAATGGCATTTGGTGCCCACATCTTTTCTGAAAATTGAATTGTTTTACCAAGTGTAACAATCGCTTGGTTAAAGTTAATTGGAATACATGGTAAGAAAGGATGTAGATATGAACAAGAAATGAAATATGTATAGATGTGTTCATGAAACATGAATATGATATGGAAAATAACTTGGCTGAAACATGAATATGAACATGAAAGGCAATATGTCATGAACACATAATGGTTAAGTTATATATGATTATTATCACATTATAACCGGGGAAAAAAGATAACAAATGATAGGAAATACATGAATGAGCAGAGTGGTAGCCAATTAAAAGGCTATGAATAGATAAAGACAGGTAGATGATATGGAGTTTATGATGATTTATGAGTTATTTGTGAAATATATATATATATATATACATATATATATATATATATATATATATATATATATATATATATATATATATATATATATATATATCGATTTGAATTATTGTTATTCGAAATGTTTGTCATACATAAATGATATGAAGACAGAATGCGATTATGATCGGTTATGAGTTCTAATTGTGAAACATATATATATATATATATATTTAAATTATTGTTATTCGAAATGTTTGTCAAATATATGCATGTGTGCAAGTATTTGAACTATAAGTGAAATCTTTGCGTAAAAGTAAATTGATTTAGAAATATATTATTGAATGACACATGTGAGATTCACAATTAAGATTAAGAGTCATGAAGGTAATAAATAAATATTGAATGTGAAATCATTTTTAATGAATGATAACATGTGAGATTCACCAACTGAATTCGTCATGAAGGTAGCAGTAATTGCTAAATGTGAGGATCACGATACTCTTGAATAATAAACAGAAACGGGGATTACCCGACTGAATTTGTCATGAATTTAGAGCTTCCTATAGCCCGTATGTGAGATGATAATATTGAATGTGAGATCACGTACTCTTTGAATGACAAACGGACAAGATTCACCAGCCCCGAGATACGTCGTGAATGTCGACTTATGGCCGTATGTGAGATGGTGATCAGTAAATGTGAAACCACATTGCTTTCTTGAATGACAAATGGAGGACCAGGATTCACCATTGTGAATCTATGGTGAATGTCGACTTAGATGACATATGTGAAATCACAAACCGAGAAGAGTGAGAAAAGTCAAATTCAAAAATTGTATTTGTATAAGTATCTTTTACATTACACAGACATTGTATAAAGACATTATTTTGTAAATGCATTTTGTTAAATGTAAATGTTACGCGTCTCTTGAACTTGTAAATGTTTGTAGGATTACTTAATGAAATGATTAAGTAATTAAAAGTCTAAAATGGAATAACACAAACAACATGTTTTGAGAAGATAATTGAAGAAAATGTCGAATTAAGCCGGGCTCAGGCTTGGATCATAATAGGGTAGTCGGGATTAGTGTGACACTTTTGAAAACAAAAATTAAATAAAATGATAATTAAATAAGAGCCAACGGTGTATCAGTCCTAATTTGACCTGTAATAATATTTGATATGTTAGATTTTCATCGTAGATGTATAAGTTTGCTTTGAATATGATCTGACATGTCATACATGTAGAAGATATGAGTTAGAAGTCACATAAGAATAGGTTTCGTGATATGTATAAGAAAAAGTAAATGTAAAAAGATTGTGACGACGATTATTATTATTGATCGTTACTGTTTATATGTTCCCACTAAGCGTAAAGCTTAGCCGCGGTTATTGATCCTTGGAAGTCTTGAAGGAGATAAAAATGACGAGGACATTCCACGGCCCGATGCGGGCCATCGAGGAGATAGATGCTCACCCGGCCACTTGTTTCGCGATCTCGATGTTTGTAATGGGTATCATATTGCATGTATAAGTATTTGTATAAAGAAAATGGGACTTAGTATGTGTATAGATTTTTGATGGACACCACTCCGGTGGTAGTTCTTTTGTGTATGTAAATGATTTTTGTTGGTTACGTAAATTGCTCAGATACCCACAAAAATGCTTCCTCGCCGAGAAAAAAAAAAAAAAAGTAAAGAGTCCTGTGGTATATAGTCTCGCTCCCCGCACTCTGGGCTTGATTCGCTCACCTGGCCCGGACCGAGAACTCCGGCGGACGTTGTAAGTGCACGGTGCCATCACACACCATCCTCGTGGTTAATGAGTGAGCTCGGGACACGCCAACTAGCTTCAACGGAGTTTCACCGTTCGTAGAGCATGAAAACTTGTGTCGGGTAGCAGCAAGCAATGATGAATACCCCCTCGGGTGAAAGACCTGGTTTTTTTTGGTTATACATTTGTGTCCAATGGTGAAAGTCCGTGAAAGTGTAGGAAGGCCTGCGAAGCCTACGATGAGACCCTAAAAATTCGCCTACCCATAAAAGACACATGTTTTGTTAATAAAAATTTCCTTGGAGGTGAAACATCCAGTAAGTTTTGATTTAAAAAAACTTGATTTTGTTTCAAAGTGATCATTGGATGAAATTCATCAAAGATGGATGTTATCACACATCGCTATGCATCGTGTGACGATTCTGCGGATGACTTCTGGGTTTTCATGCATTGAGTGAGTTTCATTTCATTTCATGGCATGACATGTAGTATTCCATTAGGGTTGCATCATTCTATTGGAATGTTGATATATATGTGAATGTGTCCAAGTGAACATTGCATGTGCATTTATGGGGGGTAATAACCTCATAGATCCTTTACTCCATGCCCGCTCACCCTTTACGAAAACATTTTGTGTGCAAAGTATACACCGTGAACAACTCACAGAGTCATAGCTTGTGAAGAAGATCTTCACAACATGTTCAAGTCTGTCGGGCGACAGAATTCTTTGTCGGGATAGGAATTTTCTCGCAGTGGCGCACTCACATGCTGCGCCCGCGCCTATCGCGCGCGCTTCGCTCGTTTGTCGCGACGCTACCGCCCGGGTCCGTCGCGCCCGCATTGCCTCGCAGAGCGCCCGGACACAACGCACACAAGCACTATCATGCACACCAGCTCTTCGCGACGTCTGTTCATGTGCGCGCTTACCGTGGCTAGCCTACCGCGACCTAAAACCTTCGTCACGATGGAATTCCTACCCTACCAATCCCCCTATCGCGACATAGAATTGATCTATAGTGACATAATTTCTCCTTGCCTTGGCCAACTCTATCGCGATAGCAGAGACCTTGTTATGGCCATTCCTTGTTGTGACATACAACCTTATGTTGCAACATAGAAAGCTCCTACATCCAACACCTTCTATCGCAACATAGAAAAACTCTGTCGCGACATGGGTTATGCCTTCATAGTTATTCTATGTCGCGACACAGAGATCTCTGTCGTAACAATAAAACCTTCTAGCAACAGTGAACTATGTCCCGACATCATTTTTCTCTGTCGCGACATAAACTTCCCTAGTCATGACCACCCTTGTCGAGGCATAAAAACGTATGTCGCGACATAAAAACGTATGTCGCAACCTAGAAACCTTCAGTCTTGATGATTCTCTATCGCGATAAGGAAAGTTCTGTCGCAACCTAGAAATCCCTAGTGAAGACCAAACCTCAAGCAGGTCGAGGTCACCTCTTGCCGTGATCGCCTGGCCACACAAGGAACCTCGTGTCGGCGACATTGTCACAACAGGGAGCAACCATGGCCGCGACTCCCAGAACACCGCTGAAGATGTTCATTTTTTTAAAATATGGATTTTTTAAAACCCCCTCGATGAACACTTATACATGAGCTCAATTTTCCTCGTAAGTAGCTATACAAAATTGGAATGGAGTTGTTAAATGAATAAAACCGATTTTATGTTCTCGGGAACGCAAATGGTTTAGTCTACATAATCGCAAGTGCACAAATAAAGGTCATACAAGTAGCAAAATCGGATGTAAGTTCAGATATCATTCCCACAGATCGACACAAGAAATTTTAAATTCAACTACCCCAACTACCAAGATCCATACTAGATTTTTGAAACCTCTGTTTACGCTTATTAGCTAGAATTTAAAGGATAATTGTCCCGAAGAATGCATCATGCGTTGTACCAAAATAGAACAAATAAAAATACAAACTAAAATAAACCTGACCGGACCAGCTTCTCTATAAAATGAACACTAACAAGGAGATATTTTGAAATAAATAATTTCTCATTGCATCCCATTAAGACTCTATCCCTACTGGATTCGGATTTGTCAAGAGTGCCTAATACGCTTTGATTTCCTTAATTCATCAATTGGGAGGTCCTCGCTATCTCGAAGACATGGATCTAATCGCTACTTCAGATTCGATCATTCTTTATAAGATCTCGGTATTTTTCTTTCTCAATACCATATCCATTTCTCAAGATCATTTGCTTCCCAAGACAAGGTCATACGGTAAAATCTCTATAAAATGATTGATGACTCTTTCTTTAAATTCTCGATATTCCTTTCTCTTTCCTCGATTGTATCTCGCCTAACACGTGATTACTAAGTCCTTCCCATTATATTAAGGTGGAGGATTCCATTATTTCAAATCGACAACAACCCTTCACCTTCAATTATGAGTGAAATGGAATTTTATCTAAGTAAATCCTTAGAGCTCAATAGTACTAATGGTGTTGTAACATACCCACCAACCATCGTTCCAAGCTCAGAATCTCCATCTCCTCGGTGTCACCCGAGGGCCTCGGAAATCAGATACAATCCTTGGAAGGGTACTCGACACTACTATTGGGAACAAATCAATTTAAGAACAACATCAATCAAATAAACCCCCTAATTCCGTGTACTTTCACTTATGCAAAATACCAGAACACAATAATCCAAACTAAAGGAAGTCGGGCTTATCGTACCAGATCACAAAGAATAATGGAGCATTAATCAAATACACCAATAGTAGTTGCAATAAAATGATAAGAAACGAATTCCAGAATTGGTCTGGACTCCATTAATTTCAGGTAGTAATTGGGAAAAGAGAATGAAAAATTAAATCCAGCTTCAACATTCTGAAGAGATTACTGGTTTAGATCCAAAAAAGAAAAGAAAAGAAAAGAAAAGAAAAGAAAAGAAAAATCTACTCTAAAATTGTATCTTTGAGTCTTTTTTTTCCCCAAGTTTTTGGGTTTTTCGAAAAAGCTCCCTCTTTTCCTATAAAAGGTACGCCTATTTATACACCCTTTGCACTATCGGGCCCGATTCCGCTCGTGTGGATCTCCACTTTAACGGCCCACCGTTGTTCAGTCGACCCGTAAACCCGTCATGACTCGTTAGGTCCGTCGTGTCCTCCGAAGTTCGTCGCAACACTTTTCGCTTGTTTTTGAATATTGAGTCGCGACCGATGTCCCCCGTCACGACATCGTTTTGCGCCGGGTCGGGTCGCGACATGAATTGCTGCGTCGTGACCATGTTTAGCTGCCGCAGTGATGACTCCTGCTGCACCACGATTTTCATAGACCCGATTCACCCTTCCTTTATCACTGCGGTCGCGACCACAATTTCATGTCACGACACAATTTCTGTTGTCAGCCAATTTGATCCTTGGTCACAACCTCCCTTTCATGTTGCGACATCATTAAGCCGCCTTCATGCAAGTTGCACTCAAACCGTCGACTGCTTATTTTCTTTCTATCGCGATATTGGAATTGTGCTCCTACAAGGTCGTTTCTTTTCTTACTACACTTCTTGTCGCGAACTCAAAATCATGTCGCGACCGTCCTTTCTACCAATCTTGTAGCAACCTCATTTTTTTTTAGTCACAACAGTTTCTACTCAATTTAGCTTCTTTTTCTGGTCCCGACCTAGAAAGTGTGTCGCGATTGAGAGGTGACCCTTCTTACCTTGTTCTTGTCACGGTTGCTCAAACTTAGTCACAACATGTTTTTAACCGCTCAAATATTTTAATGTCGCGACATGAAATCCTCTTGTCGCGACCTCGACTAGTGTCTTCACTCTTTATATTGTCGCAACATCAATTTTCGATAGAGACCTTGTCACCATCTCGTACCATCCATTCCTCGTCGCGGAACTTACCTCATCTCGCTGTGACCCGAGTCGTTTTCTTTCTGTCGACTTCGATTCTCTGTTGTGACGTTGTTTGTGCAGTCTTAAATTTTTCTCTCTCGCGGGATCGAATACAAGGATGTCGCGGACACTTCGGGGCCTTTTGTCTTTACGTAGTCGCTTCACAACATTATCAATCAGTCGCGGACTTAAAAACCGCCGAATCGATGAATTCCTCGTCACGACCACCGGTTCTGTCACTTACCTACCGCCTGCAATATTTATCTCATTTTTTTTTTATTGTTATTGGAATTGCAGCCTTTTCATAAAAATCTCATAAAATATAAATTTAGTAAAATCTCCATATTTCTGCATAAAAATAAGTAATTACATTGTAACACTAATCAGAAAAATAGATTAAAAATCAATGAGTTTTTGACTCATCACAAGACCAAATCCTATTGCAACACAAAACCCACTGTCGCGACATGGAACCAGAAAGCTTTGTCGCGATAGAGAAAACCCTTTGTTACGACCCAAACATGCCAACGTCCAGTAGCCTTTCTGGGCATTTCCTGCATCTCCAACCCCTATTTTTTTCTTTCTAAACAACCCAAATTCGATATACAATAACTTTTTATTACAAAGGCAACATGAAACCTGGAAAAAACCTTGCCAAACTATATTAATCATACAAAATAAGTTTAATTATAACTCTTTTCTTCTTACATAAACAGAAACTGAATAAATATAATTTTTTTTACAAAATACATGAATAAACCATAATCTGGCCATTTTTCACAACTAAGATCTTGGATGTGTTTCATCCCCCTAGCTGCATTCCTCTAGCACCAAAAATATTTTCCCATTGTAACGAGGTGAGCAATGCCTAGTAGAGGAATTCCCACAAGGGCTACTCCCACTGAAATAACACGCACCCAGAACACACACACATTCAAGTAAAAATACGCATTAATCTCTTACCTAATGCCTCACATGCTACGCCCCATGTCTCTCGAGTCCTCCCCGATCTTCCTCACATTATTAAGATTTTCCATGGGAGTGAAAACTGTTTTTTTAAACAAAAGATTTTTGTCTTTGAAAACTCATTGGAAAATCTCCGATATAATTTATTTATTTGACAACCCTCTGATATAATTTATTGGACATTCTCCGATAAACTTTGTTAAAAAACCATGTCATGCACTCGCACCCGTTTCACGCGATGTCCCCATGCATATGAAATGCAGAATGTCATTTCATGCCAATTCATGTTACATGCATGATGAGTACTACATGCAACATTAATAAATCATGGATAATTATATTTCTGGCTATAATTTATATCCATCATGTAATCGATATGTTAATACATCAACAAGCATATATCAACATGATTACTAATATCCAACATGTTATTCATTTTTTTTTTCCAGTAATAACACATAAAAACAACACACACAATCCAATAACAAAGCCTGAAAATTGAAGGTCCCGGATCGCCGAAACAGTCCCAAAATCCCAACGTTTCGCCTCAAAATTTTCGACTAAACCGCATGGCCACCACGTACCCCCAAAGAACCCTCATGCCATTAAATGACTTCCTGACCAAGAACAACAAAAAGTAGAGAGAAACCCCTACCTCGGATGCACGGAACCCCGTGATTTTCAGACGTGTAAAAAGCTCGTCGTGTCATGAACTTTACTTTCAAGCCAAACGAAACCGACGGCCCGATTTCCGTAGATCTTAGAGAGAAGGTAGAGCTTCTCACTCCACTTTCTTTCTTCTTTCTTTCTTTTTTTTCTCTCTTTTTGTTTCCCTCCTTTTTCCCTTATCTCCACCAAATCTGATCCCACTTGTTTAAAGTGGGAAATTTCCTCCCACCTTCCTCCTTTTGACCTTTTCTCTCCATTTGACACATGACTCTAAATGAGCCATTTAACCAAGTGCCAGTGTCACTTGCTACACCACATGGCTATCATGCCATGTGTTCATTTCCTAAGGTGTCATGTGGCATCTACATGATCATGCCATGTGGCACTACTCCATGTGTCACCGACACCCGGTGCCTCGAAAAATGTGAAATTCTGAATGTCTCGGAATTCGACAAAAGTCGACTGGGTAACTAGATTTCGTGAAACGATTTCAATGGAACAGTCCATTTTGTCATCCGAGATCAAGAAAATTTTAAGGTTTCCAACCAAAATTACCGTTTTACCATTTTTCAGAAAAATTGAATTTTTCTCGGGTTTTACATTATTTCCCCCTTAAAAGAATTCCGTTCCGAAATTCCACACACATACACATCAAATCACATGCATATGCAATTTTCATTCTATTTCCAATTCATTTAAACAATGTACCTTCATCCTTAAATAGGAAATGATAGGTGGCACGCATCGTGTCCCCAAAGATTCTACGTTTCCTCCACCTTTCGGGTGTTGCCACAACATCTCACTAGCCTCACTACCCACGTCAAGAAAAACCCCATCCCGCTATCCATGATACGCACCTGTCCCTCATCGAAGGCCCAATTTGTATCAACAATAATCCCACCCCAATCCACTACATGAGTTGGATCTAGAGTATACTTCCGAAGCATGGAGACGTGGAACACCTCATGAACACTTGATAAGCCTCATAGGGTGCCATCTGTATACTCGCCTGATAATTGTTGTTGTAGGCGAATTCCACTAAGGGTAAGTGCTCCTCCTAGCTACCTTTAAGATCTAGGACACATGCTCGTAGCATGTCCTCTAAAACTTGTATGGTCATCTCTGACTGATTGTCTGTCTGAGGATGAAAAGCGATGCTCATCATCAACCGTGTTCCCATGGCTTTCTGGAAACTCTTCCAAAAGTGTGCCGTAAACTTAGGATCTCTGTCCGATATTATGGACACTGGTACTCCATGTAGCCTGATTAATTTCACATATGAACCGCGTAATTCCTCAAATGTGAAGCGTCATCCGCACTACTAGAAAATCGTGCCTACTTAGTGAGCCTGGCCCACTATCACCCATACCGCATCATGCCTCACAGTATCCATGGCGTGTGGGCACAAAGTCCATCGCGGACGCAGCCCCACTTCACCGGCCATTTCCAATGGTCATATAGTACTCGCTTGCCGCCTCTAAAGTGCTCGCCTTTACCTGCTGACACGTGAGACATCTTCGAACAAAATTTACTACGTATCGCTTCATCACGCTCTAGTAATACTGGCGACGAAGATCACGGTACATCTTCGTGCCACCTGGATGCACAACAAATCGAGAGCAATGGAACTCCCTAAGGATCTCCTCTCTCATATCCGTCAACTGGGGAATCACAACCGCCCCCTATAATCGGAAGATCAACATCTCGTGGGACGGCTCAGCTACATCCGCACTCGACCGTACCCTCGTTCCCGATGGACACTATCTCTACATCCCGGGCCTATGACTCAATCACCACTTTAGTAGGAAGGTGGTAGCTAATTAAACTCCCTTAACATACCCTTTAGCCTGATCATTGTACTCCAGAAGCCCAACCCACACACAATCTCGAAAGCATCCAAGCACTCGGAAGCCACGCCACCCAATACCTCATGACTTCCTGATTGCGCATTCAGCCACCACATTTTCTTTACTAGGATGGTAGTGCAATGTGAAATCATAATCCTCTAAAAACTCCATCCATCCACGTTGCCTCATGTCGGTGTCCCGCTGCCAGAAGATATACTTCGACTTCTCAGAGTCCGAAAACACCTCAACCGTCAATCGCTTAGGTAGCAAAGCAACCTTTTAAGGCAAAGATCACACCACCGACTCTATGTCATGTGGGAAGGACTCAATGCATTCTTTAACCCGCCCAGAAACCCATAAGCTACTACCCCCGATCGCATCAAAACGTATCCTACCGTCTTCGAGCATCATAATACACCGTGTACTCCTACCCCTCTCCGACTATTGGGTCAAGAGAGGTGCCTAAGTGCAAGCCTCCTTTCACTCCCGGGAATGCCCTCACACAGTCATCCATCCCTCGAACTGACCTTCTCGGGGGTCAATCTAGTCACAAAAAGCTGCTGGGGCTCCAGAGAAATCCTTAACAAACCTCCTATAGTACCCAAATAATCCTAAGAAACTGCATTCAAGACCAACTTCTACTTTCCAACTCATAACAACCTCAACCTTCTCGTGGTCTACCGGGATACACTTGAAGCCAACACGACGTGTTGTCCCAAGTGAATCCCCACCCCGCAAGCCAAAATTCACATTTATCCCATCTCGTGCAATGTAACCGATGTTCTCTGAGGGCCTGGAGAACAATCCTCAAGTGGTTCTCATGCTTCATCTCAGACTGAGAGTAGACCAAGATGTCATCCACAAAGACCACGATGAACTGATCTAAGTAGGGTTAGAACACCCTGTGCATAAGATCCATGAATGCCTCAGGAGCATTTGTCAAACCGAATGGCATCACCGTGAACTCAAAATGCCCGTATCGCCCCAACACCCGTCTTTAGGGATATTCGCCTCTAACCCTCACCGATGATACTAATACGGTCTATCTCGGGATAGACTCGCCTTATCACCGACACAAACAAATCGTCAATCCCTCGCGAATGGATACATCGACTTCGATCGTAACCTTGTTCAATCGCTAGTCAATTACACAAATGGGGTGTCTTTTGGTTCTTCTTCTTTGCAAATGTAACCCTAGCGCCCCACATGGTGAAGTGCTTGGTCTAATGAAACCCTTATCCAATAGTCGGCGCCATCCTATGAGGAGTCATAGAAATGGGCGACGTACTAAGGTGTAACTCAATACATAAGTCTACATCCCTCTGCGGAGGTAATCCCGGTAGCTTATCCGGAAAAACATCCTCATACTCGCAAACTACTCGAGAAAGATCCAAGTCCTGTCCCACCTCGTCCTCTAAGGTAAGGCTTGCTAGCCAACCCATTAACTACCTGTGCCATATGGAGTCATACATGGTCTGGGGTAAAACATCGTGCTTGTCCCCTTGAAACGTAACACGAATACCGTATTGTGTGTAGGCGGTAACTCTCCTACGTTTACAATCAATGACGACTCAGTACGCTGTCAACGAGTCCATCCCAAGGATGACATCAAACTCTGACATGTCCATGACCCTCAGTCCACGTGGAGGATCCGAGTATGCCTGGGGCCGCAAGCCAGGATCTCCTGGATTATATATCAGACTGCATGTCTCATCAGACTGGGACTAATAAGGTTCCTTTAGCCCTAGATCCTTGCTCTTACCGTAATCTCGTCTCATATGTCTGGGCTAATGGCAATGGAAACATGTCATCGATTCTGACTAGCTAGAGCCTCGATGGCGGCTCGGGTCCCATAGTCGCGACCTGGGTCCCAAACCCTCGTGAACTAGAAGCCTTCATTTTTCTCGGAACCAGAAGAAGGTCAATTCCCTCCTTCCTCTCGTTTACTCAGCACCCGTATCTCGATGCTCTCCGTGCATCTCTGATGTGTCTCAAGGCGGAATCTTCTATCTCTCTCTATACCATAGCCATCCTAAACATAGTCCATATCTTATAGAGGAATCCTTACACCCGCTCGATGGACAACTTCAGACCATCCTCAACTCAATCTCGCCATGTCCTGCGGGCCATAATCACGAAGAAACAGCTAACTCCTCGTGAACTTAGCCACGTATTCCATTACTGTCATCGTTCCTTACTTTAGCTCTAGGAACTCTTGGGCCTTTGCATGCCTAGCAGTTACTGGAAAATATTTTCTTATGAAGAGCTTATGGAATCCCTCGCTCAAGTCGTATCAGGGCCTTCTAAGTCCCTCGAGGGTCTCAACTAATCCCACCATACTTGGGATTCACCCTCTAGCTGGAATGTCGCTAGTCTAATCTTTAGGTGATTTCCATAGCCTCCAATATCTTCTCAATCTGTCGAAACCAATGTATCGCTCACTACGCCTGATCCCCCTCCTCCCGTGAATGCCGAAGATGATGTGCCCAAACCTCTCGAAGGTTATTTTGACCTTCCTTAACCCTTAGTCAGTACTCAGCCCGGTGGCAATACTAGTAAACGCTAGCCGCCATAGCCTCCATAAAGGCCTCAAGTTGGTAAAAATGGTGATGGTCGGGTTATCACTCGCACGACCTCTTTCACTCCGTCCTCGAATTTCCTGTCATCTTCATATGTCAAATGGCAATAGGGTTATCAAATTTCTATCTCACTCTAACTAGTAGTGCACATGCCAACCACTAATAGACTTTATCATCATGAACTACATCGTTCATCCCTTTTCCCATGGGTGCAAATTCTGCTAAACACTAATACAATTCAATTCAATTCTCGAACTATCATGTTCAGTTTGTTTTTCTGAACCCCTAGAGGTTATGTTTTCTAACCCTAGTGTTCCATATACAATCTACCATGTATAATGTTCACACAAATCATCACACATGTCTCACATCATGTTAAGCACAAAACACGCAACACACAACAATGCATGATCTAGACCCATGCCCGTCAATCCCTAGGCAATCACATACCTATGTTATGAAGTATAGACCGCGACAGCAGAACTCAATGAATCTAACAACTTAATTACATCCATCAGCCGCCCCCAGGTATTCGTGATACCCATGCTCGATACCGTTGTGACGCCCCCAACTCGAGAGTCTTTTTTTTTTTTTTTTTTTTTTTTTCGCTTTCTATACAGTTCATAAGGCATGCAGAAATCTCTGCCGCGGGTAGAATACCTCTCGCTTCATGCTCGCACCTCGTCGCGCCCGCCGCGCCGGCTTTGTCTCGGGGCGTCGCAGCTCATTTGTCATGTGCGCGCATGCAGCGCCTTTCACGCGCGCATCTCGCCTTTGCCGGGCGACGCAAATGCTTGTGCCCCATTGTCGTGACATAGAGCGCTATGTCACGACATGGAAACCTTATGTCCAGAGATTTTCTGTCGCGAAGTAAGAATACTCAATCGCGACATAAATTCTCCCCATGTTGGACAACTCTGTCATGACATAATAGCATTCCTTCACGAAAGGAATTTCCCTTCCTTAGCCAACTTTGTCATGACATAAAATACTCAGTCGCAATAGAAGATCTTCCCAGCTTGTCCAAGTCTGTCGCTACAAAGAATTCTCAGTCGCGACAGAATTCCCCTGTCGCGTGCGCACATTTATCGTGCACACCCAAGGCCTGTTGTGTGAGGCCTAGCTTGGTCTGTCGCACGCGCATGGCCTCCTCTGTCATGACATAACGCGGCACCGCAGTATAGTGTGTGCCAGCCTTTGCATGCCCAGCCCTGTAGTGTGCGGCAAAGCTTTCTATCGTGGCCAGCTTTGTGGCGACCCAAAAATCTTCTATCGCGACAGACTTTCTCTCTACCCTGGCCAACTCTATCGCGACATAGAATTGCTCTGTCGCGACATAATTTTTCCTTGCCTTGGCCAACTCTATCGCAACAGTAGAGCCCTTATTGTGGCCATTCCCTGTCGCGACATAGAACCTTATGTCACGACATAGAAAGCTCCTACATCCAACACCTTCTGTAGCGACATAGAAAAACTCTATTGCGACATGGGTTTTACCTTGATAGTTATTCTTTGTTGCAACACAAAGATCTCTGTCACGATAATAAACCCTTCCAGCAGCAGTGAGTTATGTCGTGTCATCATTTTTCTCTATGGTGACATAAACTTCCCTGGTCATGACGAACCCCTGTCACGGCATAAAAACGTATGTCGCGACATACAACCTCGCCCAACATTCTCTATTGCGACAAGGAAAGTTCTATCACACTAAATCGCCAAGAAATTGACCAAAACCTATCGCACCCGACCTCTCAATATGATCGTCCTTGCCGCGACAGGTGGAACCTCACACGACATTGTCACGATAGGGAGCAACCATGGCTGCAGCCTAGGAACACCCTGCTAAGACCAAATCCTATCGCGACATAAAACCCAATGTTATGACACGGAACCAGAAAGCTCTGTCACAATAAAGAAAACCTCTATCACGACCCAAACCTACCAACGTGCAGTAGCCTTTCCGGGCCTTTCCTGCATCTCCAACCCCTATTTTCTTTTCTTTCTAAACACCCTAAATTCAATATACAATAACCTTTTTATTACAAAGGCAACATGAAACCTGGAAAAAACCTTGCCAAACTATATTAATCATACAAAATGAGTTTAATTACAACTCTTTTCTTCTTAAATAAATTAAATTGCTTGCCCAAAATTTTACAAACCTGATAAATATCTAGATTTTACAAATACATGAATAAGCCATAATCCGTCCCCTTTTCAATAACTAAGATGTTGATGTGTTTCATCCCCTGCGGTACCTCCGCACCGAAAAGATATTTTCCCACGACAGGCGAGTAATGCCAAGTGTATAATTCCTCCTACAAGGGTTACCTCACCTAAGTGCACATGCACGGCAAACACACACACATTCAAGTAAAAATATGCAATATTCCTACTCGAATGTCTACATGCCACACCATTGTCTCGAGTCCTTCCCGAATTTCACACATGCATTTTCCATGTATGAAAAACTGCTTTCAAAACAAAAGATTTTTGTTTTTTAAAACTCATTGGACAATCTCCGATATAATTTATTTATTGGACAACCCTCCGATATAATTTATTGGACATTCTACGATAAACTTTGTTAAAAAACCATGTCATGCACTCACACCTGTTTCATGCGATGGCCTTGTGCATATGAAATGTGGAATGCCATTTCATGCTAATTCATGTTACATGCATGATGAGTACTACATGCAACATTAATAAATCATGGATAATTATATTTTCTATATATAATTTACATCCATCATGTAATCCATGTTAATACATCAAATAGGCATATATCAACATGATTTTTCACACAACCAACATGTTATTCATTTTTTTTTTTTGCAATAACACATAAAAACAGCACACACAATCCAATAACAGTCTGAAAATCAGTCTCGAACTGCCCAAAAACAATCCCAAAAATTCCAACGGTCAGTCCCAAAATTTTGGAACTAAACTACATGGCCACTCACGGCCCCAAAGAACCTCATGCCATTAAATGACTCTTAGACCAAGAACAACCAAAGTAGAAGAGAAACCCCTACCTCTTGGAGTTTGATGAAACCCCGCATTCTGTACCTACAAGCTTTGCTGTGTAGATGAACTTGCTTCTCTTTCGGCCCGATGAAACCGACGCCTCGATTCCTCCGTAGATCTTAGAGAAAAGGTAGAGCTTCTCACTCCACTTTCCTTTTTCTTTCTTTTCTTTTCTCTCTTTTTCTTTCCCTCATTTTTCCCTTCTCTTCACTAAATCTGATCCCACTTGTTTAAAGTGGGAAATTTCCTCCCACCTTCCTCATTTTGACCTTTTCTCTCCATTTGACGCATGGCTCTAAATGAGCCATTCAACCAAGTGCCATGTGTCACTTGCTACACCACATGGCTATCATGCCATGTGTCCATTTCCTAAGGTTTCATGTGGCATCCACATGATCATGCCATGTGGCACCACTCCACGTGTCACCTGACACCTGGTGCCTCGAAAAACATAAAATTCCGCTGTCTTGAAATTTGACAAAATTCGACTGGGTAACTAGATTTCGTGAGACAATTTTAACGGTATAGTTCATTTCGTCATCCGAGATCTTGAAAAATTTCAGGTTTCCAACCGAAATTACTGTTTTACCATTTTTCAGAAAAATTGAATTTTTCCTGGGTTTTATAGTAATATACTTTCGTATGAGGTTGTAATTAAACTCATAGAAATATGTTTTGAAAATAACATAAAATATTTATTGAATGTGAAAAAATGGATCCCGGTAAATGGGATTGGACAGTGTGGTATCGAGACACACGTTATCCATTGTAATTCTCGACACCGCCACACCAGGTTGGGCATGTATGTGATTACCAGACATAGGATCTCACTTAAGGGGATTAGGGATAAAGGTGGGTATTGATATGTACGATATCCACGGGTATTTTCGTGAGTTGACGGTTGGTCAACGGACCCTCGTGATTAGCTCAAAAAAAAAAAAACAGAGGACAAAGTTAAGAAAGAAAATTGTTTGACATAAACATAAAATACGATCACTCATCATCTCTAAAATATTCCAGATCAATTTTCAAGAAATCATCATTATCAACATTTAGGGTCATGTTTGCTTCAGGTAAAACATTATCAACATTCAGGATCATGTTTGCTTCAGGCAAACAAGCATGATGTGATTCACCTTTAGGAGCCTTCCCCTTTTTATCCTTCCGCATTCTTTGATATGCCTCAACCAAGTGTTTAGGTGTGCGGCATGTGCGAGACTAATGGCTATCACATCTACACATGTAACAAACTTGCCTTTGATTTATAGTTTGCTGAGTTGAACTTGGTTTTTGTGGAGGAGGTTCAACATTGTTCATGCCCCTTTCATGGCCCTGAACCTGATCAATATTATGATTACCTCGACCTCGACCACCTTTATAAGACCAACTGGTATTTCCTCGACCTTGACCTCTCTCTCTTCCACGTCTACTATCATTTCTGTTAATTATAGCATGTGCTTCAGGCACTGCTTGTGAACCAACTAGCCTTGCATTATGATTTTTCATCAATAGTTGGTTATGTTATTTTGCAACCAATAATGCAAAAATTAGTTTAGAATGAGTAGCATAGTTCTCGCTTTCACATCACGAGTGGCCAAGATTTAAATGCATGGAAAGTTGATAAAGGTCTTTTCTATCAACTTAGCAGAGGCAATGCTCCTCGTGCTTTACAAAGCTTCAATTGTGAGACCATGTGGTGCAGAGCTGAGTTAAATTCCATCACAAATTTAAAATCTTGGAATTGTAAGTTCAACTAATCATATTATGCTTGAGGGAGGGTTATGTTTGTTTGTTGATGAAAACGATCATTCAGGGATTGCCATAAAACAAGCATATCTGTTTTAGTGAGATATTCATTTTCGAAGTCCTGATTGAGGTGGTGGCGGAGGAAAATCAACGCTTTTGGCTTATGGGCAGAGCCGCACGTCCAAAACCGGGACAATAGTTTCAATTTAAGTCGAGAAGGCAGGTGTGAATTTTTAAAGTGATCAAGTCTAAGTCAAGTAATCACCACATTCTAGTACAACAAAGAAATTCCGTCTTTAGTAATATCAAACATTTTTAAAAAGTCTACAATTATTAAATGGAAAATAGATAAATCAAATGTAAATATAGATAATCAGAAATCATCAATACCACTGCTCACTCGGGTGATAAAGCACTTGTAAAGCTTTGATAACGTTGTTGTAAAATAAAGAAAGTGGATGGGGGAGATCGGAGAGAAATATGGATGAGAGAATTGTATTTCTTCGGATACTATTACAAGACGTAAGTGAGGCCCTTTTATAGGCTTTTGATACATGTATCTAGGAAAGCTGAAAAGTCTTTCATAATGGTTATCATAAAGCAATCATAATGACCATTATCTAGGAAAGCTAAAAGGTCCTTTATAATGACCATTATGTACAGGTTCACGAATCTTTCCGGCACATCAGATGAATCACAAACTTCCAAATATATCAAGTGAATGATACACGAATCTTCAAGGTATGTTGGATAATCTTCAAGGTTCATTGGATGAAACATGGACCTTCCCGAGATTGAAGAGTCTCTTCCACATTCATGAATCTATTTAGTAATGTCCATACTTTTATATTTATAACAAGTTACAAATTCTTAATTCCTTTAAATCCCAAAATTTCCAAATTCAAAATTCATAATTTCTAAAATTTTAAATCCTAATTTCCAAAATTCAAATTTCTAGAATTTAATTTGAAAAACCCAAATTTCCTATTTAAAAAATTCAAGTCCAAAATTTCAAATTTCAAATTTCAAATTTCCAAGTTCTTAATTTTCAAAATTCAATTCCCCAATTTCAAATTCCCAATTCTTAAAAAAATTTAAATTTTCTAAATCTCCTAAATCAGAACTCAATTTTTAAAAATTATCTTTTCAAAATAATTTTTTTTAAAGTTCAAATCACATGCTTAATTCTATAACTCCAATAATAATGGAGTCTTGTGGAATTAATTTGTGTGATAAATAAATGGGCTTTGGTGGGGCCAACATCTCATGTATCCTTTACGAATAAATCAACACTTGATTTGTAATCCGATTATCTAATTTAATCATGAATGTTTCTACACTTGTTATCGTACTAACTTGGTTTTCAATTGATAGAGCTCTTGGTTCGTCACTCAGGTACTCATTCCTTTTTCTCGACTTTGTTTCTTTATTTACTATCTGCTCGATTTATTGGTATCTATTGTCGATCAGTCAATTGCCCTATTTACCTTAACTTGATTATTAAAGACCCAATATTTAGGGGCTTAGAAGGGTGCTACGGCTTTTTACCGTACCTTCTCAATAAGTAACCTAACCCCCGAATCTAGACTTTGTTTTCACAAAATTGTTTTTCCTATTAAGAGTCACATTTAGAATTTTCTTTCCTATTTTTTTTTCCTTTAAAAAAAATAAAATAAGTGACAACTCCAAACATTTTTCAAAATGGTTTTTCAAAAATATAAAAACAAGTCTCGCCTTTTAGTGGAAAATGCCCAATAGTCAAAATGCGGTGTCCACAAGCACTTATGCATTATCTTAAGGTGTTTGGATGCATTACTACACAAACACTTATAACAACTGAAATTACTGAAAAGACTATCATAAGCACTTATAAAATTAAAGTGTTTCAATAAATAAGCACTTGTCATAATTTTTTAAAAATTACAAAAACTAAAAACTAAAGAACAAAAAATTTATATATATATCATGAAACCATGATAAAAAATTAAAAATAATGTAAAGATTCACTATATACTGAAAACATTTATCATTCAAATGTAATCTTTAGTACAGAAAATAGCTAATGAACCATTTTCTCCTCTTCACTTTTGTTTCATATGCATCAAAAAGGTTATAAAATTTAAAATATTATAGGTTTTTTTTCTTCATTGAAATCTTAGGGGCGCTTTCTATAAATTGGAACATGATATACCATGAACTCATAGTTATTAAAGGCGCGTCGAAGAACAAATATTGGAAAAATACTATATGTGAGCCCACATATGTTATTAAGTGTTATTATATAGATTTACCCAAAACAACAGTAATCTAATTAATGATTCAATAATTGGTTGAAGCATATAATAAATTATGATATCTTATGTGTAGATACCAGATAGTAAATTCTTGATTTTATGATGGGTGAAATCAGAATATTACTCATTAGGTTTTTCAGGGTTATGGTCCCTTATGTATACATATTATTATGTTCTTTCTAGGCATCTCATCGATAGAGAGAAAACATAGAGGAATCTCGAATATACATATTATACAGGAAGATCCAGAACCCACAATCTTCAACAACTTATGGATTCGGGTATGTTTCCGCATTTATTGCAATACTATTATTATTCTTGATGTTTTGACTTGGATCTTGGGAATATTTTGTTTGGATTAGAAACTTTGTAAATATTGTTGTTCATATATAGATGATTTCGTTTTTAATTTGATTATTTTACAACAAAGGCCTCTTAGGGCCTTGTGGCTTTAGTTTTTTTAAGTGATGCGTATCCTACCTAATATAAATAAAAATTTTATATCTCACTAAATATTGCTTATAGTTTTTAGCTAATAATAAAATACAATAAAGTAAATAACATCAAACATAAAAATCAAGCATCACTAGTGCTTCCACCATCACAAACATTTTCAAAACAAAATAACAAACATCATTAATACTTTCCATCATCATAAAAATTCTAAGTTCCAAAACAAAATAAACATTCATGAATTTGCATCAAATTCTAAATCAAGAAAATCATCATTAATATCATTATTCCCATCATTAATATAATTTTTTTTCTATTTTTTAATTATATGTCAGAAATTTTTTTCCCTATTTTTACATAACGTTTTTCAAAGAATTTACCTATTTTTTACATAATTTTTCAGAATTTGTTTTCTATTTTTTCATTTTTTTTTCTATTTTTACACAATGTTTAAAAATTTTTACCTATTTTTTACATATTTTTTTTTTCAAAAAATTTACTTTTTTTTACATATTTTTTTTCGAAATTTGTTTTCTATTTTTCAGAATTTGTTTTGCTATTTTTTATATCATTTGTTTGAATGACAATTTTGTCACTAAGATGATCGATTTTTAGGTTTATGTATAAGATGTTTTAAGTTTTTTTTGATAAATTTCTCCATGAAGCATATTGAAATATGCTACAATGGGCTTTTAGGAGGCTCATAAGTAATTTTTTTAAGCTCTTCCAGATGCCTATAATTTATATCAAAAGTATGTATGTGAGAAGATAAGCTCAAATAAGCTATAAATAAGCTCTCCCAAATGCACCCATGGTGTTGAGAGAACCGAAACCCACATGGCAGTCTTCCTAGGGTGTTATTTTTTGCAATAAAACACTTTTTGAAAACCTTTTTCCTTTTGAGAGAAAAATAATTTTATTGATTCAAATTAGCAATACATCAATAGTAACATGGAATCATAATTGTTAAAAACCATAGAGGATGAAAAAAAATCATAAATAATGAAACAACATCAAGGTTAATAACATAATGAATCAACTCAAAACTTATGCATTTGATACTTGAGCATACACATTTGATATTACTATTGTGACTAGGAACATTCATAACCCACCCGCAACATATTGACAAACTATTTCGATTTGATTTTGTTATCTCTTATCGATATACTGTCACTAATCAAGCGTTGATGTTACACAAATGTAAACATCGATGATGAAAGTCCAAAAATGCAGCTAAATTGGGTATACAACATACAATCGATATAATCGCACTAAGACCATTACTAACCACATGCCGCAGACCAAACGACGATAACCATAGGCGCACTCACACCACACCACACGCATACCAAGGCAACACTAAATCATAAAAAACAAATGAAATCCTAGATTTGTGTGGAATAATCATTTATTGAGAAAAAAAATATGATGGAATGAGCTACAGAGGGATGTTTTAGAAGAAAAGGCTAATAGAGAAAAAATTGAGATTAGAAAATAAGGCTAGGGTTTCTAAATTATGCAATTTTGTAATAGGAATAAATTTGTATATTTTATAAACACTTTTTGAAAACCTGAATTACTTAAAAACATTTCAAAAGGCCAACGGAAAAAATATTATTTATTTTTCATTTTAAAATTTACAAAATTATATAATACAAACAGGGTACTATGCAATTTTGTAATAGGAACAACTCCCGAACATTATAAACACTTTAAACTCCGAGTTAATAAAACATTTCAAAGGCCAAATCAAAAAAGCCTTTATTTTAATTTATTTTAAAATTACAAAATATGAGCACGCAATATAAAATTTATCACACAGTTGTCCAAACAAGGTATAAACTTGTAGCACACTCATAAAAATTCTTGAAACTATCAAAAAGAATAAAAGACAAAAATTTATGCATATTTTTATGTGGACTTTTTACAAGCAACTTGCATTTGATATTCTTTTATCGAAAATCATCATTTTTAACATTTGTTTTAGGGTTTGATTTTTATAATAAACTGCATGCCTTGTAATAAATTTTTTTTTTCAATAATATAATATTATTAACATGTTGAGAAACAAATGATATTATAACCTTATTTGATTCAGCTGATAGTTGGTAACTAGTAGTTGATTATAAACTATTGCATGGTAAAATAGCTGATAGTTGATTAAAGGTAAATTTACCTATATAAACATGATAAAGAGATATAAAAATAATGAACATATATAACAGTGATATCTGATGTTGAGTTGATAGCTAATACAAAATCTCACCCGTAAAACTGATAAATGTACACAAGTAAAGACCTGGGCAGGATTTCAGCAAATTTGTTTATGGAAAATAATTTAAGACCACACCCCATATAAGTTAAAAGAATATTTATTTTCTATTTATAACTCCAGAATTTGTTCATCTTTTGTTCGATTTCAGTTCCCCTATATTTTAATCAGACCAAAACTGATAGTGCCTAAAAATCAGCCCACAAGCCTCGTCGCTAGCACTTCAGTGTGGACTGCTGGTGGTGTTTTCCCACAACCCGAACTCACCCATAACGATGTCCTGACCCCGGCTCGGGGCCTAGGCCTAAAACCAAGCCCAAAGGCAGATCCAACCAAACACTATGAAATCCGCTATGGATCGCCCAGGATGGTTTTAAGAAAGGAAAGGTACCCATATTCGTGATCTCGATACCATTAAAGAAAACATAATCCCCTCACAGACACAGCCTAATTATCCTCCAAATATTCAGCCTAAGAATAAGTGAAGAAAAGATCCCCCCACCAATGCCGGGGAGTGACGCCGCATCACCACCTTCAATAGCGAGAAAGTCATCATGATCATCCACTATAAATATCGAGCAACCCCACCACCAAAAGGTGCGCAATCATAACGCCATCAAGAGTTGAATTCTTCCATTTCCGTAAGAAAGAAATCGACTTAGGCATCGGAGAGCAGGCAAGTGCACCCTCGCCGAACCATCCGTTCATTACAGGTTGAAGGTTATTTCCATTAATCCGTGCCTTAATGCATCGACCCACACTCCTACAGCTCTAAATTTCAAGATCACAGTAAAAACACCATCGGGCCATGCGCCACGCCGCTGGAACGCGATTGCCTTTACAAATAAATGTTGATTTCTCAAATGCATCAGCGGAAGTCGACTAAACCCGAGTGAGTCACGCCGAATCCTAGAGACAAGACCATGAGGGAGCGACGCCGACGCCAGACCGGAGATGCTCCTGTCTCCACGCCATAGCGAATGAGATGGAGGCTCTTCGTCTCACAATCAATACAAGCCGAGGAGCTCGGGTCGAACTCAATGCACTGGTACCGATCACGTGGTGGACAATAGCTCCATGGAGGCCAGCAATACCACACCATGAGGTGAATGTAATGTCACCCTGGGCGCCCCTCGAGATCTCTGACTAAGAGGAGAAAATAGCTCCACTGCAGGGCATGATCCCAACGCACTCTTAAAACAATCAAAACGGCGAACGCTGACAAAGGACGACTACGGTGAAGGCCGGGCCGACCGACATCGTAGGGAAAAGAGAGGAATGATTCGTATGAAGTGCCTGATATTCAACAAAGCTCAAACCACAGCTGAAAGAGGCGTAAGAGTTCGAGCCCAATCTCCATGGACGTTTCAGTGCAAATGTAAATCGAATCACTGGCTATGCATCGAGGTGTTACACTTCCCTCTCCCAACAAAGTTCGAATGCCACGACGTGCTTCGATGGAATTGAAGACCTGCACCACCTCAACACCTTACAAGAACCGATGGAGCCGCATGGACACAAGACCCCAAAAGTGAGATGCGTGAGTTTTTGCTAGCGACCCGAAAAGTCTCTGGCCAGACAGGTTCAACAGTTCCCGCAGTTCCTTAGTCTCATCCTCATGAACTCTATCGCTCGCGGTGTCCCACTTCATCTGGAGAGCTCCCCGAACGCACCTAAGCCGAGATACCACCGGGCCGATCACTAGCAAGGCCCTCAAGAAAACCTGAGGTCCTACGTCCAGAGGTTCGACTCGGAGTCACTAAGGGTGGACATCCCGGATAAAAAATTCGCCATCACCGCCTTTATAGCCGGGCTAGGCATACAATCCAAAGACCTAATGTTCTCCATCTCGAAGAACCCTAAGGCAAGCATGGCCGAGGTGCTCGCTAAAGCCGAAAAGTGGCATCAATGGCGAGGGAGGTCTATGTTTATGGGGAAAGCCTTTCCACGAAAGGAGAAAAGCAAGGATGAGAAAAAACGTGACCAAAGCCCTAGAAGATGAAGAGACAGAGACAGGTCCCCATGGAGGGGCAGGGAAGACAAAGATTGATCTCCGAAGAGACAGGTAACGTCAAGGACCGCCTGGTTCCACCCCAGCCGAAGGTGTACTCGGCAGATTCACCGCAGTTAGTCACCCCCTAACTACCCTGTGATCTCGAAGTCCTATGAGGTACAACATGAGAAGTTTTTAAGATGGCCATCTCAAATGAAAACGGACCCAACCAATAGAGACATGACCAAGTATTGCGACTTCCATAGAGATCACGGACATCGGACAGATGATTGTATTCAATTGAAGAAAGAAATCGAATTCCTAATCCGATGTGGACATATCCGCCATTACATGGCTCCCAAGATCTAACCGTGCACCTCCCACCACTCGTCAATCGGCCCGTGCTCGCATCATCAAACCCAGAGAGATCACCGTGATTTCCGAGGGGTCTCATCTGGAGGGGAGTCCGGGGCCTACCAGGAAGGCCCACCTATAATGCCAGCCTTTAAATCGTGGAGACACTAGGAGGTGCGTGTCAGGTCCGGGCTCCTCGTTGGAGCACTTCACCATAACCTTCTCGTGACACCGAAGGCTGCCAACACCCCAACGATGATCCACTGGTAATAAGGGTTGTCATGGCCAACAAAATAGTCCACAGAGTCCTAATTGACAACGGAAGCTCGGCCGACATCATCTTCGCGTCGGCATTTGAAAAAATGGGCATCAAAAGAGAGAAGCTGGAACCGGTAAACGCCCACTTAAGGGGATTCTCCGAAGAGAGAGTACTGCCTCATGGGTCAGTACAACTAGTGGTGACTCTAGGAGACCCCCCAGTCAGGCGACAACGACAACAAAATTCCTCATCAGGAGGCCCCCGCTAAAGGCGCAGGAGCACATGTTAATACAAGCAGGCCTCCTCAATGCCGTAGCGTCATCCTCCACGCCATCATACGGGCCGCCAAAATTCCCTACAAAAACAGTAGGTGCGCCTCGGGAGACGAAGTGACAGCCCGAGTGCTACTTCGGGTGTCAATGAAGGTAAAGCGCTGACGCCCACGCGGATGAGCTCGATATGAGAAACGAACTGGACACTCGACCAACATCCTCAGAAGAGCTGGAACCAGTGCAACTTGACGACCAGTCGGAACACCTCGCCTACATCGGATCCAAGCTCACCGAAGACGTCAGAGACCCTCTCATCCACTTCTTAAAATAGAATGTGGAAGTATTCGCTTGGAAACAAGAGGACATGGGAGGAATTGACCAAGCAGTCATCACCCACAAACTAAATGTCAGCCCCTCCTTAAAACCTATCAAATAAAAAAAAAGAAGCTTCGCCCCAGAGAGACAAAAAATGATCAACGAAGATTACCCCGACTGGATGGCTAACGTGGTTCTTGTCAAAAAGGCAAATGGCGACTCTACATTGACTTTACTGACATCAATCGAGCATGCCCAAAAGACAGTTTTCCCCTACCTCCGATTGACCTTATAGTAGATGCCACCTCTAGCCACGAGCTCCTTAGCTTCATGGACGCTTTCTCGGGCTACAACCAGATCAAGATGGATCCCAATGACCAGGAGAAGACCTCCTTCAGACGACAGGGATCGACATATCGCTATCAGGTGATGCCTTGGGTTGAAAAACGCAGGAGCCACTTATCTCTATAAACAAGATGTTCCAGAAACAGATTAGCACATCCATGGAGGTGTATATAGACGACATGCTAGTGAAGTCAATCAAGGCAGGGCTCTACGTCCACCATCTGGTCAAGGCGCCTAAGTCCCGGGCGAATATAAGATGAAGCAAACCCCAACTATGTGCTGAGTCTCTACAGGAAGTTCCCGTTTCATAGCTCAACAAATAAGGAATAGAGGCCAATCTAGACAAAATAAGAGTTGTGCTCGACATGCGACCACACTTAAACACTAAAGAAGTTCGCGCCCGGGCCGGAGAGAATAGCCGCACCAGTCGCTTGGTCCGTGACTGCTTTACAAGTGTCACTCTTCTTTCAAATTCTAAAAAGGCCTCTTACCGGGATGCCCAATGAGGAGGAGTTCACAAAGATCAAAACATACTTGAGCTCCCCCCCTATTCTGGTAAGCCCCTCCGAGGGAGAACTCCTCACGCTCTACTTAGCGGTTTTCGATTTCTCGACTAGTGCCACCCTGGTCAGAGAACGGAACAGAACACAGCAACCGTTCTATTACTATAGCCGAGCTCTAAGAGGAGCAGAGGAAAGGTACCCGAAGATGGAAAAGCTCGTTCTAGCATTGGTAACTACCGCCAGAAGACTTCAGCCGTACTTCCAAGCCCACACTATCGAAATTCCAACATAACACCTGATGAAGCAAATATCAGACAGCGTAAACCTGAAGACTGGTGAATAAATGCTTAGCCGAGTGAGTTCGACATTAGGTACAAGCCAAGAACAACGATCAAAGGGCAAATTTTAGCAGATTTCATCATGGAATTCACCTTGACAGAGCCCACTGAAACCGCCTTAACTGCGATCCACCTCCCCTCCGAGGCCTGGTCTCGCATGAGGTCGCCAATGCCCACGAGCGGAGCAAAGCTTGATTCTGACCTCCCTAGATGGGATCGACGTGGAATATGCCCCCGATTCAGACCTGTGCCCTACCAACGGGGTCGAATATGAAGCCACATTATTGAACTAAACTCGCCCACTCTAAGGTGGAGGCCGATCAATCGAGGTATGCACGATTCCCATTGGTGGTGAAACGTATAGAGGACTAATTATAGTTTAAAGGCTAAAAGATGATCCGTTATCTCAAAAAGGTATGCGAGTTGCTCAAAAAATTCGTACTGATCCAGATCAGACACAACCCAAGGGCGGATAATTCATGGGCGGACGCCCTAGCTAAGCTAGCAACAACGGCGCAAGAAGATTTGGACAGACGGGTTCCGGTCGAGCACCTCATGGAACCTTCAGTATACATCAATAGTGATGAGGCCCTCTTAATAATGACCGCGCCGAGCTGGATGGATCCCATTTGGGACTACTTATTGAACGGGATATTGCCAAGCGATCCGAAAGAAGCATCTAAACTAAGAGCAAGGTCAACCATATTTGCTCTTTTGCAGGGGAACCTTTATAAACGGGGCTTTCTGCATCCCTCCTCAAATGCATAGGAGAGGAAGATGCCAACTACGTATTGAGAGAGGTGCACGAAGGCATTTGTGGCAACCATATCGGAGCTCGGGCCTTGGCAAGAAAAACCCTTAGGCAAGGGTATTATTGGCCCACGATGCTCAAAGACGCCACATAACTAGTTAGAAAGTGCAGAACCTATCAAGATCATGCCAAGATCTCTCATCGCCCAGCCGAGCCACTGACCTCGTTTATAAGTCCCTAGCCTTTTCAACAGTGGGGTTTAGACATACTCGAGCCCCTACCTAAATGGGCTGAGGTCGAGCCATTGGTTGAGGCCGAGCCATTGGCGATAATCACAGAGCAAAAAGTGCGCAACTTCGTTTGGTAGTCCATAATCTGTAGGTTCGGAATCCCAAAAGCATTGATATCTGATAATGGAAAACAGTTCGACTACCAGAGATTCAAAAGCTTTTGCGCCGAGCTCGGGATCAAGAATTACTATTCGTCCCCGCCATCCGTAGTCTGGGGACAAGGTAAGTCACATAAGGATCTCAAGGAAGCATTGAAGACTAAGTTGGAAGACCATAAGGGAAAATGGGTGGAATAATTCTAGAGGTACTATGGGCGTACAGAACTACACGCAAGTCTGCAACTCGAGAAACTCCATTTGCCTTAGAATTTGCACCAATAAGGTAAGTCTCTGCATTGAGGTCAGCCTGTCATCTAGTGGTCAAGTTCGCAATGTTTAGCGCAACAGGACTTTTCTGCCCAAATCCACCTGGCAGTTTAGAGCAAGCTCTGAAACGCGACGAGAACTACCAATGAAAAATAGTATGATACTATAATTGGAAGGTCAGACCTAATAGTTTCAAGCCCGGAAACCTAGTACTCAAGAAACTCCTACCAGCAAGGAAGGACCCTACTCAAGGGAAACTGGGACCCAATTGGGAAGGACCTTATATCGTATCACGGGTAATCCGTCCTGGTGACTATGAGCTCCAAACGGAGGAGGGAGAGACCCTGCAACACTCTTGGAAACAGCACCCTGCTGCACTCCCTAAATCTCCAATTATACTTATTAATAAAACACAACAGTTCTACTTCCGCTCGAATAACAGTTTTTGCTTAATTTTGGTCCACTAACTTTCGTAAATCGTAAAGAGTTACAAGGAGGCTGGATAGTCGTAAACCTATGACTCTGCAGCCCGGGAGTATATATATATATATATATATAAATCGTATTAAGCACATTGCTTTCCAAAAGACTGTACTTTATTGAGCAAATATCTCAGAAAATTACACATGTACTTACTTCACATCTTAGAAAATTACAATCAGCAAAGTCGTTCTCTACATGTCATAAAATTACAATCAGCAAAGCCGCTCTCTACATCTCAAAAAATTACAATCAGGAAAGTCGTTCTCTACATCTCAAAAAATTACAATCGACAAACACCCAATCAAGGCGAAAACCAAAAGAAAGAGAAAAAGAAAAAGAAGGAGAAGGAGAAAAGAGGGGAGGAGAGGTGAGAGCATGAACGGGTCAGAAGACCAAAGCACGCCGCCTCCGCCGGGACCCCCACCTAACCATCGAATGGTAAGGCTAGGGAACAACGCAAATCCCACAACTAGCGGGACTATGGAATAATGGAACCCCTACAAATGACAGAACAACGAAACCAAGCAATGGCCTACAACAACCAAACAGACTTCGTGCAATGGCGATCAAATCCTGAAGCTTCATCATGTATGAACTCCGACATTGTCGAAGAGAAAAAGGAATTTGAGAGTAGAGTATAACACAAACCATCGAAGAAAGGCGACTATTTATAAAGAAACCTAGGCGTCAAAGCCTGGTAGCTTGTTCCGATTTCTCCAGACCCGTATTGAAATCGACGCCGCTTCCTGGGTGAAGAATGACAAAAGAGCCACTGAATACTCGTGGTTCTCGTGTCGTACATCAAGGAACAAGCAGCTCGGGCCCAAAGGGAGCATTACACAGCTCAAACTTCAAAAGGAATCCGCAGCTTAGTCCAGTGAGACACGGAGCTCTGCACCAAGGAACAAGCAGCACAAATTCAAAGGAGAGACTGAGGCTCGACTCAAGGAATCCCAATATCCAAAGGAGACAATTAAGCCCGGGATCAAGGAATCTTGCAACAACTCAAATGGAGACACGAGCTCAAAGTTTGAAGGAATCCCACTCATCTGAAGGAGACACAGAGCTTAGACTCAAGGAATCTCCGCAGCCTCAAATTAAAGGGAGACAAATAAAGCTCAAACTCTGTTGAACTTACACCAAATTAAAGGACACATGGCAGAGCCAGAATTTCCTCAATGAATCAAAACAAATTCAAAGGAGACACGGTTCGGGATTCAAAGGAATCCTGCATCTCAGTCCAAAGGAGACACAGAGCTCAGACTTCGAAGGAATCCTATAGCTCAATCCAAAGGAGACACGAAGCTCAGACTAAAGAACCACGTAGGGTCAACCAGAGCCCAGAGCTTAGATACTCAAGAACCACGCTTCAAGAAAAGAGCCACATAGCTCACCAGAGCCCGGAGCTCGGATAACTAAGAGCCAATGGCCTGTAAAAAGATTACAGCCTACCCACAGGGACACGGCCTCGCACTTCAAAGGAACCAAGCTGCTCATCAAGGAGGATTAGCACCCAAATAGTGCTATTTAGTTATTGATATTACAGGTTTTGAGCACTTTAAGTTGTGCTAATCAACTTGGAATAACTCAATTGATACACCCAAGGGTCCCAACTATGCTACTAATCATATTTCAGGATATTTTTGTAGTTTTGGGTAAAGCCAATTGTACCCACTTTCAAGCCAATTCAAATATGGAACTGAGCTGAGCTCAAAGCCTGATTGAACAAAGTGTGATATAATTGAGCTAAATACGAGGAGAGTGAGAATTGCGTAAAATTCCTTATGTGATTGCGAATCTTTTTCGTGTGTCAAATTTTTGTATGCAATTTCGCATGCTGCGAAATTTTTGTATGCAATTTCGCAACATGCGAAATTTTCGCAGTCTCCCCTGTTTTGTTGTATTAACCACTTTTGACCACTTTTTGTGGCTTTTTACCAAAATTCCCTTAATGTAATTTTTGTTCTTTCATACATTTATGTAAATTTTGACTCTGAGCAATTATGGTTAAGCCTTCACTAAGCTCATGTAAATGAAGTTAGCTTTTAATTTACCAATAAAGCATACAAAGCTGCACCCTTCCCACCTCTTCAACTTCCTCTACTTTCTCTCCTTTCGTATTTTCTTCACTTGCCAAACACCCCTTGGTGATGAAAACTCAAGGGATGCTTCTACAAATCTCCCTCATCCTGAAGAGGAGACCACTGTTAAAGGTTGAGGTAGTACATCATCTCTTCACAGATAATCTGCATCTATATTCATTTAGGTTTCGTATTCTCAGTGGGCTTAAATCCCGTGATGTACCCTAAGTGATTATTACTGGGCAAAACTCTCAAGGCTCGTTGATACTTATTGCTAGATCCACCGATGCTCAATTAGTTGCCATTTATTAGCTCCGCAGCTAGATCCAAATGATGGTTTAACCGCTGAAACATTAATGGGTCATAAATGCTGTATACTAAGAAGGAAACTCTTAGGGTTCAGTTTTTATAGCTAAACCTAGATCCGGCTTAGGAAATGACTATAGGTCATCCTCCCCAGCGCGAGGAAAAGGACTCGAGGACACTACAATTACCATAGAACTCAAGCCCACAAAGGGGTCTCGAAACTTCAAGAGTTCTTTACACGTTATTCCTCCGCAGCTTATAGTTTTACCAAACATCAACCTCAATCGTTTACTCAAAACCCCAAATCCAAAGGGGAAACACCAATTTCAATCAACGGTGACTCATTTAGCATGAAGAAAACCCATCCCTGAGTTCAACCTTAGGCCACTATACTGCAGTAGCTCTGCTACGGCAATAGGAATCCTAGGATACAAAATTTGTTGATTTCGGTGCACCTATTGTCACATGAATCAAGGGGACACGGAGCTCAGACTTCGAAGGAACCATGTAGCTCAGTCCACAGGAGACATAGAGCTCAAACTTCGAAAGAGCCAGGCAACTCGACCATCAAAGGGCCGCGTGGCCCCCCTTGTAGCAAGAATCATAGAGTTCAGTCCATTCGGAAGCCATAAAAAAAAAAAAAGAAAAAGCAAAAAACTTAGAGAGCACGAATATGCGAATCAATGTTTTAATAAAGGTCAAAATCTTCATTACAAGGGCCAAAGGCTACCAAAACGAAGAAGAATGATAGGAAAAATCCTAAGTATTGGAAGGCGAAGGTCGGGCAGCCTCGACCTCAGGATCACTAGGAAGGAAACTTGTTAGGGTACCGAGGGCACCCTACTATCTTCCCCATCGCACCGCATTCCCATCTCGTCCTCGCTGGAAGGGGAAAATCAAAGCACAACCCGGGAAGACCTTGTAGCCTTAGCTTCGAAAAGAGAGCCAACCGCAGGCCTATATGTGCATGCTTCATCCCCACCCTGAAGGCTCACCCTCTCTTCTCGAGCCATCAAGTCTTGCTTACCTCGAGGTCATCACAAAGCCCACAGATTCGCCGTTCAGATGGCCCCACCATGCCTGGGCCTCGTGGACCCTTGAAGACTTAGTTGGTCGTGGTCTCGAGACGCAGCCATCCCTAACCGCTGGTGCCCTTCCTTATGTCCGCTCACGGCCCAAATCCCTTGACAACCCGCAGCTCTCCCCTCGGGCGATCTTCAGCCTCCCTCCGCGACCGGGCACCATTCGACCATCCAGCTCAGAAGCGCAGCCCTCGCCATCCCGAGCCTTCTTCTTATGTTCCTCAGCTTGCAGTTTTGTCCTCATGGTATGCTTCAGGTCGGATCTATGCATCGCTACATCCTCGCCGTACAGTGCAGACTGAGTCACAGGGTCACCTCCGAGGTCGTGGAGGCGACCACTTTATACGCCCACCGCCCGGCAGATCCCTCAGAAAGACAAGCCCTCTTCGCTAGGCTATTCACATAGGTAGCCACTTACTGAAACAAGACAAAGGTAAGGGCAAATCGAAATCAAAGATAAGACAAGAAATGTGTTGCCTAATACTACTGGCATGCCTCCCTGAAACGACAACATTCTACCGTATTACGGCGCACGCCTCCGAGATCAATCTCGTAGAATGGAAAACACAACCCCGACGACAAGCTCTAAATTGGCAAACAATGAGTCCTCTTCCCCTTCGGTTCCAAAGCAACCTCTCCCCTTGTCCTCTGGCGCCGTAGGAGGACGCTTGAAGTCCTGCGCCAGGGGACTTCAAATCGTAAATAGGCGCACGTGCCAGCAGGAAGCCTCGCACCCTCCCCGAGGAGATTCCCCGACCCGCCACTCCAGATTGACTTCGGCCACGGATGGAGGCGACTAACCCTTTAAGTGGAACTTTGGTCGATCTAATTTCACCCTGGGAAGACTCGACGGTGGAGAAGGCGCCCTAACTCCTGACCCACCCCGAACCGCCTGTGTCGCTCTCGAGGAGCCCCGAGCCTCACGACAACGCCCTCTTCTTTCTTTCCAACGACCACTTTGAGCCTAGAGCTCTTCCCGAGTGGGTCTCACGACTGAGGGCCCCTCACGAGAAGTCTTCATGACAAAGGGCAAAGAGGGCCTCGAAGCCAGGGCCCGAGAAGGAGACACGCCAGAAGGCCCGAGAATGTTCGACCTGGTTAGCTCAAAGTACACCCGCGGGTGGCACTTCGCCAACTTCCGCTTCATCTCCTCATCCTCGGGGTTGAGGCCGGGGCGAATACCTGAAGACAGCACAACCAAAGCAAAGTTAGAAAACACCTCATCACTTTAGTAAGATAAACCCAATTAAACGCAAAACGGAAGCTCACGGAGGGTTCTCGTGGCATCTGCACGGGTCGGAATGCTGCGTGTCTCTCACACCGGATTGTATTCCTAATTACGACCACCCATAAAAAATACCTTTCTTTCCAATGTTTGTGGGAAGACAGGAGATCCGAAATAATCAGCTTGGCATTTGAGCATTTGGCAATGTACAGAAAGCCCTCCGAGGACTCCTTCACGCTAAAGAAGTCTAAGAGCAACGCAATGCTAGGTACCTTGAGACCTTTATCCCTGAAGACGACCAACAACCCGACTAGAATGCCCTAGAAGTTGGGAGAAAGTTAGGTCGGACAGACGTTAAAATGCTACAAGACGCTTTTGATAAAGGGATGCCGAGGGAAGCGGAGGCCATTCTCGAAGGCCGCCTCGAAGAAGCAAACCTTCTTCGACACTTAAACGATGTATGAAGTGAGAAAGTCAGGGCACCAATCCTAAACATCGAAGGGAGGATTACAGCGAGAGGCAAAATTATGTCCAAAAGAGGGTTTCGACGACAGCCCAAAACTTTTGATAGATTCAGACAAACACTTGGCAGGCGTGAGCCACCAGGATACCCCGATCTCATCGACCCCACCGCCCTCGCCATGATGTGAGAAAGGGGACCCGCTGTGGCGGATTCCCCGATCGCGACAATAGCAGGACGATCCGACCCTCCTCCGACCGTCAAGTCCGATCCCCAAGAGGAACTACCTTAGCGCATACCGTAAGGACGCACCGCTCAGAGGAGGTACGCGCATGGATCAGTAAGTGAAAGGGGAAAGCTAATCAATGGATCAAAAGGTAAATTTCGCCTAAAAGGGAAAGAAGAGACAAACAATGACCACTAGGACCCAATGAACTCTAGAACAAAACAAAGCGGTAAACAGAGAAAAAGAAGAAAGACGCATCAAACCGTGTGATGTGGACACAAGAAACAACTCCGAGCTAGACAGAACAATAGAAATCACCTAGAACTGTCCTACATGATAATCCGAAAAGTTCGAGAAAGCAAAAAATCCGAGGCCACAGAGAAAGAGGGTTGAAGAACAGAGGAAAACTAATAAGAAGGATTAAAGAACAAGGAGAATACAGTTCGAGTAACTACGAGACGCTTCAAAAAACACTGGGAATGTCAACCGAAACGAGCGCGAAAGTCTAGAGAAGCCATCATTATCACAATACAATTGACGGTAACAAGCCTAGACCAACAAACCCTGTCTAGCCACATGGAACTTGCTGCTCGGTCCAAGAAACGATTCAGCCCTTGCCCAAGCTCACTTCGGCAAAGGGCTAGGGGGCAATTGATAGTGCCTAAAAAGCATCCCATAGGCCTAGAACACAAGCCTAGGGAACGGGCCTTGAAGCGGATTGGAATCCTCCAGGGGGACGGTAGAAAAGCCTCAATGGGGAACTCGGCCCATGACGATGTCCTCGACCCCCCAAGGCTTTGGCCTGTGGTCGAAAAACTAAGCCTGCCAGTAACGAACCGATGACGAGGGAAACTGCTGGATCATCTCATGAGCCGTAAGAAAGGAAAACACTCCATATTCGTGATCCGATACCCATTAAGGAAAGAAGGATCCCCCATGATTATGACCTTCTAATTATCCTCCAAATATTCAGTCGGCGATAAGGAAAAAAAGATCCCCAACCCAATGGGGAGGACGTCGTATCACCATCCAATAAGGAAAGTCATCATGATCATCCACTATAAATATCGAGCAACCCCACCAACAAAAGGTACGTAATCATAACACCATCAAGAGTTGAATTCTTCCCTTTCCGTAAGAAAGAAACTGACTTAAGAACAAGAGTTTATTAGTGCACCGACCGAATCCATCCGTTCATTGCAGGTCGTGTGTTATTCTCGCCGATCCAATCCCATCGATCGACCTCGCACTCCCACAGTCTGTTCTCAAAGATTTATAAAAAGCACCATAAAAAACAATTAATAAAAACTAAAGTACATTAAAAACTCTAATCACATATCCAACAAATTGTTTTTTTAAATAATCATAGATCTATTATTATTATTATTATTATTATTATTATTATTATTATTATTATAATGTTACATATTAATAATTGTAATTATTAAGCACAGTTTATTAAATATATAATTTATGATAAATAAAATGAATTGTAATATATAAGTTTTCATCTGCTTTTATTTCGTGGCAATATATTTATAAATCATGTCATATAAAAATTATTTTATAGCATTTATTTTGAGTTATGATTTTATCATATTAAATAACTAAAAATAAAATTTAAAAATTAATATCAAATTAAAAAGAAAATTTGAATATGTATAATTATCACAAATAAATCAAAACAAATTTTTATTTAAAATATTTATCTGTACAAAAAATAATTAAGGATAACATTTCAAAGATAAACTTAATGATAAAATTATTGAATAAAATATTATCTCAAAATTATGAAAATAATTAGGTAACATAAATAGTTTATAAAAATAAAGTTTCATTGAGAATATAATTTTTTTTTAAAATATATTTATAAATTTTAAAAACATAATTTGTATATATATTGTTTTTGAATACTTAACTATTTTCTATTCTTAGGTAATCATTTTTGACATAAATAAAAAAATAAAAAAAGTTAAAAAACAATCTAAAAACATCTTTTTTATTAGTAAAAGTAGAACATATAAAATAATTTTTTTATTATCAAACAATATTTTTCTATTTTTATTTTTCAGAATAAAATTATTATTCAAAACAATTACCAAATAGGTAATACTAATTATAAAAAAATTGCGAAACTAATTTTTCTAACAAATTTTTTTTTTCTGTATAACCAATTTCAAAACTATAACCAATTTCTTAAAAGATTTATGTAAATAAGGGAAGAATGATCAAAATGGAAAAGGTGATATTTTTACAGAAGCGTTTCAGAAAAAGCTACAATATGTAGCTTTTTCAAATTAGGAGCTTTTTAGTCTTAATCAACTATCAGTAGTTGATTAGGTGTCTTTACCAAGCACCCTACAAGAGCTGATTTGAAGTGAATAGCTATCAGCTTCTTATAGCTCCCCCAATCAACTCAACCAAGCAGGGCCTATATTTTAAGTGCAAAAACGTTAAATATTTGATTGAGAAAAAGTCATATACAAATAATCTAAGATAAATACTTCTAACTAGCTTCCTTTTCTCTCAACTTTTTCTCTATTAATCTCATTTCTTTAAGAAAGGAGGTGGTGATTTTTAGGTCATTCTTGGCCTGAAATCACAAATCTACATCTCTTTCCATATATTTTTTTTCTCAATAAAGTGGTTATTTCACGCATTTAGGTTTTTTTTTTTTTTTTCGTGATTTAGTCATCGCCTTGGTGCACGTGTGATTGTCATCGCCTTTGTGCGCATGTGGTTGTCGTTGTCTTGGTGCGATAGGTGGTTGTGACATCTCAGTACAACGTTTTGGTTTTCTTCATCGTGATGCAGCATTTATCTGTATTTGAGCGATTCAGACAACCAAAGTATATACGATTAGATACTAGAGATCAAATTTATGGTCGTTAATATGTTACAGAACTGAAGTCATAGATATTTTAGTTACAATAGTAATATTAAATGTGTAGGCTCAACTATTAAATGTATAAGCTTTGAGTCGATTCATGTATTGTTAGTTTGAATCAATGAAATTATTTTTCTCTTCAAAAAAAAGATAAACACTTCTCAATTGTTTTTAGAAGTTATATTTTAATTCCAAAAATGAAGACCACCCATGTGATTAAAAAAAGTACAAGGGAAGGAAAATAAAGAAAAAGAAAAGGGAAAATAAAATAGAAAAAGAAAATAAAGAAAAAATAAAACAAAATAAAAGGCAAAAGAAAATAAAAAATTAATATAACCTTCCTAAATTATTTTCAGAATTCATTTCACTTAAATTTTTTTTCTACTATAGAGACTAAATAATTTTGGAATACATAAATTTTTTACTAAATTAAATATGATTTTTTATGAGAAAACCATTTTACTTAACACTTTATAGAAACGAAACAAAGTTGTATTTTTCATTAAATGACGATACTCATTTTTTTATTTTGAAAATCTGATTTTTGAAACGGTTTAGAGTGATCATTTATCTTTGTTTTATTCCAAAAGAGGAAATAAAAAAGAAAAAAGAAAAAGAGAATACTAAATGAAATCATAAAATAGAAGCGAGAAGGAAAATTAAATGAAAAAGGCATACCAAGCAAATAAGCAGAAGTGATTTCATTAAACAAAAATTAACACATATTGACAAGTATAAATATGAAAATACTTGATGCTTATATGTCAATAGCAAGGTAGAATCTCACAAGTAAAGCAATTGAGGTCATTGATCAATAAACAGAATCAAGATGTCAGGCTCTCACAAAATCCCATTTATTTGCTTATGAATTAATTCCACAAACTTCCATTTTTATGAAACCATATAACTAATCAGGGAGGGTTATTTTTAAAATAAGAAAATCGGTTTCATCAATAAAAAAAAAAAAAAAAAAAAAAAAAAAGTGACAATGTTTTTTTTTAACAAGTGGCAATATTTTAAGGAAGAGATTTGATGAGAATAATAGTAATAATTGTGACGCTCTAATTTCCAGGGGTCTTTTTTTTTATTGTTTATTTTTTACTATTTTGGGTCCCATTGGACTGGAAACAAAAATTTGGAAACCCGGTGTGAACAGTGTCCATGAATAGTGCTCAAACAGTGCACTGTTAGCCACTGTGAGAAGTCGGTTGCGACAGATAATCATTTGTCACGACAGAACAACTATATCGTGTGCGGCTTTTATCGTGTGTCGCGTGCCGGGCATGTCATTTGCTGCATGCCTTCTGTCGCTCACGGCGGGCGTCTTTGTTATTACCGCGATGAGAGCCTGCATCGCGCACGTTGTGCCTTATTGGGACAAGCTTGCCACTTTGCGCAATGTCTGTAAAACCCGAGAAAATTAAAATTTTCTGAAAAGGGGTATAACGGTAATTTTGGTCAAATTTTGGAATTTTTCTAGATCTCGGATGACGAAACATACTTCACTTTTGGAATCGTCTCGCGAAATCTAGCTACCACGTCGAATTTCGTCGGGTCAGGAACGGTCGAATTTCATGTTTTCGAGGCACGAGAGTGGCTGGCGTATTGACATGTGGCCCCGGTGTTAGTGGCTCACATTGAGCCACGTGTCAAGCTATGAGCAAGTCAAACAATGAGAGCTCAAGTGGGACCCATGCGGACATGTGGCAAACCATGAGTGGAAAGAAATTTACTATTAAGGATAAAGTAGATAAGGGTAATCCTAAGGGCCAATAAGGATTGGACATGTGGCATGAGAGGACAAGTTCTCTTGACACCATCTTGACCAAATTGGTTGGGAGAAGAGAAGGGGAGAGGGGGGAACGGAAATTGAGAGAGGAGAGAAGGAAGAAGAAGAGAGTTTTAGAAAGAGAAGCTCTCACTTCTCTCTAGATTTCCCGGCAATCGGACCAACGGTTTCCGACGGAGCAAGAGGAAAAGAGCTTCCTCGTGACAAGAGCTACAAGTAGAGACCGGAAACAAGGAGTTTCAACAAACTCCGAGAGGTAGGGGTCTTCTTCTACTTGGATATTCTTTGTCTAAAAAGCCATGAAATGGTTTTGGGTGTTGTGAGGCCAGCGGCCATGGATTCTAGTTCGAAGTGGAACCCGATAGCGATGGGGGCCGTCCTTGGGCGGCCAGGCCCAGTTTTGGGGCTTGTTAAAAAGCATCCCATTTTGCTTGTTGGACGAAATTGTCCATGTGAATTTGTTTGAATTGAATGGCTTGAAATAATATGGAAAATGATATGTTAATACATGCTAATTGATGTGCTGCATGATTGTTTAGATGAAATATAATTGTGTATGAGCCATTGGAATTGGATATATGAATTGGCATCATTGCATTCATGTGCACGGTGACATCGCGTAGAGTCGGGTGTGGGTGCACGGTATGGTTGTTCACCACTCTTGGTGAATGTGGGTTGAGTTTGTCTTTGGGGCTACGCCCAATAAAGACTCATAGTTCAAATCATAAAATGAAAAGTAATTAATGTGTTGGGCGAAGTAAGAAAGGCGTTAATCCCTTGGTGAAAAGCACGGAGCGTAGGTGTAAAGACCGACATGAGCCAAAATTTACGTATGGAGTGTAAGAGACACATGGTGTAATTTGAAAAGTTATGTTGCCCAAAAGAAAACACACAGTCATTTTATCACTTAGACCTAGAGTTGAGTGATAGGAGTCCGGATTTACTTGGGATTGGTTACCCATTGGCAAATTGCATTGGGTGTTGGTGAGCCGATAAAGGCTCGGTATATGGGTGTCATTGGTATTACCAGTTGCGATTGCCACACTTGGCATAGGCGTGTGTGAGGGAGTCGGTGAGTGACTCGGGGTATGGGCATGGAAACATTTCATGCATGATATACATCATTCCATGTATGAATTGTAAATTGTATGGAATGTGGATGTTGTGATGTGCCATTGCATGTGCATTTTAGGTGGGGGTAGCCTCGTGGAGATTCAACTCTTGGGCATTTGCTCTTTGATCGTGGGATCCCCTTTTGGAGTGCGGGAAGTATTCGGGAAGGAGACGGCGCTCACTAGAGGCCACTTTTGAGAAGAAAGCCAACATGTGGCTTTGATTATATATTCTTGTAAAACATGTATGAAACATTCTGATTGATAAATGTTTGTATAAGAGTGTCGTTAACTCTTGAAGCTATTGTAATATAGTTGGTTATATTTTGGTGAGTATGGATGTATGGGCTCGACGTGGCCATTTTTACTTATATTTGAGTTTCGGGTAGAGAGACACTCATTTTGTGGCATTGAGACACTCAATGGCTACATGTATTCCGCGAGTTGACGGATTGTCAACGGACCCCCGGGTTTGGGGCATCACAGTGTCCGTTTCCTGTCGCGACACAAATGAACTCCGTCGTGACATGGGATCTTCTTACCATGATTGAACTCTGTCGTGACCTAAAATATTCGCGTCGCGACCTAGTTTCTGACTTTACACATCTCTGTCGCGGCAAAAAAGTGTCTTGTCATGACGTAAAGTTCCTTCTTATCTCCTTACATCGCAGCGAGTTCTCTCTGCCATGATAAAATTCCCCTATCGCACGCGCACCTTTGTCATGCTTGCCCAAGGCCTGTCATGCGCACCTGGCCTAGTCTGTCGCATGCGCATGGCCTCCTCTATTGCAATACAACGTAACCACCTTTATGGGTAATGCGCCTGACCTTTGCACGCCGATACGTCTGTGGCGAGGCTTTGTCGTGGCTAGCTCTTGTCCGACATAAAGTCCTCTGTCTGCCAGCAAATTCTCCTTTACCCGAATTTAACTCTATCGCGACATAGAATTGCACTTTCGCAACACAAAACCTTTCCATTTAGCCACACTCTATTGCAACATAAAATATTCTGTCACGGCATAAAGCCTCTCCACCATTGCCAACTCTGTTGCGACAGAAAACTCTTGGCCTGGCTAACTCTGTCGCGACATAAAACCCTTTTGTTGCAACAAGAAGTCTCCTTTCCTTGGCCGACTAGGTCGCAACCTAAAACACTTTGTGAAACCCCGAGAAAATTCTAATTTTCTAAAAAAGGACAAAATGGTAATTTCGGTCAAAATCCAAATTTTTTCTAGATCTCGGATGACGAAACGGACTTCACCGTTGGAATTGTCTTGCGAAATCTAGCTCTGCATTAAATTCAGAACAATCGGTTGCACATTTTTAAGTGCGGCGTAGTGGGTGCTTGGCATTTTGAGTGGCTCACATTTATTGCCACGTGTCAAGTGCGAGAAGTCGATCCAACAGGCTCAAGTGTGGGGCCCATGGGTGACATATGGCATCTCCTAATTGGAGGAAAATCAAAGGTGGGTGGATAAGTGGATAAGGGTAATCCTCTCAACCAATGGGAGGTTGACAAGTGGCAAGTGAGGGACAAAAGTGGAATAAATGAAAAGAAAAAGGAGCTTTCTTCTCCAAATGGTGTTGGAACGTGCAGTGGGGGAGGAGAATGGATTTTTAGAGAGAGAAAGTGAAACTTATCTCTAGATTTCTTGGCTTTCGGACCGTCGGTTCACGTCGGGCTAAGAAGCAAAGTTGTTTTACGCGACAAGGGCTATGCGTGGGCATCGGTTTTGTGGAGTTTCGACAACTCCAAGAGGTAGGGGTCTTCTCCTACTCCGTTATTTTCGGTTTTAAGAGCTTTGTAAATGATTTGGAGTGTTTGAAGCCTTGAATGGCCGTTTGGTTGGTTCCAAAACTTGGGACCGAATTGTTGGAAAATGTGGAACCCGTTTTGGACAGTTTAGGGACTGTTTGGGTGGTTTGTGTGATAATTTATGCAATAAATTATGGTTTGGGTGTTGTTGAATGAGGAATGGCCAGCCAGATTTCGGTTCCACAAAAGTGGAGCAAGTGCTTGGTGAGTGGGGCACGCACGAGCAGGTCCACTTCACTCGTTTAGGAATTTGGTAAAAAGCAGTCCCGGTTTGCTAATTAGGACCAAAATTGGTCCATGTGTGTTTCAAGAAAAATATTGCTTGAATTGGATGGCTTGAATTGTGTGAAAGAAATTGTTAATGCATATAATTAAATGTGTTAACATGATGATGAATTATATAAAAATATAATTGTGTAAGAGCCATTGGAATTAAAATGGATTGTTGATTAGCTCAAATGAGCTAATTTTGATGTTATTAATGTGAATTAAATAACATGTGGTATGTATGTAAATTTTGTTAATATATGCATAGTGGATATATTGGCATGTGTGGTTTGGAAATGGCATAATGCATTTCATATGCACCGGGGAAACCTAGAAAAATTAGGTGTGAGTGCATGGCATGAAAGAAATGAAAAACGGAAAATGGTTGTGAAAGGAATTACAAGGGAAGATTTTACGAAGAATTGCCTTGGAGAGTGGTCGATAGTTCATCTCGGAGAGTTGACCCATAATTGTTTGGAAAAATGATCAGTGGTCAGCGGAGGGTGAGCCAAATATATTCGCAGGAAACTTCGGTAGTACGTTTTGAACAAAAACCTTTTGTTTGAAAGCGATGTTTTTCTGCATTTGGCTTGAGCATGTATGAGGCAGGGGTGAGGACTCGAGACCGCGGGGATTGGAGCATGTAGACATTAGTAGGATCATGTATTTGCTTGAATGCGTTTATGTGAATCATTGCATGTGCGCAGGTGGGAAGTAACCCATGTAGGATAATTCCACTCTTTGGGCATTGCTCACTTTGTCGAATCATTATTTCAGGTACGGGAGTATTCGGAAGGCAGCGCTCATTACAAAAGGCAGCTTTGAGAAGAAAGCGGTTATGGCTTTGATATAAGCTGTAAACATGTATTGGAATTCTTAATTTTAATATGTTGGCATGTCTGAGTGATGTAATAACTCTTTAAAACTATGGTAATATAGTTGATGATATTTTTGGTGAGTCTTGATGTATGGGCCCAAGTGGTCATTTTTACTTATGTATGAGTCTCATGACGTGAGACAAAGGTATTCCGTGGGTTGACGGGTTGTCAATGGGACACCCGGGAAATGGGGCGTCACACACTTTGTCGCAACACCACTCTACAAAATCCTGTCGCGACATAAAATTCCTTGCCCTTAGCCACACTCTTTCATGACACAAATTACTTTGTCGAAACACAAGGCCCCTTGGTCTTAGCCACTACAGCCGCGACCACAAATGCTTTGTCACGACATGAAACCCTTTGTCTTGGCGAGCTACATGCGCCCAGCCCTAAAAATATCATATCGTGATAAGAAACCTTATATCCTTGGCCAGAACTCTGTCACGACATAAAAATATTCTTTCGTGACAAGAACAACCCTTGGTCTTGACCAAACTCGGTCGCGACTTCAAAAAATACTTTGTCGCAACATGAAATTCCTTGCCCAAGGTTAAACTTTATCGCGACACCTAACCTCTTGTCTTGGTCGTCTCGATTGCGACAAGAAAACCTCTGTCATGACATCGTCATAATGAGGAAATAAGGCTCCGCAACAAAAAGAAAGCCATGTTGCGACGGAGTTCTATTAAAATGTCGAGCGACACATGATTCTGTCCGCGACAGGCGAGAAAAAGAACTACGCCATTGACTAGAATTCTGTCTAACCAAACCGAGCGGTAGCATATTCTTGGCATTTCACACTCTGTAGCGACGGTAATCCACAATGCGATCAAGCATGTAGTAGCCTCTTTTTAGGCATTTCCTGCATCTCCAACCCTTTTTTTTTTCTTTCTACACACCCTAAATTCGATATACAATAACCTTTTTATTACAAAGGCAACATGAAACCTGGAAGAAACCTTGCCAAACTGTATTAATCATACAAAATGAATTTAATTACAACTCTTTTCTTTTTACATAACTAGAAACTAGTTTTCTTTAAAATTTGCAGAGAAAAGATGGATAAATGTCCGAATTTTACAAAATCATGAATAAGCCATAATGGCCTTTTTTCACAACTAAGATCTTAGATGTGTTTCATCCCTTAGTGTACCTCCGATTACTGAAAAATATTTTCTACGACGGGGTAGGCAAGAAATGCCCGATGGGGAATTCTTCTACAAGGGCTACTCCCCACCAAAGTGTACATGCAATGGCAAACACACACACATTCAAGTAAAAATATGCACATTCCTACTCGAATGTCTACATGTCTCGAGTCCTCATCGACTCCCTCACATATGTATTTTCCATGTATGAAAAAAACTGTTTTCAAAACAAAAGATTTTTGTTTTTGAAAACTCATTGGACAGTCTTCGATATAATTTATTGGACATCCTCCGATAAAATTTGTTCAAAAACCATGTCATGCACTCACACTCGTTTCACGCGATGTCCCCGTGCATATGAAATGCGAAATTCCATTTCATGCCAATTCATGTTACATGCATGATGAGTACTACATGTAACATTAATAAATCATGGATAATTATATTTTCTACATATAATTCACACCCATTAAGTATCTCACGTCAATACATCATATAAGCATATATTAACGCAGTTTTCACACAACCAACATGTTATTCATTTTCTATGATAACACTAAAACGGCACGATGTGCGATTAAGAATTGGTCTCGGATGCTCGAAAAACTCAGTCCCAAAAATTCCAATGTTCATTCCCAAATTTTTGGGATTGAACTGCACGACCACTCACGATGTAACACCCTGAAATATACCCTAGTCGTTTTCAACATGTTTTGGGTATTTTGCAGGTATAATTTGAATTCTTTGTAATTCAAATTCAAAACGTGAAAACCGAGAAACATGGAAATAAGCAAGGGTAAATTTGTAACTTGTCAAAACAGGATATAAAAGTAATAAGATAAGAAGATGAGATGCTATTATAGAAATAATATAAGTTGTGGTGCAAATAGAAGGGAATTTGAGGACAAAAGTGTAATAAAAGGAAAGTAAGGTCAAATAGGGATAAGACCAAGTTGGTCTCTCATTTTGGGAGAGCAAAAAACGTGAAGAAGAAGAGAGGAGAAGAGAAGAAGGAGAGGAAGAAGAAGAAGAAGAAGGAGAGGAAGAGTATGGAAACTATTTGTGTATGGATTGCTATGGCTTTTGGATGGATATTAGTTTGCTCCATTTATAGGGTTTAGTTAGGAATTCATCCTAACCCTAGATTTGTTGAAAGTTGGGTTGGTAAAACCCTAGTTTGTATAAGATGAGTAAGGAATCCTCCCTTTGAGCATGAATTCTTGGTTTATGATGTATGGATACTTGTTTGAGTGTTAGGAAGTTAACCTAACTTACAAGTATTTGAGTTTGGGTTTGGAAAAACCCTAGTTAATCTCTATGTTTGGTTTTGGTTGGGTTAGAACACATTTGAGAGTTGTTTTTAGTGATGCTTTTGGATTATTTTAGGGTTTTTGGTTGGATTTCTGGAAAAAGTAACAAAATCAGCAAAATCAGGGCAAATTTCGGGGTCCACTATGTGAGGATCAGCAACAACGTGGAGTCCACATAAGGCTGGCCTATGCGGCGTGGCCAGGAGTGGAGAGGGATTGGACCTGACCTCGGGTATGCGGTGTAGCATATTCACGGCATGGAATTTTTGTGTTAATGGCATTGTTTAGTTTTTAAGTTTGCTCAGGGACTTATCAGTGGACTAATGAGAACCCTATAAGTGTATGAAAGGATCCATTCATGTTTGTAAGGTAAAGGAAAAATTAGACCGTACCTCTTTGCCTCGGCGAGTTCGATGTTAGCAAACTTAATGCCCCTATGATAAGATAGTAAGTTCCTGAACACATATAATTGTAGGAATTTGCACAAGGCCCAGGATGTTGAATGACCACGACACCTGCATTGCCCAGGCGGGCATGTATAGTACTTCGGTACTCGATTAGTGCGGCTTGACACTCGGCCCAGTACTTTGGCACATTTGAGTACCAGGTACTCTTTATTGATTAAATCTGTGGCGCACTCTACATTAGCGCTTGGCCTCTGTGTGTCTTCTGACACCCATAATCTTGTCTGTACCTTGGTGCACTTATTGTCTTTGTGTCCCTGCTCATTTTAGTATTCTTGGTCTAGGTAGTCAAACAGTTATATGATAAGAGTCTAAATAACAAATAAGAGTGATAAATAATGTACATCGTTACGCTACGAATTTACCTACGAATTTGCCTTTGTCTGATATAAGCTCTATAGTACCCTCTGGTACCTGCAGTACAAGTATAAAGCTCTGAGTACCTCTGGGTGCCTCAGTACAAGTATTATAAGCTCTATAACTCCTAGGAGATACGAGGAGCAGTATAAGTCTAACATAAGTACAAGTATGCGTATAAGTTCTTTATATGAATTCATGAAAAATTCGTATACGCTGTATTGAATATCTTATTCTTGTTATATGCCCTGCGTAAAGAGTATTAATGCATGTGTATACGATATGATCATGTTTCCACCCCTAAAGCGTTAAAAGCAGCACGGGTTCCCAATACGTGTAGGTACGAGGAGGAGGAGACTGATCATGGATTTTCATCTTATTGGGACAATAGCAGCTTGTGAAGTCCATCCTTTGTAAGGATTTCTTTGCCCCCGATTATGTAAATGTAAATATATAGTTTTTGAATATGTATATGTAAATGGGATTCGAGACTGTATGTATTGACACTGTAAACGCCACTACGATGGTAATTTTATTTTATATCTTTGTATATGATATTTTGATTCAGTTATAAGACTTAGACCTGATGTGCGAAGCGGGTAAGAGGTCGATATAGTCTCGCGCCCACTTCATACGGCAGGGTGGGGCTTTGGGGTGTGACACGACCCTAAGAACCACATGCCATTAAATGGCTCTTAAACCCGAGAATAACCAAAGTAGGAAGAAAACCCTACCTCTTGGAGTTTGTGAAAACCAAGATTCTTATACCTCGTGAAGCTCGTCGTAGATGAACTTTGCCTCTTTGCTCAACTGGCAAACTGACCCGACCTTCATAAATTTTAGAGATAAGGTAGAGCTTCTCACTCCACTTTTCTTATTCTTTGTTTTGATAGTTATTGGACACGGCTTTGATGATTCTTACTTAGGGTTAGGCATTACTCATTCACAACTTTTTGAAATATAATTTTTGTGAACATTATTTTGTTATCGTTGTACTACTTTCTTTCTTTCTTTCTTTCATTGCTAAGGGACTAGCAATGTGTAGGTTAGGGAGTGTGATTAGTGCCCAAAAAGTCTGTACAGGGCCTATTTTAAAATGAGTTTTGAGCATTTTGTGTACTAGTGTTATAATTAACCCGATTGACATGTTCGGGTCCTTTATGGTCTTCACGATCATATTTTGTGGTAATTTTGCGGTTTTTGCAAGCTTTTTAATGCAAGTTTATTAAGTCATTCAAACATGAAGAATTAATTCGGACTTAGCATTACATATCAAAAATCGAGGAAGAAATAAAGATCGAAAAGGAAAGAAAGCAAAAATACATGAATCAAATGAGTAGCGGCGGGAGACGATAGAACGATGGCAATGGAGCATTAGCCGGCCCGGGGAACGATGCGAAGTCGCTATGTTGGACATTTATTATGATAGCAAAAATTTAGCTATCATGGCGAAAATTCTGTGCATAGAAAATTTCAATTTTATTTATGCTGTATTTTCGCTATGATAGCAATTTTGGCTATGATGGCGAAAATCACTATGCATAAGCGAAATTTTACTTGCTATTTTTTTATCGAAGCGACCGTTTTGGTTTTCTCATTTCTACCCTCCACTGTAATTATTCTAGTTTGGTTATTTTGGTATTTCACATGTTTGTAAGGCTATATAAGCCATTGTAAAACACTGTTGACCTAAGTTTTAGTTTTTGGAAGCAAATTTACGGGCCCTTGTTTTTTGCTCTCATTTTCTCTCTTCTCTCTACTCTTTCTCTCACTTTCTTGGTTGTCAAACACCCTCCAAGGATGACAACTTGGAGGATGAGCGGATAAAACCCTTCCTCCTTGAAGTAGAAGGCTGCTGGGGGTAGGATCTGAAGGCTGGTGGTGGTTCCTCTGTTTTTCACTTGCGGCGAGGTTTTGACATTTGGTTCCCTAAATTTTTCAGCTCTAGGTTTAAAGCTTTTTGATGTACTTTCTTTGGCGATACTTGCGAGCTTTAGGGTTGAGTGTGATGCTTGGCTTTAGATACAACGATATCCCGTGGATTGCTCTTTCACGAGGAGCCCGGGTGGTAGGTTAAGGGGTTATATTTTCACTGTAAGTGCATCCTCTTTGATCAATGCTTGGTAATCTTTTAGGGTTCAGTGGATGCTTATTTTTAGATCCATTGAGATTCATTAGTTGCCCTTTACGAATCATTGTAGGATGAGTCAAGATAGATTTTCACTGAAAGAACAATAAATGCTAAATAAATGCTTTCTATCAAAAGGAAAATTATTAGGGTTTAGTTTTAAAGCTAAATGGTCAGTTTGGGAGATGACTATATGTCATCCTCCCGATACGAAATGAACGGGGGACCTCTCATTTTGCCTTAAGACACAAAACCGGTAGCTGATGCTTGAGTTAGCAACTGTATTTTTCTTCATTTTATTTTTCGACTTGCAAACCTGACCCCTGTTTTATCTACACCTTAAAATCAAATCAAATTCTACATTTTTACTTCATAAATCATTTGTCTGAAGAAACGTCGCGTGTTCATTGCTGAGCCCTTTATCTTTGCGTGCTTTGCTCTGACGGTGGGAGGAACTAGGATATAAATTTTGTTGATTAGGATCACCCTCTTGTAGCGCAGTCATGATGTCGAACTCGCTTAGCTCTATGGCCCACTTCATCGACCTTAGGGTCTGTGGTTGTAACACTTGCTTCATCAGGTGATACATTGGAACTTCTATGGTATGAGCACGGAAGTAAGGAGCGAGGGCTTCAGGGCTGCGGTTGCAGGGCGAGTGGTTTCTGCATCCTTGGGTGCCTCTCCTCCGCTCCTCTCAAAGCCGGCACATGATAGTAAAGCTGGATCTTTGTATTAGGACCTTTGCTCTACGGCCCGAGGCAGTATTTGAGGTCGAGAAGTAATCTGACCGGGTATAGGGTGAGGCTCCTTGATAGGACTTACTAGAATGGGAGGAGCTGAAATATGTTCAAAGCTGAAAATGTTCCTCGCATACGTATCCATTGAAAGGCCTTCTTCGAGGACTTGGAAAGTGGCATTTATCACTGCCACTGAGATACGAATCGACTTAAAAGCGGCAATCCTTCGTCGGTATTTGAACTTCCTTTATACCTATTGGCGAAGGCATGTTGAGCACCGCCTTTATTTTGTCTAGATTTGCCTCAATTCCTCGGTGGTTGACTATGAAACCGGGAATTTCGGTGTCGCCGAAGCTTTTTGCCAGGTGGATTCGATTTCATGTTGTAATTTCGAGATCTGGAACGCCGGATAGAATGAGCTATGTGGAGCCATTTGTGGTGGATTTACCAACATGTCATATATGTAGTACCTCCATAGTTGTGCCTATGCGCTACGGAGCGTCCGGTTCACCAACCTCTTATCACATTAGCTCCTGCTTTTTGAGCCCGACGGCATCACCACGATAACAATAGGTTTCTGTATTGCGCGAAACGAAGCCTTTCTTGGTCACACAGGTCCATCGCGTCGGTTGTAAGCGGGAAGGCATCCATAAAAGCGAGAAGTTCGTGGCCGCGATGGCATCACGATGAAGGTCGGTCGCGGAAGAGGAAAGCATCCTTTGGGCATGCTTTGTTAATGTCGGTGGTCGATCACCCAGTCGCCATTTTCTTGCTTTTTGGCGAAGTCTGGCGTTGGCTAGCCATTGAGGGTATTCTACGTCCACGGTAGCTCACTTTGTAGGAGTTTCAGCGACTTCCTCATTGATGGCTTTTGTCTTTAGCGCGAAAGCTCCTCTCCTCTTTGTTGATTGGCTTAAGGACGGTGGCGATTGACTGTGGGTGATCTAGTAGGATCGATTCCTCCACGTATGCGCTGCTTCCATGCGAAGATGTCTTTGTTTTGTCTTAAAAATGGATAAGGAGGTTTTGAGGTCTTAGACTAGCTTGGAGTAGATATAGGTGAGATGTTCGAGTCGTCATCTACTTGATGCCGGTTCAGCTCTTCGAGGGCTCGGGTAAGGTGAGCACCTGGCCGTAGCATGTCGAAGCTCGTCCGGTATATGTTGTCGACCGTTTTACGCTTCATGGACGCTGAGTAAGCATTCCCCTAGCCCTTTCGTTGATCTCCTCGAACCATTCTACTCGTTCACGGTAGGGAATTTGATTATCATGTGATATCTTGAAGGGATGGGTTGTGTGCATTGAGAGAGGAATCTGCCCGACAACATGTTACTCCTTCGAAGCGGGCGTCTCGACTAGGAATCTGCGTGATCGTCGCACGAAAGCATGGGGATCTCGAGGTGAGTACCAATTGTATTGAGCCTAGAGTAATACCTTTTCCCAGAGAACCCCCTCGGATAGATTGTTGACGGGTTCTAGTTTCTCCGCTTAGATGCCCGTTTATCCAAAGGGTGACGCGGATGATATCGGCTGAACTCCCGTTGTCAATTAGGACCCGATGAACTGTTTTGTTGGCCACAACTGCACGAACTACCAGTGGGTCGTCATGAGGATGTTGGCATCCCACCAGATCTGAATAAGAAAATGTGATGGATGTGTCGAGCCGCGGTAGTTTAGACACTGCTTGTATTTCCGCTATCTCTGTCGACCTGATGTTGCGTAGATGGGCCTTAGAAATTTGAAATTTGGATTCCCCACCTCCTGAATCCTCCGAGATTACACCGGATTTCACTGAGGGTTGGTCTTTGAGTCGTCGTCTGTAGAGGTGGTGGATTCTTTGAGCGGGGCTGGTTCTGAGCTTGATTATGAGCCTGATTTTCAGGGGATATGAAGCGTCGGAGGTATCCGCGCTGTATTAAGTACTCTATTTCTCTCTTGAGTTGTATGTAGTCGTCCGTGCAGTGTCCGTAATCTCTATGGAACTCGCAGTACTTGGAGTTGTCTCTTGTTGCGGGGTCTGACTTCATTTGAGTTGGCCACCTCGGGGCTATTCGTTCCCAGTACTTCCACGCGGGACTGTGATCTGCCCCGAGGCTGTTAAGGGGTGAAACGGCGGGGGGCCGAATAATGTCGTCGTCTTTCGGATTGTGGTGGACCTAGACGATCTCTGAGGTTCCCACGCCTTTTTAGGGATCGTTCTCCATTTTTCTTTGGAGATCCTTCCTGGTTGCTTTGTCTCTTGAGAAACCATCACTGTCAGCTATGCCCGGCTTTTTTCTTTATGAGTAGAGCTCTCTTTCTTGGATATGAGGCTTCTTCATAGTTAATATACTTCTCTGCTTTTCTGACTCTCGACCATGCTTGTTTGGGGATTTTGGAGATGGAAAACATCAAGTCTTCGGCCGAATCCTAAGCCATTAATGAAGCGCGATCGCGAACTAAATCGGGCTATATCTACGCTAGAGACTCGTCATTGAATCGTTGGACATAAGACCTCAGCCTTTCTTGCGAGCTTTGCTTGATGGTCAGTAGATGATAACTTTGCTTTCTATACGTCCTGGCCCCAATGAAGTGAGAGACGAATGCAATGGATAGCTCTCTGAATGAGGAGATTGACGATGGTGGAAGTCTATTAGACAGGCGAGGCGGGCACTTTTAGGGTGATCGCGAAAGCTGCACCTTCGCTAGCTGGATCTTGATACCCATGCGGTTCCATTTTGGTTTTGTAAGTGTTGGGATCAGCGGGATCTGGTACCATCGGCAGCTTCCACACAGTGGCATTACGAACTTGGGTACGGAAGGGAAATGGAGTACCTCGGTTGTGTAGGAGTGACTGTTTGTTGTACAAAGTATCCGTAGTGTCGGGGCGATCCTCTTACCTCCCTCACCTTGTTTGAGCTCTTGTTGGAGGCTCTTGAACCTCTTTTACCATGATGATTCTCCTGCTCCAGGCTGAGGGTGGGCGCGATTCTCGAGTCCCAGGCAAGCGCTCTCCGAGGTTGCCGTTGCCTTCCCCTCCGAGGGCTAGATGTGGTAAGTGCCCCGGGCTCCGACTAGATTCTGTTCTGTTGGCCCCTCGGGTGCCGATGTGTGTTGTCCTTCATGAGGGAATGTCATGGCCTTCGTAGTGCAGTCGCCTCGTGGTCGTCGCATACGTACGGTGAGTTGTTCTAACTCTTACATTAGGCGTTGATTGAGTGAGGCGGGTGCCTGCCTCGTCGTGTTGGCTGCATTGTTTCTTAGCGTCTTGGAATTCATTTGTCTGCGTTCTGGTTGGTCCTATCCTTGGAGGATTAGCGTTGCTCCTGCTGTGTTAGAGTGATACCATCGGTAATCGATTATATTTGTAAAGAGCTATCGTTCCCCTGAGCGGCGCAATGATGATGCCTTTTCATTGGGCGGGGTGCGGTGTGTAGAGTGCAGAGTGGGACACGGATTCTTGACGGAGTTGGAGTGCGGATTTCTTTGGATTGTGCAGGCTGAAATAGGATCGCTCTGTCTTTGGTTTGCGGGCTTTTAAAGGCGACACTCCTCTGTAGCAAGAAAGAAGGGGTCGGGCCGAGTGGGCGCTCCGATGCCTAGTCGGGTTTCTTTACGGGGAGAAAGGGCGGCAGAGGCGGATGTGTCGCGTGTGGGGATGCGTATCGGTGTGCGTGCCTTTCACCAGATCAGGGTGGCCTTGTATTGTTATAGTATATGTTCAACTAGTTGGATGGTGACTAGGATTCGTTCCCATTGGATGGGATATTTTTTGTTATTATCGGTATCGGATTTGGTAAAGGATATAGAAAGAACAGTTTATTTGGGATAATCTTCTTTCCTTGTTCGGGGATCCAATTTGATGATGAACTCTTATTATCTTTCTTTCCTTATTGATGAGATTTGGTTGGATTTGCAGGATAATATATTATATTTCATGTCTTTGGGAGAGCTTACGCCGTGGCGCTGGGCCTAAGCGGATTGGACCTTCATTCTGGGTTGGCACCAAAAGGCTTGAATGCTGACGTAAAAAGGGCTGAATGCTTCAATGGACATGCCTCTCCTTTGGGGTTTAGCGAGTGGGCTGCGTGTTTCGTTGGGTTAGGCTCTTTCTTGGGCCTGATGAGTGGGCCTGTGAGCCTTATTTTTCAAACCCTATCAATTGGTTTGCTATATCTTTTTTTTATTGCAAATGGGTTGAAGGATGCAGAAAATTATCAAAAGAAGACTTGGAATTAGATGTACAACTTAAGCGTTTGAATGAGCCAATAGTGAAGACTATTAAGGTAAAATAAAGCTACACCTAGATATTAAGAAATTGGAAAGAAAATAAGAAATAGATTAATAGAATTATTTTATTGTACGCAGACAAAATATGGAGATATATATGATTGCGTGGACTTCTACAAACAACCTGCATTTGATCATCCTTTATTGAAGAATCATAATTTTCAACTTGAGGTTTGTTTTAAATTTGATTTCTATATGAATACACAAATTTGTGTGTCATATCAAGAGCTATTTTTATTATTTTCCTATATATTGATTTTATTAGCATGTTGAGAAATCAATGATATTATTTGGACTTTTAAACAAAATATTTTTTTAATGAAAAACAATGGTACGATAGTTTTTTAATTAAGAAGAACATATAAGAGTACCCTACAAAAAGGAACCTTTTCTCTCTACATACATTTCTAGCTAAGAAGATGAGAAAACTGTTTCCTTCTATTAACTATAAGAAGAGTGGGACCCAAGAGGTGAAGTTGGAGAGAGGCGTGTCATAATTAGGGTTTTGAATAAGAAAACCTTTCTTTTCATTTTTCATTTTTTTCAATAAAAAATTTAAAAATAATAAGAATGAGACATGTTAAACTTTTTATCATCCTTGCCTCAAGCTATGTTTTCATTGGACTTACCTCCCCTATAGTATCGTCATCACATTAGAGCTTAACCACCAATTTCAGGATGAATTGGCACGGTTCCTTCATGCCTAGAATCAGTGTTTGAAGTTTCCGATATATCGGCCAATATATTGGCGATATATTGAATATCAGTCCTCATCGACACGATTTTTGCCATCGAAAATCGTTCAATGGAAAAATCAGAAAAAGTTGAAAAATATCGGCGAAATATCGTTAATATATCGGTCACTGACCGATATTTCGATCAACTTGTCGGCACTGAATGACACGCGCGCGTGGGGGAAATTTTTGGGCATTTTCTCGTCGATATATCGGCGATATATCGGTCGCTGCGTGTGTGGCTGAGATTGATTGTGCAGAAGATCCAGCGATTGGTTAACCGGCATTTTCAATGGCTAGTTTGGTAGATGATGGCGGTTGAATCTGGTTTGATCCAGCCCGACTGATTTCACCCGGTTACAAAATGTCATCCAACGATTGATTTTTTATCCAACTGACGAATTTAAATCTAAACTTGATCCAGTAGGCATTGGATTGATCCCAACGGTTTGAAGAAGATCTAACGGTCAGATTTTCACCAAAATTAAATCCAACGGTTAGAATTAAATTTTAATTATATTTTGACCATCCTATAGCTTTTTTGACCCCAAAAAATTCTATAAATACCTCTCAAAATCACTCTATTTTCTCACAAACTCTCTCTACTCATCCAATCTTCATTTCATCTCAAATTTATTTTTCTTTGTTATATATCTCCAAAAAAGGTGGAAATTTTGGTGTTTAAGGGTTGAAGTTTCAAATTTCAACAAGATTAATTAAGGTATGTCCTTATTGTATTTATGTTTTGTGTACTTAATAGTTTTACATTTATTTTTGTATTTATATTATTATATTAGTTTGTTTTATAAATTTCATATTATATTATAAATTTAATAAAATACAAATATATATTAGTCTAAGATAAATATCATATACTACATAGTTTTATATAGTATAATAAATTTAATAGTAATATATTCTTTAAAATAACTATACGGTAAGTTTTTTTTTATAATTTCACATTAGATTATAAATTTCATAAAAATACAAATATATATTAGTTTAAGGTAAATATCATATAATACTATGGTTTTATATAGTATATAAATTTAATAGTAATATATTCTTTAAAATAACTATATATTAGTTTTTTTTTATATAATTTCACATTAGATTATAAATTTCATAAAATACAAATATATATTAGTTTAAGCTTTAAGGTAAATATCATATAATACTATGGTTTTATATAGTATAATAAATTTAATAATAATGTATTCTTTAAAATAACTATATATTATTTTATTTTTTTATAATTTCACATTAGATTATAAATTTCATAAAATACAAATATATATTAGTTTAAGCTTTAAGGTAAATATCATATAATACTATGGTTTTATATAGTATAATAAATTTAATAAGTAATATATTCTTTCGCACAATAACTATACATAGTTTTTTTTTTTTTATAATTTCACATTAGATTATAAATTTCATAAAAATACAAATATATATTAGTTTAAGCTTTAAGGTAAATATCATATAATACTATGGTTTTATATAGTATAATAAAATTTAATGTATTCTTTAAAACCTTCACATTAGTTTTTTTATAATTTCACATTGAATTATAAATTTCATAAAATACAAATATATATATTAGTTTAAGAGTAAATATCATATAATACTATGGTTTTATATAGTATAATAAATTTAATAGTAATGTATTCTTTAAAATAACTATACATTAGTTTTTTTAATAATTTCACATTAGATTATAAATTTCATAAAAATACAAAATATATATTAGTTAATATTTGAATTGAAGATTATATATTAGTTTAATATTATGTATGCATATTAATAAATTAATTAATCTTTCATGTTAGATTAATATTTTAAATTAAGTTATATATTGAGATTCTTGCGTATATATATATATATATATATATATATATATATATATATATATATATATATATATATATATATATATATATATATATATATATATATATATAATAAATCTATAGTTTTATATGAAAATAAATTCATTTTGAATTGTATAATAATAGGAGTAGCTGAGTAAGGTAATATTGGAGGTATTGGAGAAGTAGAGATCTAGCATGAAATAGTGCACACATATGGAGGAATAGAAGTAATTCACGATATGCAATTGCGTGGTTTGGTGATGAGGAGTGGTGGGATCACTTTCGCTTTAAATATCTATCACATTCGGATCCCACTGTCTAAAAAGTGCCCAAATGTGTGCCTCGGAAGTGAAACAAGAAATGGAAACCTTTTGATCGGAAAAATAAAGAAAAAAGCTGACGGTGATATAGAAGAAATTCGCGGCTGAACTGAGGCACAATGGGGGCGATAGACATCATTGATGATGATGAGGATGAGGAAGAAGAAAGAGGAAGAAGTATATATATCGGGTGATATGACCCACGATGAAAGAGCTGATTTTTGAAGCGGCATGTCGTGCATCAAAAGCTCTTGAATGGGCAAACAAGAAGAAGGATTTATGAGAGGCAAAAGAAAAATAGGTAAATATTTAAATTAAATTAATTTTAATAAAATACACGAATTTACTTCGATTTCTAATTGAGATATTGCAACAGGTGAGCCTTCACAACCGCAATCGACTAATCCAACAAGGCGCATGCAAAGATCTCAAAGTGTGAGACAATCGGATCCATCACCACCTCTTGTTCCATCATTATATACCGTCTTCGTGGACAGAACATTAAATCTTTTAAAGGTGGTTCAATCAAAGAAGCGATGGGCGGCCCAATGTGGAAATTCTTCCGTATATATGAGTGTTGCGCCTCACAGAAGCGAGACTCTCACCACTTCAAGAACATGATTATTGGTGCCTGACAAAATTTGGTATGTGACAATCACTTTTCAATTTCTAATAAATTATTATCTTATATTATAATTGAAAACTAGATAATTAATTTCATTAATTCTACTTGTAGGCATGGGAATAGAGCCACCATCTCCATATGAAATCAAAAACAAATACTTGGATATGAAGTATAAAGACATGGAAGATTAAGTGAACATCCAAAGGGAGAAATGAAAGACTTATGGGTGTACGATTATGTCTAATGAATGGAACGGGCCCACGAAATTGAGCATTATTAATTTCATGGTATATTCGAAAAAGAGGCTTCAATGCTCCTCGAAGTCAGTTTGATGCATCAGGCAAGATAAAAAGACCAACAAGAAATACATTTATGGTTTGTTGAAGGACGTGATCAAGGAAGTTGGTGAAGCAAATGTTATGCAAATTGTTACAGACAATGGATCAGCATTTGTGAAGGCGGGAAAGTTACTAATGAAGAAGTACAGTTTATATTGGACTCCATGCGCAGCACACTGCATTGACTTGATGTTTGAAGACATTGGTAAAAGAGCTACCGTTTTAGAATTAATTACCAATGCATGCAAAATCACAAACTTCAACTACAATCATGGTTGGTTTCTTGCGAAAGTAAGAAAGGTCTGTGGTGGAGATATTGTGCGTCCGGGGGCAACAAGATTTGCGACAAATTACATCGCTCTAGAAAGTCTTCTAAAAAAGAGGGCTGATTTGAAGAAGATCTTTATTAGTGATGAATAGGCTTCTCCACTGAGAAAGCGAGTCGATCGGCCGTTGGACATGAGTTGAAATTACTCATGTTTGATCATACATATTAGGAGAAAGGTCTCTAAGTTAGTATCAATCTATGAGCCACTATATACAGTTCTTCGCATTGTTGGGTCTGAAGTCGATGCTCTTGCCATTTGTGTATGTAGGTTGATTCGGGTAATGAAGCAAAATTTACATCGCTCAATACTTGAGATTAAGGTCAAAACAATCATCGCAGATCGTTCGGATAGAAACCTCAAACATCCTCTTCATGCAGCAGGTAACTAAGCGATATCTTAATCACACTTAATGTGTATTATTTTCCTTTTATGACATACTAATTCTAAATCACTGTTGTAGCATATTATTTGAATCCGGGTTGATATAGACACAGGTTAGTAGTGACCCTGAGTTACTCCAAGCTGTTCACGAAGTATTTGCAAGATTATCTTCTACTACTATAAGCATTGGTAATTTTGGAAATGAGGTACATCAATTGGTTATAATTCTAATTAATTGATTCAATTTAATTGGTTACACTTACACTTATACTGATTTGACATGTATATTTTCAATTCACAGCTTATAATGTTTCGAGATGCGAAAAGAGGATTCGGTGATAGAGCAGCAATAGCCTCAAGAGATTTAATGGTTCCTAGTTAGTGTTATTTCTCATTAAAACATTAAAAGTAAAGTCTATTATCATGTTATTATTAGATTTTGAATGTTACTTATTTTTATTTAAATTTGAATGATGGTTCATGTATGAAACCACACTCCCACATTGAGAATTGCCATTAAAGTTCTTTCCCAAGCCTCTTCTTCAGCATGTGAGAGAGAAATTGGAACACATTTGCTCCTAATACATACAAAACAAAAGAAATCGGCTTGCTTTTCTAGGCTCCGATAATTAGTTTTTGTAATTATAACATGAAACTAAAGATCGTGATATGCAAGCGGTCGGATAAAGTTCTTCGAAAGAAATTACCTTGATTTACTCGACATTTTCAGCGAGTTTGGTGAAGAAAGAGGATAATCAATTATTCAAATGGATTTAGACCTCTCCATTTGGATGATGAAGATGGAAATCTGATGAATTTTGCGCATGTTCGAGAAGGCTGAAATTGTTGATGTTGGCCAGGTAGTGTTTTATGCGAAGAGAGTTAATAGTGAAAGTTTCAGTTAAGATACGAAAGACTCATTTCAACCGTTGTTAATTCTCGACCCTCATTTGATTCAAGTGCTGAACATAGTAGTAGACCTATTTTTGCCAGTACTTCAACTATAGGCTATGATGATTCAAGGAGGGACTGATGATGGTAGTATCTTTGGAAATGATGGTGGAATTATTGCGGATCGGCGAATAAGTCAATATCCATTGAGTCCATTCCTTTGTGGTGAAGATGATTTCACGTATACACAAGATGAAGACCACGGGTCTAGGAGAGTTTGTCGGTGTGGAGCCATTGGAAAGCCATATAGAGGTCGACAGCGAAGACTGACACATCCACTGATGAGGATTCATTGCCACCGGTAGTTTAAATCTATGACATTGGCACTGATACGGTGATTCATCGATGACGATGCGTTTTTCACTCCCCAACACAATGACTTATAGTGGCCTTCTTGAATCAACCCGGCTTCCATTGATGAAAGAATATGGAATGATAAATTATCCTCATCTTTGAACAATGCCATTCCACATTCCATATCCGTCTGACAAGGATTTCAACGAACAATAATGGAGTGAACCGATTTCCCATCCATGGAGAGGTTGTGGGTACAAGTCAAGACATTTATACATAGCATGTTCAATCTTATAATCAATATTATCGGAACACCATGTCTGATTTGACTATTGTCTTGGCGAGATGGGATCGCCGTGAATGTTATGATGGTGCGTGATGCCCCATTTAATTGGTGAAGAGCTAATAACAATGTAATATCAATGTCACATATTTCATTATTAATGTCATTTTTTACACTTTTATAAAGTGTTTCCGTCGATTTAAGTATTTTATTAATTTCGATATATTGATATTCATGTAAAAATATCACCGTATATCTCCGATATATCCGATATATCCCGTAAATCAAGTAAATATATCGATTAAAAAGCGTGTTTTTCATCATACCTAGAACAACGAAATATTGAGCCATCACTCATAAATGTCCTCTATGATTAAAATTTTTTTAATTATGAATCATGAAAAAAATGCTATTAAGATAACCTTGGTGCAGTTGCAGTCAACATCAATTCCTAGAAGAGTAAGCCCAGAAAAGAAGGTTCTAAAACTTGATTTTCAATCGGTGAACATTGGATTAGAGGGTGGAGGATGTCCGCTCGGAACAGTACCTATAAGGAGAATTACTAAAGATGATCTCATCAGAGCCAAAGTCTCTTCAGAGATGCATGCTTAAAAAATTAATCCACTTATGGATGACTAACCTAATACTCATGTAAGTTATAATTTCTTTACTATAACATAGTTGATTAATGTCAAATGTATTTCCGATTAAATTTTTTTACCATTTTTTAAATATAACAAATGTTGATTTATTTTGTATATCTTAATATTGATGAAAGTATGAAAATTGAGAAGATGAATTTTACAATTGATATTTACTTTGTATCGTCCAGTATGCCGTGGCTCGAACTAAGCAAAATATCAATTATGTTGGAGTTGGAGGAGAACTTAGTGTATGGAATATTCCTGTCCAAGCTTCTCAATACACTTCAGGTCGAATAAAGATTAGTAATGGTGCTGAAAGCATAGAAGTCAGATAGACGGTAATTACACAATTATTTTTCTCATATCTATATAGACACACATATTTGGTTTATTTAACAAATGTGTCGTAGTATATTTGTTCATTTTGTGTTTCAGGTCAATCCATGTTTATATGGTGACAATCGAACCCGCCTGTATATCTATACCAATGTAAAAAGTTTGTTTAAATCTTGACGCAATACAATTACCTATATTTTAATATGTGGAAAAGAATACATATTGAAATTTCTATATATATTTATTTTTTTCACCATGAGTGCAGGGTGGTAAATCACATTGTTTCAACGCACAATGCGGCTACGTACATCTCAATCCAAGCATGCCTGTGGATGCGATTATCGAACCAGTTTCATCATATGGTGGAAAGCAATTTGTTATAAACTTGTCTATTGTCAGGGTGTGTATGACAATTTTCTTTCTTTTACTTACTATAATTAGTGATAAAACTAAGTATATCATTTCCATTTTCCTCCTTTACGTAGGACGTAGAAAAGAAGAATGATTGGCTTCTTCAATTCAATGACCCTCCCATCAATTTGGGGTTCTGGCCTCGTCAAATATTCACCAATTTAGGGAACACGGCCACCCAAGCAGAGTTGAAGGGAGAGGCATTTAGCCCACCGGATGTCCCTGCACCAGGAATGGGTTCTGGTCATGAACTAAGATCGGGTGCCAGTTATGATGCATTTTGTGGTCGGACCCATATTGTAGTAGATAATACCACTATAAACCCTCCTGATGACCTAGACATACTTCAATGTGATAATTACAATGTTGACAATCAAGAAGAGGTTTCCAGGTGGAGCTCATTACTTGATCTTTTATGGCGGTCCTGGTGGCAAGACTGAAGGAGATTGACATTAGACTCGATTCATATGTTTTGTCTAAATATATTATGAAGAAAGTTATGCTCCTACAAACAAGATCTTATTTGGGATGATATCTTAAAATTTCAAAATTATTTATATTTTCTGTTCTTTTAAAAACATGCCCAATTGTTTGGGACTGCTGGTACCCACATAGGTCTAACAAAAATTTGAACCTCAAAGCACAATATGGCTGGCTTGACATATTAGTGAATACCGTCCACTCCTGGAACTATCTCCTTGAAACCTATGCAAAAATTGAAACATTTCTTTAACAAAAAGAAAAATAAAATCTGTCATTAGTCTAATTATAAAAATGATAGTATAATTCATTATTCTTAAATAAATATTACAAAATGTGTGATTAATTTATTTTATAGGCGTAGAACAGTCATCACATTTTTTTTAAAATATTTTTTCAAATTACATTTTTTTTATTATTTACAATTAACATTATTATTTGATTTTAAAATGATTGATAATTTCCATAAAATATTTTTAAAATGACATTATTGTCGGTGTATTGATAAATATTTTTAAAATATTTTATTTTTATTATTTACATTGTTTTTAAAATGACATTTAAAATAATAAATGTCAGTGTATTTCTTTAAAGATTGAATTATTCTTATTACATTGATATAAATATACATGTGGGGTGCAATTATCACCATATAAACTTGGAATCACTTAAAACAGAAATGGACAAATAAATTTGTTGCTTCAGCTAAATGATTAATTTTCTTTATAAGCATAATCTGATGTCCACTCACCTTCCATACAGCTTCTAAGCTTTCATTATCGTTTTTAATCTTTGTTCGATCTGAAGTATATCGAGAATTACGCATTAACAGAAACATTCCACACATTAAGAGTGGTTCCAACTCCATCATAATCAACTGTTAAAAAAAAAAAAACTCCATCATAATTAATGTTTGTATAGATTTGTGCAACAACATACTATATAATATAATATAGTATAAAGTAAATTCCAATCAAATTTCTTCTTCTATCTTAAGATTTTAAATTATTGTTATGACGTGAGTACCCAGTATTAAGAGGATTGATTTCTGAAGTTTACATTTGTGGATGCAATTTGGCTCTAGTGAAATCATAATTAGTAATAGTAATTCTTATATGAACCGTTCCAATTGGACATCCTCCACCTTCCAACCCCAGTAATTTCAAGGGGTATAATAAGGTTTTGGCACTTCCTTCTTTAGGCTTAGGTGTTTGTTTGTTTGTTTTTTTTTTTTGTTGAAACTTATTTGCTTTCGGCAATCAACCTCTTTATTTTTTTTTTAACTTTTTTATGACTTTTTTATGATTTTTTGAGCTTTTTGATTGAATAGAAAAACCCAAAATATTTAGGGGCTATGGATCCCGCATTTTTGGTTATTATGCATTTCCCACTAAAAAATGCCAGACTCATTTTTATTTTTAGAAAACCATTTTAAAAATGGTTTGGAATCGCCACTTATTTTTGTTTTATTTTAAAAGGGAAAACAAACTAAGAAAAAAAACCTTAAATATGACTCTTGATAAGAAAAGGCAGGTCTGGAAAAAATCATGTACAAGTCTGGGGATTAGGTTACTTATCAGGAAGGTACGATGAAAGTCTGACACCCTTCTAAGCCCCTAAATTCGGGTCTCTACTAAACAAACTAAAGAAAATGCGACTTTTGGCTAATCGATCAACATATGCTAAAGATAAGCAATAACAATACAACGACATATCGTGTGACACCCCAAATCCGAGGGTCCCATTGACAACCCATCAACCCACGGAATTCACGTAGTTCAGGGTGACGAATCTATTATTTGTTGTGTCAGTTTATCCCGGAATCAGTATTTTAAAATCGGGTAGAGTCTCCTTTATTCGGGAGAGCTACGACCTCTGACTGTGATAATCATAACCCATCCAGGGTCTCAACAGAAGTAGTATTGACCACACATGGTCCATCTGTCCATTTCCCCAATATACATCCCTTTACCATGACTCATTCATTCACATTTTATTCTAAAATATGAGAATAAAACACTTAATTACAGTCCGTAAGAGTATGATCATAGCCCTCTTACCATAATTACATATGACTGTTTGAATGATAGTCCCCGAAAGAATTTAGTTACAATTCTTTTATACAAAATACTTTTTTACAAAGGAAATATCAAGGCAACACATCGGCCTCCTTCATAATCAAGGCCTCGTCGGAGTGCCATCTCCCTGTACACCCCTTGTACCTGAAAGGGGGTCCCACGATGCGGTGAGCAATGGCAAGTAGAAAAATTCTCCTATAAGGGCTACTCCCCGCCTAAATGCACATGCAATGACATACATACATCAAACCACATTCCATTCAAAAAATGCAGTCCTATATGGAATATTTCATGTCATGCATGAGATGGAGAGCTCCCACTCATGCCCATAGCAGGAGTCTGACGGACTCCTCACACGTCACGAATGCGAGTGTGAAAATCAGTCATTGGTGTTTCACCCAATGACTTAACCCATTGGACAACCCTCCAATATTCATTTTAATTTATCCAATCTCATGTGTTTATTTAGGTCGCTGAGATTTTCGAAGGGTCTCATGGGCTGTGCGATCGACACTTTCGCGAACTTTCATCGTTGGATACATATGTCGACCCGAAGAATAAAATTTGGGATGCTTTCACCTTAGGGATCACGCTATCTTGCTTCACCCAAACACCTGGTTATTGTTATTATTGTTTTATACAATCGTGAGTCGATTTTGGATGTTGTCCCGTTTTAGGAGCTCCTTTACATTCCACCAAGAATGGTGAACAACCCGATATCACTGCCCTTTTTCGACTTAATGCGATGTCCCCATGCATATGAAGTGCAATTATTCCATGTCATACTATAACATGTTACATGCAAATGAGAACTACATGCAACATTATCAACACATGGATAATTATATATTTTTTTCTTATATAATTCAGATCCATCACATGATCATATATCAACATGATTTCTTTTTCTTTTTTTTTTCTTTTCACACATAGCATGATATTTAAATCAAGCAACAATCACACAAAATGGTCCACTCTCGGACCCATAAAAACAAGAGCACTGGTCCACTTTGCTACCACCCAGGCCCAGTTTGGTTCCATTCATCACCAAATCATTGTGATTCCAAAACACTCAACAAAACCCTAAGACATCGATCCTGAAATCAAAACCAAATCTCAACATAGTTCGGGACTGCCCAAAACTAATCCCAAAAATCTTGGGACTAAAACACACAGCCAGTTTTGACTCGGAAGAACGCCCATGCCATTAAATGGCCTTTAGGCTAAAAATAATAAAAGTAGGAAAATTCCCTACCTCGTGGAGTTTGACGAGACTCCCGAATTTTGGTACCTGGCGTGGCTCTCGTGAGTGGACCGAGCTTTACCTCTTTCTCAAGCCAATACGGCTGATTCGCGGATCTTAGAGAGAAGATAGAGCTTCTCTCTCTAAAATTCTTTTCTCCCTTACTCTCACGCACACTGCCCGTTTTCTCCAAAAAAATTTGGCCCTCTTTGACTTTTCTCCTTATTTAATCCATTTTTTCCCCTTAAGTTTGGATACATGGCTCACATTGCGCCATGTGTCCATCTCTCATTCAGGTCCGTTTCTGCCCCGAAACCATTTATTTATTTTCAGTTCAATTTATTTTAAATGAACTTGGCTTCAATCATTTCGACCTGAGATTTTTCGTAAAAATCTAGTCGCGGAATCCTTGGCAACTTGTCACCTAGAAAATCATAAAGCATAAACCATTGTCTCGGAATTTGAAGAAACTGCAGGTCCTTTGGATCTCAGAAGAGTCAGCAGCTAGTCCATTTCATCATATGAGATCTAGAGAATTTTCTAGGCTTCCCTGAACAATTATGACAATTATTATTTTTCCATTTTTTCTTGAAAATTACTAATTTTCCTGGGTTTTACATTCTTCCCCCCTTAAAAGAATTTTGTCCCGTAATTCCCACACATATACACATCAAATCACATGCGTATGCAATTGTCATTCTATTTCCAATATTAGACCTTCAGTATTAGACAACGCACCTTCATCCTCGAATGGGAAAGGATAGGTGGCTCGCATCGTGTCCTCTCATTCCCAAGTTACCTTCTCTACTCCTCGGTGTTTCCACAACACCTTCACTAGCCTTATGGTCTTGCGTGTAAGAATAGATCAGACTATCCATGATACACCGATTCCCTCCTCAGAAGGTCTCATCTGTGTCGGCAAACAATCCCTCCCCAGTCACTACATGGTACGGTTGGTGCTCTTCGGGAGCATCGGGAGACATGGGACCCCTCATGGACACCCTGATAAACTCGGTGGTAGTGCCAACCCGATATCTGTGTGCCACCCTCTCAGGTATCTCGAGAAGGGTCGATATACCTCGGCGCTAGCTTCCTCGCTTCTTGGGTGACCACTCCCTCTTGGGCATCACCTTCAAGAAGCGTGATCACCAGCATCATACTCTGAGGTGGAGTAAGGCGATGCATCGTATCTCTTCTTTGCTTTGGTAGTGAGAAGATGCTTTCAAATCAAATCCACCTTCTCAGATGTGTCTCGAATCAGATCGGACCCGGTGATGGAGTGTTCTCACCTACGTCCAGCTCGTCGGGGGATCGACAAGGGTGTCATCACAGATACTCGCAGAAATAGAAAAAGCATTATTTATGCCGAGGCAAATTCGCTAGGAGTAAGTGTCCTCCCAGCCACCCTTAGATCTAGGACATGCTTTCATGATACATCGCTAAAACCAGTATGGTCTTTCTCAGGTGTCATCGTACGTGGATGAAACACAATGCTTATCGTCAACTGTGTCCCCATAGCCTTTTGGAAACTCTTCCAAAAGTGTGTCGTAAACCTGGGATCCCTGTCTAATATGATAGAGACTAGCACTCCATGTAGCCGGACAATCTCATGAATATACACCCGACAGAATTCCTCCAGTGTGAAGGTCATCCACAGAATATACACCATAGCCTGGCATTGCAGTGCTCGGCCTTTACTGGCCGACATGTGAGACAACTTTGTCGAACAAAATCACAACGTGTCGGCTTCATCGTTCTAATGTCTTTGGCGGCGAAGATCCGCGGTACATCTTGTGCCACTGGATACCCGACAAAAGCGAGATCGGTGGAACTCCACACGAGGATCTCCTCTCTCAAATTGGTCGGTTGAGAACCACAAACCGTCCCTATCTGAGAAGACGCTACCATCGCATGGGGATAGCGGTAGCCGGCACCCGATACTGACGTACCAGGTCATGATGAGCGATATCCACTGCGTCTGCCACGGGACTCGATCACCTTGCTTAGTAGGGATGGCGTAGCCTCGAGCTCCTAACTTTCGGTGAGGCGATCAACATGCTGCCAGCCTAAATTATCCACAGTCAGGCATCGCCACTCCACAGGCGGCTAGCCCGGTACTCTCGTGACTTCGACTAAGCGCATCAGCCACTTGCATTTACCTTACCGGGATGATATCTGAAAGTGAAGTCATAGTCTAAAGATACTCCGTCCATTTGCGTTTGCACTCATATTGAGGTCTCCTTTGTGTGAAATATGCCGGACTTTGTGATTAAGAAAACACTAAGATCTACTCACCATACAAATAGTGGAGCCAAATCTTTAAAACAAAGACTATGGCCGCCAACTCAGTCATGTAGAAGATGAGTGCACTCATGATTCTTTGTCTATCTGGAACCATAAGCTCTGACCCTCATGGTGCATCAAGATCTCGATCCGTCCTTGAGGAAACACCACAATACAGCATGTATCTACGTCACATTCAGGGACTATTAGAATAGGAGCTGAAGTAAGCCTTCTTTTCAACTCCTGGAATGCCTTCTCACACAGGTCATTCCACTCAAACTTGATCCCCTTCCGGGTTAATCTAGTCATAGGTGCTGCTAGTCGGGAGAAATCCTCAATAAACCTCATGTAGTATCCTGCCAATCCCAAGAAATTGCGTATCTCGAAGACTGACTTTGGCCTCTCCCAACTAATAACAGCCTCGACCTTCTCAAGGTCTACCGATACACCTGATGTCGACCGCGACATGTCCCCAGGAATTTCACCTCGTGTGAAACTCCACACTTATTGAACTTATCTGATTGATGGTCCACTGAGTGCACGGAGAATAATCCGCCGTGAGTCCTCATGCCCCTCCTTAGATTGGGAGTAGATTAAGATGTTGTCAACAAGAACCCTGACAGTGATCCAAATAGAACTGAAATACTAGCCATGATATCCATGAATCTTCTTTGGCGCGATCGTCAACCCGGAAATGAAATAAGGTTGAGCCCAATTGTGAGCTTAAAAATTAGTGAGTTGGGGCTTTGTTTGGGTTTAAGTGAATGAGTTAAACCAATAAACTAATGAGTTAGACTATTTTAAGGTAAACTAATGACCTAATGGGCTGAGCAAACTTGAGGGTAATAAGTGGTTGGAATCTGAAAATTTTGGTTGCAAAGTGGCTGAAAAATACTAAATGAGGCTGAAAATGGCTAAAAAACACAAATTATGGCCTAAAAACATAAATCAAGAAGGAAAACAAAGCTAATCTACCCAAATAAAATTGAAATATGCTCAAAACGTATAAAAAAGAACTATGAAAATAATAAATAATAATGGAAATGACAAAAACTTACCTTATTTCCCTTCATTTCCCTCAACTTCAAACTTTCAAGTCTCATTTTTCTTCCCTTCCATCGTTTTCCCTTCTCTTCCTTTCCAAGACACACACACACACACACACACACACACACACACACACACACACACACACACACACACACACACACACACACACACTTTCTCTCTCTTTCTCTCTCTCTTTCTTTCTCACTCTCTTTCTCTCTCTTATTTGGGGTGACCTCCCTCCTAATTTGAGTAACCCTCTCTCCAAGAAAGGCTTCTTTTGCCTTTTATACCTAAAGACAATTCTTCTAAGGCCAACTTCACCCTCACTTGGTCCTCTCCATAGTGTCTACACTTAGCTTCCAATAAAAAAGCACTCTCTAAGGCCAAAAAGGGGAAAAGAACAAAATCTCTATAATGGGACATAAGCATATGAATCTTACGAAAGATTCATGGGTCTGTGGGACATGAACAAACAGTGATAGTGATAATATTCAGTGATGGAACATAAGCTATCATAAAGAAGGGAGACCCCCAAATGAGTCCAATAAAAACACTAGCCTACTCAAATTGAAGAAACTCAAAGAGGCTCTAAAAACATTCCAAAATTAAGCCACTAAAGTCATAATGTGTGTCAAAACTCCCTCTAAATGGTCTCTAAAAGTGGTCGGATAATCAATATCGAGATCAAGTAATAGTTGGAACACTTGTGGATACAAGTATCAAGGAACCATATGAGCTCTATATAGTAATAAAGAACAAGGTGACCAACTATATATCAAAACACGTACATGAGCCTAAGGGACCACATAGCGACATGGTAGGGAATGAAAGATCAAGAATAGTATGACAAGGTAATGTAAAGCACATGTGAAGGAATGACTCTGGACGCTTAAACTATGGCTTTGAATGCCTAATCTACGGCTCTGAACGCCTAACTAGAGAGGATGGTTCTAGACACTTAAACTGAAAAGAGTGGCTCTGAACGCCAAAATGAAAAGAATGGCTCTGAGTGCCTAAACTATGGCTCCTAATCCATGGCTCTGAACACCTAATATGAGAGGATGGCTTTGAACGCCTAAGCTCAAAATAATGGCTCTCAACGTCAAAATAAAAACAATGACTTTGAATACCAAAATGAAAAGAATGGCTTTGATCGCCAAAATGAAAAGAATGACTTTGAAATCCAAAATGAAAATGGCTCTAAACGCCAAAATAAAAATAATGGATTTGAAAGCCAAACGAAAAGAATGACTTTAAACACCAAAATGAAAAGAATGGATTTGAACACCTAATCTATGGCTCTAAATGCCTAATAGGAGAGGATGTCTCTGAAAGCCTAAACTAAAAAGAATGGCTTTGAAAGTCAAAATGAAAATAATGACTCTGAATGCCAAAATGAAAAGAATGACTCTAAATGCCAAAATGAAAAGAATATCTCTAAATGAAAAATGAAAATAATGGCTTTGAACACCAAAGGAAAATAATGGCTCTGAACGCCTAATTTGTGGCTTTGAATGCCTCATATGAGATGATGGCTCTGAACGTTTAAATTGAAAAGAATGACTCTAAATGTTAAAGTGAAAAGAATGGTCTAAATGCTTAAATTATGGTTTTGAGCAGTAATCTATGTTTTACAGAGGAAAACTGTGGGAGGGAGGGAGGCTGGAGCGCTGGCGAGAAAGAATAGGCTTTGACATGAAGTGAGAGTGGAAACTCAGCCCTTTCAAATTAGGAAGGATGACTCACAGATCATGTTTCAGTGACTTGAGAGCATGAGTGCTGGCTGTGTTTTGAGTGCCAAAAATGAGAAAGTGGGTTCTGGGCGTCTTGGAAGGCCTAAGGTGATCTCAGCACCTAAGTGGAAGGTTGTTTGTGCTATTTTTGTGATGAGAAAATAAAGGAAATACTGTCATCATTCTTTGCTGTGATCCCAGTGGGCCCAAACTGACATAAATGGACAGTGTATTCACAGAAGTTACCGGGCTTTTGGGTGGATGTGTTAAATCGATCTGCGTAACGCAAAGAAAGTAAGTCAATCTTGAAGCGACATGCGGGATCCATGTCGTGGGCATATACGGCACCGAAACGAGCATGCGTGGTCGACGGTGAAGCGCCAAAGTAACCAGTCGAAACTCAACGTGTCCGTCCGCATCGGAAGTGAGACATCGCTGCCGAGTGAACCATCGTCACCAGCGGACACTTGCATCGCGGAGGGCTGTTGAACCTGTTCAAGCTGAATCTCCGCGAAGACTCGGCTGGAGCTGAGGGCCGAAACCATCGTTGGCCTGGTCCCGAGATGATCATCCTCGTCTCTGGGTGAAATGGGGTGAATCAGAGGAGTGTGGGGTGAAGCTTTAGAAGGTGAATCCTCAAATGGGGATCATCAGGTTTTATCGTTTGATATGAATTACGAGGCCGGGGTAGGTATCCAGGTCGGCCGGAACCGTCTGGCGAAAAATCAAATCCCATGCATGTATAAGTGTGTCACTTCCGAGCTTCCGTCGTGAATGCATCTCGTAGGCCAGTGAATAAAAAAAAGAAGTGACTCATGCACCAGTATCAGTATGACATCAGCACTTGAGAATCTGACAGATCCAGTCTTTGAATCAGACAGCTCAATGGAGGATGATGTGACCATCATCTGGACAGGTGCTTGTGTGCAGGTGGGATGTGTAATCACCCTTGTTGTGTGGGGGCTGCACTGGCATGCATGTGTCAAGAACCGACCACGATCAAACAGCTATCCATGCATTAAAGGCCCCAAGGCTGTGTCACCATCTGTACCGCTTTCTCAATCACACTTATAGGATTGAAGCCGGCTATGACTTGTAATCAAACCTCGTAGTGCTTTTTCATCGCCGGAATGTAATTAAACTCCATCAGAATTCACGCCTGGGGCCCTGTCTCTTTCATCTTATACTTTTGTGCTTGAGTCAAACTAAAACACCGCTGTAAAGAAGTGGATTAACATGGTGTCTTTCGGCTTCAGATTGGAGGGCGTAATCAAAGATGAATTGACATTTAGTAAATCTACAAGAATCTCAAATATGTACATGCATGTCATGTTTTTCAAGATCTTAAATCATCAATGGGGACAGATCTGTGGCTCATCTTAAATCAGCTCAACCTCTAATAAAATCTGGATGCCTGGGTAGGAATGTTCAAACATAATTTGAAAAGAGTTGTACTTTTTAGTCTTCAGATCATCTCACCTTCAGAATCCGCTAACAATGAGGTGGGTATGCCCCCAATATCGAGTAAGTACATCTATGATATAAATGCCCTCCTAAGTAGCTATGCTCAAATGTAAGGATATCTCAAAATCCATAAATCAAAATAGGGACAACCCCAAGTATATAATCATCATCAAAGCTCCTTATCCATAGGCTCTAAAATATTTTATTTATCTTGAATAATTATCATGTGTAGCCTATCAAGCACAATGTATGGTATGTCATAACCTGGGGGGTCTTACAACAGATTATAATGAAAAAGCAGGCTCAGGTGATAAGGTAAAAAAGAACTGTAAGGAAAAACTGACCCGATAATGCACAAATAATAATCCACTAAGCCCTGATGCATGTAATCTGATATCGCAATCTCATGGTCAGGGAACACGATGGGTAAATATTATGACAACGATTAGTGGGTATGACATCACAGTATCAGGCGGATGAGAAGAAATGATAATTAAGTAATGAAACTATGCTTGGGGGTCAAGTGATGTAGGAAGGAAAAAAAGAAATGAGATATGGTCAAATCGATAAAGGTAAGGAAATGAATATTGACAAGAAAAACATAAAGGTGAGAGTGGGTGGGTGATAGTCGCCTCACATCATAGCCTTGAGGGAAGTCACATATGCAATAGATGGTGTGATTGATAGACAAGAATCCAGATATTCTAAAATGAGAATGCCACTAATCTCTCAAATGTCACACAATATAACTTAAAGGAGAGCTCACATATGAAGTCTCACAATCATATGTACTCAGTGGAATAGGCGATCAAGTACACATGCCTAATGGGTAATGATACAATATAGTACATAAATGAATTTTATTTTTCTTTATTTTTTCATTTTTCCTTTTTTTTTTCTTTTATTACACATACTCAAATCACCGATGACTGATATACAATACACAACTAGACATATGAAATCGCCTCACATACTAATATAAACACGAATCCTCACTGACAAAATAACCTTTCAAAACCAAGATATTTGGTTCACTACCTAAGGATGGAATGAGGAAAATATGTGACCATCTTCCATACAAAGACATGTCGAAAACCACCACAAAAAGGGAAGTATACATGAAAAAACATATAAAGGATAGGGGCATAGGACACTAATGGTGACATGTGATATGAGTGGGAATGCTGGTGATGTCAAAATGGATAGATCATGATAAAGGAGGATAAAACATATCATAACTGGTTATCAAGTCTAGAACTCATGAGATCTCCAATCAAAGCATGCATACATCATGGGTTCCCCAACCTAGTGTAAATGATAAATGAGGTGATAGAAGAAAAGGCTACAATATCCATGTGAGGCTCAAAAGTTAGCAATGGGTAACTCTATATATGTAAGGGATAAGGTAAATAGGATCATGAAATGATGGCCACCCATCCTTTGACCACAACATCAATACATCATACTCTCAAGATTACACATGGTAAACACTAAGGATCGACATCCATCAATCATGGCAATACTGAAATCCTCAAAACCGTAACGAAAGCCCATGCCATATGCTCTATAAGAACGAACCTATGTCAATCACGAACATAGCCATAACAAGCTCATCAAATGAGCAAACCACTCTCTTAATACAAACCACTCATCATCAACCCATGTAAACCAACCCCCATAGCCAAATCAAACTCTTGAAGTCATTTGCAATTGCCAACCACATCTGCCATCTCAATCATAGAATGATTAGTGATCCCGTCAAGTAGCCAAACTATCCTCTCATCATAAGTCACATCTCATAAGCATGCAGAACTCTCTACAAATCCAGCCATTTCAAACTCTACTTGTTCATATCAAGGAAGGGATGTACAAGGCTAGATTATATGGAGGAAAAGGTGTATAACAATGTAAAGGTGTGAAGGAGCCATTGTATAAGACTTACAATGGATAGGTCATCGAGTCCAGGTGATGTGAAATCCATGCTGTACTTACACGAGGAATGCACTACTCACAGATCAAGGTAGGATGGATCTTGATATAAATCCCAAGTCAAGTCTCACGATACTCAAAGTCAATAAACTTAAATCTACGATGTGTGTTTTTATCTGTTTTTGTATGAACTAAACACTTTCAGTTTTTAATACCTACACTAGAGTCTTACAGTTCTCTGATAGTGGACCAAATTTGGAGTTCATTGTTGAAAAGTAGAAAGTGGTTTTATGTTCTTGAAATTGTAAAATGGGTTTAGCCTAAGACACCACAAGTGCACAGGTCATACAAATAGTAAAAAGTTGGATGTAAGTCTAGATATCATTCCCTCAGAGATTGTGAATTTTTTAAAATCAACTACTATTACTGAGATCCACCTTACTTATTTGCACCTCCTTGTAAATGTTTAAAAAAAACTAGAATTAAAGATAGAATCATACTTATATTATATTTAGTATCTAAGGTAAAAGAAAATTTGAATTAAAACTAACAAAATAAAGCCCGGACGAATCGGTCTACGCTGAAATGGACAACGATATGAAATTGTTGTGGAGCGATCCCGATTTCTGCATTTATAATCCATTGATTCTCTCAATCCACGATTTTGGATTTGGATTTGTCAAAGATGCCCTAATAATGCAGCTTGGATTTCTCACATTTCACTAATTAAGTCCTGCTTCTTTTCGAGACATAGATCTAATTAGGTACTTGTATTCAAGAACACCCTTTTATAAGATCTCTGGATATTTTTTTATTTTTTCAATCTTGAAATGCCATTTCTTTAGGCTATGATTTCTTGCATCCCAAGTTCGGGTCATTGCAAGACCTCTACAAAATGGTTGATGACTCATCCTTTATATCTGATGGATTTTTCTCTTACCATGATTAGATCTCAGCTAACATAGGATCAAGATCTTTCCATCAGATTAAGGTGAAATCTCTGATGATTTAAATTGATAAATAATCCTTGACTTTAGCGTAGTGAAATGGAAATTTATCTAAGTGAACTCAGGCTCATTAGTTCCTCAATGATAGTTTAGAATCCCACAAATTGAAGATTGACTCTAGAGAGATCTCCATCCTGTTTGGCTCACTTTGAGGGCCTCTTATGGAAGTAAAGCATGAAAGCAGATCCTTGATAGGATACTCGATACTACTATTGAGAACAATCAATTTAAGAACAACATCAATCAAATAAGTCCCCAATTTTAGGTACTTCTCTCTAATATATGCAGAAAAGACTGTAACTAACGACAAATCCAAGTTAGTGGAAGCTGTGCTCATCGAAACTACTTCACAACGACAGTGGAGCATTGATCAAATACACCAGCAATAGTTGCAATTAACTAAAGAGACACGAATTCAAGAATTGGTCTAGATTCCATTAATTTCAGGCAATAATTTGAGAAGACGATGAAAGATTAAATCCAGCTTCAACATTCATGAGTTCACTTGGATTCGAGATCGAAAGAAAAGAAAGAAAAGAAAAATCTATTTTAAATTATACAATTGAGTCTTCTTCAATCCCAGATTTGGAACGGGAAGAGCCTCCTCTTTACGACGTGGGAGATACTTATTTAAACATTTCCAGCTCACTGCTCAGGTCGCAACCTCGATTATCTTTCACGACTTTCTTTTGTCTTGTTTTTGCAATCTTGAGTCGTGACCTGATATTCTATGTTACGACATTGTTCTTTGCAGTTTTCTTCCGTTAGTGGTCGCGACATGAATTCCTTGTATGACTACCCTTCTCTTTGTTTTGTCATGTGTGTCAGCGACTTGGAAATCTTGTTCTGTTTCTTTTACTTATCATGTTTCACGAGAATCATCATGTTGTGGTAGTATTTACGGAATTGCCGTCGTGACCACGTTTAGTTGCCAGGAGTGATGACTTTCGTTGCGACCATATTTTCATGTCTCCAGGTAGTTGTGTCGCGACTACAATCTCATGTCACGACCTGGCTTTTTCTTCCTTTGCTGTAAGCAAATTTGATCCTCATCGCGACAACTTTTTCTAGTCTCCAAGTGTTTGTGTCGCGACCATAATTTCAAGTCGCGACCTGATTGTCTTTCCTTTTACTGAATTATGTGTCGTGACAACCTTTTCATGTCGCGACACCATTTCTATTGTAAGCCAATTTGATCCTTGGTCACAACCTCCCTTTTATGTTGAGACATCATTTTTTTTTTACTGCCTTCATGCAAGTTGCGACTCCAATTGCTGATCTGTTTATTTTCTTATCGCAACAGGGAAATTAGGTTGCGAGAAGGTAGTTTCTATACTTTCTGCAATTCATGTCTCGACCTCAAAAGCATGTCGCGGCTGTTATTTCTTCCAATCTTGTCGCAACCTCATTTTTGAGTCACAACATTTTTAAACTGTTTAGCTCATTTTAATGTCGCGACATGAAATCCATGTCGTGACCTCGACTGGTGCCTTCAGGGAATATTTTTGTCACAACATCAATTTTTCTTATTAGAGACTTTGTCAGCTGGTCCAGCCATCCATTCCTCGTCGCGACCTGAGTTGTCTTCTTTCGGTGTTGAGACCTCGATTCTCTGTCGCGACATCGTTTGTGTAGTCTTAAATTTTCTCTCTCGCGACTGGTCACAAGGATGTCATGACATACTTGAAGCCTTTGTCTTTTAGAATTGCCACAACATTATCACTTAGGTCGTGACTTAAAAATTGTTGAACTGATGAATTCCTTATCGCGACCTCAACTGTATGTCGCGACCTAGTTTCTTGGCCATTGATCTCATTTTCTTCTAGATTTTTGCTGGAATTGTAGCTTCTTCTATATAAATCTGCAAAATATAAATTTGGTAAAATCTCCATATTTCTGCATAAAAATAAGTAATTACATTGTAACACTAATCAGAAAAATGGATTAAAAATCAATGAGTTTTGACTCATCAAATTCCCCCAAACTTAAAAATTTTTGTACATCCCCAAGCAAAGAAAAGAAAGATTTGTTTGTCCTCAAACAATTGAACTTTATTTTTAAGGACATTTTTCTGTTCTAACTGCAATCTTTTCTTATTCAACCAATTGACTTGAAATAAGTAGGTTGCAGTATTATTTCAAACTTCAGTTTTCAACTAAGAAAAAGGAATGGTTTCAACTTCTATCACAAATAAACTGATGAATCCTAAATTGTAAATAACACAGTCAATCAATCCTGTTTTGTGCGTGTGTGTTGGTCTTCTTTCCTTTTACTCCTTATTATATTAGTTAATTTTATGGGATTCTTCTTGAAAGATTAGCCAAAGTCCCATAGGCTTGTTTTTCATATTGATCTCCACTAATGTAGGCAAATTCAACCTTCAAGATCAATGAGGTCTTTCAGGCTTGTAATGTTAGGCTTGGGTAATTGGGTAGACAATTGAAAATTTTAGGCTGCAAATTACCCAGATTGCACTTATTCACTTATGCTCAATACCCTTCCTCAAATATCCCTTTCTTTCTACTAATGTGAACTTTAATAATTCCCCCAAACTTGGCTTCTGTGCATCCTCTTGAATTTTGTGGCCTCTTTGATTACCACTTTCATGTTTATCAGCCCAACTCCTTTTTCTAGAATTCTTTTTGTTCTTCTTCTCTGGTCAAAGTTTTAGGAATAGTGCAATGTTTTGTCTTCTTAGGCTTTCTATCCCTCTTAGAGAACTTTGGGTTAGCAACTCCCACATACCAGTTGGCATTAGGAGGGTGCTAGGTGTTGAAACACCCTTCTGAACCCAATTGTTTAAGAGAGATAGGCCCATGATCAAAACTTATTCCCTTTTAATTGACTTCTTTTTTCTTTCCCTTTCCAATCTCCGAATTGATTTTGTCTAATACTTCCATACGATACCTTAAGAAATGTATTCCCCAATCTTGTTCCCTTATGCACCTTAAACTTCTTGTTCTGAAAACTGGGTAATTTTGGGGTTCTTGTTGTAGGATTAGCTTAAGGGAGGGATTTTAGGTTTCTAATTGCTGTTATTTGAAGAAGTTAGGCATATTTGGCTCAAAGCTTGGAACTAGTGTGTATGCATCTGCATATAATAAGGGTAGGCTAGAAAAAGGTTCAAACTTCCAAATAGGGCCTCTATCCTTTCTTGTCAGTTGTTTTTGCCTAGGATATCACCTTGACCAATAATCTAACAAGTTCTAGGACCTTGTACCCTTGACTGTGAATTACCCCAGAAGATGTCCCTAATCTTTTTCAAATTGTTAAGGACTTCCATGTGTGATGTTTTTCCAGAATTTATACTAACTCAACTATTTACACACATAGATTCAAGAGTCTCATATGTTCTTTCAATTGTTTACCTTTTCCTAATTCTGTAATTTTAACTTGATTTACACTAAAACTACAACTTCTAGTCTCCTTTGATTGACTCAATTCACTCCAGACACACTTGTAAAAACATGTATAACATTCAAAGCAATTCAAACAAGAAACGATTCATCACATTCAAATGTTCAACAAAGCAACTCATCATAACATAAGATTCAATATTGAATTATCAAATTCCCCTAAACTTCAATCATGCATTCTCTAAAATAAATATTAATCAGTGAGCATAATACTTCCCCTTGTGGTCTTGTGTGCATTCTGCAAGTAGTAAGTTCCGACTCCTTTTTGTTTATACCTTTGTTGTCCTGCAAAAATACCAAAAAGCTTAAAAACCAGAAGTACCATTTCAAACAATTTAATTGACTATAAAACATAAAAATAAACTATTGTATGGGTTGCCTCCATGTACCTTGGATTTTGAGTCCTCGGTGAACTTATATGTGATTCTTTTGTTTCGACAAATTCTTTAACTTAGAACTTAGAATCAGCCTTCAATTCTTTTCCCTCCAAGGTAATGCTTTAATCTCTGACCATTCACTTTGAATTCTTCTTAAGCATTAGTTTTCAAACGTCCAGCACTCAAGTTTGTACACCCTTCTTTGTGCCGCTAGGGACCACTCCATTTTGATCTTAGTTTTCCTAGAAACAATTTCAGTATGGAGTTAAATAACAGGACGTGATCTCCTGCTTTAAATTCCCTCCTCAAAATCTTTTGATCATGCCATTTCTTTGTCTTATCCTTGTAAATCCTAGCATTATCATAAGCTTCATTTCTCAACTCTTCCAATTCATTTAGTTGGAGAAACCTTTCCTCTTTAGCAGCCTTGAAATCAAAATTCAATTTCTTGATGGCCCACATAGCCTTGTACTCCAATTCAAGAGGAAGGTGATAAGATTTACTAAAGACAATTCTGTATAGGGACATACCAATGGGAGTTTTATATGCAGTTCTGTAAGCCCACAATGCATCATCAAGCTTTAGAGACCAATCCCTTTTGCTAAAGCTTACAGTCTTTTCAAGAATTTTCTTGATCTCTCTATTGGAAATTTCAGCTTGCCCATTTGTTTGAGGATGATAAGCTAAACTCATTATGTGTTTGATTCCATACTTGTTCATGAGTTTCTCAAACTTTTATGTTTGCAAAAATGGCTCCTCATCACTTATGATGGATTACGGGTGCTAGTCTGCTCAAAATATTTCTCGTAGAATCCACATTTGTAGTAGCATCATTCTTGGACAGAGTTGACTCCACCCATTTGGATACATAGTCCATAGCTAGGAGTATGTACAGATTCCCAAGTGAAAATGGAAATGGTCCCATGCAATCTATTCCCCATACATTAAAAAGTTTCACCACCAATATACCATTTCATGTCTTGTGCTAATACTTCCCATTCTCTGACATTGATCACAAAGTTTCACCCATTCAAAACAGTCTTTGAGTATGGTAGGCCAATAAAACCCTGATTGGAGAATTTTATTGGCAGTTTTGTCTCCTGCAAAATGTCCTCCATATGGTGATGCATGACACTCATATAAGATCCCGCCTTGTTCACTTTCTTACACACACCTCCTGATTATCATATTAGCTCCTCTTTTGAATAATAGTGGATCATCCCATATATAAAACACAAGCTGTCGATCATAGCTTCTTTCTTTATTTGGTAAATTTGAATTATGGTGGCATGCCTCCACAAGCTAGATAATTGTGTGTCGGCTTACGGGGTGATTGGGTATGACAGAATAATTGCTCATTTGAGAATTTTTGCACTAATTACGATTTCCCTCTTCTTTTACAGTAGTCTTTTCAATTCTTGACAAGTGATCAGCTATCACATTATCACAACCCTTCCTGTCCTTGATCTCTAAATCAAATTCTTGCAGCAACAATACCCATTTGATCAGTCTTGGCTTAACTTCTTTCTTTTCCATCAAATATTTAATTGCAGCATGATCAGTATGGATGATGACAGGGGATCCCAATATATAGGACCTGAATTTTTCACATGCAAATACTATGGCAAACATCTCTTTTTCAATAGTTGAGTAGTTCTCTTAAGTTTCATTGAAGGTTTTGCTGGCATAGTATATGGCCACTAGCTTTTATCTTGTGGGTTTTACGTCCCGATATGGCTCCCATTGCATAATCTTGGCATGCATAATCTGAATTCCTTTTTCCGGTATGGTTTGGCCATGATAGAACTTCAACTAATCTAGATTTTGATCCTTTTCAAATGAAGATTGGCGGGACTCTCATTAAAGGTAAACTTGGCATCTTTCAAATGGCAATCTACACAATGGTTTTGCAATTTTTGAGAAGTCTCTGATAAATCTTCTATAGAAACCAGCATGTCTTAAGAAACTTCTTATTCCCTTGACTGTTGTAGGTGGTAAAAGAGTATTTATGATGGAAACTTTTTCTTGGTCCACTTCAGCCCTCTTTGCGGAAATTCTGTACTTGAGACCCGATGCCTTACATTTTGTAAAATGGCCGTTTTCCCAATTCAAAGCTAAATTTTTATCCTGGCACCTGTGAAGTACTATCCCCAAAATTTTCAGGCATTGTTCAAAATTGGATCCATAAACTGTGAAGTCATCCATGAATATCTCCATAACCTCCTCTGCCAAATTTGAGAACATAGACATCATGCATCTTTGAAATGTGGCGGGGCATGCTTGATAAGCATTCTTCTAAAAGCAAAGAAAGTACCGCAGGACATGTGAAAAAGGTTTTTCCTCCTGGTCACTCGTGAATAGCAATTTGGTTATATCAAAATATCCATCAAGAAAACGAGAAGTAGGGGATGTACACTGCTTTGTCAACATCGATCCATGAAAAGCGGGGAAAATGATCTTTCCTAGTTGCGTATTCGATTTTTGTAATCTATACACACCCTCCATCTGTCCACGAGTTCTTGTAGGAATCGATTCATTCCTTTCATTTCTAATCACAGTGAATCCACCCTTCTTGGGAACCACATGAATTGGGCTCACCCAAGAGCTATATGATATCGCATAAATGAAGCCTGCATTTAACCATTTCAACATTTCCTTCCTTACAACATCTTTCATTATTGGATTCAGTCTCCTTTGGTGTTCAATTGAAGTCTTTGCATTATCTTCTAGCAGAATTTTTTGCATGCAAATAGAAGGACTGATACCCTTGAGATCTTCAATTGACCAAGCAATTGCTTCCTTGTATTTCCTTAAGATCTTTAACAGTTTATGTTATTCATTCTCAGTCAAATGTAGCAAATATAATCACTGGTTTGGTCTTTTCTGGTTCTAAGAAAGCATATTTCAGCTGACTAGGCAATTCTGTCAATATCAACCCTTCAGCACTAGTTTCTTGCTCAGTTGCTTTCTTTTCACTGCTGCAAGAATTTTTATATTTTTCATTCAAATTCAAAAATTTGTTTATGTGTTTTGCAAGCGGAATACATCGATTCACTGTCCCGACACTCTAAAGATCTTTTGGAAATTCATCTCATTTTCATTGATAGAATCTTGCGAATGTTACAATCATAGTTCGATTCGTGTGGACTAAAGTTTTCTACGATCCGCACAATTTTCTTCATCGACATCAGACAAGTGTCAAGCTTTTGTTGAGAAATTTGAAGTACCAACTACCGCTTCATTTCACGCTCCAAGGTTAGCTCACCTTTCTTGACATCAATCAGGGTAGCTCCAGTTGCTAAGAAAGGTCTTCCTAAATACAGAGGAACCTGTGTGTCTTCTTCCATTTTCATGACTTTAGAATCAATAGGGAAAATGAATTTCCCTACCTTGACCAGCACATCCTCAAGGACCCCTTCTGGTTGTGCCATTGACTATCGACTATTTGCGATGTAATTGTTGTTGGAGTAAAGTTCCCCACGAGCTCGACCTCTGCATCCCACCCAGCGATAAGGGCATCAGGTGCGATGTTGGCTTTTTGATTCATATAAATCTTTCTTGAATTCATATTTCCCAATGGTGCAGGAGAATGGTAAAACTGTCAGGATCTTTCATCTTAGGCTGATGAGGCTCTTACGAATATTGCATTGTTGCATGTTACTTGCAGTTAGGCTCACTACTCTTTCATCAGCAATTTTCTTCTTTTTGCTTAGTATATCCTTGAGGAATTTTGCATAGTTTGGCATTTGAGTGATAGTATCTGCAAAAGGAATGTTAATTTCTATCTTCTTGAAAATCTCAGATTTAGAAGGTGTTTATCACTTCTTGCATACGAAGAGTCTTTGTGGGAGGAGAAAGGAAGGAAGGAGGAGGACAGGAGAAACCAGCAAGTATTGTCAGCTTGGACCTTATCTTTACGCTTTGTTCCTGATTTTCCCAGACTGCTCATTTTGCACTTTATTCTCGGTAATACCATGATCCAACTCTAAACTGCTCTTTCTATTCTTTCTTCCAGTTTCTTCCTCTTCTTCTTGCTCAATCTTTTCAGTCTTTTCAGCTTGTTGTTGCTCAATTCCTTGCCACTCCTTAGGTGAACTACCATGCAGTCCCTTGGATTCTTCTGGGTGTTACTAGGGAAAGTGATGAGCTTGAAAGTCATCTATTTTTAGTCCATTTTTCTGATCTATTTTTATCTAAACAAGGCGGTTGTAATGCGGAGTATGGAATAACTAACCAAAGCTGTTAAATAGCGGGAATTAGAAAAAGCGAGAAGGTGGATGAGCGTTAATGAGATAATTAGCTGAAGCAAGTTACTTGCCGACGGAAAGGGCACAAAGATAAAAGGCGATCGTGAAGCTTTGCGGCAATCAAAATGCACTCGAGGTTGCAGCATTAAAACTCCGGTCGGAAAGCGGCTTACTTGAAACGAGCGGTGAGAGTTAAGAAACTTCGGTGGCAACCGAGAAATGAAGAAGAAGAAGACTTCATGTCGCGACATACGGATACGTCATGACGCCAAACCAGCTCAATCTGGCAGTCATAAAAGCGATGGCTGTGGCGAACCGTAATGATGAAGAGAAAGAAATTCGCGACATCCCTTTGAAAGATAGTCAAGCTTGTGGCGACATCGGGGAAACATGGAAGAAATTTGATGAAATTACGCTGACGGAGAATCGCGAAGCTATGGCGGGCTTGGTGAGATGAAGAGCTGATGTAACTCAAGTTGTTGTCGAAGCGGGGATTGAAGTCGCGCGACATCGATAGCGACCGCGAAACCTGCAGAGCATGGTGCGATGTATCGGCGGCGAAGTTGATGTCGCGACGGCCGGGAACCATCAAGTGAGAAGGCTGCGAGATCCGTAAGGCGATAATAACGACCGAGATTGTTGTTCGCGACACGAAACATCGGTGGAAATAACCGCGAGTTCGCCAAAGTGTCAAGACAAAGGAATGGCGTGTGACGCGAACAACCGATTGAAGCCTCCGAGGCCCAAGTGATGTCGACGAGAGATTGATGTGGCGACTGGGAGCCATCAGATGAAAGCTCTGAAAGAAAATGAGCTGGCTGTCACGACAAAGAGATTGAGTCGAGGACATCATGAGCGTTAGGGTTAAAAGCTACGAGAAGAATTGGTGATGTGACGAAGACATCGATGTCATGACATCGGGAGAACCCTATTGAAGCACGCAAGGTATAAAGTGATGTCGGCGACAAGGGTAAATTAAAGACATCGGCGTATCGATTGGAAGAACACTTGATCCATGTAGTTGATGTCGCGACAAGAGATTGATGTCGACATCAAAGACATCGATTGAAAGGCTGCGAAGGCTTAGGCGATGTCGCGACGTGAATCGATGTCTGACGTGGATGATGTCGCGACAAAGGGATTTGAAGTCGCTGACACGGTGATATTACAACATGGGCGATCCACTTGAAATCCACCAAAAGGCGCATTAGGGATTAGGGCCCAGAAATTGAAACCCTATAAAATCACCAGCATTGCCCATTTCATGCTTGTTGCTTTGGCGACCTGACGAAGATGCAGGCCATTTGAAACTTCATTTTCTTTATTTTTCTTTAGTTTCTTTCTTTTCTTTTTCTTCAATATTGATAGTTAGAGTTAGATTAGATTTACATGTAGTTTTAGTTTTAGTTTGTTTACGGGCCCGGATGTTATCGTTTTGAGCAGGGAAAATTTGAATCACGGGGAATTCGAATTCTTTTCAAATTACTACCTAAACGTTGAAGTTAGGACAAATTTCTGGAGTAAAACACTGGGTTTCCTTAATCAGTTATTCTTATGATGGGGGATATGTTGTAGTGTGGTCGGTATTTGAGGCTAGCTTCCATTGGTGAGAATACTGGCCAGTGAGAAATTATAACTCTGTCAGTTGTTTCCGACCAAATTGCGAATTTCGGTTTGTAATTTACTTTCGGTTATGGGTTTAAATGTTTTTGATGCGAATCTCCCGAGTTTCTTATACCCGTATTAGAATTGTTTCATTGCTCACGATTTCAAGGAGGTCCTGCGGGTGACACGGAGATGGCCGATCACGGGAGTTATGAACATTTCTTTGAAGGTATTTTAACCTCTTATTAAGAGATCCTAATAGAGCTTTAATAAGTTTACTTGATAAATCTCTTCTCACTTGAAATCAAGAATGAGTTGAATGAGTTATCAATTTTGAAGCAAACGAGAGTTCACCTCAATTAGAATAGTGAAGCCAATCCCGTGTTAAGGCTGAGATCCCAATCAAGGAGAGGTGATCATTACAATTTTGAGGAAGAGTAACACGGAAGTTGTATATCCTTCTTGACCGATAACTTGGGAGCTAAAGTTCTGAGTCCATTAAATAGATTATGAAGTATTTACGAAAAAATACCCGAATTAGGAAGTCCCTGTTAAAAAGTAGTTATGCTCATTCCCTGTGATCGAGGAGGATCGGAGTAAAAGGTAGATAATGAAATGTGGAGTGTGGAGAGATCCGGGCACATCTTGCTAAGCATGGACAGATTTTAAAACTACGAAATACACAAAGAAAAATTAACAGTGTTCCAACAGCAAAAATTGATACTTCACAATAGCATTTGATCTTAATGTGTACTCTAACGATAATTACTCGGTTCCATTTATTTTCTTATCTATTCATTATTCATTATTCTTTTTAGGTCGTTTGTCGATTGTTCATTCTTTTTATTATATACTTGTATAATTTACGACCTTAGGCACGGAACACACAATGTCATTTTTATAGTCCAAATAGTATGGAGTTTGAGTAGTCGGGGTGATTGATCTGCAATTCTTGAGGTCACACGTAGGATCGATATGCGGACATAAATCAATTTATTACTTGTCGACACATTACTTCTGCGATATATTAGGCCAAAACCAATATTGAAAATGATTTACTCTAGGAGATGTTTTGGTTTAGTCAACAAGTTTTATGGCGCTGTTGCCGGGGATCGAAAGAATTCAGTAAATCAATATTCAGACGAAAGAAGGAATTAATAATTTGGACATTTTGAAGAAAAAGAACAAAAATAGCTTTCAAGCGTGGTTATTTTAGCCAACCTTTAACAAACCATATTGAAAATAATTGTTGACCAAACTAATCCCTATTAATGTAAGTGTGTTTGATTTCATGGACAAAGAACCCAATGCAGGGAAACGAGAACAACGATTGCAGGTCCGAGCTACGAGAATTAGAGAGGACACTTTCCCGAAGCTTGAGAAAGATAAGAGAGGCTGGAAAGCTTCGACCATGTGGAGGATGAAAGAATGGGATCAGGATGAGGGTATATAGAAGAAGCTAGAAGACCTCCAATTGCTGATACAATGGAGGACACGGAGACAATTATGTGAGAGAGCGAGGGGGGAAAGAGAGAAGGGATGAATGCTCGGCAATCGAACGACTGAGTTGATGCTGTAATTATTTTTGAAGCCCGAAGCCGGCGCGATTCCTGATGGTCAGCGGCATCGGTTCTTTGGTCTCTCCAGAAGACCCCGAGCTTGAGCACCTGGGGAAGATTTCTCGGGATGGCTAATCTGAGTGAAGTTGAGATGGGGTGAGACCCGAAGTCATCCAAAGCGCATCTATTCACGCGTTCTCTCTGAGATACAGGCTACATGGTATGAATCCTTACCATATGGTTACGTTGATACTTGGGGAGGAATTAGTAGAAGCCTACTTAGGTAGATTCTTTCCCCCAGCCCTCACCACAGGAAAGAGAAGGAGAGCATCATTGTGTGTTCAGCGGGGGAAGATGAAAGCTGTATGTAGCTTAGGAAAGATTCAAGCGAGTTCTTTGAGAAGATGTCAATGCATGGGATGAACTACGAAGACTCGGATGGACATTGTATATCATGCCTTAAATGATATATCAAAGGGATCATTATTCTTCATGTTGTGGAGCATTTAAGCGAAAAAAAAGGGTGCTGAAGAGCGAAAGAAATGATTGAAGAACGGCTAAATGCAACATGAAAACTCCTTACGAGCTTTCAAGGAAACAACAGGAGGAAAGAAGGGGATCATGGGTATGAGCAAGATGACGGCCATGGAGACGAGTTGGATGCCATTATGCACGGGTTGGACAAGCGAAAGAAAAGACACACACTACTCATGAAATAGGAGCAATTGAAAGAGAGTTATTGAAGGGAAGTGCTGAGAGGGGTACTGAAGAACAATTCTATGATGCTGAAGAGGTTAATTATCTGGGTGAGCCAAGAAACTACCATTTCAAACCCAATACTAACACCGCCGGCTGACATTACATCACCCCCAGCAGAGAACGTGAATTTCTCTTATGGTGGAGGGGGCTTCACAAAGACCCCGAGCATGGACAGAACCCTCACGAGGGTTATCAGCAGCAGCCACCAAGGTTCAGCCCGTATTGAAGCGAGTGAAACACGAGAAATGAATCTCGGGGGTCGAGAGGAGGGCCCAATCTTTTGAAACCGGATATCTTGCGATTCATAGGGAGATAATAAGAAGCTATTTAACTCCATGAACAAAAATTTGCAGGATTGGAAGCAGCGCTACCAATTCTCAAAATTGCCAGAACACCACCAATGCATCCACTGAAGAACACGGAACACAAGTAGAGGCGTGGCCTAACCTGCAAAGCAGGAGGAAAGATGCCTTCCCCAGGTGGCACAAGGAAGAACCAGGCGCATGGGCGTGCGGCTTAGGAGTAGGAAGGAGTTAAGAAGAGATGAAAGAAAAATGACAGCGACAAAAGAGAGAAAGCCCAGAAAGGGAAGAAGTCTTGGAGATGAAAAGAAGAGTAGAAAGAGAAGAACACATCCTAAGGATCAAAGCTGAGTCCATTTCCGTAAAGGCTGAGGGAAGTCAAGGATGGAGGAGCAGTTTGCAAGGTTCTTGAAAACTTTCCAGAAGCTGGAGATCAATATGCCTTTTACTGAAGTGGTAACTCAAATGCCACTATATGCAAAATTTATGAAGGACATACTGAGCAAGAAAAGAAAAATAGTAGAGGAAGGAATAGTGAATCTCACTGCCACTTGCAGTGCGATGTCGAGAAAAACTACCCGGTAAAGATGAAGAAAGACCCGGGGGCTTCTCGATTCCTTGTATTGTTGGAGGGGTGAATTCGGGGAGCTCTGTGACTCGGGAGCTGAGCCTCCAATTTAATGCCTCTTTAATTTGCCAGAAACTAAGAAGTTTGGGGGGAGCTTTCCCACAGGCGTACTCTTCAAATGTTGGAAACGGTCGATGGTAAAAAGGAGCTCATTGAAGAGACCGTCACCGTTGGGGAAGTTTGTTTTCCTAAGACTTCATCATTCTGACATGGAAGAAGATCTACAAGTACCCCGCTATCGGGAAGCACATCTCTAGCTACTGAGCGCCTCGATCGATACATGCAAAAGTGGAGTTTTAATTGAGGGTCGAGAAGAAGCAGCCGTTTAACTTTGATAAAAAAGTAAGAAAATATAGACAGACAAGGAAAAGCTGCAATGTAGCTGATTTTGTCTATACTTCCAACTCGATGTTAACAATGATTGTAACACTCCGCTTTATCAATGAAAAGAGATGAATTCCCCAAAGATAACGAAGATGTCTATTCCGAATTTCCATACGTTAGCCATTCTATAGAAACTATGTTGAGCTTGAAGCAAAACAGAAACAATAATGGGAAAAATATTGAAAAAGAGGAAATTCATCAAGAAACCAGTGTAGAAGGGCTAGTTTTGAAAGAGTTGCCATGTCATTTAAAGTATGCTTACTTAGAATTACCAAAGAAAAACTGATCATTTCAAATGTGACTCATGATGATGAGGAACAAAGATTGGCCGAAAATATTAAGGAAGCATAAGGAATCGCTTAGCTTGGTCCATCAGAGCCAAGGTATCACCCATTAATTTGCATGCATAAGAGATTCCCCGCTAGAAGAGACTTCAAAACCATTCAGAACACCAAAGGAGACTCGAATCCTGATTAAGGAAGGAATGAAGAGTGTACCAAATTGTTTAATGCCGGTTTTATCTATGCTATTTCGCATACCCCGTGAGCCCACCCATGTGGTCTCCCAAAGAAAGGGGGTATCGTGATCCGTAATGAGAAAATGAATTGATTCCAACAAGAACAAAGGGATGTGGACGGAGGGTATGCATTGATTACAGAAGCCGAACACGTACCACCGTAAAAGATCATTTCCCTTTGCCCTTCATCGATCGATGTCGACAAAAGCTAGCGTGACACCCTCACTTTTGTTTTCTGGATGGGTACTCATGATATAATCAGATTGCTATTGCACTGAGGATCAAAGAGAAGACCACATTCACATGCCCTTGGTGGCACCTTGCCTTTAGAAGGATGCCATTTGGGCTATGTAATGCTCCACTTACATTCCGCAGGTGTATGATGTCTCATATTCTCGACGGTTAAAGAAGTGATGGAAATTTTCATGGATGATTTTATCAGGTATAATCCAAATTTTTGACCAATAATGTTTAAACAATTTGAAACAGTACTTCAAAGATGCCAAGACAAACAAATAATAATCGAATTGGGAAAATGCCATTTTATGGTGACAAGGTATTGTTCTTGGGCATAAAATTTCTGCTATCGACTAGAAGTTGACTACCCAAGGTATCCATTATCAAGACTCTGCATTCACCTACCACAAGAAAAGGAGTAAGAAGCTTCGGGGCATAGCCGGATTTTACAGAGATTCATCAAAGACTTTTCAAAATAGCCGTATCACTATGCAGACATCGAAAAAGATACAAGGTTCAATTTTTTGATGACCCGCAAGGATGCTTTGAAGAAATCAAGATCAGATTGGTACAAGCACTTGCAATATTGCACCCGTATCGGAATCGTGGATTTGAAATAATGTGTGATGCCATGATTTTGCCATGGGAGCCGGTTGGGGCAAAGAAAAGAGAAAGTATTCAAAAATAAGATACTATGCTAGTAAGACCTTCAATGAAGCATAAGAGAACTACTCAACAACTGAAAAGGAGATGCTAGCCATAGTATTTGCTTGTGAAAAATTTAGGCAGTACATTTTAGGATCTCATGTGGTAATTCACACTGATCATGCAACAATCAAATACTTGATGTCAAAAAAGGAAGCTAAGTCAAGATTGATAAGGTGGGTGCTATCATTGCAGAGTTTGATTTGGAAATCAAGGATGTAAAAGGATGTGGACACGTGATAGCTGATCACTTGTCAAGAGTAGAAAGAAGCAAAGATGAAGAGGAAAATGTGATGTTAACAGAACTTCCTGTGATGAAAGCAATTGTTTGCTGGGTTTCCTTCCAACTTCCCCGTATGATAATATTGTGAATTATATTCATGCAGGGAGTAATGCCTTTAATTCAAATACCAACGTAAGAGGAAAACTCGTGAACCGACAAATAGGTATTATATTTGGGATGACCTAATTATTCAAGAGAGGTAGCCGACATGATAATAAGAAGATGTGTGCCAGAAGAATCATGCAACATTATAATGAATGCCATGCATCACCGTATTTGGGACATTTTCCGAGAAAAGAACAGCCCGCAAGATACTCCTAATCAGGATTTTATTGGCCCACTATCTTCGGGAGATCAGGGCCGAGTGGGTTAAATTGTGTGATAGATGCCAAAAGATTGGAACTATGAGCAAGCAGGAATGAAATGCCCTCAAAGGTATTATGGTGATACAAATTTTGATGTAATGGGAATATTTCATGGACCCTTTCCTTACCATCATTTGGAAATCCCATACATACCGCTAGCGTGATTACGTTTTCCAAATGGGTGGAAGCAAAGGGTTTGTCCAAGGAATGATGCTAATACATTGTGAGTTTCCTCAGAAAAGAATACTGGAGCGCATCTGGGAACACCTGGGAACTATCACAGCGATGGGGGGAACCCACTTTGCAAACAAATATTTGCAAACTCATGAGCATGGGCGTGGATCACAATGTAATGAGTTTAGCTATCATCCCCACCAATGGACAAGGCAGAAATTTCCAATGTGGAGAGATCAAAAGAATACTTGAAAAGACTGTGGAGCCTGCCAGAAGGATCGGGGTCTTCCAAACTCGACGATGCACTCGGGGCTTACAGATCGCATACAAAACCCCCATTGGAATGTCCCCATACAGAGTTGTTTTTGGTAAACCATGTCATCTACCTCTTGAATTAGAACACAAGGCAATGTGGGCCATCAAGAAGTTAAACTTCGATTTTAAGGCTGCAAAGGAAGAAAGATTGCTCCAACTGTCTGAATTGGAAGAACTGAGAAATGAAGCCTATGATAATGCTAGAATATACAAAGACAAGACAAAGAAATGGCATGATCAGAGAATTTTGAGAAAAGAGTTCAGAGAAGGGGAACAGGTTCTGCTGTTTAATTCTAGACTGAAATTGTTTCCAGGGAAATTAAAATCCAATTGGAGGGGCCATACACAGTGGTGTCAAGTACTACAAGAAGAATTCAGGTCGATGGGCCAGAGTTCGCATTATCTAAGCAGGAAGAGGAAAATGAAGAACTCAATGGTTCTTGAGGAAAAGAAGAAGTACCCACTGACAATGAGTCCATTAAGGACTAAAAGCGGCTTGAAACAACTAGAGCAACCAGCTAAGGATTTAATTCTGGTTTAAGTTTTGAAATATTTTTTCTTTTAGTTGCTTAAATTAAATTGATTGTTTTTATAAGGATAGTTAATTTTAGAAATCAAATTGTAGTTTGTGTTTTCTTGAATATTGCAGTAAGCTTCTTGCAGGGTTGAGCTTATGAATAATGCAAAGCCCGATCAGAGACAATTCCCGACTTGCGAATTCACAACATGAAAAAGGGAGTAACTTTATCACAGCAATTCGTAGATATCTTGAATTGTTTGTTAAATCTTCTTTAGGAGATGCCGGAAGTAATGTCCCAAAGTTAGGAACAATAAGAAAAAGGTTCTTGATATCACATTGAGTTAAGGGCTTAGGTCACGGCGAAGGTTATGTCGCGACGCTAGAGTGATGCCGTGACAAAGCATTGATGTCGTGACTGTTTGAAAAGTGGTAGTGTGAGGAAGAAGGTATATGTCGTGACACCATTGTGAAGTCGCGGCCAGTGGATTTCAAAATGAAAAAAGTAGATGTCATGACATGAAAATCAAACGATTCCTAGAAAACCTGATTTATCGCGACAAACTTAGTATGTCGCGACATAAAGAGGGCGAGTGCCACTCCTCACTTTAAAAGCCTAGAATTCAATGATCTCGGAATAAAACTGTGAAAATTGAAGTCATGACCGTGTTTTAATGGTAATAATTAGCGGCTTGTTGATTGAATTGCCATTTGTTGGAAACTTTCTCACATTCATCAAACCATAGCTACTCACATGCTATCTGCCAGATCTCGACCTGAGCCTGGCTTTCCCGAATATACGGCTTTCTCCCGTTTCAATGTTTGAAATTCCCAACTCTAGTCCACTAACCTAGGCGAAGTTATGAGGAACATGAGCAGCCCGAGGAAGAAGAAACTGTGAAGAACGGTTCGATAAGTGCGTCGGAAGAATAAAGCGAGGAGAAAGTTTTCGTCGGAAACACCGGAAGCTCCATTGCTTCTCGAAAGACGAGAGAAAAGGGAAAGGGAAAGATGAGAGAAGAAGAAGAAGTAGAAGATTTAGTGTCGGGACGACGTACTCAGTGGAAAAAAAAATATTATGCTAACGAGGGTTTTGTCGCGAGGAGATTCAAAAATCTGATACGCCTTCCGGAGATGATAGAGCGAAGGGTGGGAGAGTCTCTGCGCACACAAAAAAATCGGGGTATACGGCCTTTGTTAAGAATTTTATTCAAATTTGGTAGGAAGGAAGGATGGAGGCGGTTTCGTTAGAGGGTGGGTTTCATATGGTAAGGCCATCAGCGAGGCCTATGGCATGAGTGCACAAGCATGGTTCTAAATTTAAGAGAAACTTTTTGGAAGCAGGATTTTGGAAAGATTGCCCGAGAAGCTGCTAATAGTCAAGGTCTGTTTAAACGAAGGAAAGGCGAAACGGTGAACGGGGAAGCTAGCGAGGGCGAAGGTATGGTTTTACTTCACAGCTGTTTGGTTCCAATGAAAACATCATGTGCACAGTGAAACAAGAAGGCTGTGTTCTTTGTATGCATCCTAAAAGGATACAAGGTCCCGATATAGGAGTTATCGTGAGAATTCTATCATGAGGGTATCATGAAGAGACAAGGAGTCTTATTCCTCACCCGAATGACAATCTTTTGTTCTATGTTTTGAAAGGTGAGGTGAAAGAATATGGGAATCGAGGAAGAAGAAGTGCCCGAGCTTCACACATCATGACGGGAGTTATGAGGACGAAACGGAAAGAAAAGAGAGTGCTTGGTAGAAAAGATGAAGCCAGCGGAAAGACCCGAGAAAAGGACTCGGGTTAACGTCCGAGGCGAGCAACGAAAACTCACGACAGATGATTTCATTTTGCGTGAACGATGAAGAGCGGGATGAAGCGTGATAGACCTATCCATTCCTTAGCCGGTTCTCTCGCGTGCGAAGCGAAATTTCCAGCATGGAGGCTCGAGGGGAGCCTGAGAAGAGCAGGTTCGATCTTGGAAAACTCGATGCCATGCAAAGAGAATGGATGAAGCGGAAAATGGAACTAAGCGAGTGGAGAGAGCATTTTATGAAAAGAATTGAAAGAAGGGACCGGTGGGAGGAAAATGCAAACATGAAGGAAAGGAGCATGAGATTGAGAGTATAAAGAGAGAACAAGTGGGGAGAAGAGCTGAACAGAAGAGAGGAACGGATGAGAAAAATTTTGAGCTGACCCGGGAAGAATTTAAGAAAGAAATGAAGGAAGAGATCCACTTGATATTGAAACTCAAACTAAGTCGTGAGCTTTTATAACAATGTTTGAGGCGTGATTCTCGACTCTAACATTGATAAGAAAAGGAATGTCTGACGAAAATTTAATTTGGGGAAGCGGAAATCAGGGCTTCAAGTTCTACAACTCTGAAGTTTTGAAAATAAATGGATGATAGAAATGACGAGATCACGAATCATAAGCGAAAAAATGGCGAAAATTTGAATCCAGATTAACGATAATCTCTCCAATTTTTAGAGTCATGTTGAAATGGAGAATACAATGAATGGTTTAGGGAAGGCGGGATGAGTTGAGCAAGGTTGATCTCTCTAATGAGATTTTCATTGAAGAGCAAATGGAGAGGAAGCAAGAAGAAAGGAAAGAAGAGGTGAAAATTCCTGAATTCCCAGCTCATTTAGGTACCTTGGACTGAATCCTGACATCTTTGCTCTGGCTATTTCAAAAGAAAAAAATAGACCTTCTCCTGCCTAACCTTCTTTACCCTCTTATTCCCATTTGAATTGTATCCAACTGTTGCAATTGAATCAGAAATAAAATAAGAAATTTGAATTGAATTGTTGTGTGCGTGCTATTTTGAATTTGTTTGTTCAATATTGTGTTGCTTTGTGATGCATAGTTGGGAAAATATAAGTAGGAATTAGTTCGAGCTTCTTTGAGATGTCATGAAATTGCGTTGAATGAAGCGATTAGATTAGAAATAGTGAAATCTAGAATAAGGGCGGTGAATACAATTTTACTATTGAAACCTGAAATTAAATGACTTAAATTTAGGCTTTGTTGAGTCGAGAATAGAGGAAAGTAATGAGAGTGAAGAGCAAACTTATTTTGAGATTGTGGCGATGTAAAGCGATGAGTCGAACACATTGGATATAAAGAGTTTAACTATTCATCAACAAAAATTCAGCAAGGAACTCTAATGGTAAATATATGATGCGTAGCAAATTAGAACTTGTTAGATTATTGATTGTTGAAATCCTAGGTGATCTGTTGTAATGATGCGGGCCATTCTTGGAAAGTTTGGGCCATTCAAGCCATCCTACCTATATGCTAAAGCATATACCTTAGTTCAAATTGAGCAATCGAAGCCTTATTTCTAAAGATCATTGATTTTAAACCTCGAGCCTTCCAAAGAATCAATCTTTCGATGAAACTGTGATTACCCAAATTTGAAAAGGAAGAAGTAAGTTTGGGAGGTTGTTTCAGAACTGAAAGGAGAAAGATAGAAAAGGTGAAAGAAAATTCAGCAGTAAAAAAAAAAAAAAAAAAAAAAAAAAGTTTTACCTTTGGCACAATTCTCTTGAGCTAGTAAGTTCTTAGGGGTGTTTCAATAATTCCCTGAACTATTAAGTTCTTGTAAGTGTTTCAACACCTAGTACCCTAATGCCATCTCGTGGGAGTTACTAACCCAAAGTTCGCTATGGGTGTTAAAGCCTAAGAAGGTAAAACATCGCACTATCCCCGAATGGTGACAAACAAAGCAATTCCCGCTTAAATTGGCTGAATGAAAATGGGAGCATACACTGGAATAGAAGAAATCCAGAGATGTCCCAAAATGAAGTTTTGGGAGTTTATTAAAGAAACTACAAGGAAAAGCGGCGTAGCGGGAGAAAGTTGAAGCAGAGAAAGTCTGGGTGTAACTAAAACCTCAAAAGTTCCTTCTATCCTTACCCTTACCCAAGCCTCAACTTTATAAGCCAAAGACCATTGATCTCAAGGGTGGAATTACCTACATTAGTGGAGATCAACATGAATAACAAGCTATGGAATTTGAAAGCACAAACAAGAAACCGTGAAGGACCTAGGGAGTTAAGTGAATAATTATGAAGATGAGAAAGGAAAACAATTTATTTTTCAACAAAGATCCAATGATTATGTTTGCTTAGAAACAATTTCAACAATAGTTTTGTATACTATGTTAGTAGAAACCAACTCGAACTGACTCAAGCTAGATGTACGTAAAATAATGCATACCCAGGCTTCAATTAAATTGAATGCTACCGTTAACAAAATCGTAAACGTCCTAAAACTCTTTTATTTTGTTTGAGGACAAACAATTCTTTCTTTTTCTTTTGCTTGAGGACAAGCAAAATTTTTAGTTCGGGGAGTTTGACGAGCTTGAAAGTCATTCATTTTTAAATTCATTTTTCTGATCTATTTTTATCTAAACAAGACTGACATAAAGTGCACTATGGAATGTCTAATCAAACCGTTAAATGGCAGGGAATTCAAGAAAAAGAAGAATATTTGCAGAAAAAGAAGCAGAAGGTGGATGAGCGTTAATGAGATAATTGGTCAAGTAAAGTCAAGAAGAGGTGCGGGCACAAAGATAAAGGAACTTTGATGTCGTGGAAGCTTTGGCGCGAATCAAAATGTACATTCAAAGTTAAAAGAAGAAAACCTAAAATTTAAACGAAGCTTACTTGGAAGAACAAGGCAGGCCGAGAGTTAAAGAAACCCGTGTGAAGCAACTAGGGAAATGAAGAAGAAGAAGACTTCATGTCCCGACATCCTGATGCGCCGTGGACATCGACAATGCATATGTATAGCCATAAAACAAGAAGTCGTCAGCGACAACAAAAGAGGTGAAGAGAAGGGGTCGCGACATCCACTGAATGATCAAGCTTGTCGCGACATCAGGAAACATGGAAGAAATTTGATAGAGGTCGCGATAGGAGAATCGCCTTGAAGCTATGACAAGCCAGAGATGAAGAAGTTGTTGTCGATAGGATTGAAGCTCACATCGAGAACGCACCACGAAATCGCATGAATTGATGTCGCGATTGTGGATTTGATGTCGCGACAACAGAACCATCGCGAAGACTCCGCAGATCCATGTCGGCTGTCGCGACAAGAGATCGTTGTCGCCGATTACCAAGAGCAACCGCCGAAGCTTCAGGTTCCTTAGTCGGCGTCACGACAGTGAATGACGCCGCGACACCAAAAGCAACCAATGGAAGCCCAGAGAATTAGTCGGCGTCGCGACAAGAGATTGATGTCGCGACTTCGTGAACCATCGATGTGAAAGCCGCAAAGAAATGAACTCGGCCACGGCAAGAGATTCAGGTCGTGACACATCATGAACGCTCGCTTAAAAGCTACGTAAGAATCGAAAGCCGATGTCGCGACAAGACATCGATGTCGCTGACATCGGAGAACCCTATTGAAGCCCGCAAAGGTATATGATGTCGCGAATGGCAAATCGAGGTCGCGACATCAAGACATCACTGAAGTCGTAAATTCATGTAGTTGATGTCGCGACAAGAGATTGATGTCGCGACATCAAAAGACACATCACGGAAGGTCAGTTAAAACTTGCCGATGTCGCTGACGTAGATTCATGTCGCGATGGATGATGTCGCGAATAAGGGGATTTGAAGTCACACCAACATTAACATGGGCCACCCACTTGGAAATCAACAAAGACCGACGGGATTAGGCCCAACCGAAACTCCTATAAATACGCAAATGCTACCCAAACATAACAGAAGCCATACGACACGCATTTATAGAGAGGTTCAGAATAAGGTCCATTTTCTTTATTTTTCTTTTAGCTTTCTTTTCTTTTCTTTTCTTCAATGTCGATAGTTGTGAGATTAGATTAGATTTATCGCTTTAGTTTTCGCTTGATTTTCCTTAACTCGGATGTTATCGTTTTGAACAAAAGTTTCAATGCACTACCTCTTTCAATTACTACCCGGAACGCTTGAAGTTCGACAAATCTGAATTCGCTCCAGCCATAATGCGCTTATTCTTATGATCGAGGAATGCCAGAAGGTGTAATTCAAGATTGAGGAACCCAAATTCTTCCATCGAGTGAATGCTATTGTCGAAATTATCTTTCCCGTAGTTGTTTCAAGAAATTGCGAATTTCGCTTTATGAATTTACTTTCGGGTTATGGGTTTAATGTTTTTGATCCTCGAATATCGCTTTATAATTCGTATTAAGAATCGCTTTCATTGCTATGATTTCAAGGAGGTCCTCCGAGTGACACTGCAGGATGACAATCCCGGGAGTTATGAACATTTTCAAGGTATATTAACCTGCCATTGGGAGATCTAATGAGCTTTGTAAGTCACTCGATAAATCCTCTTCTCACTTGAAATCAAGAATGAGTTGAATGAGCTATCAATTTAAATAAAGGTAGAGTTCCACCTCAATTCGAATAGTGAAGCCAATCCCGTGTTAATGAGATCTAATCAAGGAGAGGGTGATCTATTCCTAATTTTGAGGAAGAGTAACCCGGAAGTTGTATATCCCGTTTAATCGGAGCAACTGGGAGCTAAGGTTTACAAACATAAATGGGTATGAAGTATTGCAAAAGAAAAATACCTGCACTGGGGAAGTCCCCGTTAAAAAGTAGTTATCTCATTCCCTCGTATTCGAGAGGACGTAAAATTAGATAATGAAATGTGGAGGTGGAGAGATCCACTGCACTACTAAACGCCTTGACATTTTAAACCTGAAATACACAAGCAAAATTAACAAAGAGCACAATGAATTGATACTACACAGTATCGATCTTAATGTGTACTCTAAACGATAATTACTCGCCCATTTATTTTCTTATCTATTCAAGTATTCATTATTCTTAGATCTCAATTAGATTGTTCATTCTTTTATTATATACTTGTATAATTTATACTCTTCTAAGCCGGGAACACAATGTCATTTTTTATAGTCCAAATAGTATGGAGCTCGAAATGGTACTTGATCTAGAATTCTTGAGACTTCAGGATCGACATCTCGACTTAAATCCAATTTATTACTGGTTTAATTAGTGCACTTCAAGCAGTGATATTAGCCAAACCAATATTGAAAATGATTTACTCTAGGAGATGTTTCTGCTTAGTCAAATGCAGCATCCTTGTTCTCGTTTCGTAAGGTCGAGGCCACCGCTCTAACCCGTGTGTTTCAAGTTCTTGAGGAAGCATTTTATTTGCTTGAAAACCCGTGTGTTGGATTTAAATCCATCCAACTCAACAAATTTTTGTTCATGGAGGTTTAGTAGCTTTTTGTTGTCCCCTATGAATCGCAAATATTTTCCCTCAAAGGACCGAGCCCTTGACCTCGATATTCATTTATGTTCGCTCCTTGTCGTTGCCGCCGCTGAACCTTGGTTGATTATATCCTGTCGAAAAGCCTCGCCTCGCCTTGGGCCCCTGTGATGCTCATCCACCATATGAGAAGCTCTTACGCCCCTTAGCGCCGCGCAAGTGTGTAAAAGTTAGTGGCTAGCTCGAATGGTAGCTTCTCTGTTCATTCAAATAATTGGCCTCCTTAACTTGATAGGGATCCTCATTAATTGGTCCCTCAACACTTCTTTTGGTTCCATCTCTATCCACTGCTCCAATTTCATGAGCATAGTGCATTCTCTTCTCCTGATTCCCTAACTTGTGCATTATTACATCAAGTTTTGCTTCCATAGCAGTCATTTTATTGAGCTCAATGACTCAACTCCCCTTTGTTCTGTTGTTGCTCCCTGAAGATTCAGATGGAGCTTTCATGTTGCATTTGGCCAAGTCTTCTATCAGATGCTTTGCTTCCTCTGCACTTCTTCTCTTAAATGCCCCACAACAGGCTGCATATATGATACCCTTAGAGGTATCATTTAGGGAATGGTAGACAATATCCATTTGGGTTTTAAGGTCTATGTCATGCATAAGGCACCTCTTCAACAACCTTTTGTACCTATCCTATGCAGTATATAAGCTTTCATCCTCCTCCTGTTTGAACATAATGATCTCCCTTCTTCTTTTTGTTGTAAGTGATGGGGGAAAAAATCTGCCTAGGTAATCCTCCACCAACTCTTCCCATGTATTAACTGAGCCATATATCAATGTTTCATACCATGTGGCTGCAATATCTCTTAAGGAAAAGGGAAAGATATGTAGTTTGATCACCTCTGGTCTCACACCATTTAGTTTTACTTTGTCGCCATCTTAGAATCTCGCCTATGCTCATTGTGATCTTCGCAGGTGGCCTCGTAAATTGATTCCTGGGCTGCACCATGGTGATCGTTGTTGGTTTGTACCAAAAATTATTAGCCTCTATAGCAGGTTGTCTAACTGCTGAATATTCTTCTTGGATAATTGGTCTCCAGAAGTCCTCCATTGTATCTTGCATAAGAGGCCTTTCTGTTGTTGTTTCTTGTTCAACTGTCTGACCCATTCTTTCTTCTACCATAATTACTATTTCTGCACTTTTGACCTTCTTTAAATTCCTCAATGTTCTCTCCAATTCAATGTCTAAGGGAAACAAATCTGATTCTGGCTTCCTGTGCATGAAATAACTTCTTGAAATGGAAACATTTTGAGATCAATTGGAAACAGTTGTATTAAAAATCATATATCCTTTAAGCTCTTAAAAGTGTCGTATTATACAACCACCTGTTGTCAAAACCTGCTTTTAGAATTTCTTTTATAAAATAAAGAAAATGTCCAAATTAGCATTTCTCTCTTTTGTTAGAATATTGATTTATTCAAATTCTTTCAATCACTTCAATCCGCCATAAAAACTTGTTCAGTTCTGCTTTTGCATGTGACTAAACCACTCAATTTTAATGCCTCTACTAGAGTCTTACATTTCTCCAATAGTGGACCAAATTTGGAGTTCATTATTGAAAAGTAGAAAGTGGTTTTATGTTCTTGAAATTATAAAATGGATTTAGTCTAAGACACTGCAAGTGCACAGGTCATACAAGTAGTAAAAATTTGGATGTAAGTCCAGATATCATTCCCCGTAGATCGACGAATTTTAAAATCAACTACCCTAACTACTCAAGATCTACACTATTTGCACCTCCTTGTAAATGTTTAAAAAAACTAGAATTAAAGATAAGATCATACGTATATTATATTTATATAATTAAAAGAAAATTTGAATTAAAACTAACAAAATAAACTGGATCGAATCAGCTTCTTCATAGAAATGAACACCGATATAAAATCTCATTGTAATTAAATAATTTCGTATTATAATCCATTAATTATCTCAATCCTCGATTGATCTCGATTTACCAAAGATGCCTAATAATGCAAATTTTGATTTCTCCATTACTCACTAATTAGAGGTTCCCGCTTCTTTCAAAGACATGGATCTAATTAGTTACTTGTATTCCGTAACACTCTTATAAGATCCGGGTATTTTTCTTTCAATACTTCATACCCATTTAAGACCGCAGATTCAGATCCCAAGTTCGGGTCATTGCAAGACCCTACAAATGTATTGATGACTCATCCTTATATCCGATGGATTTTTCTTCCATGATCGATCTCGCCTAACACAAGATCAAGATCTTTCCATCAGATTAAGGTGAAATCTCTGATGATTTAAATTGATAAATAATCCCCTTCAACTTCAACTATGAGTGAAATGGAAATTTATCTAAGTGAACTCTCAGAGCTTAGTAGTTCCTTAATGGTAGTCTAGCATCCCACAAATTGAAGATTCAAAGCTCTCAGGAATCTCCATCCCTGTGTCACTTAGAGGGCCTCCTGGAAATCAGAGCATGAAACAATCCTTAATAGAATACTCGATACTACTATTGAGAACAATCAATTTAAGAACAACATCAATCAAATAAATCCCCAATTTTAGGTACTTCTCTCTTATATATGTAGAAAAGATTGTAACTAACGACAAATCCAAGTTAGTGGAAGTTGTGCTCATTAAAACTGCATCACAACGACAATGGAGCATTGATCAAATATAACCGCCAGTGAGTTGCAATTAATCGCTATAAACGACTTAGAATCGGGTTTGGATTCCATTAATTTCAAGCAGTAATTTGAGAAGACAATGAAATATTAAATCCAACTTCAACATTCTAAACAGGTTACTGGTTCAGTTCCAGAAAAGAAAGGAAAAGAAAAGAAAAGAAAAATCTATTCTAAAATTATACAATTGAGTCTTCTTCAATCCCCCAAAGATTCTGCCTTGCAAGAGCCTCCCTCTTCTCGATGCGTAATACCTATTTATACATTTGCAATCGGGGCATGATTCGAAGGCTTCAAATGGATTTCCCCAAATTGGATGGCCCAACACCGTCGTGTCACACTCTCGATTCACGCACTTTCTTTCGCCTTTGTTGCAATCTTGAGTCGCGACCTATCTCTCGTTACGACATCGTTTTTTGCGCTTTTTAGCGGGGTCCCGACATGAATCTTTGTCGACTACCCCTTTTCTCTTTTGTTTTGTCATGTGTGTCGCGACTTGGAAATCTTGTTGTCTACTTTTACTTATCATGTTTCCTGAGAATCATCATGTTGCAGTCGCGACTGGAATTGCTTCATTGTGACCACGTTTAGTTGCCAGTAGTGATGACTTTCGTTGCGACCATATTTTCATGTCTCCAGGTAGTTGTGTCGCGACTACAATCTCAAGGTCGACCGGGCTTTTCTTCCTTTGTCGACCATGAGTCGCGACAAAGTTTCTTTCGCACACCGCTTGTTGTAACATTCCGAACTCGTCGCAACAACTTTTCTCTGCCCTGCTCAGGTCGCGACCACAATTTCAAGTCGCGACCTGATTGTCTTTCCTTTTACCGAATTCTGTGTCGCGACAACCTTTTCATGTCACGACAACCTTTTCATGTCACGACACCATTTATGTTATAAGCCAATTTGATCCTTGGTCACAACCTCCCTTTTATGTTGCGACATCATATCTTGTTTGCTGCCCTCATGCAAGTTGCGACTCCAATTGTCGACTGCTTATTTTCTGTCACGGCTACGGAAATTAGATTATTTACAAGGTAGTTTCTTTTCTTTCTATTGATTCTCATGCGTTATATTGGCATATATGGAAGGTGGATCTTAATAGTGCATGTCGCGCTCGTTTTCTTTTCCAATTTTGCCGCGAACCTTATTTTTAAGTCACAACATGTTTAAACTGCTTCGCCATTTGAATGTTTCCATTGGCCATGAAACGGCGTCGCCACTCACCGTGCTCTTCATCTTATATTTTGTCGCACATCAATTTTTCTGATTAGAGACCTTATCACCGGTCCACCATCCATTCCCCATCTCGAATCTTTAATTATCCGTTGAGACCCGAAGCCGTTTTCGTGTCGCGACCTTGATTCTCTGTCGCGACGTCTTTTGTGGTCTTAAATTTTCTCTCTCTCACGACTGGTCACAAGGATGTCGTGACATACTTAAAGCCTTTGTCTTACAGAATTGTCGCAACATTATCACTTAGGTCGTGACTTAAAAACTGTTGAACTGATGAATTCCTTGTCGCGACCTCAACTGTATGTCGCGACCTAGTTGCTTGGCCATTGATCTCATTTTCTTTTGGATTTTTGCTGGAATTGTTGCTTCTTCTATATAAATCTATAAAATATAAATTTGGTAAAATCTCCATATTTTTGCATAAAAATAATTAATTAAATTGTAACACTAATCAGAAAAATAGATTAACATCAATGAGTTTTTGACTCATCAAATTCCTCCAAACTTAAAATTTTGCTTGTCCCCAAGCAAAGAAAAGAAAGATTTGTTTGTCCTCAAACATTTGAACTTTATTTTTAAGGACATTTTTCTATTCTAACTGCAATCTTTTTTTATTCAATCAATTGACTTGAAATAAGTAGGCTGCGATTATTTCAAACTTCGCCAACTAAGAAAAAGGAATGGTTTCAACTTCTATCACAAATAAACTGATGAATCCTATATTGTAAACAACACAGTCAATCAATCTTGTTTTGTGCATGTGTATTGGTCTTCTTTCCTTTTACTCCTTGTTAGATTAGTTAATCTTCTAGGATTCTTGTTGAAAGATTAGTCAAAGTCCCATAGGCTTGTTTTTCATATTGATCTCCTCTAATGTAGGCAAATTCAACCTTCAAGATCAATGAGATCTTTCTGGCTTGTAATGTTAGGCTTGGGTAATTAGGTAGACAATTGGAAAATTTAGGCTGCAAATTACCTAGATTTCACTTATTCACTTCTACTCAATACCCTTCCTCATTCATCCCTTTCTTTCCTACTAATGTGAACTTTAATAATTCCCCTAAACTTGGCTTCTGTGCATCCTCTTGAATTTTGTGGCCTCTTTGATTGCCACTTTCATGTTTACTTTACTAACTCTTTCGAATTCTTTGTTCTTTCTCTCCGGTCAAAGTTTTAGGAATAATGCAATGTTTTGTCTTTAGGCTTTCTATCCATCTTAGAGAACTTTGGGTTAGCAACTCCCATACCAGTTGGCATTAGGGTACTAGGTGTTGAAACACCCTTACGAACTTAATTGTTCAAGAGAGATAGGCCACAAGTCAAAACTTATTCCCTTTTAATTGACTTCTTTTTCTCCCTCTCCAATCTTTCAATTGATTTTGTCTAATACTTCCATGTAGTCTATAAGAAGTATATTCCCCAATCTTGTTCCCTTCTGCACCTTAAACTTGCCTTCAAAATCAGTAATTTTCAGTTCTTTTGTCAAAGTAGGATTAGCTTAAGGGAGGGATTTCAGGTTTCTAATTGATGTTATTTGAAGAAGTTAGGCATATTTGGCTCAAAGCTTAGAACTAGTGTGTATGCATCTACATATAATAAGGGTAGGCTAGAAAAAGGTTCAAACTTCCAAACAGGGCCTCTATTTTTTCTTGTCAGTTGTTTTTGCCTAGGATATCACCTTGACCAATAATCTAACAAGTTCTAGGACCTTGTACCCTTGACTGTGAATTACCACAGAAGTTGTCCCTAATCATTTTCAAATTGTTAAGGACTTAATGGGCCATGTGTGATGTTTTTCCAGAATTTATACTGACTTAACTATTTACACACATAGATTCAAGAGTCTCATATGTTCTTTCAATTGTTTACCTTTTCCTAATTCTGTAATTTTAACTTGATTTAAACTAAAACTACAACTTCTAGTCTCCTTTGATTGACTCAATTCACTCCAGACACACTTGTAAAAACATGTATAACATTCAAGAAACCCAATTCAAACAAGAACAGTTCATCATTCAAATGTTCAACAAAGCAACTCATCATAGCATAAGATTCAATATTGAATTGAAAATCAAATTCCCCCAAACTTCAATCATGCATTCTCTAAAATAAATATTAATCAGAGAGCATAATACTTCCCCTTGTGGTCTTGTGTGCATTCTGCAAGCAGTAAGTTCCGAATTTTCTTTTTGTTTACACTTTGTTGTCCCGCAAAATACCAAAAGCTTAAAACCAAGTACCATTTCAAACAATTTAATTGACTATAAAACATAAAAATAAACTATTATATGGGTTGCCTCCCACAAGCTTCTCAGTTTTGAGTCCTCAGCTGGACTTGCTATTGTGATTCTTTTGTTTCAACAAATTCTTTAACTCAAAACTTAGAATCAGCCTTCAATTCTCTTCCTTCCAAGGTAATGCTTTAATCTCCGACCATTCATGTAACGCCCCAAAAATACCCTAGAATTTTTATAATAATTTTATTATATATTCTGGGTATGAATTGGGCAAAACTTGGGTTTTTCGGGGAAAAGTGATGAATTGACAATTATGAAATAGCAAATTTAGTGAACCCGAAAATTTGAGCACCAAAACAAGGACAAAATTGTAAATGCCATATGAGATAAAATCATAAAGGAGTAGAGATGGGGCCACAATAGAATTAAAACAAATTGATTTGCAAAAATTAAAAGGTATGACTTAGCTGCAATTCTCTGGACTTATGGGCGTATAAAGGGGAGATAAGACCAAAATTCATATTTGGTCTCCACTACTTCTAGCAAAAACGTGCGAGAGAAAGAGAGCAAAGAAAACAAGAGGAAGAAGAGGAAGAAGAAGAAGGAGGAGGAGGAGTCCAAAGATCAAGGTATGTTGTCTTAGAATCAAATATATTTTGGATTCCTAGGGCTTTGGAAGGAAAATTGATCCTCCTTTGTCTAGGGTTTTTGTGGAAGAGATCACACAAACCCTTAACTTGTTGAGGTGTTGTGGGTAAAACCCCAAATGTACAAGAAAGACATGAATCCTCCCTTTGAGGTTGGATTTACGGTTTAATTGCAAAGTAAAGGGGGTTTAGGCTAGATCAAACCCTAAATAAAATTGTGTATTAGGTATGTATGGGTTGCTATGACCCATATTAGCATTGTTTTCGGGAGAAAATCATGAAAGGTTTTGATGAAAGATGGTTCATTGAAAGATGATTTGAGGATAATTGAGGTTAAAATATGAATTTGAAATGATTTTGAAGTGTATATGAAGTATAGATTTGGTTTGGGATGGAAAAGTGCATGAAAATGGGAGAAAATACACATTCTCGGCACTTGAGATTTGTATCGTACACTTGAACTTGTACTAAGACATCTTGTGTTCGTTATTTTTGGTTGATTTGTGCTTCAGACATGTTAGACATGTGACTGCATAACCTACTCGCTTCCGCCCGACACTGTGATTTTGACATAACTTCCTCATTTCTTATCCGATTTGAGTGATTCAAGTGGCTACGTGAAATAGACTTCAAGGAGAACCAAACTTAAAGATCGTCAAATTCTGATCCATGGTCTAGTTATTCATCAGCGGGGCCATGCAAGCCAAATTCAGGTTCCACTTTGAACATAGAGTAGTAATGGGTTGTTTCGACGTATCTTGAGTTTCGTGTTCAATTGGGTGTGATTCCAGTTGAATAGAACCCTTAGCACCTTAGATTTAAAATAAGAGTAATGAATCCAGAGTCAAACATGAAGCAGACCCTGAAAATGAGCAATACAAACAGTCCCCGTGATAATCGGTAAATTTATTAGTTGGCACAAATGCCATAACTTTTTAGTTCGATAATCCGATTGGAAATTCCACTTATGAGTAAAGTGACTCCTAGAGGAATAAGAATGAGACTAAGTCAAAAACGTATCGCACTCCAACACCGCCTAAGAAAGCTTTGTCATTTCAACGATATTCATTGCTTAGTACGATTATTTGCGTAATCATCAAGAGTGAATAAATTGTATTTGACTAGGTGCGGGTGAAGACGACAACTGCCTAGGATTGACATCGAGAAGAAACTAATTGATAATTGGTTTGTTTCTCCGACTTATCCTTAATTCAAGTATTTTAGTAGTTTACCAATTAACTATGAATGAGAAATATGAATCGAGTTCATGAATGAGTATGTGATATGATTATGTAGATTGAGTATGTCTTTGAAAGATAATACGAAAGTGAATATGAGATTGAATGTGATAATCGATAACCGAATGAAAAGCAAATGATGATAAAGACGGGATTCACCCAAACAATCCACTCCAATTCGTGAAGTGAATAATATACCAAATGAATCAATCGACGGATGCACCAATCGCATCCGCCACGAAGGTACCTTAAATTATCCAACGTCCCACTTTGGGGATGTTAACGCATCCGTCATGATGACGTATGGCATTGAAGAAATGTCCCCCTTGGCGGGATGCACTAATCGGCATCCGTCATGATGTAGTATGGCATTTAATTGATACCACATGTCGGGGTGCACCAAACGGCAACCGGCATGATGGGAGACCGAATATGTTATACCACCTGTCGGGATGCACCAAACGGCATCCTATGACGGAGATAAAATTGTAAATGTATAAGCACATTACCGAATAATAATAAGGGCGGGATTCATCAAACGGAATCCGCTAGAAATTGTGAATTGAATAGTCAAGGTGAACTAGCCAACATTGACGAGTGTAATGGGATTTTATGAATATGCTTAAACTTCATGAATTATTTGTGAATGAATTGTTGCATTAAAATGCATGATATGATATGGTAATTGATTTGTATATTGAAAGCATATGAAATGAATAGGCATAAGTATATGTTGATATATTAGGCATGGTTAATGATAAATGCATGCCGAGTTAAATTGAATATTGGAATAGAACTGTATAGAACCACTAAGCATGAAAATGCTTAGCGTGTAGTTTTAACTATGCGCGGGTATCGAGTAAGCAAAGAGAAGAAGGCCAAGATCGCGCAACGCAGAGTCATAGAGAAAGTACGGCGTATAAGTGTATACTCCGAATTTTTGCATATCATCTTTTGAACAAGTGGTGTTTTGTAAACAAAAGGGTTAAACCCTGAAACTTGATTTTTGTGTATCATCTTGAAAAGAGTATATAATGCTTTTCTTTGTAAATGTATTTTGTTAATGTTTATGGGCCTACCAAATTGCTTTATATTTGTAAATGATTATGGGCTTGCCCCAAAACTGAAACTGTTTCCGCAACTAAATGAATTAATAAAAATGTTTTGATAAGATAAATGAAAACGCCGAGTAAACTGGCCCGCCCGGATCCGGCCATTTGCCAGCTGATTCGTCGCGGCACTTTGAAAAATAAAAATTTAATAAACGATAACTAAAAGAAATAAACCGCGCCTCGGTTTCGCTCCTGGACTCGCCGGTCGGGTCGGCCGGGCTTAGGGTCGCGCATTATTCACTTTGAATTCTTTCTCCAACATTAGTTTTCAACGCCACGCCTAAAGGTTGTACTTGCCATCATCAGATAGGGACCACTCCATTTTGATCTCATTTTTCCGAAACGCTTACCGAGTTAAATAATGTGGACTCGACTCGCTTTAAATTCTTCCTCAAAATATTTTGATTATGCCATTTCTTTGTCTTATCCTTGTAAATCCTGGCATTATCATAAGCTTCATTTCTCAACTTTTGTCAGGATCATTACTCGAAAATCTCTGGCCATAGTGGAAATTCCATGAAGAGTGTCTTCAGGTGCATAACTAGTGAGTAATGAGTTCGGGGATAAGATATGATATCACTTGGGCTAGATGTGGCATAGCCAGTCTAGTAGGAGCTACACTTTGTCCATGCTTTGAACCAAGTGGGGTATAATTGGTGAAAAGACGAATTATGTGGTATTTGTCTATGGAAGGGTTTGTAGTCAGACTATTGACTCTTTAGGCAATTGGGGGTCATGATTTGTCGTTAGATACTTCTTAGGACTTGCTTGATTCAGTAGTTGAATCAAGTGGCCAACATAACCGAGAACCTAATTAGTCACAAACTTAGAAGAGCGTAGAGCTGATATGAAACGGATTTGGATGTGATCCAAATATGAGGGAGATCAATCTTGAGAATGGAATGTCATGGGATTAGTGGAATCCTGGGATCAAAGACCCTCACTAAGAGAGATAGCAGGCTTGGGCTTGTTCTTCAGCTTAAGGTCTGTGAAGGAACATGTCATAGCGTGGATGCGTGTAGTCTATCATCCCTTAAAGTGAGGGGCACTTTAGACATTTCATGAGCTAAGGTTTTCCTATAAAAGGACCTTTATGGAAAACCTTAACTAAGACCAAGCCATTTGTTCACTTCTCTCTTAAAGAGTGTTCAAGAGAGTTTGAGAGGGTGTTCTTCAGGAACTCCTATTTGTGAGACCAGGTTTTAGCTCCCTATTTAGATCGATACTTGGCTAGCACCGGGACTTCTTCCGAGACCCTGGCCTTAGAGATTGTTGGCTCCACTCTTCGTGTGGATACCGTTAGAGGCGAACCTAGGACTTGGTTTGCTTCGGTCTTCGTTGCCCCGACTAGTAGATGGGTTTTTGAAACCGACACAAGGTAATCATGTACCCTCTCTTTGGTTTAGAACCAGATTTGATGCCCCAAGGGATCCTTAGGAGGGTTTTGCTGAGTTTTTTTATTTTTTTTTTCCGCTACTTTTGGCATGAGATGCCACCCTCAAAACCCTGTAGTGGTATCAGAGAACACTTGTGTGCATCAAAATCAGTTCTTTTGAGAGTTTTTGGTTTTTAGTACCCATGTTTTCAAAAGGTTCAAAAATGAGATTTTTGGTTTGAAAAGTGTAGATCTAGTGTTGTTCTTTGTGTAATATGGTCATGACATGATCAAGGATGATTATTATGAAGGAGAAACAACTTGGATGAGATTAAAAGTCCTAAATGTGGGATTTTTACGAGTTTTCCGTAGCTGTAGAAAGCAACAATGTTGCGACATTAGTTCCCAACATTGCGACATTGTTCGTTCGAACCCAACAACGTCGCGATGTTTGTTCCCAACTTTGCGATGTTATTCATCCGAGCCCAGAAAACGTCGCGACTTTTTCACATAGCAATGTGCCAACGTTGCGAAGTGCCAACATTGCGATGTGCCAACGTTGCGATGTGCCAACGTCGCAACATGCAAACATCGCGACGGAGAATACAATGTGGTTTTGAACTCCTACCACGTCGCACTTGGCACTTCATTGGTACCTTGTTTGTTTCCTTTCTTAAGGGAGCTTATATTCAATTTCAAACATGCTACTTTAGTATGTTTGAAATAGAGATGTGCAAGTTAAAATTGAATCATTCATCTTTAAAATTTTTAGAATCATGGATTTCTAAAACCATGTTGAAATTACCTACAAGAGAACTTTGGACAAAAACGTCCTTATGGCAATTTTTCTGTTCAAGGAGTTGAATCGGGATTATGGTTTAAGGAGTTGAACAAGTTGGCGATTTAAAACTTGAGTCGGTTTTTATGATTCATGAGTAGAATCGCTTAAAGATCTGGTGAGTTGACCGGGCTAGCATTCAAGAGTCAATCGGGTTCATGGTTCAAGTTGTTGAATCATTTTAGTTCAAGTGTTGAACAAAATGGATATGGATAATTTTATTTCAAGTGTTGAAAAACCTTTTCATGTGTTTTTGAAATCATGGGGTACCATTATCTTTAACTTTCAATGGGTTGAATTGAGAATGTGTTTAAGGGTAAAGGTTGGTAATGATGGATGATTATGGACTTCTGCCAATGGTGATTGAGCACATCGCATTGATTATTATTTATTTTTCTAAATAGGGCCTGTGTCCTCGGGCTCTCTCTATTTTCTATGTACTTCTCTCATCTAAATCCTCAAATGTAACTTGGAGGTTCTTTTATTAAATGTGTGTAATTACTTCATAGGATTAGATAAGTTGCTAAGATGCAAAAGAGAAAGAAATATGGAGAAGGTGCTAAGAAAGAAGATTGAAGATTGTAAATTTGATTTATTTTCAAGGGTTGTAATAATGATGCATATCCCTAGGTTTGACCTAGTCAATTCCATTTTGGCTCATGAAATTGATTTTAGAATGCCCATAATGATGCCAAGAGTAGTTATAATCAGGCTTCTATAATTTCATGAGATGAATGGATAAAGCATGCTAATGAAATGATGAGACTTATCTAAAGAAACCCCTTCATTATTAATATTAAGGCTAACGTCTTTCACTATTATGGTGTGAACATGAGTTATTCTAGAAATTAGGGTTGTTGAGTAAACCCAAGCCTTACTCTATAAGGACATGTTCTATTCATGGAAATGAGTTTTCCTTATTAGTGGGCTGACCTTAACTAGACTCATTAGTTTATTGGGCAAACCCAAGGTTAATGTTGGATAGAGATGCAGTTGGGTCAGTGTACATAAGATGTACACGTATCATGAGTTGATAGCCCAATGATAGTGCACAAATCAACAATTGATAGCACTAGATTCGGTAGTTGCATCATATTGCAATTGGTATAAGAGACCTACCTATTAATCCAAGATGGCTTGTTGGGTAAACCCAAGGTCACTCCTGGTGATATTGGATCCGTTAACTGTGGCTACCGATTTTCTGTAATTGGTATGGACAAGATAATTCCACCTTTTAACCCGAGATAGCTTGTCAAGTAAACCTAAGGTCATTCCTGATATTGGGGAGCATCACTCCATTAAGAGAAACCTCCATATATGTTCTCTCGGATCAATAGCGAGGGCTATGGATTTGTAATAAAATAGTGGGAGCCATAATGCGTAATTATCAAGTCGTAACAATTATGCTTTCTTAAGTACAATCTAACATGATCTCTATTACATATAGGTTATTAGAATCAAACCATGTCAATGAATGTGAACTTATAATCAATAATGGATGCCAATATTTTAACCAAGCCTAACTTCTTAGACTGGTTAAAGAATTTGAGAATAATTCTCAAAAGGGAAAGATTAGCCTATGTCATAGTTCAGCCACTCCCTCAATCCCTAGCTGCTGATGCACTTGAAAGTGTTCAGAGGACATATCAAAAGCACTTGGTTGATAGTGTAAGGACGAGATTGATTATCCACACCTCCATGTCACCTGAGTTTCAGAAGCAGTATAAGACTGTGGGTGCATATTCCATAGTGTGCTATCTAAGAGAACATTATAATGAGCAAACGAGTATTGAAAGGTTCAAAGTCTTTGAACTAATTTTTGCTTCTAAGATGGAGGTGGGGACATCCCCAGTGCAGCATGCACTGAAGATGTGTAAAAACATTGAGAGGTTGGATCAATTGGGTTACTGGATAGATTTTGAATTGAGTGTAGACTTTCTTTTGGCTAAGTTACCCGATAGTTTTGCACACTTTGTGCTCGACTATGGGATGGACCACATTATATCTACCATACCCGAGTTGATTGACGTGCTCAAGATAGTTGAGGAAAAAATGGCTGAGAAGAAAGGCAAAGAGATTGCCTCGAAAGAGACTCAGTTTATCAGGCCTGTTCGGCTACTGGGAAGAGGAACTGCAAGGCCTACTTGGAGTTGAAGAAGAATGTGGCATGTGATGCACCATCATCTTTAGGTATTTATGTCATTAAGGTTAATACTGTTTCTCCTAACAACACATGGGTATATGATACTAGTTATGGCTCATACATATGGATTGATATGCAAGGCTTAAGGAACAGTAGGAAGCTCACAAAGGGAGAGTCCGACTTTCAAGTGGGAAATGGTGTAAGAGTTGCAACTGCTACTATATGGACTTATGTTTTGAACCTCCCTAGTGATCTTTATTTAAATTTGGAAGATTGCTATTATGTCCCAGCATTGACAAAGAACATTATTTATGTTTCATGTTTGAACAAAAATGATTTTATTTATATTTTGTAACAATGGTTGTTACATTATGATGTCTTTTATGCTGGTGGTACATTAAGCAATGGGATTTACATATAAGATATATCCAATCCAATTTTAAAAGTTAATGACAATTAAAAGGCAAAGAAAGATAATTTGAAATCATCTTACTCATGGCATTGTCGCCTTGGCCACGCAAGTGAGAGACGCATGACTGAGTTACACAATTGTGGTAGCTTGGGGTCATTTGATTGTGAATCATTTGAAAATAGTGAATCTTGGGTTTGTTAGGCAAACTATGATCGAAATGGCCTTACGGGAAAGGTGACATGCTATGGACCATTAGACCTAATACATTCCGATGTTTGTAGTGTCCTTTGTCCATTAATGCTATAGGTGGTTTCGTCTACTTCATTACCTTCATCGATGATTGTTCATGATTTGAGTACTTGTATCTTACAAGAGACAAATATGAATCCTTTGAAAAGTTCAGAGAATTCATAAATGAACCAAAGAAACAACTTGGGAGAAGTTTTCAAATCACTTAGATGAGATCCAAGTGGTGAATACTTAAGCTAAGAGTTTCTAGGTTATTTCCAGGATAATGAGACTTTATCCAAATGGACTCCACCTTACACACCGCACCTAGTAGTGTGGTGAAAAGGACAAATTGAAACTTGTTGGACTTGGTAAGGTGAAAAGGACAAGGCGGATCTACTCAAGTCACTTTAGAGGTATGCACATGAGACTACTGTTTAAATGTTAAACAAGGTCTAATCCAAGTAAGTTGTGGTTACTCCATATGGGATATGAACTAACAAGGATCCCTATTTTTCTCACTTGAAAGTATGGGGTTGTCCTGCTTAGAAGAAGCGAACTTTGTCAGACAAGCTGGAGGCTAAATCTGACATGTGTCTGTTTGTAGGATATCTTAAGGAAATTTTAGATATCAGTTCTACAAAACTTTGAAGCAAAAGTTGTTTGTTTCAAAGTATATAGTCTTCTTAGAGAAAGAGTTTCTTTTAAGAGAAGACAGTGGGAGCAAGGGTGAACTTGGTGAAGTTCAAAGTGCATGAGTATAGGATCAATCATGAGTATGAGTATGAGGACAGGCATGAGTATGACCCCATAGCCTTCAACTATAGGATCAATCATGTACACTGTGTAATGTACTAGACTTGACGTATCATATGCTTTAAGAGTCATGAGCATATACCAATTGGACCTAGGTAAGGTCATTGGGTGGCTGTCAATAACATCCTTAAGTAATTGAGAAGGACAAAGGATGTATTCATGAGATGCTAACTACTCAATAACATTCCTTGTTACCTTCTAAAGGTTGCTCATAAGGTGATGATTGGGTGCATCTTGAGGTATTCGAAGGTGATTGAGTAGCCAACAAAGGATTTTCCACCCCCAAATAGAGAGAGAGTATACCAATGGCCTCTTGTCAGGATCATTACTTGAAAATCTCTGGCCAAAGTAGAAATACCATGAAGAGTGTCTTCAGGTGCATAACTAATGAGTAATGAGTCCGAGTACAAGATTTGATATTACTTGGGCTAGATGTGGCATAGCTAGTATAGTGGGAGTTACACTTTGTCCATGCTCTGAACTAAGTGGGGGTATAGATTGGTGAAATGAAGAATCGCGTGGTATTTGTCTATGGAAGGGTTTGTAGTCAGACCATTGACTCTTCGGTCAATTGGGGGTCATGATGTGTTGCTAGATGTAAAATCCGGGAAAAATCAAATTTTTCTAAAAATGCATAAAACAGTAAATTACCGAAATAGTATAGGTTGAAAACCTGAAAATGTTCTAGATCTCAGATGATAAAACTGACCTCACCGTTGGATTTCTCTCACAAAATCTGGTTACCCAGATGAATTTCATTGAATTCGAGACAATAATTCTCATGTTTTTCAGCGCACGTGTCCAAAGGACTCCTAGTGATCTAGATTTTCATGAAAATATTGGAAGTTAGGAAATAACTTGAGTTAAGTTCATGGAATATGATTTGAACTTGAACTGAGAGAAAACAAATTGTTTCGGGGCAATGTACCCACGAGTGTGGCCATGGTACGACGCGGGCCACTCCCTAACTTAAACCTACGATCAAAATGGGACTTAGGTAGAAAATGGCCTTTTCCTACCGTGGTTTGACCGAGAGAGAGAAAGGGGGTGGAAGAGCACCAACCTCTCTCACGATTCACGGTTCGCTATCTATTTTGCTCGCCAGGACAAAGTTCATCGTGACGACGAGGGTATCAGCAGAGTACCAAAATAAAGCATTTCAACGAAGATCTAACAGAGGAGATTCGAGGGAAATCAAAGTTTTCAGGCTTAGGAGGCTTCCTACTCGTTCATCTACCCTCCAAGAGGTAGGGATTCTTCCTACTCTAGTTTTAGTCTCCATATTTTTGCTGGTTTTTGGGGTTAGAATGGTGGAATGTGGGCATAGTTTGCTCGCGTAAAATACCCAAAACTCGGGACAGACTTCGCCTAGGCAAAGAAGGTGTTCACGAGTGCACCAAAGGATATATGTACTCTAGGCGAGCACGGGGATGCACTGTGGGAGTTTTTGGTCCGCTAAGCGAAGCCGTTGGAGTTTCAACCGTTTGGGCGAGAAAGTTGTCATTTAGGCGAACCACTTCAACTGAAGGGCGTAGCTACGCCTAGGCGAGCTTGTGACTGTGTTAAGGCCTATGCTTATGGCCTCGTTTTATGGGTCTGCCTGTGGGTCTGCTCTTATGATTGTTTGTATTTGCTCAGGGCCATTGTATGACTTGTTTGAAAGTTTCATTGCTTGACTAAGTAGTGACCTATTTGGATGTCAATATGTGTGTTCTAATGTATTGACATGTTATGAATTTGTATGTGCAAATGGCCATTACATGGCATAATTGTGTGTGTGTCATTGCTTGAACATAGAATGACATGTTGTGTGTTGATGTTGATATATGCGTGTGTGATATATTGACATGAATGAAATGAAGTATGGAAGTCATATGCAGGTGATGTGATTTTCCATGATACCTGGTCAGTGTTGTGGATTATGTTATCCATGTAGCATTCATTATACATGTGGCATGAGATAACATGCAATGGCGCATAACATTGCATATGCATGGGGACACTGCATTGAATAGGTGTGAGTGCATGGTTATAATCAACACTGCGTTTGGTGTTTTATTGGGTGGGCTCAGTACCGTTGGACGACGTCCAACAGAGTCGCACGGTTGAATACATGAAAATGAAAATATGTGTCGGGTAATAGCAAGTAGGGATAGATACCCCTCGGGTGAAAGACTCGGTATTTGTAGTTATACATAAGTCCAATGGTGAAAGCCCGTGAAAGTGTATAGGCGTACGATGCCTGCGATGCGACACCAAAATTCTCTACCCAACAAAAGACACATGGTTTTGAATATAAAATCATCAATTAAGGTGTAACATCTAAAAAGCTTTTGGTTTATAAACAAATGAATTTTGTTTGAATATGACTATTGGATGTAATCCATCAATACGGATTTTATCATACATTGGCATCGCATTGTGTGGTAGGAGTCGGTAAAGACTTGAGTACAAGGGTGGGAGTCGGTATGATCTTGGCATGGCAGGTACATTTACTGAGTCTCATCTCATTTCATGGCATATAGGATTTCATGGTAGAAATTGCATGTTCTTATTTGGAATGTAAATGTGAATTGTGGAACATGACCATTGCATGTGTACTTAGGCAAGTAGTAGCTCAGAGGAAGTTTACTCTACTAGGCTCAGTTCCACCCTATACGAGATAACATTTCAGTAATGTGGAGACACCTGACGCGCCGTCCAAGCCGTGAATCGTGAAGAAGTCGGATTGTGGTTGGTGAAAATCGTTTTGTAAACTTTATGGGCAAACTAGTTTTTCCATGTGTTTTATTATGCAAGAGAGTTGTAATTAAACCCTTATAGGTCATTTTTAATTATAATCTTGCATGTTTTAAATGAAAATGAATAAATGGACCCGGAGTGGCCATTTAGTTGTTAAATTTGTGGATCTCTGTAAATGGGACACAGTGTGGTATCGGGTCACCCGATATCCACGAGTCTTCCATAGGTTGACGATTGGTCAACGGACCCTCGGGTTTTGGGGCGTCATAGCTTGGTATCAAATCATAGTATGCGATTACCTAGGGCTTGATGGGATGGGTCTAGGCCATTGCATTCATTGTGTGCATTTCATGTTTTGTGCCTAAATGTGCTACATGATTTTGTATTGTGTTCTGTGTGAATTGTATACATGATAAAATGTATAGGGATAAAGAGGAACACTAGGGTTAGAGAACATAACCTTGGGGTTTGGAAAAAGAACGAACGGGTGGTTCAAGTTGTTGATGTCTGTTAGTAGTTGGCACACGCACTACTAGTTAGACAAGAAAAGGAATCTCAAATTTCTATTTGACATGTGTAGATGGCAAGTCGAGGAAGAGGACGTAGAGGCGGTGGATGAGGCAACAACCAGCCACCACCGACCTTTGACCAACAAGCCTTCATGGAGGCTATTGGTACTACGACTGCTACTATCACATGGGCGAGTGCTGTGGTTGCCACATTTGCATAAGCTAGTGCAACTGTGGGCCAGAGAGGGTCAAGTAGCCTCCAGATATTTAAGGCTCACCATCCTCTAACCTTTAAGGGAGGAGAGGACTCGATGGTGGTTGATCATTGGTTTCGACAAGTCAGAAAGATATTGGAGGCTATGGAGGTCACTCCGATGCCACTAAGATAAAGCTAGCCGCATTCCAGTTAGAGGGTGAATCCCAAGTGTGGCGGGATTGGGTCAAAGCCTTAAGGGACTTGGAGTAAATGAAATAGGAAGAGTTTTGCGAGCTCTTCATGGGTAAATATTTCCCAGCATCTGCTCGACATGCAAAAGCTCGGGAGTTCCTAGAGTTGAAACAAGGAACAATGACAGTGCTCAAATACGTGCTGGGTTAACTAATTAGCCCGTTTTGAATGATTGCGCCATCGACATGGCCAGCGGTGAGAAGTTTGAGACACGGTTTGAAATTATCCATCTAGGGTAAAATTGTGGGACTCCTCCTATAAGATATGGACTTGATGGTCAAGATGGCTATGGCCATTGAGAGGGAGGTGGATGATGCATGGAGCATCTGGGATGCGGGTGCTAGTGATAAGAGGAAGGAGAGTCAACTCTCTTCTTCTAGATCGGGAAAGAAGCATAGGACTTTTACTCCATGAGGGCTCTGTGCATGGGGTCGCGTTGTCCGGTCAAGGCTGATCACCATCCCAAGATGGGTAGACACTCTGGCTCCTAGATGCCCGTGGCCGAGCATGTTTCCAAGTGCTACTCGACCGACACTTGAGACGGATTGCCCTCGTAGGCAGTGGATCCTGTGGTTATGGGACACCTTAGTCTCATCATCGCTGTGGCCATGCACGCATTACGCTTGCTCCTCCTTACCCCATTATGGTCCAGGGGAACCGATATTAGTCCCAAGGCACTGCACAAGCACCTACTACTTTACAGACAGGCCAGATGGGCTGGGGCATGGGTCGAGGTTGAGGCCAAGGCTTAAAAGGCGAGACTTCAAGGACCCAAGGGCGTGTCTATGCCGCTTACACCCTCGTAATGATTTGCAGACGCCGATTATTCAAGGCATTTCTACTCTTTCGCGATGCAAGAGTATTATTTGACTGTGTATCTCGTGGCGAATTTCGATCCCGCTCGACCCGATTACATGCAGTCCGAACTGCTCCGGAACGCCGCTTTATTTCTTTTAAAGTCATTAATCAAATCTCTTTAGTTATCGCTATTTAGTTTTAGTTTTCAAAGGTCGCACCGAATCCTCGACTAATTCGTCATAGATCTAAGTCGGGGTCTGGCGATTCGACATTTTCAATTATCTTATCAAAACATTTATTGTTTTATTCATTTTAAATTTTAAATTTCACGGAAGCATTTATTTACTTTGGGTAAGCCCATAAAAACATTTACGCATTCAAAAGACTCTATACCACTTACATTTAACAAAAATGCATTTACAAAATAATGATCTGCAGTTCAAAAAATGTTTTACAAATATCAATGTTCGGAAAGAATGAGTAATGCATATGACTTGAGCATACTGCAGCTCTTCTCTATGACCAGCTCTTCGATCTTGGTCTTGCTTCGATGTCTATCACTCTAAGACGTGCGCATTGATAAAATAATACGCTAAGCATTTTCATGCTTAGTGGTTCTATACAGATTCCATTTTCGTTCATATAAATCATGCATTTATCAAAATAATGCCTTTATACAAAATCAGTGTAATGTAAAGATACTTATACAAATACACTTTTCAATACCATCGCTTCGTTGTTCGGTTTGTGATTCCACATATAACTATAGAATTTAAGACCACGGTGGGACCACTGTGAATCCCCACCGTTTGTCATCTGCAGGCGTGGTTTCACATTCATTACCGTCTCACATATGACTATAGATTCCGACATTCACGACAGATTCGCTTGGTGAATCCCGTCCCGTTTCATTCAAAGAGTAATGCGGATTTCGCTCAATATTACCGCCTCACATATGAATTATAGAAGTCGAAGATTCACGACATTCGCCGTGAATCCCGCCATGTCTGGCTATTCAAGAGCAATGGATTTACATTATTAAATACGGTTATTTCATGACGACCCGCTGGTGAATTCCACATGTTGGTCATTCAATAATACGCTTCAAATCAATTTACTTTTATGCAATGAATTACTGTAGCTCAAATACACGCATACATGCGTATATTTGTCAAACATTTCAAATACTAATAACTAAATCGATATATATGCATATTTCAAAGTAGAGAGCAATATGAGAATAAAGAGCGTGTGGTGAACAAACTAGGAATAAAGAACAAGTATAACAAACCAATTATCGATTCCGCTTCTTTCTCGATGTCAATCCTAGGTCAAGCCATCGCCTTCACCAAGACCTAGTCAAATACAATTTATTCACTCTTAAAGTGATTACAAATAATCATACTAACGAATATCAGGCAAAGCTTGTAAACTTTAAGTGAGGCTACGAGGTACGGTAATGCTTTTGACTTGGGTCTTATTCTTATTCCCTCTAAGAGTCTACTTTACTAATAAATTGGAATCATTTCAATCGGATTATCCTATCTAGCTATGGCATTTCATGCCAACTAATAAATTTACCGATTACACTGGGGACAGTTTGTATTGCTCATTTTTCCGGGGTCTTAAATTCATGTTTGACTTTAGGTCATTGTACTATTTTAAATCTAAGGTGCTAAGGGTTCTATTCCAACTGGAATCACCCAATTCGAGCACCGGACTCAAGTTACGTCTCAAACAACCCGACTACTCTATGTTCAAAGCTGGAACTAGAATTTGGCTTGCACATGGCCCCACTTTGAGTGAATTTTTAGGCCATTTAGGATCAGAATTTGGCGATTCCTATTCTTTAAGTTTGGTTCTCCTTGAAGTCTATTTTACGTAGCCACTTGAATCACTCAAATCGGATTTAAACGAGCAAGTTATGGCCAAAATGTAAAAATCCTGTCAAAAACAGAAACCATATTAGGTGTACTCTGAGACACCACCTGCTCATGTACTTGGCACTTTTGTTATATATGGTGGGTAAAATTTTACACTACCGCTCATGTACCAGTACACCTTCCCAAAATTGCCCATATTTTGTTATTTTTCCCACTTTGATGCCAATTCACTCCATACAACTTCTATAATTTATAATACCCAAAACCAACTTGAATTATCTAAAAACAATTCCAATAAACACTTAAATTGGTGCTATGGAACCAAACACAAAACCTTAGGTGAAAATCCAAGAACACTACCTAAGGTCCACTAATTCTTTATAAACCACATAAATGTGATGATTCCATGGTTATTTTCCACCAATCGGGGTTTTACTCTCATAAATTTAACAATTCAAAGGCTCAGGTGATCTTTACACAAACCTAGACCAAAGGAGCATCTAATCTCCAGATACTAAAAACCTTAGGATTCATATCAAAACCCAAAAATAAGGATTCCATACCTTGGATCTCTTCTCCTTCCTTCTTCTCGTCTCTCCTTCTCTCCCACGGGCTGGAGTAAAGTAAACTTTAGACCAAATGAAATTTGGTTTTATTTTTCTTCCTTTAAAATCATCTTTTCTATTATTAATTGCAAATTTAGTCCTCATCTCTTAAGATTTGTACATCAACTTATTTTATTTGTATTGTGGCCCATTTCTACTCCCCTTTATACTTTATCTCCTTATGGTATTATAATTTTGTCCCTTGCTTCTGAAGGCTAAAATTTCCTGAAGGTTCACTAAATTTATCATTTCATAACTTGTCAATTTACCAATTTTTCCTGAAAAACACAAGTTTGGCTCAATTTATACCCAGAATATATAATAAAATTATTATAAAAATTCTAGGGTATTTTTGGGGCGTTACAGTATCTCATTCATTCATTGTTGCATCATGTGTGAAAGATTTGGGCTTAGAGATTGAAACCTTGGAAGAGCCATCATATGTGAGTTGTCCCCTAGGAACTAGGGTGAGCGTGATCGAGCATAGTCGGATTGTGAGCCAGAGATCCGTTGACTGGATTCTTATATAATTCAAAATTTACTGTGTAATTAGTAATCACGGCTTAAAATCTTGTTAAGACTAATCGTAGGATTTATCAACAAAACTTTCAACACAAATACTGCATACTATTCATCCCAAAGAACTAAGTGCGTAAATTGTTGACTTGAATTTGATAAAACTATGTGTTTGCCCCTGTTAGTAAAAGGGATTCATTAAAAATTTATTTTGGTCTAGATCACTGCAAGTGCAAAGGTCATACAAGTAATAAAAGTGGATTTTAAGTCCGGATATCATTCCCACGAGGATTGATGATAAATCTAAAGATCAATTACCCCATCTACTCAAGATCCTCACTATTTGAACTCCAATGTTTTTAAAGTATTTTGTTAAACTAAGGAAAAGCTAAAACTAAATAAAAGTTTATGACTACATGTAAAGAATTTAAATAATTGGATTGGAAAGTTCAATGGGTAAGTTAACACTGGGAAATAGATTAGTGTACAATTATGAATTTCTACATCAGTATATAACATAATTCAGCTATTAGTCTGAAATCTGAACTTATCAAAGATGCAAATAGTATGATTTGGATTTCTCCATAAAACATACATTTCACTAATTAGATATCCATGTTCCTTTCGGATACATGAGTCTAATTAGTTACTTGTAGAATATAAACCTCTTTCTAAGATCTGAGTATTTTTCCTGTTCAGTACTTCACACTCAAATCTTAGGACTGTAGAATTCTTGCCCCTATAGATAGGATATAGCAAGCCTTCCCCAATTTAATTGGTACCTCATACATCAAATCTGACAAGATTCTTTATCTCCTTGATTATCTATAAAATGGATCAAGATCCTCTCATCGCATTGAGAGAAGCCTGACACTAAATTGATACATCATCCAACTATCCTCACACCATGAGTAAGTTAGTAATCTATTGAAATGATTATTAAGAGTTTAGTAGTTCCATAATATTAGTCTAACATACCCCCAAGTAACCATTCCATACTCAAGAATTCCATCCGTGTTACCTGTGAGGGCTTCCCCGAAAATCGAGTAAGATACACCTTCTTTCTGCACACGCTACTAGTATTCTTAACAAGTAGCTTCCAGATCAATACCAATTAAATAAATCCAAAATTTCAAACTATGGTCGTCTTTCAAGTTGAGCAGAAAATAATAACGAATATCAATCCATTCTTAGAAGGAGCTCCGTCTTTCCAAACTAGATTACACATAATAGTGACTAACTGATTAGGTTAATTCACTGAAATTGCAAGCGAACTGAAATAAATGAACTCTAGAAAATTTATAAATTCATTGATTCAGACAGTATTGAAAAACATAATTTTACAGAGAACCCAACTCGAAACTTCACACCAAATCACTGTTTAATCCCAAAAAGAACTATCTAAAATCCTTAGCTAAGAACGAGATAAAAGAAAAGAAAAATAAAAGAAAAATAAACGAAAAAATAATATACAAAGAGTCTCCAAACACCCAAGCCTCCCCGGTTTTGCAAAAGCCTGACACAAAAGCATCTAGGACGCGTCTATTTATAGACTTTCAAATGATCGGCCGCACTTCAAGGCATAAGTTGGGGATCCCCAAAAATTCTGGCCCTATTAGTCGCTTTGTCACAACAAAATAAATTATGTCGCAACATAGATTTTCATCTCTGTCCCCATCTCTTATCGTGGCCGGCAGTTTTCTGTCGCGACATGATTTTTAGAATTTCTTCTTGGAGTCTATCGCGACATAATATTCTTCTGTCGCGACAAATTTTTGTTGAAGTTGTCTAGTTTAAGTCGCGACATGAGTGTCTTGTGTCGCGACATAAAACTTTGTTGCAACACAACTTGTCATTTCTGCTACTCGGAATTTTGTCGCGACATAAATTTTTTTGTCACGACAGGGGAATTGATGTCACGACCTGCTCTTTTCTTTCTTTAGTTATTTTAGTCGTGACCTCAAATTCACTGTTGCGACTTTCTTTTCTACTTTATTGTTTCAACGTCCAACATTCTTTTTCGTGACTTATGAAGTGATGTTGTGACCATAAAAGTTTTTAGGTCTCCTTGAACAATAAAATTCACAGCAATTTCTATTCACCAAATCCAATCAAAACAAGCATCATTCATCTTCATCATTCACTCATTCATCAAATATTTTCAACTATGATTCAGATTCAAATATTTAAGCACAAAAATATAATTCCCCCAAACTTCCAATCATTCTATATCAAAGACAAAATTTAATAAGTTCAAGAAGAGTATACTGCCCCTTTTTGTCTTTTTTGTAGATTGGAAGTTTGATTGTAGATGCTCCCCCTTTTGCACATTTTTATTGTCCTGCAAAACTAAAAAGAAAAATATTTACCTACTCTTCAATCAATAATGAATAAAATTACACAAAGCTATTAGAATTTTAAACACAAAAAATATAACAGGAAAAACTTAAAACAAACTGACGTGGATTGCCTTCCACAAAGCTGCTCAATTTTTAGTCTTTAGCTGGACTTGCTCGCCGTCAGATTCTTTGTTTCTTCAAAGTTCTCATTCAGAACTAAGAGTCACTTTCCACTTGCATTCTCCTCCCAAGGTAGTGCTTTTAATCTCTGACCATTAACTTGAATTCCTCATGATCACGGTTCTATGTCATCGTCTAAAATTTGTACTTGATACTACTATATATGGTCTAATTCCATTTTGATTTAAGCTTCCTCGGAAAGAGTCTTAGTCTAGAGTTGGAATAACAGGACCCGATCTCCCGCTTTGAATTCCTCCTCAAAATTCTTTTGACGCGCCATTTTTTGTTTTATCTTCAGATTCGGGCACTATCATAGGCTTCCATTCCTCAACTCTTCCAATTCATTTAATGGAGTAACCTCTTCTTTAGCAACCTTTGAAATCAAAATTTAGCTTCTTGATGGCCTAAGCATAACTTATATTCTAGCCAAGAGGTAGGTGGCAAGGTTTTCCAAAGATAAGCCTGTACGGGGGACATTCCAATGGAGTTTGTAAAAGTAGTCCCAGATGACCAGTAGTGCATCATCAAGCCCGTAGACCAATCTCTTATGCTGAAGCTTAAGTAAGGAAATTTTTCAAGAATTTTCTTTTTATCTCCCTGTTGGAAATTTGATTTGCTCCATTTGTTTGAGGATGATAAGCTTAAGCCTATAATGTGCCATCATATGCCCCATGAGTTTGTCAAACACCTTATTTGCAAAGTGGCTTCCTCCATCACTGATTATAGTTATGGGTGTCCCAAATTTGCTGAGAATATTTTTTTGTAAAAATCCCACAACTGTGTTAGCATCATTCTTGGGACAAGTTGTTGCCTCAACCCATTTTGATACATAATCCACAGCCAGGAGTATGTATATATTTCCAAATGAAGTTGGAAAATGTCCCATAAAATCTATTCCCCATACATCAAATAGTTGCACCACCAGGATACCTTGTAGGGCATTTCTGCGCCTTGGTCGATATTTCCATTCTCTAGCATTGATCACACAATCTCACCCATTCAAAATGCCTCAAAATCAGAGCCAATAAATCCAGACTGGAGAATTTTGTGGGCTGTTTTGTCTCCTGCAAAATGTCCTCCATATGGTGATGCATGACATTCTTGTAAAATCTTACTTTGCTCACCTTCTGGTACACATCTTCTGATGATCAAATCAGCTCCTCTTCTAAACAAAGATAGGTCATCCCGCATGTAGTACCCGCCGCCTCCTAGCTTTTTTCTCCACAGAATGGGACTCGTGGCATAATTCCACATGCATAAGAAGTTCACTATATCAATACAATAAGGTGATTGGAGGATAAATGGAATAATCGTCATCCGGGAAAATTTTCTTCATATTTGCCTTTCTTCTTCTTGCGTAGGTTTTTCCATTCTTGACACATCGCCATCACATCATTACAACCTTTATTGTCTTTTATTTCTAAATCAAATTCCTGTAATAACAATACCCACCTGATCAGTCTTGGCTTTGCTTCTTTCTTTGCCATTATATATTTAATTGCTGCATGATTAGTGTGTATAATAACATGGGACCCCAAAATGTATGGCCTAAATTTTTCACATGCAAATACTATTGATGATCTCCTTTTCGTAGTAGAGCACTTTTCCTAAGCTTCATTGAAGGCTTTATTGCATAGTATATGGCCTTGAATACTTTTTCAAATTTTCGCCTCTAATATTAGCCTCCCATTGCAAAAATTCACTGCATCACACATGATTTCAAATCCTTTGTTCCACCTAGTTTGCCATAATGGAGCTTCAACTAACTGATTTTCAAAAGAATTCCGCAGATTCATCAAAATTGAACTTACATCTTTTCCCAAAGAACTCGCATAGTGTCTAGCAATTCTTGGAGAAATCTCTCCTGATAAATCTTCAGAAATCCAAAGATGTCCTAAGAAACTTAATCGACCAGAAGTGGTGGTAATGCATTTTTATAATTGAAACTTTGTCTGGTCTACTTCTATACCGCCTAAATCATGTGCCCTAGGACAATTCCTTCTATAACCATAAAATGACATTTTTCCCAATCTCGTAGCTAGATTCTTATCCTTCGCACTTTGAAGTAATCATTCTCAAGTTATGTAGGCACCGGGCCCAAAACCTGGATCCATACACCGTGAAATCATCCATGAAGATCTCCATAACTTTCCTCGCTAAATCATAAAATATAGACATCATGCATCTTTGGAAGGTACCGTGAGCATTACACAAACCAAATGGCATTCTTCTAAAAGCAAAAGTACCGAACCCGGCATGTGTTGGTTTTCCCGATCCTCATGTAATGGAAATTTGGTTATATCCAGAGTATCCATCAAGAAAAATATGAGGGTGTCCTACCAACCTATCCAAAGATCTCGATCAATGAAAGGCAGGGGAAAATGATCCTTCTATTCCTGTTTAGTTTTCCGTAGTCAATACACACCTCCATCTTGTCACGCTTCAGAGGGAATCAGCCTGACTTCTTTCATTTCCGATCACAAAGTGAATCCACCTTCTTGGGAACTACATGCATCGGGCTCACCTAAGAACTATCCTGACATAGCGATATAAAACCCGTGATTTAACCATTTCGTAACTTCTCTTTCTAAATAACTTCTTTCATCACTGGTTCAAATTTCCCTTCATGCTCAATAGGTTTTTGCATTATCATTCAACAATATTTCAGGTATGCAAAATGGAGGAATCGAGTACCTTCATATTCTCAATTGACTAGCTACTAGCTCTTGTACTTTCTCAGACGTAATAGCTTATGTTCTTCGGGATCTACCAATGCAATGATACGATGACTGCTTCTTCTTTCTCGGTTCTAAGAAAGCATATTTCAAATGACTGGGCAATTCTTTCAATATTAACCCCTCTGCACTAGTTTCCTGCTCAGCAGTTTTCTGTCCCTAGCTGCATACATCATCTTGACTGTTTTCATTTATGCTCGAGACTATTTCTTTGTTATACATACTGGAAGGCAACATTTCACAATCAATACTCTCAAGATACTGAAAATTCATCTCGACTCTACTGATAGAATGTCAAGAATACAAACAGAATTCAATTCAACACTCGAGAAGACTATTGTTTTCTATGTACCCATACAACTTTCTCGCATCTACATCGTGGTGTCTTCTGAAACTCCCATTAAGATTAAAGTGCACCGCTTCATTCCCACCCTTAGTGCGTCGCCTTTACCTTTCGCACATCTATCAAGCAGAACTCCAGCTTGCTAAGAAGGGTCTTCCTAGCAACAAAGGAACTCGTGTCTTCATCTCATAATCACAACTCCACCGGGAAAATGGAATTTTCCCACTGACAAGCACATCTTCAAGAACACCTTCCGTTGTGCCATTGATCTCGGCTGCCCATTTGCGTAATGTAATTGCCAGCTGGGGAAGAAGCCCCAAACTCAACCTTTTCACCACTGATAGAGGCATCAAATTTATAATGTAGCACTGCAATCGCGCGCGCTTTCTTGAATCTATATTTCGTGGAGCAGAAAACGTGAAACCGCCCGTGTCTTCATTTTCGGGAGCTTTTGTCAAAGAACGCACTCCGTTGTGTGGTGCTAGGTTTACTATCTCCTCTCATCTATCTTCCTTTTCGTTTAGAAATTTTTGTATAATAGGCATTTTGGTTGATTACTTCACAGCAAGGATATTGATTTCATCTTCTTGAAGATGTCCAAGAATCTAGAAAATTTGCTCTCTTCCCTTTACTTTCTCAAGCCCTAGTGAAATGGGCACTGTAGGTGTATAAGCCGAAATTTTCTCCTTCTTACCTCACTATTTCCTTCAGGTTGTCTAATCAGATCTTCTTTCTTTGCTTCCTCAGATTCTTTCAAAGCGTGCTCTTCTCCTTTCTCTCCAATATTCTACCATCACTCTCTTTCTTTCCTTTCTTTCTTACTATTGTTTCACTTAACTGAACCGCCATGCAATTTTGGACTTTCTTTTGATGATCACCAGGAATGTACCCCTGCTCGATTTGGTATACTCTGTAATACAATGCCTACCAGTCTCTAAGTTCTTCAATGAGGCACTTATATTCTTCTCGAATACTTGAGTATCGACTTGAAAGCTTCCAAGTCAAAATAGCTGCTCATGAAGTATAGTTTGTCATTCCCCTATGAACTGGCAAAGATTTGTTCTTCAAATGGCTGAGTCCTCCTATGACCCCCGGGAGAATCATTCCCGCCACCTCCTTGATGTCTTACTTGAACTCAGGTTGGCCGATATCCCACAGACTCATTCCATGCCTTGGGCCTTGTAATCCCCCTCCACCATATGAGAAATTCTCATGATTCCTCATTGTTGGATTGTAATGTGTGGGCAGGTTAGGATTTGGCTTGAAATGGTAATTTCTTGGTTCATTCACGTAATTAACCTCCTCAACCCCATAAGAGTCTTCTTCTGTTGGTACTTCAACACGTCTTCTCATCTGTTCTATTTCCACTGCTCCTATTTCATGAGCAGTGTGCATTTTTCTTTCCAATTTGTCCATCCTGTGCATGATGGCATCTAACTTTGCTTCCATGACTGTCATTTTACTCAGCTCCATGACCCCTTTTCCTCTGTTGTTACCCCTTGAAAACTCATATGGAGCTTTCATATTACACTTGGCTAGGTCTTCTATTAGATCCCTAGCTTCTTCAGCACTTTTTCTTTTGAATGCTCCACAGCATGAAGTGTCAATGATGCCCTTAGATGTGTATCAAGCGATACACATACTATATCCATCTAGGTTTTTAAACTTAATTCCATGGCTGTGGCACCTCTTCAACAACCTCGAATCTTCCAGCTATAGTATAGGCCTCATCTTCCCCCTTGTTGGAACACTAATATTCTATTTTTCTCCTGAGGTGAGAGATTGCAGAACTCGCCAAGCATAAGCTCTACCAAATTTTCCTGGGTATCAACTAAACCATACGGTAATGATTCATACCACGCTGGGCCGCTATATCTCTAAACAAAAATGGGAAGAGATGCAACTTTATCACCTCCGCCTCACTCTTCCACCCCACCGTATTTGCCATCCTAAGAAATCTACCCAGATGTCTGGGGGTCTTCGCAGGGTGGTCAAATGAATCGATGTCAGCTGCACCATTGTTAATAAAGTCGCTTTAGTCTCAAGTTATTTGCTTTCCACAAAGAGGGTCAGTCTGACACAGAGTATCTTCCGAATGATAGGCCCCGTAAATCCTCCACAGGTCGCAATAGGAGGCCCCGGTGGCCGCTGTCCTCCGCCTCCTCCTGTCTCGTCATGTCTCTCATTTCCACAGGTTGTGGTGTTCTCTCGCTTCTTTTAGTCTTTCTAAGCTCGGTGCTCTTCTTTCCAATTCAAGAGTTCATCAAATGTGTCCGAATCCTGCTTCGTGCATTAAAGGATTTAAATTAAAATATACTCGGGACATTAGGATTAGTGGACCATAAAGATTCATTTTCAACTTGGCTTGTTAAAGATCGGCCGTACAAACCACTATAAAATCAAGGTCTTTTTCTTTTATAAATGCTTAGAAAATGTCCAAATTAACATTTCCTTTGTTAGAATATTGATCTATCTCACATAACCCGCAACGGCGCCATAAAACTTAGTTTGCCTTTTCTAGACTAAAACCCCTCAAATTAACATAGTTACACTTTTCTCGTACCCATGTCACTGGTATATTATTAATTAGATAATTCTTCTAATGTTCAGGAGTTAAAATAAGGGTCTATTCATTTACACGCAAGTGCACAGTCATACAAGTAGTAAAATCCGAATGTAAGTCCGTGTATCATTCCCAACAGAGATTGACATGAATTAGAGATCAAGGTCTCAAACCACTAAGTTCTATGCTATTCGGACTAAAAAATAATTTGATCATGGTTTTTATCTACAAGATAAAAATCCTTATGTCGTTAACTAAAACTAGAAATTGACATAATATGAAATAAACTAAAAAAATTTAAGAACTAAATAATCGGATCAACTGCTCCTCGTTAGAAACGAAAACTATGAATGGCCATAATGAAAATGCCAATTCCTCGTATGAAAGTACATTGCTCAATTGTATCAATGGATCCGACGGTCCAAGATCGGTCAAATATTGCGGTACTGGATTTCTTCTCCACATTCCACTCGGTTAGAAGCCTTTGCTTCTCTCCCAAATCAAGATTCAACCAGCTATTTGCATCTCTCGCTTCTTGCAAGATCCGGGTATTTTTCTTTCTCAATACTTCACACCCATTTCTTGTTGACTGCAGATCTTTTGCTTTCCTTCTAAGGATTTTAGCAAAAGTTCTACAACTTAAACTGGTGGCTCATCCTTCGTATCTGGTTCGCCATTTCCTGATTAGATCTAAGCTAACACGGGTTGGGAACTCCCCTTTAGATTAAGGTGAACTTTGATTATTTATATTGTTAAATACTTCTCTCCAACTTCAATTATGAGCGAATGGGGGATTTATCAAAATTAACTTTATTCATAGCTTCATCAATGGTAGTCTAACATACTTAAAAGAATGCTCAAATTTCGTGAATCTCCGCCCTCGTCACAGAGGGCATCCCGAAATCGTGAGCAAGATACATTCCATCAACTGGTATTCGATACTACTATTGGGAACTTAACGATTCAAAAAAAAAAAAACGACACCAAGTAAGTAAATCCCAACCCAAATAATTTTCTCAATTGTTATGCGTAAAAGACTCAGAATTCAATCAGAATCAAATCCAAATTAGCTGCTTCAATTGATGGTAATATAATTAATGAAATGGAGCACCAATCACGCAGACTCACTATAACTAATGAAACTGAATAAATGAATTCCATAAATTGCCTAGATTTCCATGAATTTTCGTGACATAAGTTTTAAGAAGAAATAACATAAATAAAAAATAAGTCCAAATTTCACTCATTTCGTACAGTCATAGATTCGCATCCAAAAGAATTCAAGAAGAAAGAAAATAAAATAAAAAAATGTACTACTTCCAACTATATGACTGAGTTCCTCTTCGCTCCCTTTCGCAGCAAGCACTTGGTTACTTTATCATTCTAAAACTTTCTATTTATAACCTGGCCAAAAGAAAATGGCCCACGCCGAAAGTTTCAGGTGGACCAAAAGAAAGTCCAATATCGTCCTGTGGTCGCACCTCGCCGGTGTCGCGACTGGATTTCCTTGTCGCCTGTCTGGCCGCGACCTGTTACTCGTCATGACTGCATTCTCAAGTAGCCGTCGATTAATGGTCGCGACATCGCTTGTGGTCGCTAATTACGGTTTCACGCCCAACCTCTTGTCTTTCCTCTCTTCCGCACCGAGTCGGACTCCTTCATGCGATGCACGCCGCGACTTCGCCAAGTTGCGACCACATTTCTTTTCTACCGTCGACTTCCCAGTCGGACTTTCTTTCGGGTCGCGAATTGCTTGTGGTCTTCGCTTTACAAGTTTCTTTGACTTAAGTCGCGACCTGCGTGATATCGCGACCTTTTGATGGTCTATTCTTCCTCGGTTGCAACCTCAATTCTTTGTTGCAACTAGTTTCATCCTTCCGACCTCTATTCCAGGTAGCGACATCTCTTTTTTTGGTCACATATAGTCCCAATTGCTCAAAATTAGTTGCGACCTAGATTTGGTCGCGACATCGTTTATGATCCTTAATTAATAAATGGTCGCAACTTCAGTTTCTTGGCAAGGACTTCGTTTGGCTCTCGCCTGCGTTACGAATTTCCCTTTGTTCTTTAACTCTGAATTGGCCGAACTTCAATCTTTCTATCGACTCAGCCTCGTTTTCATGTCACGTAATTAACGACATGTCGCGACCTCAAATGGAGCCCTTTAATTAGAAACTAGTTTCTACTTCATTTACTTGTAGAGACCTCTCTTGTGGCTTTAGTGACTGATCCTCGTCGCGACCTCATATTGACATCGCAACCTCAGTTATATTCAATTGGCGTCGCGACATCAGAGTGATGTCGCGACTGGATATTCTTCCTTGAATAATGCCTTTAGTCTTAACCACACTTCCTTTGTCACAACCTCTTTCACTTGTTGCCTTGGTCATTCTGGTCGCAAGCTCAACTTCAAGTCACGACTTCGCTTGCTAAGGTCTTCTATTACTTCTTCCCAAAATCGATCTCGTGATGTCGTGACTTGAAACACCAACAAATAAGCTTCCCCGTCACGACTCGATTTTCGCCTGTAACTTCATTTCTGCTTGTAGGTTGATCTCTTCTGATTTGTGCTGGGGTTTTAGCTTATGTTGTACTTTTCTGCAAAATTAAATTGGAGTAAAATATTCACATTTCAGATACGAATCAACATTTATCTCAGAATATGCCTTTAAAATGACAAATATCAAAATGAGTTTTGAGACTCATTAGCCAACTGGGCATCAACCATACCGGGTCGGATAGGTCTTTATCTTTCTAGCACCATCCGAACTTTAGACTGAAAGCTACCGGGTACCAACCATACCGGGCCTGACAGGGTCATTAGCTTTCTAACGCCATCCACGACCGCCACTGGCATCAAACTATACCGGGCCGATAGGTCATTAGCTTTCAGCTTATCCGAATTTTTTTTAGACCGAAATGTTTGGCATCAACAACCATACGGGCGATAGGTCATAGCATTATCCGACTTTTAGACTGAGCCAGCTAGGCATCAACCATACTGGGTCGGATAGGTCATTAGCGCTATCTCGATTCTTCTTAGATCGAGCCGCTAGGCATCAAATCCATATCAATGGACAGGTATTAGTACCATCTCGAATATTAGGATCGAGCCACCAAGTATCAATTCATATCGGGTCCTATTACGCATTAGCGCCATCCGACTTTAAAAGTGGAGCCGCTTTTGGGTATCAACTATACCGGATGACAGGCATTAAAATGAAGTGCTATCTGGACATTATAAATTAAATTTTACGATGAAAATACAGTTAGAGAATGAATCATCTTTTATCGACATAAGACTGAATGTATAGCATTCCACATTCTCGGGTATAAGTGTTCCATATAGCTTATCTATACAGTGATCCGGATTTACCTACGTGTTAATATATACCCCAGCCATTGAAACTTTCCTGCCACTGGATCGGCCGTGTTTTCGAAGACTTTCCTTAAGACCAAGTCCCCTGATTGAAACACTCGGGGTTTTATGCGTCTTTTGTATAGATTTTCCAGTCGGCGATGGTAGGATGCTACCCGTACGACTGTTGTCTTGCGCAGTTCATTCGCCTTATCTAGGTCCTTGATTATGGATCTGTACTCAACCGTTCGGGCATATCCGTCAGAAAGGTATGTGGCATACGCTCAATTTCTGCCAGGATTATAGCTTCCATCCCATAAGTCGCTGCAGCGAGATATAACGCTGGTCAGGGCGGTCGCTCGTAGTTTCCAAAGGACCCCGGAAGCTCGTCCATCCATTGTTTAATCATTCAGTCAGCTTTAAGGTCATTACTGTGGTTTTGTCGAAGCCTCTCGCTAGCCGCTGTTTCTAGCGATACCGGGGTAGGGAGTATAAGTTCTTTATTTTCAATTCATGGCAGAAGTTTTTGTAGACCCGACTATCAAATTGGGGCCCATTGTTTGATATGATTGATCGGAATACATTATCGGCAAACGATATTCTTCCAAATATAAACCCAAAGGACGTCTTCGTCTTTGATCATGCAAAAGCCTGGCCCCATCCATTCAAGTAATCGGCCACTAACAACTCTTCCGAGCTCTGGGCAGGGAGGGCCCTGTACTATGTCAATTCTCCATTGAGCGAAGGGTCATGGGCTTGAGATGGACAGTAGATCCTAAGTAGGTGATTCCAAGATAGGAGCCCGCGCTTGGCACCCCATTACATTTTCATACGTAATCGGGCTGGTCGTTAGACTTCATGGTCACAATACCTGCTGAGTGTGGGCCTGCGGTGCCGTAGTTCTATCATTCCGGATGGTTACCATACATATCCCTTCGTAATTTAGCCAATACATACTCGGCCCCGTTCTCTATAGCTTAAGCATTTCGTATATGGCCCGGTCTTGGGGGATCATTCAACAACCGCCATCGGACAAGGAAAATCTGGCATATCGATTCAAACCTCGTGGAGCCTTGTCCTCGCTAGGGAGCCCTCCCTGCTAATATACTAGTGCTAAGGTTCATCCAAGAAGGTGGTCACGCACCGGGCTTACTCCTGACAAAGGGCTATCATGAACTACCGTAATAGATATACATAAATATTGTTTCTGTTATAGGTAGAGATGCGACTACGGCACTACATGGCCCGTCTTCATTACAGTCCCCGAGAATGTGTTCGAGCTCCATGGTGAAACTAGTCAAGCAAGAGCCGAATCATAGTTACATACTTCGCCATTCGGATCCCGGACTCATATTATGCGCTTAATTGGCCCCACCACCAATCGGGAAACACCCTCGAATTATTAGTCCTACAACAGATATCGCAGCTCTGGCAAATTCAATACCGCTGATGGTTTACATTCGATTCATCGCTTGAGGTGGCCGGCCTGTGCGGATAGCTTGCTCGACCTTATCCCCACCCGGATTTTAACTGGCAGTGCCAATGCCAACCCCATGTCGAGCCGCCCATCCACATTTCAGAGTCCACCAATTCCGAACTGTGGCAAAGCCTGGTGGATGGGGAATTTCATAGAAAGTCTACTAGGAACCTGCCCCTTCTTAGCTAACCTTGGCTTATACAGGATACCGTATTCGCTTAGTTTGATCGCCCAGTGGGCCATTCTCCCAAATAAGTCGTTTAGGAGAAAGGCCTATGGGTTAGAAGGTCAAGAAATACAATGGGGTGTGCTTGGAAGTACGGGCGAAGTTTCTGGGTTGCTATCTAGAGAACTAAAGCGGCCTGCTTAAGGTAGTTGTATCTGGTTTCTGTGTCGACTAAGGACTTGCTAACGACGAACACTGGCCTTTTCCTTCCATCCTCACCTTCTTTGAACAGAACGGCGCTTACTACGACATCCAAAACTACTAAATACGTGAAGAGTGTCTCACCGGCTGCAGGGCTAGCGAGAATTGGGGGTTCCACTAGATAATGTTTGATTGATGCCAACCCCTGATCACACTCTTCGTTCCATCCGGCCCGATTGGCCCCCTTGAGGGTGGCGAAGAATGGCTTTAGGCGGTCGGTGAACCGAGAAATGAACCGCCCCAAGGAAGCTAACCGGCCAATCAGCTGTTGTACCGTTTTTCTCGAACTGAAGCCGGGGCTTCCAAGATAGCCTTAAGCTGGGCAGGGTTGGCTTCTATCTCTCTCTAGGTCACCATGAAGCCCAGGAATCGGTCGGCACTGACCCCGAAGGCACACTTTAAGGGGTTAAGTTTCATGTTGTATGCTCTGAGGAGGTTAAAAGCTTCTTATAGTTGTGTAGTGTGGTACGGGCGCTTTTTTGACTTTACCAACATATCATCAATATATACCTCCATGGTTTTACCCAGCAGTGTTCTAAACATTTTGGTCACCAGTCTCTGATAAGTCACCCCAGCGTTCTTTAACCCAAACGACATTACATTATAGCAGAAGAGTCCGTGTGGGGTAATAAAGGTTGTTTTCTCTGCGTCAGGCGGGTACATGGGGATATGATGGTAACCCGAGAAGGCATCCAGGAATGACAACATCCCATGCCCGAATGACGCGTCGACAATCCGGGCTCCGGCGCGAAAGCACCGGTGTCGCTAGGGCAAGCTCATGAGATCAGATATTCCACTTACCACCTTTCTTTGGTACCACCACCACATTAGCCAACCATTCCGAGTACTTGACTTCTCTGATGAACCCTGCGTCCAAAAGGTTATCTACCTCAGCCCGAATAACCTGATGGCGATTTGGGTGGAAACGCCTTACTCTTTGTCTGACTGGCCTGGCAAATGGGACGACATTTAGCTTATGAGAAGGATGCGTGGGGCTAATGTCAGTCATGTCCGAGTGGGTCCAAGCGAATAAGTCAATGTTACTGCCACAAAACCATTCTAATTGTTATTTTTCCTCTTCTTACAAGAGTAATCGACATAAGTGTGTTTATCCGTACCCCACCCGTGAGTATTGATTCCGTGGGATCCATAGCCACTGTTCCTCGCCCTCCTTCGCGTCTCGCAACGAACTCCGTGATTGCTATTCCGGGGTATGTGACCTGGGGCTAGATTGTCGAGCTTTCACCTTCGCGCCCCAGATCGACAAATTATAGCATTGGCGAAGCCGCTTAACCTGGCCGCGGCGAGGTCAATCCGTCCAAAGAATGGTTAGGTAACCGATCGCTTGATGGTAGGTCGAGGGTATCGCTTCATAGCAAGTACCAGCCCGACCAACGATAGCATTATATGGCCCCAAGTCTTCGACAATTGAGAGTAAGACTTGCTGAGTAACCGAGCCTGCCTTGACGAAGAGAGCGATATCACCCATGGTTAGCGTATACCGCATTAAATCCGATTAAAATTCTCGCCAAATTAACCTGAAGCCGATTGCCGAACTTTCATCCTCGCTCAAGGTTAGAAGTTGCAAATAAGTCACCGATCGCCAAGGTCAAGAAGCACTCTATGTACACCAAAATCGTTAATTATGCTAAGCACAAGTGCATCGTGAGTGGAGGATGACCCCGACTGGGCACGAGGAAGGATATGGGCCGCCAATCCATTTTATTGATCTCTATTATCCGGTACTAGCTATGTTCACCTAGGCTCTGGATTGCGGTCGCCGCTAAACTTTTTCCCTCTCGACGCCAGATTGACATCGATTACTGGGCAGGCCGCCAATATGTAATTGATGGTGGGCCCTCGAACGGGAACTCTGAACTGGCCGCTATTGATTAATGCCCAAAAAGTGCAATTTTGAACCCTATATTAGATAGGTTTTGAGTGCTTTTTGTACATTAATCATGTCATTTAGTACAATTCGAAGTGTCTATCTTCTTAGTAACACTTATGCCATTTAGAGGGTTTTGGTCGCTTTTGCAAGTTTTTAAGCACTTTTGGAGTTCAATGTCGATAAATGACGAATCAGTGTAGTTTGGAACTTTGTCTTCAAATGCATCAATCGTGCCCAAGAATCAATGAGAAACCAAGGCAAACAAGAAAACGTGATGTCAAGATGCAGGTACTGCAGCCGAAGGATCAACAAAGTCGAATTTTTGAAAGAAAGCTTGCGAAAATTTTCGCCAGGATTGCGAAAATTTCGCAACCTAGCGAAAATTCGCAACCCAATGTAAAAACACCACCCCGCAGACCCATCCCAATTCTCACAAGACTGCTCCTTAGCGAAAAACCCATTTCCTCGCTTATCACAACATTTTCGCTTAGTTTAGCCTAACTCTCGCTTAGCCAGCGAAACTATCCTGCCTTAGAATGGCCCTTTCATTTTCGCTTAGGCCCGTTGATTTCGCTAGTTAGCGAAATTCCCTCACCTAGCGTAAATTCTGATGCCGCCATGCTTTGTAATTAATGCCAAACCGCCTCCAAATCCTGGTGTATTACTAATTGTCCAATAACTTAGCCAATTCCTATAGGTTTTTGGCATTTTCTCTAAGTACCTTGAGGAGGCCTATATAAGCTCCTCCTTTGTTTTGTAAGAAAGGAAAATCGACGTGAAGAATTGCGAACAATTTGGAGAAGGATATTTTGTAAGTTTTTATTGCAAATAAAGTCTTTTTATTTTAGGTTTGCTTTTATTTCTTTCCCTTCTCTCTCTCTTTCTCTCCTTTCTCTACGTCAAACACACCTCTTGGAGGATGACAACTCAAGAGATGCTTGGCTGCTTCCTTTCTTTTGAAGAGGAAGGTAGCAGCTTGGTGGCGGCATATGCATGTCATTCTCTTGTATTAAAAGCTACTGCATGTATGGCCATTTTATTCTCAAACTTAGTTGCATAAATGGGATGCTATTGATTTGGCCAATACTCATGCTTAGGATCATATTCTTTAGATGGTTTTTACAGCCTCCTATAATATTTAAGAGAAATAGGTTCTTCAAATTAGTGGTTAAATAAAGTATTTATCATATTATTTTGGCTAATAATTTCCATGCTTTAGGATGCATTTGCTCGGGTGAGAGATGCACTGTTGTTCTTAGGATGGTCTCTTACGAGCTCTGAAATGATAATTTCTAATGTTAGGGTTTCAAACAGTAAAGGGGCTATAACTGCATGCTACCTGTATTGACTCCAAATAGAGTTGTTTCATGGGTGAGGGTTTGCTTAGTTAAATATAGATCCTAAGTATGCCATGGACTATAGGTTGCATATCATAACGCGAGGATAAAACCCGAGGACACTTGTTTGCCCTAACTTGCCAAGTTAGTAACCTAAATCTTCAAAGTTAACTTTTTCACACTTAAATTTCAGTTTTTTTTACAATTATTAGTTTTCAAACCATTTCCACTGTTTTTAAACACAAATCCAAAGAGTCCAAATAGAAAGCCTTACCTTCATGCACTGATGCAAACCATTTTTAGGATGAAAACCTATCCCTGTTCGATCCTCTAGGACTTCACTATATCGGGCAGTATTTTGACTACTAAGTAGTGAGTAGGAACTTAGGTGTATATAAATTTTGTTGATTTTAGCTCAGCCTACTGTGGCACGAATCAGCTATCCTTTCAACTACGGAAGCGGTTTTATCCTGCTGGGCCTATTCGATATATGTCCCGAGAATGCCAGCCCGATTAGTTTCTCCGCTAGGAAATCTGCAGTTCGGCATCTATTCGCTTCTACGCCTCGCTTGTTGATGCACCAAAGAACATACAAACCCATGACACTATTACCAGCTGACTATTAACTAACACCCTAAGAACGGCGCCTATATAAAACTTGTTGACAGACCAAAGAACACATACAAATCTATGACACTATTACCAAAGGACTATTAACTAATCCCCGGCAACGGCGCCATAAAACTTGTTGACATCATACTATCATAACCAAAAATCTCTTAGAGTGTAACGATTTAATTTCTTGGTTTTGTCTCAAATTCCTCGTATGCACAGTCGATTAAGTACAAATGGACTTAAGTCCTTATATCGAATCCCACAGAGATCTCAAGAATTTTTCTAACAACTACCCCTCGACTACTCGAAATTAATACTATTCGACCATAAATTGATACGGGTTTCCAAAGATGGAAAGTCGAACCAACTAGTTCAAAAAAGAAATGAACATTCAAATAGACTCGAAATAAAATAAATGAAGGAAAATAAAATCCTACAAAAGAAATGAATATCGAATAGCTATCGTAGGGAAGACACATTAAGAGTAGAAACAATTATAGTGAACATCAATTCCCTGTATTCATAATTTAATTCACTTTGATTATCCTTGCCTAAAATCAGTCTAAGGCATTTGTAGTGCAAAATCGATCTCTCCATGCTCCACATTTTGTTATCTCTTCTTCCCGATTCCTCTGAATTACAGGAACTAGATAAACTACTTGTAACAAGATCTTCCTTAAGCCGGGTATTTTTCTTTCAGAATACTTCATACCCATTTTATGGACTCAGACACCTTAGCTCCTAAAGTTTATTGGTCAAGGTGACATACAACTTCCAAATTACTTCCTCGAAATTAAAATAGATCAACCTTCCTTTGATTAGATCTCGCCCAATACTGGTTTGGCCTCGCTATCCCGAATTGAGGTGAAATCTCGCTTGTTTAAATAGATAATGCTCAACCTGCTCTTGACTTCACCGAGAAGAGATTTATCTAAGTGAACTCATTGTAAGCTCAAAGGATCCCTAATAGTGTGTTAGTATACCTCAAAGAAATGTACATTACTCCTGTGGATTGGTCTCTCTCCCCTGCACACCGTATGGACCTCCTGAAATCGAGTAACGACGCTACACTCTTTAACGTATAGTAAACTCGATATTCAGATCCAAAATCAGTTTAAACCTTGCTAATCCGCACCCAGAACTGAACGAACAAGACAGAAATTACTACAGAAAATCAATTCCGACTACAACGCTCACTAAATGGAAGTCAATCTCACCATCGAATCACACGAGACAAAGATCCTTCCTGATCAAAAGAATAACCCACTAGAAACCGAAATAATCGAATCCCAGAAATTTGTCTGAACTTCGATGCATTCCAGGTAGTAATTTTGAAAAGAAATTGAATTTTGTACTCAGCTTCAGCAAAACGATAACATTCAGATCCAAAAAAAAAATAATAATAAAACAAAAAAAAAAACTAGACAAACATCTGCTCTAAAATAAAGAAAAGAAAATAAAAGAAAAGAAAGGAAAAGAAAATAAAAGTGAAGCCTAGGCTACCTCATCTCTCTTTGACGCGCTCCGACTCTGTTTTACTATTCCGGGTAGTCAAAGGTGATTTGCAGGGTTTCCAAACTAAATCCTAATCCCAATATAACCTCACGTGGATTTCAGAGTAGCTGTGCCCAGTTACTCTGTCAGCTTGTGACCTCAGCCTTTGTCATACATCGAACTCATGTCGCGACATCGACTTAAAGTTCCGCTTCCTAAGTGAACCGGTCGCTGCTCGTGCTGTCACGACACCGCTCTTATGTCCCTTGCGTGTTTCAATTGACGCTTGCGGATGTCGCTACATCATGGCCTCACGCGACATCCATTCTAGTCCTTGCGCCTTCAATGGTTGGGCCCTCGGCGTCGCGATTATCGATGTTGTCGCTACATGGGCTCAAGCCCCCGCACCCTTCCACTGGAAAGGTCATGATGTCGCGAATTCCCGCTTTGTCGCCACATCACTTAATGGTAATCAGTTTCCTAACTAGTGTCCCTCGATGTCGCGTGATATCAACCTCATAGTTTCGCTCTTCGCCTGATCTCCTGATGTCACGACTCAAGATTAGTCTCACTGTAACAACCAGCTTGTTCTTAAATGCGACACGCCTCTTTGTAGCGACATCACTTAATGTCAGATCAGACCGGTTGTTTTGATGTCGCGACTTAATAGTTTCTCACGCGACATCACTTTAATTTCGTCCTTCTTCAAATAGTTTAGATCAGGTTCCCGGTCACGACTGCATCAAATTTCTCTTCAATCTTCCCGATGTCGCGACTTTAGAACCTGGACTCGCGGCACTCCACACCGCATCAATGACTGCCCGCTTGCTTTCTATTTCGCTCCGCTATTCAATCACTGCATTTTTTATCCACTTATTTCTCGTATTTTCTACTCGCTTTTTCTTCTTTCTTGCTTCCTCCCCGCTAATGACAAATTGGTGAGTTTCTCTTCATAATTCTCAGATATTAATTATTCAATTTTAACCGAAAATCAAATTAAAAATGCACTAAAAGAGATGACTTTGCTCATCAAACTCCCCAAACTTAAAGTTTTGGCTTGTCCTCAAAAACAAAAGGACATTTTTCCGCTTGCTCTACAAAGGGTATTCAATTTAATTGAAATACAATGTATGCATCAAGTTTCAGATATCTAAATTTTCAAGTCCATTTTAAGGTCGGGCTTTACTTTTCTATAGTATACAAAACTAATCTGTTGAAATTGTTTTACAAACAACATAATCATTAGATCCTGTTGAATAACAAATTATTTTCCTTTCTCATTTTCATACTGAGTCAATTACTCCCTAAAGTCCTTCACCGTTTTGATTGTTTCCATATTTCCAAATTCCATAAGTTTGTTTTTCATATTGATCTCCACTAATGTAGGTGATTTCAGCCTTCAAGATCAATCAGTCTTTACTTATATTGTTAGGCTTGGGTAATGGGTAGGATGACTTGAATTTTTAGGCTAAGATTACTCCCGACCCTTTCTCTCCGGCTCGCCCCTTCTTTCTTATAGTTTCTCTAATAAACTCCCCTAAGCTTCATGTTTGGGACATCTCTTTGATCTCTTCAATTCGAAGCCTTATGCCCTTATTTTCACTTGTAATTTCAGGAATTTTCCTTTGTTTGTCACCATTTAAGGATGAGTGCAATCATTTGCTTTTAGGCTTTCCTAACACTCTTAGCCGAACTTTGGGTTAGCTAGCTCCCATACCAGATAGCATTAGGGTACTAGGTGTTGAAACACCCCCTAAGAACTTAATTGTTCAAGAGAGTTGAAGCCACAAGATAAAACTTATCCCTATAGCGTTTTTCTATTGCATTTTCTGTTCCTTGTCTTTTCTTTCATTCCCTTTTTGAGTTCCTCGAAAATATATACTCCCCCAAACTTCATTTCTTACTTCCTCCTTGGATTCCTGGGTAATCATAGGTTCTTTACTGGAGGATTGATTTCTTAGAATGGGTTGGGGTTTCCATTGGTTATTTTGAAAAAAAAAATAATCTTGTTAGTTCAATTGCGGAACTAAGGTATATGCATCGACATATAAGTGGGGATGGTTAGAATGGCTCAAGTGTCCAGAATGCTTTGCATCATCTCTTGTGCATTTGTATCACCTAGGATTTGCCTCAACCAATAATCTAACAAATTCTACAAATTTACTGGTTTTGAGCAGTTAGTGACTAACCATGAAGTACACCTTGACTCATTTTTGTTAATGAGTATTTAAATTAATTGGTATTCAACAGGTTCTTTGATCTATTGTTCATACCACAAACTCAAAAATATGTTTTGTTCCCTCTTTTGTATTACTTTCCTCAATTCTGGACTTATCAGTTAGATATAAGTAATTTTTGCACTTTGTGTTTCAATCATTGTATTTATTAGTACTTTATTCTACATTTAGCTCATTCCTAATCCTAATACTTCATTCAATTCGATTCATTACATCCGCAATGATTTTTATTACGGAACTAATTTCTACTTTAATGTCCTAATCATGCATCTTCCTTAACACAATATTGAACCAACAAATTCAAAATAACCACGCACACAACAGATTCAATTCAAGTTTCTCATTTTTATTTAAGTTCAATTGCAACGGTTTTAGAACTACAGGTATAGAAGGAGTGATTGAAACTTGAATGGATAGGTCTATTTTTTCTTTTAATTTGCCGGGTATAGATGTGCAGGATCCGAGTCAAGTGTCAATTGTGGGCTAGATCTGGAATCTTTGCTTTCCTCTATTCTCCTCTGTCCCTTGGCTTTCTCTTTGTCGATGCCTTTTCACAATGCCAATTCATTTGAGAGATCCACCTTTTTGTTCGATTCATCTGTCTCATTCCAAGTGTGTTCATGTTTTTCTCATTACATCATTACCTCAAAAAATTTTGTGAGTTATTTGTTGATCAAGTCAGTTCTCTAGCCACGTCTTCTCCACAGATACATCGTTTCCATCAACACCTTGTCTCTCCTTCCATCTTTGTCTCAAAATCTTTCACCAGGGACATGTAAAGAAATTTAAATCCATTGATGTTCTCCTTTATCTGCTCTTCTGTTTGGCATCCCTTTCTTGATATTCCCAGTGATTGTCTCTGTTAGCAGTTGTTGTAAAGTACCTCGTGTTGAACTTGACTTCGCTCAACATATCTTTGTCCTTGTCCTCCATTTCCTTTACGAAGTTTTTCTCTTTCTTCTTCCGGGTGACCTCCTTCATCTCACATTCTTCCTTCCTTACCCCCGACTTTGCTTCCCGTTCCTGTTCCCTTTTTTACCTTCGACACAAATCTTTCTTCTCTTCTCGTAGTTCTTCTTGTTCTTGATCTCTTCTTTTGGATTTCTTTCATAGACTTCTTCCACGAACTCTTGTTCTGACCTCCCTCCTTTCGCCTCCATCTTGTTTGCATGGAGAGGAAGCATTTCCATGATTACAGTTTCTCTTGTGTTCCCTAGACTTTCTCCCTTTTCTTTGGATATTTCTACTTGCATGGGAGGAGAACTGGCTAAAGGAGAGAAAAATCTTGGGCTGCTTTCATCACCTTTTCAGTATGCGCAAATGGGAAATTATTAACATCAGGAGGAGCTTACCGTATTCACTTCTTCTTCTCATACGGTTGGAACTTCTTCTCTGTTTAATGCGGTACCCCCTTTTTTTGTGGTTTCTTGGTCCTTTACTCACTCACATCGATAAAGTGGTGATGTCGACGGAACTTCTTCTTCTGCTTCGATCTCCCTCTCCTCCGACCATGACACAAGATTATGGCCCCATTCGCTGGGTGAGGATCACTCCTCTTTTGTTTCGCCATTGGTACCTCATTGTCGAATTTTCTATTATTGTCCCTATGATCTTATATCCCTTCGGAATAGCGTATAGCATGACCAGCCTCCTATTCCCTCAGCTTTGTATTGCTCTGGTATGCGGTTGGAACAGAAAGCGAGCTAGGAAATAGAACCATACCTTAGCCTCCTCGGTGGGGCTTCCCCTGTTGGGTTTTGGTCCTCCTTTCTCACGCCTCGAGTTGGGCCTTCCCGTCAGTGAGTTTCTCGATCTTCTTCGTCTGGGTTTTCTAGGGCTTTTGAATTTGACCCATGCTTGTATCACGCCATTTCATAAACTTGGTTAATGGCTTTGTGCTCATCTATAAGCTTACACTCCTCGATGTATCTGATGTGTCCTTTCTCCATATAGAATTTAGGTAGAACTCCACCTCTTCTTTGCATACCCTGCTCTTTGATGTGCGCAGAGGGTTTCCCAACCTCTTTTCTTTATCATTTCCTTGAAAGGGCTTGATAGGGTTTTGAATCGTCTTTCTCTGAGCCGCTCCCGGCATGATGTTTCCTCCAGTTTGGTAAACCTCGACACAAAATCTTGATGTTCTCATACACTATTTTTTTCTTGCCCCTTTAGTCTTTCCTCAGAGGCCCCATTGGTCCCTCGATGCTTAATGGTGTTCTTTCATTCTGTTCTTCCTGTCGATTCTCTTCTTCTGGTTGCACGTTTTCCTCCATGAATTCTTCTTAGTTAGGGTTGAGGTCTGAGGGTTCGGCCATTTGAGAAGAAGAGGATTCCCGAATATTTTGGGACCTAGGGTTTCGGGGGTTTAAAATCGGAGGAGGAGAGAGAATGAGCGGGTTGGAATGGAGAGTGGAAGTTGGGGAAAAGTACTCCCGACCCCGTTTGCAATTCAATCAAAGTTTATGAGCTCCTAATGATTATTTCATTTTATTTCCACATGTCAGCGACTTTAATGCCACCTTAAAACAAGATGTTGTCATTAGGGCAACCCTTAAAAATTTCCAGTTGGCAACATTTCCTAATTTGTCGCGACATCAAGTTAATTTTTGGCGACCTTCTCAACCCTTGTTAGGACAAGCCATCCCTTGGTTGTGAAAGCATATATAATTCTCTATGTTATGATGTCGCGACAACTTCTTTTTAAAGGGGATTCTCTTGTCGCGAACTTGACTATAAAGCTCAATGTTCATAGAATCTTTCATTCCTTAGCTATTCAGCTCTTCAACATCAAATGAATCAATTTCACACAGCAATTCATACATGTACTAAATTCACTTTCTACAGAATTTATGTAGGGAGAAAAAAAAATTGCTTCCCTTTTTCCTGTATTCCTCCATGTGAGTTGTTGAAGTTATCCAGCAATTGCTCTTCCCTCCTTCCTTGCATCTTTGCTCACGCAACCTGCAATACTGACATAATTGATTACATCAAACTAAAACAGAGTTCTGTATTAATTGCTAATAAATCAACACGAATTCTAACTGAAATTCATATAGAAAATTAGAAATTCAGAATTCCTATAGGTTGCCTCCCATCAGCTGCTCAGTTTTGAGTCCTTAGCTGGACTTGTTGTTGTGTTCCTTCTTCTTTTAGAATCCTGCTTTGAAGCTCTTTCCATTCCTTCCTCTCTTGCTTAAATAGTGCTTAAGTCTTTGTCCATTTATAAATTCTTCTCGATGCTCTGCCTTAATGTCACTTTGCTCCAAATGTATTGCTTAACCTGCTTGTGTATGGTCCACCCCATTTGGATTTTAGCTACGAAACAACCCCAGTCTAGAAATTAAACAGTAGAACTTTTCCCCTGCTGGAACTCCTTCCTTAGGATCCCTTTGATCATGCCATTTCTTTGTCTTATCCTTGTAGATGGTAGCATTATCATAGGCTTCATTCTGATTCTTCCAATTAGGACGATTTAGCAATCTCTCTTCACCACAACGGTTTGAAATCAGTTCAACTTCTTGATGGCCCACTTTGCCTTGTATTCTAATTCAAGAGGTAGGTGGCTTTATGGTTTTTCGAATACAATTAATATGGGGACATTCCAATGGGAGTTTGTATGCGATCTGTAAACCACAGTGCATCATCAAGTTTGGAAGACCAATCCTTCCTGTTTGGACTCACTGCCTTTTCAAGTATTCTTTTAATCTCCACATTGAAATTGCAGCATCCATTGAGTGGGGATGACACGCTAGACTCATTACATGTTTGATCCCATACACACTCATGAGTTTGCAAATATCTTGTTTGCAAAATGGCTTCCCCCATCCTTTGATGATAGTCTGGAGTGTTCCAAATGCTCAAAATATTCTTTGCAAAGAAGCTCATAACTATATTAGCATCATTTCTAGAACAAACCCAGCGCCTCCACCCATTTGACGTAATCAGCCCCATGCGGTAATATGCAATTCCCGAATGATGGTAGAATAGTCCCCATAAAATCCATCCCCCATACATCAAATAATTGCACCACCATAATATTTCTTAGGGGCATTTCATTTCTGCTGCTGATATTTCCAATCTTCTGGCATCTGTCACATAACTTGACCCATTCAGTACAATCTATGAAAAGCGTGGGCCAATAAAATCCAGATTGGAGTATTTTATGAGCTGTTCTTTCTCCACGAAAAGAAGTGCCCCCGTAAGGTGATGCATGGCATGCATCCAAAATTTTTCATGATATTCATTTAAGCACGCGCATTTTCTTATTATCATATCGGCCCCTCTTTTAAATAAAATTGGATCATCCCAAATATAATACACTGTTTATCGATTAAAGTTTCCTCTTACATTTGGGAAGTAATTCGAGAAGAACTTCTCCTGGCTTAAATAGTTCACAATGTCGGCATACCATGGAAGTTGTGAGAGCCTTAATGATTGCTCATCACAGGAAATTCTATTAACATTACCATACTCCTCCTCTTGATTGCTTCTTTTCTACTCTTGACGTGATCGGCTATCACATTGTCACATCCTTTTTATCCTTGATTTCCAAATCAAACTCCACACCTTGGCCCGGCACCCACCTTATTAATCTTAGCTTAGCTTCCTTTTTTTCGACATCAAGTATTTGATTCTTTGCATGATCTGATGTGAATTACCACATGGGATCCTAAAATGTATTGCCTAAATTTTCACAAGCAAATACTATGGCTAGCATCTCCTTTTCGGTTGTAAGATAGTTCTCTTGTGCTTCATTGAAGGTTTACTAGCATAATTATGCTATTACTGAATATTTTTCTTTTCTTTGTTTAACCACGGCTCCATGGCAAAATCACTAGCATCACACATTATTTCAAATCCCTGATCCATTCTGGTGCAGCCATTATAGGTGCTTGTACCAATCTGATTTTGATTTCTTGAGCATCTTTGAGTTATCAAAATTGAATTTGTCATCTTTGAGTATCACATAGCGGTGCAGCTGTTTAGAAAGTCTTTGATGAATCTCACCGTAAATCCAGCATGCCCAAGAAACTTCTTACTCCTTTCTTTGTAAAGTGGAGCGTTACAGAGTTTAGTATTGGATATAGTTAGTGCTTTAATCCTGTGGCAGAAATTTTATACTGAGAACAATACCTTCCGTCAACATAAAATGGCATTTCCCAGATTCAATACTAGCTATTTGTCTTGGCATCTTTAAAAATCTTTGTTTTCAGTTATTTAAACATTGATCAAAGAAGTGGATCATACAGTGAGTATCCATAGAAAATTTCATTGCTTCTTCAACGAATCTGGAATATAGACATGTATTCTCTGGAATCATTTGGAGCATTACATAGCCCAAATAACGCATCATACAGAGGCAAGGTACCATAGGGGCATGAATGTAGTCTTCTCTTGATCCTCGGTGCAATTACGTCGATTGTATCCACAATGATACCCATCGAGAAAACAAAAGTGAGGGTGCATCACCTTCGCTTTGTCCAACATTTGATCAATGAAAGGCAAAGTGATGCTAGGTTTACTGCATTCAACTTCACGTAATCAATACACTTCCCTCCATCCTTATCCTTTGTTCTTGTTAGAATCAATTCATTTTTCTCATTACGGATCAGTTAAATCCACCTGTCTTTGGAACCACATGGAGTACACGGACTTGCAAGGACTATACAGGATTATAGATGAAACCGACATTATGATTTGAGTACCTCTTTCTTGACTACTTCGCCATTCACAGGATTGATCTCCTTTGATGTTCTAGTTGGCTTTAAGAGTTTCCTTGACGAATTTTGTGCATGCAAATAGATGGGCCGATACCCTTCAATTCTTCAATGGACAAGCTATAGACTCTTTATGTTTCTTGAATCTGCGATAATTCTTTGTTCCTCCTCATCACTCGATCCCGTGAGAGATAATCCTTTAGACTTTCTACGGGGTGGTTCACAAGTAAACATACTTGAATGACTTGGCGGACAACCATTTGAGAAGCCCTTCTTCCTTTGGTTTCTTGTTGAGTTTCCTCTTCATTAAGCTCACTCTTGTTTATTCCTCTTCTTTGTTATACTCATCTGATTTATGGGAATGGCAGATTGTATGAATAATCAGTAAATCATCTTCGATATCTGGAAATTCATCTCTTTTCGTGATAAAATTTGATCATTACAAATCATTTGAACATCAGGGGTTGAGGTTATAGACTTCATCAACTACATTGGGAAATTTTCTCTGTCTGTCTATAATGCAGTATGCCCGCGGATCTGAAGTTGAAAGCTATTGGCTTCTTCTCAGCCCTCGAGTAGAACTCCTTTTTGCATATCGATCGGAGCGGCTCGGTAGCTAGAATGGTCTTCCCATGGAAAGTGCTTGAGATCTTCCTCCCATGTCTAGAATGATGAAATCGCTGACACAATTTCCATGATGACATTTTGTCTTCCAAGACTCATACGGTTTTACCATCGATCTGTCTGCCATTTGAAGAGTGATGGTGGTAGGGATATACAAACTTAATTGGTTGAAAGAGGCATCGAGTTGATACTAGCTCTGAGTCTGAGAGGCTTTACGTTCAACTCTTATTATGCAGGAATTGTTAAAACTCCTGCTGGATCTTTAAGTAACTACGGCAATTCTTTTTCATCAAAGCAACACTTGGTATGGGTGAGATTCATCCCTTCTTCTAAGTCTTTCTCTTCTTGCTGGAATGTCTTTAAGGAATTTTGCGTAGAGTGCCATACAGTCCTCACTTGATAAAGGCATCTTGATCTCTAAGCTTCTGGAAGGTTTCAAAACTTATGCATTATCTTATTTTTGATTTTAACGGTCTACATGCCCAAAAAAGAAAGAAAAAAAGAAAAGAACTTAAAAAAGAAAAAAAAAAAAAAGAAAAAAAATTACGTCCTAGAAACCTTAAGATGTCCCTTCAGTCCACTCTTTTTCCTTCTTTTTCTCGATTCTTCTTCCTTTTAAAATTTTTATCTTTTTCCTGGAATTTAACATCATTTTTTCTTTCATCATCCTGCTCCTTCATCCTCGGTTGCCGCAATAGTGATACAGTCTTTGGGATTTTCTTGGTGTCAGCAGGAAGGCATCTTTCTTAAATACCTGGAGTTAAGACCAGATTGCCTACTTGTGTCTCAGGTTTTTAAGGTTGCATTGGTAGTGTGCGGAAAACTTGAAAGTGGTATGATTTAACTCCGATTATGAACCATTCATGGAGATTCAACCAATTTCTTATTATCCCCATGGCTGACATCTGTTCTTGAAGATAGGGCTCTCCCAGGCAGCGTATTCGTTCTGTGTTCATTTCCTTCTTTACATTAACTGCTGAGATCTTGATTTGCTATTGATGATAACCACTGTGCAGTTGTCTTGCCTTGGGCCTTGTGGCTTCCCTCCACGTAGAAGTTCTCTGCATGGTTCCTCAATCCCGGATGATAATGTATTTGGTGAAGTTATTGGGTTTGAAATAGTAGTTTTGTGGCTCACCCAAATATAACCTCTCGACATCATAAAATTGTTCATCTGCTGCTCTCTCAGCACTTCCCTTCAATAATTCTCTTTCAGCTTGCTCCTACTCTATGGCGATGTATGTCTTCTTTCATACGCATCAGTCAGTGCATAATGGCGTCCAACTTGGCCTCTCCATGTTTTGTCATCTTGCTCGAGTTCAGAATCCCTTTTCCTCATTGTTTCACCTCTTGAGGCTTCGAAGGAGTTTTCATATTACGACACCCAGAGTCCTCGATCGAGATCCTCTTGCCTCCTCAGCCTTTTCGTTTGAATGCTCCGCGGCCTTGAAGCACTTGATGATTCCTTTTGATATATCATTTAAGGCATGATATACAATGTCCATTGGAGTCTTCAAGTCTATCCCATGCATTGGACATCTCTTCAGCAACCGCTTGAATCTTTCCCAAGCCGTGGGGGCTCTGTCTTCTCCTGTTGGAACACTGCAGTCTCTCCTTACTCTCGGAAGTGAGTAGCGGTGGAAAGAATCTCATAGTAGGCCTCTACCCGGCTCCTCCCGGTATCCATGGACCCATATGGCGTGAGACTTCGTACCATGTAGCTGCTGGCATCGCCAGAGAATGGAACGGATGCGGTTTAATGACTCCCGGTCTGCCCCATTTAACTTCCTTGTATTAGCCATCACGAGAAATCTTCCACGGATCTTTCGTTTGGGTCCCTCAGTGGGATCTTGATAAACTGATCTTTCTTTGAACCATTGTGATTAGTCGCGGCCAGTTCAAGTTATTGGCCTCAAGCTGCGGGTTAATACGATCGCGATATTCATCTGAATAATTGGTCTCAGAGAAGTCTTCCATTATGTCACAGCGGTTGGAGTCTTACCGGCGGCTCCTCTATGCTCGTCGATACATTTCACAGTATTACTTCGCCATGGTGGAGTTTTACGCCTTCTTTATCTTCCTCAAGCGAGTGTTTTCTCTGATGCATATCTGTAGGTCAGGATCCAGAGTGATACTATTTCCTATACATTAAACTTTTGTTCTGAAAACCAAACATACTAACATTGTGAATTAGTTTGGTCAACAAATATTTTTAATTTGGTTTGTTAAAGGTCGTGGCTAAAGTCACTACTTGAAACGCTATTTTGTTCTTTTTCTTTAAAATGTCCAAATTAAGTATTTCCTTCTTTCATACGGAATGTGATTACTAAATCCTTCGATCCCGGCAACGCGCCATAAAACTTATTGACGGACCAAAGAACTCATACAAATATGACACTATTACAAGGACTATTAACTAATCCCCGCAGCGCCATAAAACTTTGTTAATGACCAAAAGAACATACAAATCTGTGACACTATTACCAAGGACTATTAACTAATCCCGGCTTATGGCATCATAAAACTTATTGACATCATACTATCATAGCAAAATCTCTTAGAAATTATATGATTTAATTTCTTAGTTTTGATGCAGAAGTCTGCAAGTGCAGTCGACAAGTAATAAAATGGACTTAAGTCAAGATATCGATCCTGTGAGAGATCTCAGAATTTTTCATCAACTACCACGACTACTTTCGAAATTAATACTATTTGGACCATAAATTGATACGGGTTTCTGGCATGAAAATTTGAAATCAACTAGTTCAAAGGAAATGAACGATGAATAGTGAAATAAAACAAATGAAGGAAAACAAAATCTACAAAAGAAATGAATCTTGAGCAGTTATAAGTAGGAAGACACATTAAAAGCTTGAGTCATAGTGAACAATCAATTCCTGTAGTTCATACTGAATTAATTTCTTGATTATCTCAAGTTTCAAAATCTGTCCAAGGCATTTGTAGTGCAGCTGGATCTCTCCATGCTCCACATTTTGTTATCTCTTCTTCTTGATTCTCTCGAATTACAGGGAACGAGATAACTACTTGTAACAAGATCTTCCTTAAGCTGGGTATTTTTCTTTTGCAATACTTCATACCCATTTTATGGACTGTACACCTTAGCTCCCAAGTTATTGGTCAGCCGAGACATACAACTTCAAATTACTCTTCCTCGAAATTAAAATAGATCAACCTTTCCTTGATTAGATCTCAGCTAACACGGGATTGGCCTCACTATCCGAATTGAGGTGAAATCTCTGTAGCTTCAAATAGATAAGTCGTTCAACGTTCTTGACTTCAAGTGAGAAGAGGATTTATCTAAGTGAACTCCGCAAAGATCAAAGGATCCCCTAATAGCGAGTTAGTATACCTTCAAAAATGTACATTACTCGAGATTGTCTTCCTGTGTGTCACTTTCGGAGGACCTCCCTTGGGGAAATCAAATAGCAGCGCAATTCTTAACGGGTATAAATAAGGCGATATTCGAATCCAAAATCAATAAACTCATAATCTGAAGTAAATTAAATGCTTGAAATGACAGATGCGAGTACTACGAAAATCAATTACGACTACAGCGTTCACTAAATGAGCGGGTTCCTCAATTCTTGAATCACACGAGACAACATCCTTGATCAAAGAATAGCGCAATTAGAAGCGAAATGTCGAATCCCGAAATTTGTGCGAACTTGATGCGATAGATAATAATTTGAAAAGGGAATTAGATTACTGTACTCGGCTTGGCAAAGCGATAACATTCGGATCCAAAAATAATAATAAAACAAAAAAACTAGACAAACATACGCATAAAATAAAGAAAAGAAAGAAAAGGCAGAAGGGAAAGAAAATAAAAGTGAAGCCCTAGGCTACCGGATCTCTCTTTTGATGCGCCCCTCTGGGCTTGCTTTACTATTACGGGTAGGCTGCGTATTTATAGGGTTTTCGGTTGGGCCCTAATCCCAATATAACTGCTTGTGGATTTGGTATGCGTTGAGATTCTGCTCCAGTTGTGACCTCCCGGTTCTCTTGTCGCGACATAGGAGCTCATGTCGCGACATCGGTAAATAAAGTTCTGCTTCCTATGGCCAGTCGTTCGGGTTGTCACGACACCGCTCTTATGCCTTTGCAGGTTTCAGTTGATCGCTTGTGATGTCGCGACATCATGGCCTTATCGCGACATCCATTCTAGTCGCTGCGGTCTTCAGTAGTTTGTTTCTGATGTCGGCGACAGCCGGGATGTTATCGCGACATGGGCTCGAGTCTCCTACGCGCTTCAGTTTGTCATGATGCCAGCGACCTCAATTTTCTTGTCGCGACATCGCCAATGGCTCTCTTGTTCCTTGAGCCAGATTGTCCCACGATGTCGTGACATCAATATAATAGTTGAAGCCTTAGTTGATCTCCTCTTGATATCCGCGACTTGACATTAAGTCTCTGCACGTAACAGCAGGTTGTTCTTGAGTATCGCGACATCCGATCTTCTTATCGCGACATCACTTAATCTTTCTTTATGCTTTGCTTCAGTTGTTTTGATGTCGCGACTTAATAGTTTCATCGCGACATCGCTCTCTTAATTCTGCTCCTTCTTCGGTGCCTGGAAATTGTGATTCCACATCACGACTGCATCAGATTCTCTTGATCTTCACGATGTAGCGACTTCATTGAATTTATGCGAGACCCACAAGCTACATCAATGGCTTTCGACCGGTTCTTTCATTTTGCTACGCCATTATTTGCATTTTATCCACTTATTTACGCATTTTTCTACGCTTTTCTTCTTTCTTGCTTCCTTCACATGGCCAACCGATTGGTGAGTTTCTTCATAGTGTATATTAATTATTCAATTTTGGCGAAGAAATCAAGCGGAAAAATGGACTAAAGAGATGACTTTTAAGCTCGTCACCGTGGTCCTGTGTGTCGCACCTGAGAGATCGGTGCGTTGCTCGGGATCTGTTGAGATTGGTTGAGGCCATCTAAAGTCAAGGTGATCACGGATGAGGGGGAGGAGTCTGTCGTAGGTGATGTTTAGTGGGGTAAATTGGGGAGGTTCCTTATTTCTCTTTGACTGCTCCTGGGAGAGCTTTTGGTCCTTAGTTTGGCCCCCGCCACCATAGGGCTGCCTTTTTAGCGAGCTTGCTATTTTGGTGGTAATCATCAGCATGGGAGTGGCCAGAATATTGTCTTCCAATGAGTATCATCCGCCGTCGTACAATTCTTCCATCGTTACATGTGGGTCCAGTGATAGCAACTAGAAGAAAGGGGTAGTCGACCCAAAGCTTCTTCGAAAGTTCTGGAGGATCGCGTCCATGCTGTATGCATCGATTTGTTAGACAGCCTGTCCAAATCTCCTGGTGAAGTCCCAGATAGACTCATCCTCCTGCTTGAAGATGGTTTGTAGCGAATCGATGTTTCCCTTTTACCGGACTAAACATAAATCTTTAGGAAACCAGTAAGCCCAGCTCGCGAAACGAGTTTATGGATCCTCTCGGAAATTTATGGAACCAGGCCAGGGCGGGCCCCTTCAGATTAGCCGGGAATACTTTTTGCGCAGACGATCATACCCGGTAGGATCATTACTTAGTTGAAGTGCTAACATGTAATTGGATGTAAAACGTTTAATTTTCGAAAAATGGGAAAATGGTAATTTTAATTAAATCAGATTTTTAGATCTCGGATGACCATGTGGACTTCACCGTTGGAATCGTGTCTCGCGAAATCTATTCTACGTCGAGATTTTGTCAAATTCAGAGACGGTTGAATTTCCACGTCTTTTCGAGGAGCACCATGTATCGGGTGCCATATATTGACTTAGTGAGAAGTACACATAAAATGAGTGGCATGTGATGTGACATGGGCCACCTACTACATGCATCCATGTGACACATATCACATGAATAGTGAGAGGATAAGAGATAAATGGCTTATATTAAGCCATATGTCAAATAGCCCTTAAAGTCAACTAAGAGGATAACAGGGGAATAAAATGAAAAGAAAAAAAAAAAAAGAAATGAACATCTTTTCTTTTTTTGGCACAGTATCCGACGGAGTGAGGGAGAAAGCGGAGTTTAGAGAAAGAGTCTAACTTTTTCTCCTGGATTTTGGCGTTCGGACCGTGAGTTCTGTCGGAACAAGAGGAAGTTAGTCTATGTTGCAGGGCTCAGCATGGTTTCCGATTTTGTGGGTTTCGAGCAACTCCGGGAGGTGAGGGTTTTCTCCTACTTGATTGTTACAGCTAGAGCCATTTAATGGATGGGGATGTCTTAAGGCTTAGATGACCATTGTTTCCGGTTCCAAAAATAGGGACCAAGTGAGGAAATCCCTAATGTGGCTGTTGGACAGTTTAGGACTAGAAGTTTATCATTCACGGCTGACCTTATTGTGTAGTTTGTGTTACTTGGGTGGTTAAATAATTCTTAATTTGTTTTATTAGCCATATGATAATTTTGGTAGTGCTATGAATGAATATAACTGTATTATTGTCATTTTATTATAGCCATGTTTAATATATTAGCATGAATTGTTGTAAATGGAATATCTTTTCATATACCTTTGAGCTACCTAGAACAATAGGTGAGTGCATGACATGAAAGAAAAAAAAAGAAGGAATGGTTGTGAAAGGAATTTCAAAGGAGATTTTAGAAGAATTGCCTTGAAGAAGTTATCGATAGTTCATCTCGGAGGAAGACCATGGTATTTCGTTGAATTCTGTAAATTACCCTGCAGGAGGATTTCTCGTGATTACCAAATACGATATATTGTTTTCAAGAAAAAAAACCTTTTGTTTTGGAAAGCTTGGTGTTTTCCTCACACTTGGCTTAGGCATGCATGGGAGTCGGTGGGGACTCGAGGGAAGTGGGAAAGGGTGAGTCACATTCTCATCCATTTCATGTGAACATTTGGTAAGACATATATGTTTTGCTGAATGTTGATTGCAATTATGAGCACTTAGGTGGGAGTAACCCATGTGAGATTATCACTCTGGGCGTTGCTCTACATCGAAGAAAAATCTTCAGTCTGAGTGTGTTTGGGAAGATGGCGCTCGTGGGGGCCGCTTTTGAGAAGAAGCGGACATGTGACTGGTGTTTTGTAAAACATGTATGAAACATTACAATTGACACATGTTTGTATTAAAATTGATGTAACAACTCTTGAAACTATTGTAATATAGTTGGATATATTTTGGAAGTATGATGTGATAGTGTGTAATTTACTCATGTGTGGTCTCATGATATGAGACACACAGGTTTTCCGTAGGTTGACGGTGTCAGCGGGACCCCGGGAAATGAAGTCACGACAGTATGAGCCTAGGTTTATAGAGTTAGATGTTGGATACTAGAGTTATAGCTTAGTATCAGTAAGTTAGGTATACGATTACATAGGACATGATGGGCACGGGTTAGATCATGCATTCATTATGCATTTTGATGATTGATGTGTGATTATGTGTTGTATGTGTTGTGTGCTTGTATGCTTGGTAAATAGCATATAGAAAAATGTTGAACACTAGGATCAAGAAAATATAGCCCCTAAGTTTGAGGAATTTTGGGCATAATGGTCCAAGAATAAACGAAAAAAAAAAATTTGGACGGTTGCTCCAGTTTTTGACATGAACATATTGTGTTTTGTGGAATTCTGGAAGATTATTCCAGTTTTTGCACAAGAAATAGGGTTGTAATTAAGCTCTTAAAATTTTTGAATTGTATAAATAGAAGTTGTTTAGGCTAATGCATCTTAGAAGTAGCAAGGAGTGGAATTTTTGAAAAAAAAATTATTGAGGAATTTTTTTTCTGTTGGTTTTACAATATGTAAAACAGGTTTCTAAGGTTCTACTGGAAGATTTGAAAAAAAAAAAATTTCGGTTGGCTTTACAGTGAGTAGAACAAATGAAAAAAAAAAATGTGTAGGAGAGCAAGTTGGAGTGGGCTTGTGTGCGGGTCGATCAGGCAGTGGCGATAGAGCGGTTTAAAGTGCGAGACCATATACTGGGACTCTTTACCTCTTTATTATTATTATTATTATTATTTTTGGATACGAACTTATACACAATGGGGATACAAACAATTTTATAATAACCAAAAATCATTTACATAAAAAGAACTACCATAGTGGTGCTCATCAAAATCTATACACATATACTAAGTCCCATTTACTTATAAATACATATACATACCTATCTAATACAAACATCGGAGATCGCGGGCAGTCTTAGTGACCTTATCTACGAATGGCCCATCTTCCTTTGGTAATGGAATGTCCACATCCTCTTTATCTCCTCTTGTTTATGGATTGAACTTTTGGAAATTACTAAAGCTTCAGCTTAGGCAGGAACATATAGACAGTAGCGACCAATAACAATAATCGCCGTCACAATCTTTTACATTTACTTTTTCATATACATATAGAAACCCTATTCTTATGTGACTCTAACTCATATCATATTATACATGTAGATTTTTACCTTTTGATTCCGTATCATTATCTTGTTCGTGACCACTTCCATATGTCATATCTTTTACAAGTTTCAATTCATATCTTCTACATGTATGGCATGTCGCTATCATATTCAAACAAACTTATACATATACAATGGCAATCGGAACATATCAAAAGTCATACCAAATCCACCTGTGAGGTCAAATTAGGCTGATACACCCGTTTAATTCATTGGTGCTCGTTTTATTAAATTTTGTTTTCAAAAAGTGCCTTGCCGAATCACGACTCGGCAGGTGGCGGATCAAGCGGAGCCAGTTTTACTCCGGCGTTTCAATTATCATCTCAAAACATTTGTTTGGTTTTATTAAATTTTCATTTTCAAAAGTGTCGCGACCCGAATCCCCAACTCGACCCGAAAGGCGGATCCAAACTGGGGCCCGGTTTACTCCGACATTTTCAATTATCATCTCAAAACATTTTTTTGGTTTTATTTAATTTTCATTTTCAAAAGTGTCGCGACCCGAATCCCCGACTTGACCTGGTTGGCGGATCCAAGCCGGAGCCCGGTTTACTCCGACGTTTTCAATTATCTTCTCAAAACATTTGTTTCGTTTATTCCATTATAGTCTTTTTAATTACGCGGAAACACTTCATTTAGGGCAAGCCCATAAACAATTACAATTAACAAAATGCATTTACCAAATAATGCCTTTATATCAACATACACTCATGCTATTCATTTTCGCATGTTTTCATTTTACACATCATTTATCGTATCACAACATGCATTTACAATGCAATAATTCAATTCACAGTCAATTCATGAGATTTAAGCATATTCATAAAAATCCCATTACAATCGTTAATGTTGGCTATTTCACCTTGACTATTCAATTCACAATTTATGGCGAATTCCGTTTGATGAATCCCGCCCTTATTATCATTCGATAATGTGCTTATACATTTAACAATTCTATCTCCCATCATGACGGATCTTAGTTTGAGTGCGTCCGTGGCGTGGTATCGGCAATCCGGTCTCCGTCATGGCCGGATGTCGTTTAGGTGCATCCGACCTTAGCCAGTATTATAATCGGTCTCATCGCAGCGGATTTCGTTTAATTGCATCCCGACATGGTATCAATTAAATTTTTCATACGCCATCGAGGCGGATTGCGATTAGTGCATCCGCCCAGTGGGACATTTCTTCAATGCCATAAGCCATCATAGCCGGATCTTAGATTGGTGCATCTGCCAAGTGAGACATTTCTTCAATGCCATAGCCATCATGTGGATGCGGTGGTGCATCCATAGATGGGACATTGGATAATTTCGAGGTGCCTTATTGGCGGATGCGATTAATTGCATCCGTCAAATGATTTCGTCGATATATCATTCGAATTCACATTTCTGAGTTAGTTAATGAATCCACGTCTTTATTATTATTCCGTTCATTCGGTTTCGAATATCACGCCCGATTTCATATTCATTTCGTATTCACATTTATGGCCAGTTCCGTTTGATGAATCCACGTCCTTATCATCATTCACATTCATTGATTTTTCAAATATCACATTTCAATTCCATATTCACTTTCGTATTATACTTTCAAAGATATATAAACACATACTCATTCATGTGATCATTTATATATACTCATTCACATACTCATTCACGTATACTCATTCACATACTCATTCATATACTTATTCACGTATACTCATTCATATTCTCATTCACGTATACTCATTCATATACTTATTCATATACTTATTCACGTATACTCATTCATATACTTATTCACGTATACTCATTCATATACTCATTCATATATACTTATTCATATATTCTTTCATATATTTCCTATCCTTTGTTATCATTTTTCTGGTTATATGTGATAATAATCATATATAACTTAACCACATTATGTGTTCATGAAAAATTTCCTTTCATGTTCATATTCATGTTTCAGTTCGTTTTCATTTTCCATATCACATTCATGTTTCATGAACACATTTATACATGTTGCATTTTCTATATTTCCTTGTTTAGTACCCTGTACATGGCACTTCATATACTTGTAAAGTATGATGTCTATAAAATCACACCTCGTTCATTTATTCTTATTCCTCTATGAATCTACTTTACTTAGAAATTGGAATCATTCCAATCGGATCATACAAACTAAAGTTATGGCATTTTCATGCCAAACTAGTCAATTTACCGATTTTACACTTGGGACAGTTTGTAATACTCATTTTCCAGTGTCTTGACTCCATATTTGACACTTTTTCTTTATATCGCTAAAGCTAAGGTGCTAAGGAGTTCTTCTCAGGTGGAATCACCCCAGATCGGACGAAACTCAAGTTATATTCAAAACACTTCGGACTACTCTATGATCAAATCTGATCACCGGGAATTGGCTTGCACATGGCCCACTTTGAAGTGATTTTATTGCCCGAGATCAAATTTGATGATTCCTGTTGGTTTTACTTGAAGTCTATTTTAATTAGTCACTTGAGATCACTCCGTCGGATAGAAATGAAGTTATGGCCAAAATCTGAGGTAGGTCAAAGCGGAGCGGTGTGCAGTACATGTGTGACATGTACCGGTACATCCCGGTCTGGAAGAGGTGTACGGTACATGTTCAAGGTGTACGGTACATAATACGAAAATGCCCGAAAATGTGTGTTTTCACCCCATTTTTTCCATATTTTACTTCTGATCAACTCTATGCTCCATAAACACGTCAAGACCATAGGTTAAAAATCTTATAATCTCTTTTCTACTCAAATTATCATTCAATACATATATTTCTTCAAAACCTTTCATGATTTTCTCCCAAAACAATTCTAATATGGGTCATAACCCATACACATACCAAATACAAAAATTTGTTAGGGTTTGTTCTAACCCAAACTCCTTTACTTTGCAATTAAACCATAAGATCAACCTCAAGGAGGGATCCCATGTTTTTTCTTGTACCATTTGAGGTTTACCCACCTTACTCCTCAATAATCTTTGGGTTAGGATGAAATCCTATCAAAACCACTAGAAAGAAATCAAATACCAACAAGAAACTATGTTAGGATGAACTTTATCAAACCAGGTTTGGGGCAAGCTACTAATCATGCAATTGTATGGAATTCCTTACAGAATTCGCAAGTCCATACAAAAATCCAAAGTTCCATACCTTTGATTCTTTCTTGAACTCCTCACTCTTATATTAGCTGCCTCTTACTCTTCCTCTTCTTCTCCTTCCTTCTCCTCTCTTCATTCACGTTTTGGTTCTCCAAAATGAGACCAAATTGGTCTTAAATCCAATTTTTAAGTTAAGGCCATGTTTGGCCAAGTCAAAACCCATTTTTTTGCTTTTAAGTTTCTCTAATTTGCCTTTTTATCCTCCACTTTCCTTATTTTTGCAAATCCACTTATGCCATATTCTAATTTAGCCCCAAAGCTTTCCTCAAATTCTATAATTACATATAATCTTATTGATTTATGCCTTTTATGTCCTCAAGTGGCAAATGACCACTTTACCACTTTGTCTAATATTCATTTGGTCTCTTATTTTGTTTTCGAAAAATTCCATTTGAAAACTTTTAATATACCTAAACAAGTTCGAAAGCGCTAGGAGTATATTTTAGGAATCTGGGGCTACTACCCATTTCAGTTTGAGTCGCGTCTGACATGTTATGTCGCGTGGTAGGCAGGCGGGCGTAGCGGGCAAAGGCGACGAGCGGCGCGCGGGGGCTAGCGGCGGTAGCGCGACCACGGCGCCCGGCGTGCAACGACGCAGCCAACGCAACACGGTTGCGACCGGCAAGGCGTCTTTGCAACCGCGGCACCCGGTAGCGTTCGCGATGGCGCGGTATGAAGGCGTGAGCGCGACAGGCGCGGTGCGTGCGTGGCTGGGTTCTAGGTGTTCGCCTTATGCACCTGACCCGATTTTGGGACGATTGCACTATTTAAGTCCTTTGTTTGGATCCTTGTGTTCATGAACAATATTCACAAGTTAAAAAATAATAATAATAAAATAAAATACAAAAAAATAAAATTTTTGTTTATGTATGACTTAATATATGGAATGTTTATCTTGCATTACCTATGAATGCATTGACGTTGTGTATGAAAAAAAAATTTCTTGATATGAATAGTGTCTGAAATTTTGTATTTACCCTTAGAATGCTTCATTAAAACTCAACTTGTCATTTGACATATGTAGATGGCGTAGTCGCGGGGAAGGGACGTAAGGTCGTCCACAAGGTGCTAGTCGAAGCACCACTGGCTGACGACGAGGCCTTTGTTGGCGTCAGGGATTATTGCCCTTCTTGCGGTGTGTGCAATAGTGAATAGCCAGTCGGCGACCTTCGGCGCTTAGAAGCACATCATCATCGATGACCATAGGGAGGGAGTAAGATGACATCTGAGACATCCAAGATATGGGTGTTAATTCTGGAGGAGGAAGATCCATCTTCTTTCAACGGGAAAGAAGCGAGAAGATACATTCCGCATGGAGTTTAGGGACCAGTCGTGGCCACAAGTGAGCGAGTCAATTATCAGAGATGGGAACGCCCGGGACTCCTACGTTCGGGGTAAGAGTCGTCTTCCATTGTCACCAGCCCGGGCATTACATACGGGATTACCCGTAAAGGCAGATGACTTATGTCCCACGAGTGTCCAAGGTACAAGGACAGGACAGGGTTGCTAGTCAGGCAGGGTAGATGGTATGTTTCCACTGCCAGCAGCCTAGACATATGCTGAGGGATTGCCCCTAGAGGTAGAGATCCTAGGATTTTAGGACATCTCAGTTCCAATCATCAGCGGGACATGCGCAGGTGCGGTTTGTTCCTCCTTCCCCAATGGTCGAGGAACCCGATGCAGTTCCGAGGATGTTACCTGGCACCCTCTGCCCGCGCCAAATAGACCGGGGAGTCGGAATTCGGGGGACAGACGGGGCTCCTTGGGTGGGACTTCTAGCCAGATAAGGCATATAGTATGCTACCATTGTCGTCAGCTTGGACACAGGAGGCGGGATTATTCTCAGAGGTAGGGATCTGTGGTAGCGCGGGCTAAGCTTGTTGATCAGTTTGGTATATGAGGTACGTTTACACTCTCACAAGAATGTCATTTAAATTAAGATGCATCATGTTCATGCATGTTGTTGCATCTAGTGTGGAGGTTAAGGCCTTGGAGGAGCCCTTGTATGTGAGTTCTCCCCTAGGGATTAGAGCAAGGATAGGGATGATATGTCGAGGTTGTGAAATTTAGGATCTCGGGGATTACGCTCACGAGTGGACCTGAGGTCATGGACATTTCGAGGTTCGGCATCATCCCAGCAGGATGGATGGGCGACGGCGTCTGATCGTCATCGATCGTGGCGTAAGGTTAGCTTACACACAGGTGATACTCATGTTACGTTTCGGAGCATGATATTTTCCCCCGGACGATTATCTGAGTCGGGTTTCATGGGCCGGTTGCTTGGAGTTAGCTAAGCGCGACCTTTACCATGGAGGACAAGGTGAGACTTAACTTAGATCTACCTCGAGTAGTCTACGAGTTTGAGGATGTTTTTCCGGATGAGCTACAGGTATTGCCTCCGTAGAGGGTTGTAGACTTAATATCGGGGTTACACTAATTACTTGCCCATCTCTATGACTCCCGCGTAGGATGGTACCGGTTAAATTTGTAGGAACTTCGAGTCTAGCTACGAGAGTTCTTTGAATGAGGTTCGATGGGCCGAGCACTTCACCATAGGGTGCTCCGGTTCTATTTACGAAAAAGAAAGATAGGACCCTTCATTGTGCATTGACTGAGCAATTGAGCGGGGGTTACGATCAGAATCGGTACCCATTACGAGTTGATGATTTGTTTGATCGGTTGAGAGGGCGAGTGCACTCGAAAAGAAATATATGTAGACCTTTGCCTTTGGTTACCATCAGGTGAGGTTAGGAGGCGGATATCCACTAAGGCGGCGTTTAAGGCGGCGTTATGGGCACTTTGAGTTACAGTGATGCCCTCTGGATTGATGAATGCGCGATTCATGGATCATCCATAGGGTGTTCGACCACTATGCCGGATCGGTTACCGTGGTCTTCGTGGATGACATTTTGATTTACTCCCAGTAGAGAGGGAGCATGAGGATCACTTGAGGATTGTTTTTCAGCGGTTGAGAGACCATCGGTTGTACGCCAAGTTTAGTAAGTGTGTGTTTTGGTTTACTGAGGTGAGATTCTTGGAGCCACGAGTGTCGACCCGGGAGTGTCGATTAGACCTTTGAGAGGTCGAGGTTGTGATGAGTTGGGAGAGACCGAAGTCAGTCTTCGAGATACGTAGTTTCTTGGGATTGACCGGGTACTACAAGAGATTCATTGAGGATTTCTCCCGATTAGTGACACCCATGACAAGATTGACCCAAAAGGAGGTCAACTTTGATTGGGATGACCAATGCGAGGAGGCATTCCAGGAGTTGAAGAGGAGGCTTACTTGACTCTATCACGATAGTCGGAGAGGACGGGGGTACACGGTGTATTGTGATGTGGCGGACTGGATGTATTTTGATGCGATCACGAGTGGTGGCTTATGGTTCCCGTCAATTGAAGGATCATGAGCAGAATTACCCCACATATGATATGGAGTTGGCAGCCGTAGTCTTCGCCTTGAAGATTTGGCGCCACTATTTATATGACGAGCAGTTCGAGGTGTACTCAGACCACAAAAGCCTGAAGTATATCTTCATGCAGCAAGACCTCAACATGAGGCAACGCAAATGGATGGAGTTCCTAGAGGACTATGACTTCACTTTGCATTACCACCCTGGTAAGGCAAATGTGGTGGCTGATGCACTCAATCGGAAGTCACGGGAAGCATTGGCTAGTATAGCTTCCCAAGAATGGCGGATGCTCGAGACTATAGGACAGTTTGGGCTACAATGCGTGAGCTGAATTCTGATTGGGGGTTAGTAGCTACGTCTCTGATTAGACAAAGTGATCGAGTCCAGGGATGGGGCCAGCGAGAGATAATGTCCATCGGGGACCGAATGCCGGTCGGTGCAATTGGAGTGAGGGTTGGACCATCCCATCTGGGATGGTAGTCGCCGGTATAGAAGGGACGGTAGTGATTCCCGGTTGACGGTTTGAAGAGGGAGATCTCGGGGAGTTTCTTGCTCTGATTTGTCGTGCCATCTAGGTAGCGCGAAGATGTACGGATTTTGTCCCGGTACTGCGGAGGCGGGATTAAGCGATGTCTCACGTGTCAGCAAATTAAGGCTAAGCACCAAAAGCCAAGCGGGGCTACTTGACCATTGGGGTGGGTAGTGGAAGTGAGCACGTCACGTTGGAATGATCTCGCGAAATCTAGCTACCACATCGAATTTCGTCGGGTCAGGGGCCCATGAATTCCGTCTTTCGAGGCACCGAGTATCGGGTGCCATATGACATCTTGTGAGAAGTACACATGATATGAGAGACATGTGATGTGACAAGGGCCACCTACTACATGTATCCATGTGACACATGTCATATGAATAATGAAAGGATAAGATATAAATAGCTTATATTAAGTCATATGTCAAAGAGCCCTTAAAGTCAACTAAGATGACAAAAGGGGAATAAAATGAAAAGAAAAAAAAATGAAAGGAACATATTCTCTTCTTTTGACACAGTGTCCGGTGAGGGGAGAAAGCGAGAGTTTAGGAGAAATTCCTAGCTACTCTCTGGATTCGGCATTCGGATAGTCGGTTCGTCGGAGCAAGAAGAAGTTGGTCTGACTGCGAGGCTACGGCGTGGACACCGGTTACAATGGAGTTTGACAGCTCAGGAGTGGGTTTTCTCCTACTTGATTTATTCTTTGGCTAAGAGCCATTTTAATGGATGGGGATGTCTTGAGGCCTGGATGGCCGTGTTTCCGATTCCAAAAATAGGGACCGAGTGAGGAAATCCCTAATGTGGCCGTTGGACTGTTTTGAGACCTAGGTTTGTACTGTTCACATGACCTTGTGTGTCGTTTGTGTTGCTTAGGCGATTAAAAATGAATTGCTTAAATTGTTTATTAGCCCATGTGAGCTAATTTTGGTGTTATTGCTATGAATGAATCACATGTTTTCATGTGTTAATTTTTGTTAGTATATGCATGTTTAATATACTAACATGAATTGTTGTGAAATGGCATAATGCATTTCATATGCACTGGGCAACCTAGAACAATAGGTGTGAGTGCATGACATAAAAGAAAAAAAAAAGGAAAATGGTTGTGAAAGGAATTTCAAAGGAAGATTTTCGTTGTCCAACAGTTCATCTCGGAGGAAGACCCATGACTATTTCGGAGAATTACCCAGTAATTCACTTCAGAGGGTTGTCCAATATATTTTACCGAAATTCGGTATTATGTTTTCAAGAAGAAAAACCTTTTGTTTTGGAAATAGTGTTTTCTCACACTTGACTTAGGCATCGTGAAATTAGTGAGGGGCTCGAAGTGGAGAAAGGGTGAGTCACATTCTCATCCATTTCATGTAGACATTTGAGTAGGAACATATATGTTTTGTTTGAATGTTGGTTTGCCATTGCATGAGCACTTAGGTGGGGAGTAACCCATGTAGGAGATTATCCTCTTTTGGGCGTGTTGCTTGCAATCGAGGGGAAAATTATTTTCGAATTACAGAGTGTTCGGGAAGACGGCGCTCATTAGAGGCCGCTTTTAAGAAGAAAGCCGACATGTGGCTTTGATTACGTTTTTGTAAATTTGAAAGAAACATTACAATTGACACATGTTTGTATTAAGAGTGATGTAACAACTCTTGAAACTATTGTAATATAGTTGGATATATTTTGGTGAGTATGATGTGTAGGCTAATGTGACCATTTTTACTCATGTATGGGTCTCATGATATGAGACACACAAGTTTTTCGCAGGTTGACGGTGGTCAATGGGACCCCCGGGAAATGGGGCGTCATAGTATGGGTCAAAGGAGCCATCATACATGGCAAATGGTGGTATGGCGAAGCCACAGGGAGGCTCATAACTCAAAATGTGCTTACCTAGTGGGGACGATAGCATGTCCTCAAGCCCCCGGACAATAGTAAAAGAAACCAAATGCGGGGCGGGTGGCGCCTCGACTGTAGGGTATATGAATGGAAGCGGTGGAGCCATACCCCAGTGCCGCGTGGGCATATTCTCAAGGGCTGGCTCAGATGCGTGTCCTGTGAACACCTCTACGTATTCGATGGGCATGCCGCGATGGATCGGGTGGAACAGCGTGGGACCTCTTTACGGATTCGGCCTCTAGAGTTATCCACCGGGGTGGCGGGGTCGGAGGGGCGGGGAGGCTGCGGAGGATGAATTAAAGTCGATGCGCCGGCGGATCACTATCACCTGGTAGGATGGGCTCTTTGCCCTTACTTGGCTGAACTGGAGGTGCAGAATGAGTGCATCCCCGTATATTTTCACCTCGATTTTCTTCTAAGCGGGTTCGCAGGCAGTCGTTCTCTCTTTGCGAGGCCAGGTAGCATGATCTTGTAATTATTAATTTGTTTGGCCTGTTCTTCTTGCTTTGCTTCCATCTCCTGACGCCAACGAAGGAACTGATCTTCGAGGGATTGATTCACTGGATTGCTAGTCATTGGATCATTTGGTGGGTTGATTGGGAACTACCAAAGCTTCGGGGGATGGGAGATCATTTGAAAGCGGATGCAGCCAAGCCTTCGCAAATCCCCGATGAGCTTCTCCTGAATTTTCTGAGTCACTGGATCGTCGAAGCATCAACCTGCCAACATATACCTGCAAAACAAACAAGAAAACGGCGATGATGTGTCGCCGCCTCTCCGGTGCCTAAATCATATCAGGGAATCTGGATGGAGAAGGAATATCGTTTGTTTCAATCAAGAATGTCTTCCATTATTTGGTGTCATTCCCTCCTCCTTTATGGAGGAGGGAGGTGGTTCGTTTTTCATGGGAAGTAGATGATTTCTTTCCGAAACGGAAGGGGAAGGTGGCGCATAGTTTGCGCGTTATGACCTGTTCTTCCCTTTAGATATCCATATCCAAGTAGCCTATATCTTCTCGCCCCAAGCTTCCAATGCCCTCGGTGGTGGCCTGTGTGACTCATAGGTAGATACTCGCTCTGCTTCAGTTTAGCCACTGATCGTCTTCTTAAAGATGATAGCCAAATACGAGATCGTATTTCATGATTATATAGCTCGCTTTTGGTTTGGGGAAGTATGTTTGGGTCTGGCTTCAGAATAAGATGATCAGCTCCATGACAGCCATTATACTAAGGCTTTAGTCATGAGAGACCATTGGTCGAAGGGCTGGGCCAAAGCTCATGATACCCACAAACATAATTCGTGGTTGAGGGAAAAAGGAAAATCAGAAGCAAGTATATACATAAAAAATTAATAGCTTCGAGATATGATAGGATACAGTGGGTAGCACTAGCACTAAGCAGGTACTGAGGCGAAAATATTTCTAATTGTAACGACCCACATATTTTAATCATTCGCTTTCATGGAGGGGCTTCAATCAGTCGTACAAACTTTTCAAAACACACTTCACATTATTGTCCCAAATCCCAATCAACTGGAGACTCTATTTGATACCAAATCCCGGTCCAAAATCAGAATTATGGTCGATAGGGGTACACGTCCTAGCATTTATAAATTATAAAAACATTAATAAAAATTAAAAAAAAAAACAAAACAGAAGAAATAAAAAGAAATATTTAGTTAAAGAACCTCAATGATTCTAAATTTACAAATCTAATATTCTTCATGCTTTTCTTTAAAAAGTAATTTAGTTTGGACAAAAATATCTAAGCTATTTTATATATATATTTACATGTCTCTTTTAAAACATAGAGTTATTTTTATCAAAAAAAAAAAATCTTTTTTGAAATTTAAATGAATTGCGTTAATTAAAATGAGACCAATTTACTCCATATCCTAAATAATATAGCCCATTTTCCCCTTTAAAAAGCCCAAGCTATTCCCTTCCCAGGACCTATTATCATAATTGGCAGGTATTTGGGGGCTTGAATCTGGATCCATCATTTAACAAAACAAATAAGAAGCTATATGAGAGAAAATTTTGATAAATAATTTTTTTTATTTATGTGACTAAATGGTTAAAAGGTTTGAACGAGGCATAGAGAAGAACTATATTTAAGTCCTCACGGGAATATATTATTAGAACTTTGTAATGCAGTGAATAGATGTAAAAAATGTGCGAAATTAATTGTTTTTGATATGTTAATATTTTATTTTAAAATTTACTCAATTAATTAATAAAAGTATAAAACCATGGGTATAATTTTATTAACATGTCTTTTATTCTGGGGTGGACCTAGCTTATGCTATTACTTCATTTTCTAGGAAATTCATGTATTGGAAGATCCTAAATTTAAGATTTTCTACACCAAATCACCCATAAATAAGAAAGCGTTATAATAAGAAGACGAAAATCAAATCGTCATACTAAGATGACACAAAAACACATCGCACAAGATGACGATAAAATACAAAAAAATAAATTAAAAATCCAGATTTTTATGGAAAAACAGATTTATTGACTACGAAAATGGTAGAACAACAACAGCTGATAATAGCCATGGTGAGAACAAAATACTGGAATCGTAGATAATAGCCATGAAAGGAGAAGGTGAGGAAGCCTTGCAGATAATAACCATGGTTTGCTGGAATCTTTGGAATCGTAGAAACGCGATGATATGGAGCAACAACCACTGGAACGACACCAAAGTCCTTAACTCAGCATTGCTATCCCTTTCCGACTGGAAGTTAGCCAACGCTGTGGTGCAGGTGTTTCCGACACCCATTGCTGATCCAATCATCTGGAGATGGGAAGCTCCAAGGTGTGGAACCAAACATGATATGTTAGTAACTTTGTGATTAGAGCTCTGAGAAAGCAGTTTGAGAGTGGTTTATCCATACTTACTATTTTTACGGTATTTTCTGTCTCACAGGATTTTAGATCTGATTTATGAATTTATAGATTATTGATGGATGGAAGAACTACAAGGGTTTTTCTTCCTTTGAATGTATATTTGCTGGCTTGAATTTGTTACTGAAATTAATTGGGGGTTTTCACAACCTTTTTCTGTTTGCTGTGAGTTCTTCTTTGACTATGTTGTAATTTATGTCACCAGAAGAAATTGAGTCCGGTGTTTGTTTAGAACTGGGCAAATTAGAGCGTCTACGCTTGAAACCAATGTAGTCTCAGGAAATGAGTCTACTAGTGAGGGTGAATTGAACGAGAAGGAGCAGCCACCTCAGGACAACATTAGTAAGAACAAAATATTACAACTCAACATTCAAAGTAAATAGAAGTAAAATAAAAATAAAAAATATTTTTTTAGATAGTATTAGACTTCATTTTTTTTCTAGTTTAATCTTTATCCTTTCCCCATTTCTCCATGTCTAATGTATCTTCAGACTACACCACTAATCCACCACCTCCTGATTCTCACTCAATTCAAATCATCACCATTTGGCTGAATGGACGTGCCTCACCCCAGCCTTAGGGCAAGCCTGGCATGGAAGATGAGTAGATGACCGTGACATGGTGTGCATGGGCTCCATGACATGCATTGGATGAGACGAAGCATAATCCCACTTTTATAATATAAACAAAATCAATCATTTATTTTCCTTATTCACCTTGATAATAAACTTGTTTAAAAAAATCATAAATAAGTATGTAAAAATGGAAAAACAAATAGTTTAAAGTATGAAAACAATTGGCTTTCATAAATAAGCAAGAAAAAAAACAATCGTCCTCTTTAGTTTTTTGGCTTTTTCTTATTGTTTTTTTTTCTATTAAGAAAAAACTAGACATTCAAATATGAGAAAATAATATATTTTATGATCTAATTGAAACTCTCATAATTCATTTCATGCTAATTAAATAAAAGCATATGTACTTTTAAATTTTTATTTGAAAATTTATTTTCTCAAAATTTAGATAAAAATTAAAAGATTGATTTTTTTTTAAAAAAATAAACAACTAAATGCTTAATCCTATCAAGCATTATTCATAATAAAATTTTTATTCAACATTAAGTAAAAAAAAAACACCTTACGGTGAAAATTATGATTTTTCAATAACAGATGATTAAATGTTGTAGAAGGCTACACAATCTTATGTATGCCCATATTTTATCTGCATGTAGTAAAATAATTTTGGGATTATGTGCTTTTATTTTATTCAAAATTTAATATTTTTTAATACTTATATCAAAACCTTGTCCACATGTTCAGCTTAATTGATAAAACGATCAAATTTAAAAATATAGGACATCCAGGGAGGAAAGGGGTCCCAGGTTTGAGTCTCATTATGAATATTTTACTACATTGTAACAAAATGTTTAATTGTTAAAAAAAAAATAGTTAGATCAAAACTTTATTTTACTTTAATGGTCTTCACCGCTGGCTTATTCATATGTTTAAGTTTTTCCTCTATTTCTAGGTATTATTTTTTCGATAATTTTCTATACAGCTAAAAAAAGTACATTAAAAATACATGAAAAAAAATTATTTCTTTCCATACCAATTTTTTTTTTTAAATTAATTTTACTAATTTTGGTAAAAGGATATATATATATATATATATATATATATATATATATATATATATATATATATATATATATTTGTATATTAAATTTCAAATTCCTTTTTTATAAAAATAAGTTCAATTTGCGCTGAACAGCTTCTAACGTTAATTATGTAAATGAGAAAAAAAAGTCTCTAAAGAGAATTATGTTTGACAAAATTTTTAAAAAGTAAATCAATAAAATAATTGAAATGCATAAAATATTTAAACAGTAGATAAACGAAAAAAAAAAAATTCTTACTCTGCATCTCTCGCAAAGAGTTTGAACTTGACGAACCATTCAAATTTGGAAGATATCATTATCCACTCATATAAATAATATCATAATTGTCCATATTCGATATGAAAAATTATGTTATGGTTTATCAAAATAATTCTATTTAAAAAAAAGTTTATGAGAAATGGGAAACAAGGGCAAGTTAACTCTGTTTTGTTTCGAGGGAGAGAGTTCTTCTTCAAAAAATGCCCTTTTTTGTTAATGATTTTTAAAAAATAAAAGATTATGTTAAGAATTAGCTTCCTGATCTAACTTTGTTTTTTAAAAATTAATTTAGAAATCTTTTTGTTAACAGATTAAAAAAAATAAGAATAATAAAAGAAACTTATACAATGCATGCAAAAACTTAATTTTCCAAAAAGTTCAAACCATAGGTCAGACGAGACGGCAAATCAAGGGTCGGAATCGCCCTTCGTGGTGGCTGGAATCGCTCCCCACAATAGCTAGAATCTGCTTCAAAGACGTGCTTAAGGACACCCCCACATATTTCAACGCGTGTATCTTCTCCTACCTCTCTCTCTATAGCTCTCTTTATCTATATCTATGTGTCCTGGAACGGGAATCGGAAGGCAACATGTTTTGATATCATAGAGTCATAGACTTCCTTCACTACCTGCTACAAAAATTATACTATACAACTTGACAATATGTATGCTCTGATATTGTTACAAACGGAAGTACTATAGGCTAAAAGCCTTTTTTTTTTTTTTTATGAGAATCACCTCTGAACATGTCCTTAGTCTTCCTTTCTTTCCTCAGTAAATAGCTTAGATCCTTTTCTCTACAAGTCTACCATCCCAACATTGACTTGGAAGGAAATGTTTGCCTCAACATTTTATGAAAAGATTGGAAGCCTGTCCTTAATATAAATACAATTATTTACGGATTGTATCATATTTTCACGGATATTGATTAGTTCTTCCAAAAGTAGGTCACTTTGACTTTGTCGCCCTCTAATATTGTCCATTGTCCCCCATTTTGTTTGTGCAACAACTAAATTACGAGGATTCCCTTAATCAGGAGGCAAGAGTTGTGTTGAGAAATAACCTAAAGAAGTTTGAATACAATGTAAGAAGAGCTATGGCTGGCTGGAATGCAGAGAGGTCTCCTTCTAGTAGTGTTTATAGCTTTGGTTTGTCTGGGGATACTGTTACTCATTTTCACCATTCTTTGAAGGTCCTCAAGCTTCATCTTGTTTCAATTATATGCTTTGATTTTTTAGGTGAGGTTAGGAATTGTAATTCCCAAAAAACCAAGAAAGGCTACAGTAACTTTTGTGGCTCTTACGACATCGGATTGCCATTTTTCTTTCTCCTTTTTAAATTTTTGATGTGGAGTTATAGTTTGGGCAAAGGATATAGATACATTACATCTTTTGTTTTTCCCCATTCAAAACTTCACAATATTGTGGTTGTACATTGAAGGCTTGCCATGTAGTAGATACCTACAACCCCTTGGATGATTTAGAAGAAGTAGAAAAAGGAATGAAAATAGCTAGAATTTGATTCTTCATTGTAGTAAATAGTAAGTATTAAATAGAAAAAATAAAATTTGTTTCTTATCTTCACAAAAGAAAAAAAATAGTGTGATTAATAGGGATACACTAGCATATTCCTTGGTTGTGGCATAATATGCTCTAATATCTTCATGAAGAGGTGGTATTTGTTTGTGTAAAATGCTATGGGAGGTAAATGGAATCTTTGTTATCTCTTCATGGTCCCATTTCTAAAACAACCAACTCGACAACTGAAACACCGCTAGATCAAATTTCATGATGGCACCGTACCCTCATTATGTCCATAGGCAAAAGTGTCTTATCTCCTGCAATTTAACGTTATCTATATAATTTAGTATGTAAGATTCAAATTTTTATACTGCATAAATAAATTTAGCAAGTGTTGAATAATAAATGTCAATAAAGAAGACATTGGAAGTGACCCGATCATAAATGTCAATAAGATTGTCATATTTGTAAACACCATAATGCTGACATCATTGCTTCTAAATTAACATTATAGAATAATTAAAATTAAGCTAATGGATGCTTGCAAGTTTTACGATTGTGACCCACCATATTACATCAAGAACAATAGATAGTTCGTTTATCTTGGAATTGAGACTTTTTACACTTCTTCCTAGGTCTTCCGGTAGGTCGTTTAGTATGTGGAGGGTGCAAAAAGAGAACAACATCACCAATAATAGTTCAGACCAAACCATCATCCCCAATATTTGGCATATCATGCATCTTAATGCAAAAAAAAAAAAAAAAACCAAAATATATCAGTTCTTGTTTCCAAAATGTGAACCATTCATCGACAAAGTCGAATACATTTTGTCCAACTAACAAGATAATGGCATAGGCATGCTCACAAGGGATTCCAAACATTTGCCATGCCTTGCAAGTACAAGTTTTGTTCACCATATCCACAATACATATGCTTTACCAATTGATACACCGAACATGCTATCCATGAATGGACTTACCAAGTAACCCTCACCCTTACTGATATTCCCCTTGACCTTTTCTTCAATTTTTGGCCCAATCGCACCCTTCCAAGTCAATGATTCATCCTTATGCATACCACCTAGCTTAATCATGTGCACCATCAAGAAGGTACATATAGAGTGATGACGTTCATTTTTCAACCATGTATTGAATGATTCAGTAAGGTTAGTAGTCATCTTGTCCCATCTTTGTTTGGGAAATTTGGACATAGCTCAATGCTTAGGGGCATTTTCTTCAACCCATTTTTCTAAAGTTTTATTGTAGTTTCGTAACTCAGATAAGTTTGCATAGTAATCTTCATCTTTCCGTGCATATGCTATACTATCAAGCCATTTAAGGGCACCTTCTTTACCTTTATTCCCTTTTGTGTTGTGCCTGCTAAGAAATGTACTAAAGTTCTCCTTCAAGTATCGATAACAGTAAGCATTATTCTCAATGCCAAAAATCTCAAGAACACTACGCAGAAGATCAAGACGCCAATCTGATATGATCACCACTTCCTTATCTCCAACAATCGTCTTCAAATTTTCTAAAAACCATGACCAATCTTCATAATCTTTGTAGAACTCATAAATCCAAATGCCAATAGAAACATGGAATCATTAGCATCGTATGTAGTTGCAGAGAATAAGAGAACCTCGTAAGGGCCACCCATATGAGACAAATCAATAGCTATGATTGGTTGGCACCCCATTGAAAACCCCTGAATGGATATTGCATGTGCAATGAAGAGTTGCTGAAAGTGTCCATCAGTTGAACGTGTTAACTCAACAATAGTTCTAGGATTAGTTTTAGTAAGAATCCCCCACACAATCCGGGCCATAAGTAAATAACTTATAATAATTTTATGTATCCTATAGGATTCTCTCTTACTCGCTTTTCCTTCAAATGTCATGCTTGACTATATGATAATCTCATCCCATGTTATCTTACAAAGTCTTTGCATATTTGGCGAGGTTGATAATCTGGAGTGGAACGAATGACTTCATCAATCACCATAGATGCACGATTCGTTCTTATCGAAGGTTGGGAGGATGTGACATCATCTAAACTATGGTTATATACATTATGAAATGTATGAACTTGAATAACATTGGCTAAACCGAGGGCATGACATGTGATTTTCCAAGGACATTTTTCTATAGTACAAGCAACAGACATGTGCTTCGAAGTATTTCTATTAAATCTATAAATTTAAATTGGCAATTTAATGACATCAAACACAAAGATCACTTAACTTTATACTCAAAGGTTTTTGTCCACTACCCATAATTGCAATTGCAAAATGCCTTGACTGAAGCTCAATGGACAATGATTTCCGCATTAATTCATGTGAGAAACCCATTGACTCCGATTCCTCAAAGATATCGCAGGGGTTGACCATTGTGGTCGCTTTGGCCTATCCATAGGTATGAAACATGTGGGGAATTCAAAGCAACTATTGGGGTATTGCCACTGAAAAAAAAAACATTATCAAACGTTTAGTTATTTATCACAAAACACACCATCTGTAACACCCCAAATTATACTCTGACAGTTTTATAACATGTTTTGGGTATAATAAAAGTAAATGTATATTTTTCCAAAATAAAATAATGTTAAAATAAAACAGCAAAACCCAATTAATACAAAAGTCAAGGGTAAATTAAAATTTGTCAATTAAGGGACTCATAAATGACATAAGAATAAAAGATTGAAGTGCCAAAGTATGAAATTGAATAAGTTGATTTGCAAATAGAGTGGAGATGAAGGACCAAATAACAAATGGGAAAAGAAAGAAAAATGAGTTCACAACACGGCCTTATTTCGAAATAAACATTCACTTGGTCCTTGGAAGAGCAAAACGGATAAGGAGAAGAGTACAGGCTTATAAGGCTACAGGTTGTACAGGTTAAGGAAGAATAAGAAGGAAGGAGACAAGAGATCGAAGGTATGGATTTGTATGGTTTTCTATGGATTCTAGTATGGAACTTGTTAAAAACTTTTGTAGGGATTTTGTATGGATTTTTGGTATGAATTTTTGTATGGATACTTGTTTGGGGGTTTGGAATACTTCTTTTTGTGTAGACTGCTTGTTTGGAATGGTTGTTTGGTTTTGTTGTGGTCCTCAATGGAGGAAACTTTTGTATAGAGAAAATGTTGGGTTTTAGGGGAGATGTTGTCCCTTTTTTTAAAACCCATGTTTTTGTTTTGGTCATAACTTGGTCATAACTTATCCAAATTGAGTGATTAAAATTTCTAAGTAAACTAGACTTCTAGAAGAATAAATCTCCTTGAAATAGGTGTATGCAATTCCTTGAACCTGTGGTACTCCATAGTACCTCATTAAAGTGAAGCCTGCTTTCTGGGTCAATTCCGTTCACCTCGATATTTTGGATTTCTGGAGCAGTTTTTGTGGCTTAGGCTATACGCGAGTTTCACTCATCCAAATTGAGTGATTCGGGTAAACTAGACTCTAGGAGAACAAATATTCCTCGAAATAAGTATATCCAAATTTAGACCCCATTGACCTAGAAAATCTCACAAATTGTGGAACAATTCAAATTCCTGCAAAACTGCTTCGTAATGCATCGAATTGGAGTAATCTGCTTAAATCATAACTCGAAAGTTATAATTTCCATCCAAATGAGGTGATCTCGGGACACAAACTAGACATCTGGGAGAACAGTTTTCATGAAGAAATTATTATCAAATTATGTCTCTATCATTCCCAGAAAATTTTCAAATATAGAACACAATCTGCATTCTCGTTTCCCGAAATTGTCCAGAGTGCTCTGATTGTTTAGACCATACTCCCAAATTAAAAGTCAAAATGACATGATGTTTGAACCATAAGAAACTTAAGACATAGGGGTATATTGAGTTATGAGATCACTTTCTCTAACAATCTTGTTTACAGGGTCAAAACTGTAGTTGAAAATGGACTTGGGAGCTGCCTAAACTGTTCAGGCAAAATTGGTTATAGAAAATAAAATTGTATAAATGTTATGTAAATGTATTGTTATATGAAATAATGCATTATAGTAATATGATTATGATAACATGTGTTATGAAAGTTAAAGAGAATACATTTATACTCTATTATATGAAACGCATAAATTAAATGTTTATAAGAGATTATTTGATAATGAATATCTCATGGTATATATATGATACAAGAGTTATTCATGATACAAGTGAGATATATTTTTTCTAATATCTGAAAGATTGTTAAGAAAACATAATAAAACTGATTGCATGCTTATGACCGGTAGTTGGACAGATAGGCATGCCTATAGGACAACTTGTTGTAGCATACGCTTATAGATACTTCCAGACCTCGTCGGGTCGATGACATGGATCCCGCTGGATCATTATATGCCCCATTTAGGTCGGTCATATAGATAGAGATCACTGTCTCGTACAGTGATAGTACCTTCGGGTACATACAGTTCTTTTTCGTATCCACTTCTAAGGTTTATGCAGGCATGAAACATAAAAGCAAATGACAAGTATACACAAATGAGATGTATATGATATATGACATGATATGAGAAGCATAGCACTGCTATGTGATGATAGTATATGGTTACAAGGACAATAAAAAAAGTATAAGATGACACGAAAAGTATATGAAATATGATAAGAAATGGAACATGTTATGAAAAAATATACATGAGAAATGGATATATAAATCGTTATATTTGTTTGCAGTATATGCATGTATCTATAGTGAGATGATCCTTATTATGGTGCGTCCACGGTATTATTCGCTCGCTATAAGTTTAGCATGGGTGTTTTATCAGTGTAGGTACGGAAGAGAGCCAGAAGAGACAGAGACAATCGCATCCCGGCAATCAAGTCAACACATCATAGATACCTTTGAAGACCATTTGGTCTAATGTATATGTATTTTTCTTTTGTACTTGATGTAAATATTGTAAATGTTGAACACTTCCGTATATGGAACTTGTATATATTATTTTGTAATCGGTTGCTCGGGAATACTGAAATTAAATGTTTAACATTATATGAATGAACAAGCTTAAAGTTTATAAGTTTATAGCGAGAGGAAAAAAATGGCAATATCGCCGGCCACGAATTAATCGTCTTTGAATTGATCATATCCTTAATATTTAAATTAAAAAAAAAGATTTAGGATCAGTAGCATATTACTTTGTAGGTTTGGGCAGCTCACCATCGATGCCTCCATATGAAGAAACATATACACGACAATACGTCTCATTGTATGTTAACATTCTCGTGAATGATGAATCGTCATATAACAAGATGAGCGATGATGGATCAAATTTAACTATGAACTCAATTTTCACTTGATCTCATGACATCTTTAATACCCCACAAACAATTGATATGAAATCATCATGTGACATGTGTTGATTAATTTCAATAGATATGGTGCGATCGCCAATGTATTGGTTGAACCATCACTACCCTTCACCAGTTCACTTCTTCATGAATATAGAAAAACATGTTGCCTTCCAGTTCACGTGAGAGAGAGATGTATAGAGGGAGATGGCTCCATGGAGAGAGGTAGGAGAACCCGATGCATTATATGTTCAATTATACTTCATTGAAGCAATTAAGTGCCTCTAAAAAGGGCAAGTAAGGGCTCATCATCATTGCTCATGAAAAGATGCATATTATTTTTTATTAAAAAGAAGAGAGAGCACATACCTTTGGCCATCACCATCACTGGAAAGTCAAAAGCAAATAAACCATGCCATTGGCTATCAGCGGGGTTTAAGAAGTGGCGAAGTCCAGGCTGGCGAGTCGGTCGTAGCTTGACTTAGGGCTAGCAAAGTGAATCACGGGTGGCAGTACGGGACGGAGAGTGGATTGGCTGGGCTTCGGCCCAAGGCAAGGCTTCGGTGGACTTCGGCTAGAGTTCACGAGATGACCTCAATGCCGCGAGATGACTCGGTCAACTTGGTGAAAATCGGTTAAAATACAGATAATCATCTACAACCCAAAAAGAAAATAAAAAATACAAATTTTCAGATATTCCTCTAAAAAGCCAACACAGTTAACTTGAATGAGACGATACCCCGTGATGGAATTTCAAAAAGAAACAATAAAAATCCAAAAAGTGCGAGAATGATCTGTTGAAAATTTCAAAGATCAGATTTAAAAAGAACGAAGAAGAGGCGAAGAGATGAAATTAAAAAAATAAAACCTAACTTACCTGAGGGAGAATCGGAGAAGATGATGACTGAAAAAAGGACTCTTACTGGAATGCCCTAAAAATACCATAACAGTTGCAAAACATATTTAGGGTATAAAATAAAGTGAATGAAATTTTTTCAGAATTTAAATCCTAAGAACAAAAAAAAAATATACAACCCGGAAAATTTATAGGAAGCCAAATAAATTGGTAAAAATGTCAAATGGAGACCTAAGGGTCATAAATGAAGAATGTAATTTCTAAAATGTAAATGAAGAGAAATGAAATGAAAATGAAAATGAAAGTGAAATGAAGTGTTAAAATGACAAAAATGAGAAAAATGGATTTAATGAGAAGGCCAAACAAGGCCTTATGGAGATTTAATGACTTAAGACCACATTTGGTCTTAGAATGCCCATTTGGGCAAATCCGTATTTGAGAAAAATGGAGAGAGCTAGGGCTTTTGAATGGGGAGATTTGTGAATTGCTCCATGAAAATCAAAGGCTAAAGTGATCAAAAACAAGGAGAAACCTTGGTATTGAAGTTTGAAAGAGATTTGAGGTAAGACTCAAACCCTAAACCCCTTTTATTTGTGTTTGAGTTGGGGAAAACTAAATGGATAAAAAGAGTTTTGTTTTGGTTGTAAATAAGTTTTGGGTTGTGTTGGGTTGAGTTTTGAAGAGCTATTGTTGGTTGGATTAGTTTGTGTAATGTTTTGTAAAAGGGAAATGTTGGGTTTTTCAAAATCTTTGTGAAAATTTTGTCAAAACCCTTATTCTTGTTTTGGCTATAGATTAAGTTATAATCATTCAAATGAAGTGATTCTAATTGGTAAAGAACCATAATAGATAGGGCTACAAATGTATAGAAGGGACCAGGAGCAAATTGTAGCTCTAAGGCTCCCTAATATGGGCTTAAAGATGAGTTTGGGTAGCTCACGGGTATGCTCTGTTTTGGGTGTTGTTATGGTGTTTTGGCCATAAGTTGAGTTTTACTCATCCAAATTGAGTGATTCAAAATTATTGGTAAAATAGACTTATAGGGGAATACTTTACCCGGAGGAAGTGTAAGCAAATTGTTACCCTGAGGTGCGAGAAATCTTTCAAAGTGGGTTATGTGTAGAAACGATGCAATTACGCTACAAATTGGAGTAGTCTGGATGTAAAATACAATAACTTGAGTTTTGGTGATCCACATTGGATGATTCCAATTGGAGAAGAAACCTTAGAACCATAGCTTCAAATGAGTGGAAGGAACCATTACAATTTATGGAGTTAAGACCCCTGAAATTGAGAATAACAGTAGGTAACCGAGTGAGCTTGGCATCTGGTGATTTGGCATTAAAATGCCGTAACTTGAGTTTGGGTGATCCAAATGAGATGATTCCAATTCCTAATAAAAATAGACTCATAGAGCTATAATTTTCTTGAAGGAAGTATGAGCAAAATATGGATCATGTGTCCCCAAAAAATTTTCAAGTGAAGGAGTATTGGATAGACACTTATCAGCCACAACAGAAACTCATGAATAGCAGGCTAATGCGTGATTGTCATTGTGTTATTTGAATGCGGAGTGCAGAAGAGGAGGCAAGCCCGCATTGAAGTCGAGATTACGAAGATTGGAATCAAAGTAACGATTTTTGGTTTGTTCTCAAACCCTTTCTATATTTCTAAAATATTTGAATAATTATGAAATGATTTGAATTTTGGAAATGATTGACAAGAAAGTGCATATTGATTTGTGTTCGAAATGATTTGTTTTAAGTGATTTGAGACAATTTAGCGTAAAGCAATTTGCATAAGAAGAATTGCATGAATGTGAAATGTTCTATTTGCATACAATGTATATATATGCTATTGTAAATTGTATTATGAATGATGATTTTAATGCCCTTAAAGAATGTTAACCATTAGAATTCGAGTTAAGGATAAATTGGTATCTGCGATAAGAATCGAACAAACGTCACTATTGTGGCATCTTGATCCATAGCCTAGCGGGGCATTATCGAGTAGTCATACCAACCGAGAGTACATATTTTTATAGCGTGATTTGCAAACCTACAGCCACAGGGCCGTCTGATGATTAAATTTATCTGTGCCGCAGAAAGCATAGGTTAAATTCGATAAAGGGCTAAAATGTGAAAATATAATGAGAATGAAAAGTTCATGATTTATGATCTGAATGATTTGTTGCATATAGTTTTAGATGTTAATGAATTGTAATTGATTAAATGAAAATATATCTTTAAGGTATGTCATTGTATAGCATTGGTCATTAGAAAGTAAAGCATTAATCTTCACGAGAATGCATGATTTGATTTAAACTGAAATAAAGAGAGAATCGTATAGAACCACTAAACATGAAAATGTTTAGCGTGTTGTTTTTATCAACTCGCAGGTACCAAGTAGAAAGTAGTAGGACTGAAGATCGCCGGGCGCGGAGTCATCATCAAACAACGTGGAGTATAAATCATTTTCAGTCGTAAAACATAATTTCATTCCATGATATTTTGTAAATATTTTGCATTGAATTCAGCTGATGTAAAGTCTTCATGAGGAAGAATATGCTTTTAAATAATTTTGTTTTGGATATTTATGGAATGTGTTTTAAAGTGTGAACTCAAAATATCATTTGTAAATGTATTTGAAAAGGCATAGAATACTTGATTTATATAAATGTTATTCAAAGGCAATTATAGGGCCTATTTGAATTAAGGAATGTATATATACTCTTTTATGTCAAAAAATGTGATTAGGTCTTGATATCATATACCATAAATAATTATGTTTTAAATGAATATTAATTATTCATATTAGAAATGGGTATATGAAATTTGTTTCAAATGAATAGGTCTTTAAAGGTAATAAGGCTACACTTGCGGCCCAGAGTCCACTTAAAGTAGGCGGGCGGGTGCGGAGAAGACCACTCGACGGCGCCTTAGAGCAGGTAGGTCTCCTTCCCCTTCTTGTCCCTCCTCTTCTTGTCCCTCCTCTTCCCCCTTCTTCCTCTTCATTTTTTTTATTTTCTCGTTGCTTGCAAGAAGAAGGGTTTCCCTTTTTCAACAATCCGACATACCAAAATGACGTCGTTTGGTTTTATTTTTATTTAATGCAAATTAAAAGCAGCGTCATTTGAAGTATCTAGGACAACAGCCATTTTGATTGGTTTTTTGAACAAAAAATAATTAAAACAAACGTCGTTTTTAGCCTGAAAGAACAAAGAAGAAAATAATGCTAGTTTTGGTTCTAAATATATTTTGCATATCGAGCCTTAGATCCCATTTTGCCTGTTTTCATGAAAAATACATCCTAGCCTCCAGCCTCAATATCAACCACATAGAAGATAAGAAATTATATAAATTCATTTTAATCTTTGGATGAAATTTAATTTTTTGTTGAACAACAATTATATTGAAAATAATTTCTTTGTTAGCATTGCAATACATATCTTTCCTTTGAATGTTTCATTAGCGATTTAAATAATGTTAAATATAAAAAATTATTTATTAAACTTTTAAACTTAATTATATTTATTTTTCCTGATTTATATAATATTTTGCAATGAATTTTTAAATATTTTAATCATCTTTTTGGGTATCAGTGTGATTTGACGAAATCTGTTTAAAGGCATCTGAGTCGAGTGGCCAAATACCACGACTTTAAACCATGATCACTAGCCTACTTAATGATGGTAATGTAAGTGCACAAGAGAAAGAATTCATTTTCGATTGATATAAATCTCTAATTTTGGAAGAGAAACAAAATCGGATTGCATTTAAGAAACAACTAACTCATATTCCTTTACAAAAGAATGCAGATTAGATTTCGTTTCAAGTATGTCAAAAAGTGCGACAAGATGAAAAATTGCAAGCATCACGTAGAAAAGATCTAGGAAATCATTACCTTGAGACATTTCCTGGATGATCAAAATTCTCCTCTGCATTCTCTTATACCAAGATTTTCATTTTTTTCATTTTTTTTTCTAGGTGGAATATTGCACCTTTGGAGATTTTGCTCTATACTCGGATCATATCCAGTGTTCCGGTCCAATGTATGGTTTTGACAATCCACATTCTTCTTCACTTCATTTTATTTATTTATTTATTCTTATTGTGTGGTTTGTTGGCATATTGATAATTTAAGTGTTTAAGTGCATTGAAAAGCCATCCCTTTTTCCATGAGACGAGGGTTGATGTGATGTAGAGAAGAGGATCTAAGCTATTTACTAAGGAAAGAAAAGAAGACTAAGGAATTGTAGGAATAATCAGCGGAAGCAAGAATCATCATGTGATTTAGAATATTCAATTTAATTGCTAATTTGTTATAAATCCAAATAGACTGTACTCTGTGAACTCAGAGAAGTATGTACACAAGAACCACGTGATCTTCCAACCATCCTCGAGGTGATGGAGCGTGTGGGCGCTTAATCACTAAGAAAGGATTGTTTTTCTCCAAGATTCTCCTCTGATTCATTCAGATCTAGATCTGTGATTCAGGTCAGATTATCTTACTCTCTATTTATGAGTACAAACCCTATAATACTTAATAGTCATTTCCAGCCTCCACACCTTAGCCCAAGCCCATGTGTGAACCCATTTAGTGTTTTAAAAACTCGACTTGCTCAGATAGCAAAATCCAAATAATCTCCCACTCTTGCTATAAAAACAAGTCCCGGTTCTTCTTGTAAACCGCGAGCATCATGCTCACCATTTATCCTGTTAGTTTGGGACGATAATGGATATATCATTAATCAATACCTCATAATTGCTCAAGAATTATCTAATCCGTGCTATTCCACTAAAAGCCTGACGAATTCCGACACAATATTAAATACTATTATTATTTTTCTCCTTTGTAAAATATCAATAATTAATTGATAAGATTTTCTATCAATCAATCAATTATTTATTCTTCTTAATTTATCGCTTAATGGATAAAATGCATTGGCCGCTGACTTCATAAGATCCTAAGACTTCATAAGACCCGAGAAATTTCAATTTATGGAAAATGGCAAAATCGTAATTCTGGCCAAAAATCCAAAATTTATCTTCAGATTCTGATGATGAAAACGGATTTCACCGCTGGAATCGCCTCGAAATCTAGGTAGCAAGCCTAATTGCCGACTCCGGTATTTCACTGAGTTTGCACGCTTTTTCGGGCATCACATTTCAGGCCGTGAAAATCCATATTCATGTGACAAAGTCACATATAACACACTCATGTGCCATAAGTGGCATGAGTAGAGAAATGATGAAATGGACGGCAAGATAGTGTCGAGGACAAGATCAGAGCAAGGGACATAATGGCCATTATTTAAATTCTTAAGTTAGAAAAAGACAAATTAGTGAACAGTGATTGTCTCCTTCAAATTGAAAAGGGCAACAAAACGTGGGGAGGAGGAGAAGTTTACAGTAGGTTGCCGATTTGGGTTTTAGTGAGAGAACATCCACTTTCTCTCTAGAATTGTAGGCGATCCGACCGTCGAAATTCGTCGGGATAAGAAGGAAAGCTGCTCTAAGCATTGAGACCTACGCGTGGGCACCGGTTTTAAGAGTTTTCGACAAACTCTGTGAGGTAGGGGTTTCATTCTACTTGAGTTTTACACTTTATTTAAGTGTTATATGATGTTTTGGTTTCCAGGCCTCAACGGTTGCTTGATCGGTCCCAAAACTTGGGACCGAATTATTGGAAATTTTTGGACATCTCTCGTCGACCCGTGATGTCAGGGACTGATTTGGGCATTTGTGCTGATAATTTATGGAAGAAATCATGTATTATTTGTATGAGGCCGGTAAAATGGTCAGAAATTGGTTCACAAAGTGAACCGATGATCAGATTTGCCAAAGAACAAGAATCCTCGAGGGTTTCACTGCTCATATAGGAATGGTTCACAAAATATTTTTGTGAAAATGTGCTTGGTTGAGTAATTCAAATCGAATTGCTCGTGTTTGATGCTTAGCCCAAGTGAGCTAATTTTTGGTGTAATGGAATGTGTGATTTAAATTATGTGAATATATGCATGATTATATATTTGCATGTGTTATAAAATTGTAATGGAATTGGCATCATGCATTCCATATGCACTCGGGCACCTTAGAACAATAGGAGTGAGTGCATGAGTTGATTCTCGAGAGAATAGTTTCGGATGGTTGACTAAATAATAATAATTATCGGAAGGTAGTCCATATAAAATATCAATCGTCAGAGTCGACCCAATTGATAAACATCGGAGGGTAGTCCATATAAAATATCAATCGTTGGAGTCGGCCCAATTGATATACATCGGAGGGTAGTCCACTAAATATAACATCGGAGTCGGTCCACTACTTATATCGGAGGGTTGTCCACAAATATAAACAAACATCTTTGCTGGGAGGCACAATGTTTCTTACACGTGGCTTAGGTAAGTGTGAGGAGCCTATGAGGACTCCTGGGGGATGAGTTGATCAAAGCATATCTGGCAGGATCATGCATTTGCTTGAATGTGTGTGTTTATTTTGGAGCATTGCATGCACCCTAGCGAGTAGCCCATTTAGGTATTCCACTATCGAGCAATAGCTCACCCCCGCTGAGGGATTATATTTTTCGTGCAACAGGAGCTGATGAGGAGACGACTCAACCTAGAGACCGTTTTAGAAAGCCTATTGTGGGCTTCGGGTTATCATTATGTATACATGTATTAGAATTCTAAAATTTTAATAGATGTCAGAGCAAGAGTCATTTATTAACTCTCAAACTATCGATATAGTTGATATAACATTGTGATGAGTATTGGCTATGGGCCCAAGAGGCCGCTTTTACTCGCGTGATTGATGCTGGGACAGGTTATGTACGTGTTATGTATCCCGGTAGAGAGCTCCCGCACAAAGGAGACTCTGCCCGATTGGTGGAGAAATGCTCCGTCACCCGGACCACGAGTGTTTCAGCGGGTTGACGGGTAGTCAACGGACCCCCGGGATTTGGGGCGTCACAACTGAAACATATTAAGAGGATATTTCATACAAATTCCATATTGTTTATTTCATAAATACCAGCAATTAAATAATCTTGCTCCCAAATCATCAAGATATTGGTCGTTTAAATAGACATCACTTATTGACAACTCAAAAAACACAATTTAAATACCTATCTATAATAAACTCGTGGATCGGTAGAAGAATAATAACGAAATATTGCTTGAGATTTATTTCTTTACAAAATTTTAATTTTAAATAAATTTCACTTTATCCTATCAATGCAAGATAATTTGCACCAATATTTTATAATAACCAAGACGATTATTTCATAAAATATTGCGCCTAAATAAAGCGCCTAACTTTGTTTAATGATCTTGATCTTATTCATTAATTATGAGAACCTATGATCATGTCTTCTATGAACGTATTCATATGATCATATACTCTACAATTAATCCAGACCTTCTACGCAAAATATCAGTGTGCACAATAATATGAAGAATACCTCATATTGTATTAAAATTAAACTCAGAAAATATAATAACACATCTGTCTTGTTCTAAAAAAAACACAAATAAACTCTCACTAGCCTTAAAACAAGTCTGGTAGACTCTTAACACCCATATAATCTACATGTTTCTCGAAAACTCGAACAGGTAGTGTCTTTGTAAATGGGTCTGCTAAATTTTCCTCTGTTCTTGAATCAATATCCCCTTGGAAATCTAAGTTTGTATAACCAATAGTTTCCAGACTCCCACTAGAATATAATAGCATATAATCTCTTGTTCTCCTTAGATATCTGAGAATACGCCTACACTGTAATCCAATGTTCTTCTCCTGGATCGGATTGATACCAACTAACTATTCCCACCGCTGCAGCGTATATCCGCCTCGTACATAACATCGCATACACAGACTACCACCGGCTTGCGCAGATCCGCCACGCTCTTTCAAGCCAAGAGTTTTTGGTGATTGCTCCTTAGAAAGATGAACTCCATGCTTGAAGGGTAAAGTTCCCTTCTTGGAATTTTCCATGCTGAACCTAGCTAGAATTTTATCTATATATAAAGCTTGAGATAATGCCAACACCTTATTCTTCCTGGCCCCGTAGTTTGATTCCCAAGAATATAGTCATTTCTCCTAAATCTTTCATATCAAAATTGCTTTTGCAGCCATCCTTTACACTTGATAACACCTCATGCTGCCTGATTAGTAAATGTCATCTACGTAGCTGACTAGGAAAACTACTTGTACCTTGGATCCTTTTGTAAACACAAGGTTCATCAAAGACTTTTCAAAACCATATAAAGTTATGGCTTGATAAAACCTAATGTTCCATGTTCTGATGTTTCGGGCTTAGTCCAGATAAACGACCTGCAACTTACATGCCATGTGTTCTGCCTCTAGCTATGGAACCTTCTTGTTGCCGCATGTAGATGTCCTTCTAAACCGCCATTTAAAATGTTGTTTTCGACATCCATCCGCCAAATCTCAAGGTTAATTCGATCAGAACATAAATAAAAGAATCCGATGATTTAAGATGGCTACCGGCAAAAGGTTTTTACAATCTATCCCCTTTTAGGTATAACCTTTTCCATCAATCTAGCTGAAGGTTTCTAATTTTCCCATCTGTCGGTCTTTTCTCTTGTAGATCCACTTACACCCTGTTTTACTTTGGTGTCCCACCCAAACTCCCTCCTCCCTCCTCCCTCCTCCTCCCAAGAGACTAGACTGAGTTAGGAATACATAGACTCCACTCATGGTTGAAGCCACTCCTGTGCATCAACATCCTCTAGTGCTTTTTTGTAATTTACGGGATCCTCTTCGCTATCAATGGTTATAGCTTGGTACGATTCGCCCAACAAGAGATATATCGATGGCTTGCGTGTCGTTCTCCCACTACGCCAAGCCCACCGGTAGTCAGGTTCTACAGAAGATCCTCTCATCATTTTGAATTTGATTTTCCGGGTTGTTTTGTTCCACTGTATATCTACCTCTGTTCTACTATTGGTTCCGCACTCGTGCTTGTTCACCTTCGAGTATATTTTCATTTCTCCCTTTGTTGAACACGCGACCGAAACAATGGCACAACAAAAATATCCAAATTCAGTGGTTTAGGCGATTCTGAGCTGAAATAAGCTCCTCAAGAATTACCTTACTGGGCTTGAAATTGTTTACATAGTCTTCCTCAAGAATTTTTCATTAGTGCTCACTATAACTTTCTTCTGAGGAACTATAAAAGTCTACCTCTCGTTCCTTTAGGTATCCACAAACAAACATATCAGCACGAGATCTAAACTTATGTGGTTCCTTTCTCAAGACATGCACTCGATAATCCTGCATACCGAATATGTGTTTAAATTAGTCATACTGCTCCACAATTCAAGGTGTCTTAGAAACCTATTGAAGGAACGTTCATCAAGTATGTAGCTTCTAAGGCATATCCCCAAACGATATAGGTAGAGATGAATAACTACATCGATCTCACCATGTCTAGAGAGCTCTATTTCCTTCTCGCAACTCCATTTTGCCGAGGTGTTCCAGGGTCGATGGGCCAGAAACTATCCTCTGAGTTAAGTAAAACCTAAACTTCCAGCTTAGGTATTCACTCCGCCTACGATCGAAGCTGTTTGATATGGACACTAATTGTTTTTCGTCACTTCTTATATTCTCGAAATTTATCAAAGTTTCAGACTTTAGACGATTAGGTAAACAAAACCATATGTCGGTGCAGTCATCCGTACGCTGACAAAATACTCATACCCACCTCTCTAGCTTTAACACGTATCGTCCGCATATTATCAAGATGCACCAATTCCAACGGTTTGGTCATACATATCCTTTAGCTCATACCTCTCGTCATTTTACCTTCAAAACAAGATTCACATATTGGTATAGGTTCAAATTCTAGGGAATTTAAAATCCCACTTTTCACCTAACCATGTATCCTATTAGGATTAATATGACCTAATCACAAACGCCAAAGGTAAGTTTCATTTGATACTTTTTCTCGCAAGGTGATTATACTATTTTCAACAATTTCAATGGCATTTATACCATAGGACAAGGGACTTAAAAAATAAAGATTATTCATAAGATCATCAAAACAAATAAAAGAAGATTTACTTCTTATTGAAACTGAGGAATTAAACTGTACTATCAAACTGTTCAATTCAAATAATCGACATAACCAAATTTCTAAATCCTGAGCAAATAAACAATCTTAAACATAAAGTCCTACATTTCAAAATTAAAACAACATGTCCTATGCCTTACAAGAGATTAGCTCCCATTCCCAAGTTTCAAGTATCTTGTCCTTCTTCATCACGTGCTATGTTTGAACGACCGCAAAGAGTAACAAATATGATTAGGTGGCTCCTGAATCAATGATCCATTTATCATTAAAATTCCTCCACTAAACAAGCTCTCAACAACAAGTAAATCACTCCATACCTTGGCTTTTGGTGGCCTTTGTGCAATTCTATTTTAATGTCCTTTTCGGTCATGACTTGAAGCACTCATTTTCGGCCCTTCTATCGCTGGGCTCGACTTAACCTGTGATCACTACCTTTCTTTTTCTGTTCTTGTTTCCACCTAGGTTTCCTTTATTTAACAGAACCCCCAGAAATTGATAATGCCCGGCTCTTGAGACATCGTCAAAGACTCTTCAAGCTCATGCATCAATTGAACCGAGCGATCCATCTATGCATATCAGAATCGATTTCTGAACTCGATCAAATGTTTAGCGCTGATTACAAGATGAGATCTATCTTCATCTCCTTTTGAAGTTGTGCCCCCATCACTTCTGCTCGATTGAAATGTGAAATCATTGTCAAACAATGATCCTTCACATGCCCACTAGTCATACGTGTGTTAATCAACCGTTGATAGCAAATTGTCTCTCGTATAAAGATTTTTAGGCAAACATCCCTTCGAGAGTCTCGGGAGCATTTCTACTCCACTCGCCGAGAGGTGTTATTTTGTTGTCTCAAATGACTCCACAACACCGCAAGAATATAACATCAAGTGAATCGCTTGCATTCTCCTGCCGCATGTTCTGCTTGTTATCATTAGCAATCACTTCCGGATAGCCGCTTGGTGGGTATCTGTGACAAACTTGATTTTCTCATAAACCAAAACGATATATAAGTTCGTTTTTCAATCTTCAAAGTTATTTCCATCCAATGGTTTTTGATTCAAGATCATAGCTAGAGAGTTGAAAGATGCCATTTTCTGAAGAAAAAAAATGTATACATTGTGCACATTAATATTAATTGTGATATTTATGGCTAATAATAAACATATATTTAGTAAATCCAAAACAAAATATTTGTTGTTTATTGTGAACAATAATTTAGTTTCCATAATAAATGCTCACGATGGGCAAGACATTTATAACAAACTAAAACTTGATCATAAAATGAATAGTATCCATCTAAGTCAAGTCCCAACAAAAAAATTGGGGGTCACTTCATCTAATTACTTACTCTCCCAATCTCTTAGATAGAACCTTTCCTAGATAATACACTTTCATTTCAATCATTGTCTATAAGGACCCATAATAATATTATTAGAGCCTCTCGTTGGGAGGTTAATAAAATTATCGTGGTTTTTTAATCCTTGTTTAATTTTAAATTATCTTAATTCTACAGAGTTGCCGTGGTGGACCTGGCCAATCTAATTTTTTGTGATTTTAAATTATTTTAGTCCAATCTAATAAAAACCCGATCATGATTATCCGACATGGGCTTTACATGACCATTTTATTATTTGGACCCACAAAATTAAAGGATTTTTCAATTATATTTATCTAGATTTTTAAAAATCAAAATTTAATTATGCACATGTGTAACATTGATGCAAGATAATATGGCACCACCTAGTTTATATGTCATGTTATCACAACTAAAGCATGTTACCAAATATAATTTAATCATCCATGAATAAAAAAATAATAATATATGAATAAATATAAAAGCCTCAATCCATGGTTTTCCTAAGAAAAGAAAAAAATCACAAGCCCAATAACACTTGAGCCCACTGTTATTAATCCCGTCTAGCCAGTCCACCACCATTCGTTCACTTAATTGCCGAGGTCTGTAATCAAGATTGAGTTAAAACCCAAAACTCTAAACATGAAAACACTAGTCATCAAAGCCTCCGCGGGTTCTTCTCTTCTTCGCTTATGTTCTTCATTAGTTTTCAAAATTTTACAAAAATCTATACCCTTATAAAATGGTGTACAAGAAATCTAGATGATTGCAAAAATAAATCAAGAAGGAAACCTAATCTTATGATTAGCCAGCTTGTTACAAACCGATGAAATACATAGAAAACTCTACCATGGATTAAAGGGCAAACCACAATTATTCAGTAACCATCCATAAACAAAAAATCATATTAAACATGCAAACATGCGAATAAACAAATATAGAAAACCTAGGTGTCATATTGCTAATCAAACACCAAAATACATGAAATTTCTTAGATCAAATTGAAAATTTAATCACACGAAGGCTCTGATATCAATTGTAGGAATAATCAGCGGAAGCAAGAATCATCATGTGATTTAGAGTATTCAATTTAATTGTTAATTCAATATACCAATGATCAGACCTTAGAATTTGTAGAGAAGTATGCACACAAGAACCGCAGATCTTCCAAACTATCCTCGAGGTGATGGAGCAGCGTGTGGGCGCTTGAATCACTAAGAAATGATTGCTTTTTCTCTAGCTATTCTCCTCTTGATTAAGATTCAGATCTAGATTTAGATCTAGGGTTGTATTATCTTACTTTATTTATAGAGTACAAACCCTATAATACTTAATAGCCATTTGGGCCTCCACACCTTAGGGCCCAAGCCCATGTGTGAACCCATTTAGTGTTTTAAAAAACTTGGACTTGCTTGTATAGCAAAAATCCAATAGGAATGGTCAGAAGTGATTCTCATCAAAATGCTTTTAGCCTATAGTACTTCTGTTTGTAACAAGATCTGAGCATACATATTTGTCAAACTGTATAATATAATTTTTGTAGCAGGCAATGAAGAAGAAAGTCTATGACTCTACGATATCAAAACATGTTACCTTCCTATTCCAGGACACATAGATATGGATAAAGAGAGCTATAAAGAGATATGACTATATGAAAAGAGTTAGGAGTGAAGAACACTTCTAGGATATGACAAGCCTTTGTGAATTTGCACCAAGCAAAAGGTGAAAATTCACTTTAGGAATGAAGAACACTTTTAAGAGATGTCTGGAAAGAATAGATTGCTTATATATTCTTTCATATTAAAAACAAAGTATTTATAATAACAAATACACCTGTTAATGAAAAAACATATCTTTTGGTTGTATTGTTTCACAAAAATTGCCTTTTTTTTTTTTTTTTTATTATTCAAATAACTGCCTCCTTTTTTAAATTCAAATAACAAAAACAGTTTTTAATAATTTAAAAAACAAATTATATTTGAACAAACTCTAACAATCCCCACTTTGTTCAAATATAAAAATTATTATTCTTTCCGCAGATCGTAAACAACGTTTATGAATAACACAAGAAAGTATCTTTCGATTTGAACTTTAATTAGTGTAAGCATTACAAGGTGTTCGTCGAAATCAGGTAGCTTAAAGCCTTGAACCAGTTATTCGTGACAAACCGTGACACCACACGCATAAATATCGTTGTGTTCTTATAGCCCACACTATACCACTTAGCACTTTTAATGGCCATGTGCTCATCCTATTTTTATGAACTTTTTAGAGAGAAACTCCTACTCCCATTTGCAAGACTCCACCTCTAAGTTCACACAGTGAATTTCTTCCAACATCTTGTTACATTTGAGATACTTCTGTCCCTGAGCGACCGTATTTCATTAAGAGTTTAGTTTACTCAACCTCATATCGCAACAACCAAAGCACCTTGTACTTTTAGATAGGGCTATATTTATTATAAGCCGAAAACTTTCTCCACAAATCAATGACTTGTTTGTCTCTTGAACCCAAACTATTTAGTTTATAGTGTTGGGGTCAATTGCCGTCATTGGTGGATTATTTAATCGAGAAGTTTTAGCCCCATCCCTCTAGATGTTGATCTTACTAAGTCTCTTGCGAGAGGTTTGGTAAACGGATCTGCTAAATTTTCACTTGATTTAATATATGTGAGGGAAATAATTCCATCTTTAATTAATTTCCTCACATAATCATGTCTAAGACTTATATGTCTAGACTTCCCATTATATATTTCACTATAAGCACGGGCTAGAAAGGGTTTTGACTATCACAATGTATAGATATGATGATACATTTTTTTGAAGCCAGCACTTCTAAGAGAAAATCCTTATCCACTAAATTTCCTTCCAGCTTCCGCTAAGGCAACAAATTTGTCCCATCACGAGTGTGTAATGCAAGTTGTTTCTTGGATCTCCAAGAAATTGCACCTCCTCCTAAAGTAAACACCCAACCCTATGTAGACTTATTTTCTCCTAAACTCGATATCCAACTTGCATCGGTATATCCTTCCAAAATATCAGGAAACTTTGAATAATATAGGCCAAGATTTTTAGTTTTCTTAAGATAACCAAAAACTCTACCAATGGCCTTCCAATGATCAACACTCGGGTTGCTAGTAAATCTGCTTAGTTTACTAACTGCAAATGCAATGTCTGGTCTTGTACATTATGTTGCGTACATTAGACTACCAATAGCACTTGCATATTCAAGTTGTGCAATTGCTCTTCCATCATTCTTGACAAGCTTAATACTTGATCAAACTGGGTATTAACTTTAATATTTAAGTGACTCCAATTTATCTCGTAACTTTCTATATAATGTGATTGATTTAGGCACATAACCCCCACTATTTCTTTTCACTTTGATACCCAAATGGTATCAACTTGTCCAAGATCTTTCATTTTGACGTGAAGATAGAAACCTCTTTGTTTCTATTATACCTTCATGTTTCACTGGCACAAATATGTCATCAAATATAAAGACAAATAATAATAATATAGGCATTGCATATTTTGATATACAAACATTTATCAGAAATATTATGAACAAATCCATTAGAAAGAATTGTAGAATCAAATTTATGATGCCATTGTTTGGGTGCGTTTATTTTAAACCATATACTATTTAACAAGTTTACACACTTTATGTCTTATTTCCAGAACAAACCTTTATGGTTGTTCCATGTAATCTTTCATTAAGATCACTGATTAGGAAATGTTGTTTTCACTGTCCATTTGATGAACATAAAGATCAAGTACTAGGAAGCCAAAACAAACAAAATTCTAATAGAAGTTATTCTTACACCGACATATGTATCAAAATAGCTTCACCCTTCCTCGTCGATAACCCTCGCTACTAATCTAGCCTTAAATGTATTGAGAGCACCACAAGATGGTATTTTTTTCTAAACCCACTTGAACCGATGGCTTTAGAGCTAGGAGGTAAATCACACAAGTTCTATGTGTGGTTAAACATAATAGAATCCATCTCTACATTTATTGCATCTTTCCAAAATAGAATCTCTTGAAGACATAGCTTCTTTTATATGTTTTAGATCATCTTCAAACTAAGAATAATCAAGTATTTTTGTTTCATGATTTTCTCCCTATTTCTTCTACAAGGTAAAAAAGAAATAAGTTGGAGAATAAATTTCACGTAACCCACCCTTTACTTCCTTTTCTGACTTTTGCTTCTTCTAGGTTCACTTGGTTGCTCAACAACCTTAGGAGATGTGTCCACTTGTGATTCTTTTGTTATGAGGACTTGAAAATTATTTCCTAAGTTACTAAATTTCAAAGAACTCTACATCTCTAGATTCTATTATCACATTAGACTCTAAATTTAAGAGTCTATGTTTTCTTATTACTGTAGCATATCCACAAAAAAGCACATTTAATTCTCTAGGACCCATCTTAGTCCTTGATTATTAGCTCTGCAATATGCAAGACACCCCCACACTTTAAAATACCCTATATCAGGGTTTTCTTCCATAACTCATATGATAGATTTTGTTTTTCTTTAATGGAATTCCTATAAAGTATATGACATGCTAAGAAGAGCTTTCACCCCATAAATAAATGACACCAAAGATTTAACAACATGGCATTAATCATCAAGAAAAGTCCACGCTGCTCAAATAAACCATTTGATTCAGGTGTATGTGGGCAGAGCATTCATGAATTATACCCGTGGATCTTCACAAAAACAATAAATTCATTTGAAAATACTACCACGATCACTTCTAATTATTTTAATCTTTTTACCTAATTGATTTTCAACTCGCCTTGTAAACTTTTAAACACGTTAAAAGCATCATCCCCTTATAAGTTTTAAATAACAAATAAAACATAGGTGAATCTAGAACTATCATCTATGAATGTAATAAAGTATCTATTACCACCTCTAGTTAAAATTCCATTTAATTCACAAATGTCAGTATGCACAAGTTTTAATAAATCCAAATTTCTCTCAACACTTTTGAAAGGCTTTTTAATCATCTTTGATTTAACACAGATTTCACACTTATTAAATATATCAACATCACATGAAATCAAACCACATTTAATCATTCTTTTCATGGTACTTAAACCAATATGTGCTAATCTTCCATGCCATAAAGAGACAGAGTCAAGCATATAAGCAGAAGAAACATTATTATTATTAATACCATTGTCAACAATACATAACTTGACCTTTCATCAGAAGAATAGCCTTTACCAATAAAAGAACCATTTCGGGATAAAATTAATTTTCCCAATTCATACACAGATTTAATTCCAGGTTTCCCCAATAAATCTCCACTAACTAAGTTTCTGTTCATATCAGGGACATGAAGAACATTGACCAAAGTAATCTTTCTTCTAGAGTGAAGACAAAGTTCCTTTTCCAAATACCTTGGAACGACCTTCATTTCCCATTTGAATATCTTGTCCATCACTTAATTCACTATAATTTTTGAATAGAGATTTATCATAGGAAACATGAATCGTGGCACATGTATCATACCACCAGCCAGGAACTTTGCCATTGATAGCATTTTCCTTTCACGGTATGATAATGTCTTCATTCTCAATGGAGTTCACCTCTTGCTTTGGTGTTTTCTTAAATCTGCAATCTTTTGCATAGTGCCCAGATTTTCCTCAAACAAAACATCCTCCCATTTTGGATTTCTTAAATTTTCCTTGATCCTTTTTAGGACCTAGAAATTTCCCTTTGAATTTGTTGCCTTTATTGGTTTGGATGAGCTTGTTCACAACATTGGCCTTTGAAATGCCATCATAAGAATTTTCATTCTTATCTCTGACCCTCGATTCCTCTTCGATACGAAGATGTTTCTGAATCTCTTCCAAGGAAAACTCTTTAGAGTCATGATGTCCTGCCACGATTCGGTCAGGCCAATTGGCGGATCCGAACCCCGGTTCGAGGGTGCGAGACACCCGGGGCCCCGGGACTGCTACCCAATTTTTTTTTTTTTTTAAGAAGCCGAGGCGGTACACGTGGGTATGGCCCACAGCTTATAATAGTTCAAAATGATATCAAAAGAACTACCAGGGTGGTGTCCATCAAAATCTAGACACATGGCGAGTCCCATTTACATATACAAGCGAACTTTTACATTACAAATCGAGAGTACCAGAACCTACATGTGGTGAACCCTTCTGGTGTGTTGGCCCGAGCCGGTATACGAGAGATCTTCGGATGTCTTCTCCTGTACCTACACGGATTAAAAACCGTGCTAAGCTTTACGCTTAGTGGGAAGCATTTCTTATCTGAAACATACATACGGATAAACGTTAGCAGTATCGAATGATGGGCATTCATAATGAACTTATGCACAATTACTTAGGCTTATCTGGGACTTATACTTATCACGTCGATCTTGTACTTTTCGGATCGAAGTGGGAGTTCTGAGCTTATGCTTATTCAGAGGTACTTATGCACGTACTGGTACTTATATCTATTTCAGACCTCCCGTATGAGTTTACAAGACTTATGCTTATACCATAGGGCTTATACTTATACTACGGAGTTTACACTTATTCGGAGGTACCCGTAGGTACTATAAGTCGGAACAAATCGGACTTATACGGATACATGTCGGTATGGACATTAGTCCATAGCCGATGCAGGATCATAACAGATACATATACTTATTTTACCGATGCAGTACCCTTAGGTACTGCGGACTTATACTTGTTTTACCCGATCTGAGTACCCACTTAGGTACTGCGGACTTATACTTATTGGGGATCTCATGTAGGAGTTCTGAGTTACTTCTTATGCGAGAACTTACACCTGCTTGAGGCCGGTATGTTCATTCGGGACTCCCGTGGGAGTTACATCACTTGTTATTCTTAAACTACGGGTTATACTTGTTCGGAGATACCGTAGGTATCCGCGAGAGATGCGGGCGTGTGCGGGTATTGTAGAGCTTATTCTTGTCTTACCGGATCTTATTTTTGGTATTACGAGGAACATGTACTTGTCTTCGCAGGGGATCTTATCGCGAGCTTGATACGGGTACAAAAGTGCAGAGTAAGGTACTACCAGTTCATTATCTGGCGAAGGTCCGTCGGTACCAGCGGATTTATACTTGTCGTGCCGGATACGAGGTACTCATAGGTACTACAAAACTTGTGCCTTAATGCGTGCGGAGGCTGCTCGTGGGTGCTACGAGTTTGTACTTGACCCGGATACGATTGCAGAGTAGGTACTGTAGATCTTAATCAAAGACGAGGGGTACCCGAGAAGGTACTACGAACTTAATCGATTAGAGGTACTTTCGTGGAGTCTTCTGAGAACTTAAGCGAGGAACGGGACTTAATTAGGAAAGACGAGAACTTATTCGGATACGGGAGCACCGTGGGTACGCTACCAGGAGACTAAATCAAAGACGAGGGACTTAATCGAAACAGAACATTCAAATACAAGAGTACCCTTAGGTGCTCACGGGACTTGTCGGATCTGAGGACGAGAACTTGTTCGGATACGAGGGTGCCGTAGGTACTACGGAACTTAGTCGGAAATACGAGGGTGCCTGGTAGGTACTGGAACTTATCAGATCGGGGTGCGTGGGTGACTACGAGGACAATGAGAAGCGAGGAGTTAATCGAGAGGCAGAGGGTGCCCATGGGTACTACGAGGGCTAAATCGAGAGACGAGCAGGAACTTTAATTAAATACAGCGGGAGTGCCGGTAAGGCCTTCACCGGGAGACATTTTTTTCGGATGCGAGGGTACCCGGTAGATTTTCTGAGCTTGTCGATTCTGGGTACCGTAGGCACTCTGAGGAACTTTTCGGAGATAGGGTACCCGTGGAGTACTACGGGACTTTTCGGTCCCGGTGCCGGTAGATGCTACGGGGCCAGGATCATATACGTTGGATCTTTACTCTTATTCTTTATTCGATTGTCTTATCATATGTACGTCGACTACCTTCGAACCCGATTATAAGAAATGAGTAGGGCGCGGTACAATAAGTACCGAGAAGGTGCGATCACGATGCTTGGGGTGCCATGGCACCAGCAGTACCGAGTCTTGAGCAGGGTGGGTAGCACTAATCGGACCCGAGGAGTGCCATAGCACTGTCGGGAGTACCGAGGTACTGTCGGGAGTCTTGGAGCACTAATCGAGGACGTCCACTCATTCATTCTTTGAATCCCAGGTAGTCATATGATTAATCTTTCATATATTCTTGTTCCTCCTATGGATCATCTTTACTCAAAAATTTGGAATCATTCGATCGGATCATCGAAACTGAAGGGTGCATGGCATTTCAGCCCCAACAAAGCACAGAGCTTTGGAGTTTACCAAGGAACAGTTTGCAATATTAATTTTCTAGTGCCTTGTCTCGATATTTGACACTGTATCTTTGTACTCATTTAAATTTAAGGTGCTAAGGCTTCTATTCCAACTGGAATCACCCAATTCGAACACCGAACTCAAGTTGCGTCGAGAGCATCCGGACTTCTCACATGTTCAAAGCTGGAACCAGAATTTGGCTTTGCACATGGTCCCACTTTGGTGAATTTTCGAACCACTTAGGATCAAGAATTTAGCGATGCCTATTCTTTAGTTTTGTTCTCCTTGAAGTCTATTTCACGGTAACCATGAATCATTCAAATCCCGGATAAGAAATGAGCAAGTTATGGCCAAGCATCTGGCTGGTTGAAAGCAGGGAAAACGGAAACGGGTTGTACCGGTACATGTCTAACATGTGCCCAGGTACAAGATAATAAAAATGACCAGAACCGAAATTGTACCGGTACAAGCTCAAATTGTCTTGGTACACTTCTGGCCTTGAGCCTTGTATTTTTTCACCCATTTTTCCATGTTTTGATATCCAATCAACTCTACACTTCAAACACACATCAAAACCATTTCAAATTCACTTTGGAATCTCTTTTCTATTCAATTCATCTCTCATTTTCATATCTTTCTTCCAAAAACATATCAAGATTCCTTCCAAAACAATTTTAATATGGGTTCAAGACCCATACACAAACTAGTATGATGATTAGTTTAAGGGTTTGTTTCCAAGCCCTAACTCAACTACTCATAATTAAACCATGAATCCGCATCCACAAAGGAAGGATTCCATACCCATCTTGTGCCATGTTTGGGTTTACCACCCACCTTACTTGACATAAATTTTGGGTTAAAGATGAAATCCTAGCAAAAACCCTAGATTTGGGCAAGATTATAACCATCAAAGCATGGAAATTCATACATAAATTCAGTTTCCATACCTTTTTGGCTTGATCTTGGCTTGAATCCTCCCTTCTTTCCCTCTTCTCTTCTTACTCTTCTTCTCCTTCTTTCTTTCTCTACGGGTTCTCTCCCAATTTGAGACCAAATTGTTCTTTAAATCCATGGATTTGATAAGGCCATGTTTGGCCCTTAAATAAAACCCGCATTTTTGGGTTAACTTTCTTTGCCCAAAGAATAAGTCCTTCAATTCTTGGCCATTTATAGTTCAATTTCCTTTTATGGTATTTTGGCCTCTGAATCTTTTACGTTAGGACTTTTAAGCCTTTTTGGACCAATTACAAAATTGTCCCTTAGTTTTGCGCCAACTTTCGGGTCTCTCGTTTCCATGTTTAGCATTTAACTCACGAAACATTCAAATTGGAAACTTACAAAATACCACATACATGTCAGCTTGACTAGGGTATATTTGAGGGTGTTACACATGAAGTATCTTTCCTATAACCTCTCAAGTTGGTGAGGTAAATTTGGCAATATTGCTCCAACTTGAAATGAATACAGGATCAATTTTCTCGACCTTTAGTGGTTGATAATGACTTGCAATTCATGCACTTGTTGTAAAATAGGCTTGGCATCAACAATTTTGAAATCAAAATATTTAGGGTCATTTTTTAGTACCTTCCCATACGCCTTATACTTGAATTCAGTGCATTCCAAATCTCTCTAGCGAGATGGCTCCACAATATAGAAATCGCCTGTCCGGTTTGATAACGAATTAAGAATATGTCCCCAACATATGATTTCATCCTCCTCACGCTTTTTACGTTCTGCCCTTTTTTCATCAGTATCTTTTTCAGAAGGTTGCGAAATAGGAGGAAGATCAAGATCAAGCACATAATAAATCTTCTTGATCGACATGAATTTCAATTTGTCCTTCCATCGGGTAAAATTTGCTCCATCAAATCGGTCCAGTCTCACAAAATCTTAATTCATCAATTTGATTATAGCATTCGCAGTTTTATTCTCCACGATAAATTAACGCTTTAAGATTGTTTGAAATTATATATAAAGATGGAGACTTGAAACACGTATGAATACGCTTTCCTTAAAGCGTTATTTGTCCCCTCTCCTAAGAGTTTTGCTTTGGGTCTCTGACAAAACTCTAACACATTCCGGTCACTGTGGAGAGCGATTCCAGCCACTGCAAGGGGCGATTCCGGCCACTAATTTGCCGTCTCATCTGACCTATGGTTTGAATTTTTTGGAAAACTAGGTTTGTGCATGCATCATATAAGATTCTTTATGTGTGTTTTTTATTCGTGTTCAAAGGATTACTGACAGTAAAGCATAATAACTTAAATTGGATAACTAATCCTTAACATAATCCTCTCCCTCAAAACAAAACAGAGTGATTTATAATTTTTTTTAAATAGAATTATAATGATAAACCATACATTTCATAATTTTTCCTATTATATATATTATCTTACAAAAATATCTTATATCTTTTTATCATATCATTATCTTTATCTATTATATATATATATATATATATATATATATATATATATATATATACTCACTCTTAATATATATATATATATATAAAGAATGAGTTCCCTCTTGAATCACTCATTTTGTTCGAATGGGTTTATATTTTTTTTATATTTCTATCTCTATCTCTATCTTATCTTATATTATAAAAGGCGAGGAGTTCCTCGAGACCGCTCGCATTTGTTTGAGCACGTTTTTACATTTTCATTTTATTATTTAAAGTTGTAACATTTTATGCTTTATGTTCTTACCATAAATTTACAAGCGTGACATAGCTTAAGGCTGAAGTAATTGGTGCTCAATAGGGTGTAGTGGCTGAGGCCCTTGAGGTTACAACCGCAGCGACTTTTGTCTCTCCTCTATTTAAACATTTTTGACTGACCGACCTTCCCACCTCTCTCCCGAATTTACTCTATTTTTGAGGAGCCTTTTTTACCTCTACTTACCCTGTACATTGGAGTATCTACAACCACGTCATTTTTGGTGACACATCATCTTCCTCCTCGCTATATGCGAAAACCACGCCTTTTGTTGTGCTACTTTCAAATGCTTAGTCAAATTCTCTTGCTCTTTGAATTTGGACCCAACAACCTTCACAATTCTCCTTCCTTGTATTTCTCCTTTCCTTCCTCTTCCCATCAACCAACTAAACTAAACCTTAAAACAAGAAGATCAAACCAAGCCATGAATGATCCTCACCAAGTCACAAGGCCCTAGTGCCATTTTTCAGGTATTCCATTTAGGGTTCTTCTTTTGTTTTGAACTAAAAAAAGGAAAAAAAATTCAAATGCAAACATCAATCCAAAATTTTCGGCAACCCATTAATGAGAAGATTAGTGAAAAAGTTTAGAACTTTCAACCCAGAAAATCAACGGAGAAGACTTGATTTTTCGGTATATTTCGGAAAAATTTTGATTTTAATGAATATTTCAGGGAAATGTAGTCGGAAAACATGGAAATTTCTAATGAAAAATCAACCAAAAAACTAAAAGAAAATTAGAGAAAGGAAAAAAAAAGAAAAAAAAAAAAGAAAGAAAAACCCATCGATGGGATTGTCGTGATTCTGCGGCATTTAGCGACAATGATGGAGTGGAAGATGTGCATCGGCCGTAAGGTTGGGTATTCTTTGTAAAAGCAGGAAATAGGCGAGACTTTTCTAAAAAAATAGCAAGCAGTAGAAATTACCACTACGGTATGAGTTGCAAACCTGAAATTTTGTAAATCTCAAATGATGAAACGGACCTCCACTTTGTTGGATTAGTCTTATTGAAATTTATATGCGAAAATTAAGGTGATTAAAATTTCAGTAGTGGGTTTTTTTTGAGCGACAGTGTCCAGTGACCTATAAAAAACAAAATTTTTAAGAAAATTTTAAAAGTTGGAAAATAATTTAAATAAAATTCATATAAAATAATTTGAACTTAAACTAGGACAAAATTAACCGTTTTGGGGAAAAACGGACTTGAACAAGTGGTGGACACGTGGCGTGACGTGAGCCAAGTCTTTAAAGTTATAGATAGGGTTAAAAAATCAGAGGTTGGGACAAAATATTTGGGTTTTCTATTGGCTTGAGCATAGGAGAGAAAGAGGGAGAGAAAAAGAGAAATCCAAGTCATCTTTTGGCGATCCTCGGAGTTCCGTTTATCGGAATCCGTTGAGCCAAGAATTAAAGTTCATTTCCTCGACGAGGGCTACGCGTATGTACCAAGAACGAGGAATTTCACCTAAGATCCAAAGGAGGAGATTTGCGGAAATCAAAATTTTTGAGCTTAAGAGGTGTTCTTGAGGCTTCCTATCATTTCTACTACACTCCAAAATGTAGCGCTCTTCCTATCTTGGTTTTACTTCTACCTTTTGGGCTGATTTAAGGGGGGGCTATTATGTGGATGTTCTAAGGACTGTTTGGGAGTTTTTTAAGGGGTTGTTTGGGACTATTTTTTGTGGCCTATTTTATGGCCTCTCTTGTGGCTTGATTTGGGACGGTTTAGAGGGCTGTTTGTGACCTGTTTTAGGGATTGTTTTGGGTTAAAATTGTGGATTGTTTTAGGGACTGTTTGGATTAAAATTGTGGACTGAGTCAAGGGACTATTTGGGTCGAAATTGTGGGCTATTTTATGGCTTGTTTTGGGACTGTTTTATGTCTTGGTTTAGGACTATTTTATGGCTTGTTTTAGGGCTGTTATATGGCTCGTTTAGGGGCTACTATGTGGGTTGTTTTGTGGGCATATTATATGTTACCTTTGGCTTTGAGGATTAAGGGTGTTATTGTTTGAATGTGTAATGACATGCTTGGTTGTTGTTGTTAGATAAAATGTTGATATATGTGTATTAATATATTGATACTGGGATGAGTGTTTATTTTGAGATTATATGCATATGATATGATTGTCCATGATACATGATGAAATGTGTGATTTAAGTTGTCCATGTGACATTCACTACATATGAGGCATGACATTGACATGAAATGGTGCATTACATTGCATATGCATGGGGACATCGCATTCCATGGGTGTGAGTGCATGGTTGAAATCAAACACCACATTTAGTGATTGATAAGTGGCTCGGTAACGTTGGACCAAGTTCAACAGAGTCGCACGGTCGCATGACATGGAAAATTTGTGTTGGGTATAGCAAGAAGGGGTAGACACTCCCTCGGGTGAAAAACTTGGTTACTGGTTCATACACTCTAATGGTGAAAGTCTAAAAAGTGTAGATAGGTGTGCGGAGCCAGCAATGTGATTCCAAAATCTGCTACTCATAAAAACACATGGTTTTGTTTATGAAAAGATCATTCGAGGTGTGACATCCAACAAGTTTTGGTTTATAAACACATGACTTTTATTTCAAAGTGATCATTGGATGTTGTAATACCCTAAATTATGTCATGACAGTTTTATAACATGTTTAGGGTATAATAAAAGTAAAAGCATATTTTTCCGAAATAAAATAATGCTAAAAATAAAATAAGCAAAACCTGGAATTAATACAAAAGTCAAGGGTAAATTGGTAAATTGCCAATTAAGGACATAACATAAGAATAGAAGATTGTATGCCAAAGAAGGAAATTGAGCTTAAGTACTATAAATATAGGAGAGTTTATAATAAAGTGTAATAAAAGGAAAATTAGCAATAAAAGGGTGATATCACTTTGGTCTCTCATTTTTGGAGAGAAAAAAAAGCGTAGAGTGAAGAAGAGAGGAGAAGAGAAGAAGAAGAGGAGAGGAGAAGAAGAAAAAGAGAAGAAGAGTAAAGCAGAAGAAAGGTGGCGTGGGAACTTGTTGCTTTGTATGGAATCATTAGTATGGTTTTTGGGTATGGAAAAATCAAACCATAAAGCCATTTTTTTTTTATGAATTTGGGTTTAAACGAACCCTACTTGGTATATTGGTGGTGTTTGGCAGTTTTAGATTAGATTTGGAGTTGTTTTGGTTTGGTTTGTGGTTGATTTGGGGTTGTATGGAAATAAGTATGGATCAAATTTTAGACTTAGAAACTCTCTCAACCCATTAATTGTGTAGATGGGGTTAGAAAATCATAAGTCTTCCCATATATGTGTTTTGGGGAATTGCTTCGTTTAAGTTTGACTTGCTATTGATTGTAATCCTCAATTGAGGAATATTTGTTTTAAGGAAATAGTGGGGTTTTAGGGAAAATGCTGTCAAAAATTATCCAAAACCCATGTTTTTGTCTTGGTCTTAATTTCATCGTTCGAACTCCGTTTCGGATGTTCTCATATGGAAAACCCTTTGAGTCTAGAATCCATCCATATATAGCTTGATGATATTAGACTCATATTAGGTCTAGAAATCATGAAAAACAAAGAGGCCCCGTCGGTTCTCGCTTGTAGTCATTGTTCACGGAAGCTCCAACTCTACGATCATATACTTTGTCCGAACTCGCTTCGATGTTCTTGAACTCTATGGAAATAAATTTGAGTATAGAATCCATCCATATATAGATTGATGACATTGGAACTCATATTAGGTCCATAAATCATGAAAAACAGTAGGCCCTGCTGGGCTCGTAGTCATTGTTCATGGGAAGCCTCCAACTTCAAACGGTCATAATTTGCCAACCCGATTCGATGTTCTTGTGGGAATTCTATGGAAAGCCCTTGAGTCTAGAATCTATCCATATAGGCTGATGGGTGATTACAAGTCTACAGCGTACTGCTAAATAGGTTCACCCCATTTGGGTCATTCTGGTCTTGTAGACGCGCCATAGATGGTCATTATCTCATACAATGATAACAACGGCTTCGGGCCCTTATAGATGGTCATTATCTCGTATAATGATAACAGGGCCTTCGGACCCTTATAGACCACTGTTTCATACAGTGAGTACAACGCCTTTGGGCTCTTATAGTTTCCTTTATCCTTACTGGGTTATCTGGGCCTTGAACATAAAACAAATGACTTGGGAGCCATGACCTCTGAAATGTATGAGCGTTGATAAGGAAATATAATATATTCTATTACCAGATAAAAATAAATATAATCATTATAAGCATGTTTAAATGATATGATATATGTTAGATGTATATGCGTAGTATGGATGTGTGATGATCCGTGTTGGTGGTCGTCCCGGGTTTATTCCAAGCATAGCGCACCGCCGGGTTTCCTCTAGTAGTGGTGGAAGCGAGCAGAAGGCTGGACAACTCTCATCAGTCTCCAAGGTCAACACATGGATTAGATGTCCCTTGGGAAGACTTTTTAGTCTATTTTTGTATATCTTAATTTTTTTTTTTTTTTTTGTAATCAAATGTAAAGTTTTGTATAAGTCCGAACACTCCCATTTGTGGAGCTTTGAATATTTTGAGGCTTTAAAATTGATACCAAATATATCTCCAGATATCCCTTATTAGTGTATGAATGAACGAGTTCTAATTGCCATGTAAAATGAGCAGTGACACCTAGCCTTGTTGCGTATGGGTGGCAGGTCGGGGGTGTCACAGGTTAGTTGGTATCAAAGCCTAGGTTTAGGCATTTCTAGAGAAGTTTTAAACCTTCTAGATAGATTACTCTGAATAAACATGCATATGTTAAGTAATGTGTTGACCTCGATGTGGATGTCATATATTTTGTATAGATGGATGGGTCCTAAAGCTCTTGGAAGTGTGCTTAGAAGGGAACAAGAAGTTATCAACTTAAGCCTTGAGGAAAGTAATGTACCTAATGAGCCCACGAGAAGCCTTCTTTGAGAATATCCTGAAGGACATGACTGGTATTGGATGGGTCAGTGCTCTAAAGCTCCAGTGAGCCACGATAAGAAGGCATCGCGGAGGAATTCCATGGGTGAGCATGGAAGAGTGGCGGCTTCAGTCCACGTTTAGAAAAGCTATGAAAAGTATTCATGGAGAAGATGTTAGATGCCCTCCGATCAAAGAGCATCATGTTGAACATCACTATCTCGGGAGTGAGACATATGATTGAGGTGAAGCGGTGCTTTCAGTTAGAGTTAAGATCACGTGACGTGAGATTGTACATCAGAGGTTAGGGCAGAAATATGTTCTGACATGTATAGAAATTCGAGTGGAAACTTGGTTCTGAATATGAAGCAAAGGGAACTTATGTGTGGTGAGTATGAAAGAGTTCATGTCTGATAAATAATAAATCGACGGTCCTGTAGAGTGTTGGTATGAGCAATTTGAAGAGATGGAATACATGGTTCCTCAGGGTACTGCTTTGTGACTTCTCTCGATAGGTGAACTTTTTATTAGTTAGTCTAGGCGCAATGAAAGTGGAGAGACTAGAAACCAGCGAGTAAAGAAAGTCTCGAAGAAGTTCTCGAAAGGGCCTCTAGTCTTGGTAAAAGAGATCTAAGAATGTTAGTAGAGGAGTAAGTGCGAGGAGTTCAAATATAGGGATAGAAGAAAGTCTGTTGATATCTAAGGTGCGAGTAGAGGTGCTTAATTTGGACGGGAGAATGCGGGTGCTCATTGCCACGGGCGGCATGTCGGTTGTTTGCAGGGTTATTGACGGGAGGGTGTTTAGTGTAGAGCCACTCCAGCATTTGATAGCACAATGTCCACGAGAGTCGGGGATAATAAAAGTCGACAAAGGGGTAAAATGAGGAAGATGCGCGAGGCACCACTTTTCGACTCCACGATCAAGGTAGGGTCGTAATTGGCCCATCGGTATAGAGGGCGAGGCATAGTTTAAGGAGATAGTGGATCGTCCTATGCCTACAACACTAACACGAGCATATGCTATGAAGGCTCGTGAGAGTTAAATAACTCTGAGGTTATAGCTGGTATATTTTCTTTATATGATATTGAGATGCATGCATTGATTGATCCTGGATATACTCATTCATATGTGTGCATGGAGCATGTATTTGATAAAGTACCAATGGTGGAGAAATTAGCATATGACATGCATGTGACTAGTAGTTGGGCTGCGTTTGAGTGTGAATAAGCATTATCGAAATTGCCGTGTTGCTCCTGGCGAGAGAGTTTCTCGTTGATTTGATAACATGCCAGATTCACGAGAGTTTGACTTAGTGCGGGAATGGATTGGATTCACGGCTAAACGGGCATCGTTGATTGTGGACAAAAGGCGATAGTGTTGAGATGCTCTTATCGATGCGGGGGTGATAATACGGGGCATTAGATCTAAGTAATGTCTGATGTGATCTCGACCATCTGGCGAGAGATTTATAAGAAAGGATTATGGCGATTCTTAGCCTTGATACTTGACTCAAGTCAGTTGATGTTGAAAAGATTCGATGGTAAGGAGATTTCCAAATGTATTCCACTGAAGAGTTTACGGGTATTCCCATTGTGAGGAGGAGGTGGACTTATCCATAGAAATTGTCTTCAGGAACAGCCCTGTGTCTGAGGCGCTATCTGGGATGGCTCAGGCGAGGAGTTAGGAAGGGTTAAGAGCATTCAAGGCTTTTTAGATAAAGGGTTTATGTATTGATGTTTTTGCCTTAGAGATTACTTTGTTTATTTGTGAAAGAAGATGGCACTACGGATGTGCATCGATTATCATGAGTAATAAAATTGTAGTAAGAAGAACAAAGTACGGGTGCGAAGTCGAAGATCTTTTGATCAGTTGAAGCGTGGGTGTCTTTTTAGGGTCGACCTGCGATCTAGATATTATCAATTCATTATGAGTTTTTGGTAATGCCATTTAGGTTGACTAATGCACCGGCAGCATTCATGGCTTTAATGAATAGGGTATTCCGACCTTATGTGGATTAGTTTGTAGTGGTCTTTATTGATGACATCTTGGTGTATTCTAAGGATGCAGGGAACATGAACAACATCGAAATAGTCCTGCCGAGACGCTAAGAGAAAGAAGTTATATGCTAAGATTTCTGACAAATATGATTTTAGCTAAAGGAAGTTTCCTTCTTAGAGCTGTGTCTCTCGGCGAGAGGGCATCGAGTTGACCACTACAAAGGTGGGTAGATTATGAATTGAAACCACCTCGAAATGCTTAGGGTGAGAAGTTTCTTGGGCCTGCTTGGGTTATTATAGAAGATTTGTGAGGCTTTGCATCTATAACTTCTCCCTGCAGGGTGCCTCGGGGAAGAGGAATAAAGGTTTGGGTGGACGGACAAATGTCGAATAGTTTTGAGCAGGTTGGAAAGGGATCTTGGTTGAAGCGCGAGTATTAGCCTTGACCTACTTCGAAAAGAGTATACCTTGTATAATGATGCTTCAGACATTGGTTTGGGATGCATGTGATGAGTAAAAAAATCATTGATTTTTAATCCATTTTTCTTATTTGTGTTCTGTCTAATTACTTATTTTATACGAAATATGGATTTTACCAGGTTATATTTTACTTGATTTATATAGAGAAGAAGCTACAGTTTCAACAAAATCGAGAAGAAAATGAGATCCAATGGCCAAGCGACTAGGTGCGACAGGAATTCTTTAGTTTAGCGAGTTTATAAGTCACGGGTGGTGATAATATTGCAATTACGTAAGACAAGGCTTTAAGTGTGTCACGACATCCTTGTGATCAGTCGCGAGAGAGAAAAAATTTAAGACTGCACAAACGAAGTCACGATAGAGAATCGAGGTCGCGACATCAAAAGATGACAACTCAGGTCGCAACAAATAATTGAGGTCGCGACGAGGGATGAATGGATGGACCAGCTAACAAGGTCTCTAATCAAAAATTGATGTTACTCTGAAAATATAAAATTTGAGGTACGATGAGAATTCGCGACATGGATTTCGTAATGAAGTGACATTAAGAATAAGGTGAGCAGGTTTAAAATGTTGTGACTAAGTTTTGAAGCCCAGTACTGACGAGAACAAGGTAAGAGGGGTCACCACTCAGTTGCGACAAACTTTCTAGGTCGCGACCAGAAAAGGAAGCTGAATTGAATAGAAATTGTCGTGACTCAAAAATGAGGTTGCAACAAGATTGGAAGAAAGAATGGTCGCGACATGCATTTAAAGTCGCGACAAGAATTGCAATAAGAAAATAAACGAACTTGTGCGACCTTCAATTTCCATGCGCTGACAGAGAAAATAAACATATCGACAATTGGGTATAACTTGCATAAGGGTAGAAAGCAGATATGATGTCGCAACATGAAAGGGAGGTTGTGACCAAGGATCAAATTGGTTTCTACTTTGAAACGTTGTCATAACATGAAAAGTTGTCGCGACATAATTGATAAAAGGAAAAACTAGGTTAAATTCGTAGCATGAAATTAATGGTCACAAAATAAACACTTGAAGACCATAAAAAGTTGTCACGATGAGGATCAAGATGGCTAGCAACAGAAACGATGTTGCGACAAAGAAATTTTAATACCAGCGACACATAAGTCATTAAAAAGGAAGAAAAAGCTGGAATTCGCAACACAGCTATGCGGAATAAGAAAGGAAATGTGGTCGCAACAAGGGAATAATCCTCTTAGCAACTAAACGTGGTCATGATGAAGCAATTCCAGTCGCGACTACAACATGTTGATTATCAAGAAACAAGATAAGTAAAAGCAGACAACAAGATTTCCAAGTCACGACAACCAACTGAAGAAAACTGCAAAGAATAATGCTGTGATGGAGGACATCAGGTCGCGACTAAATATTACAAAAACAAGGCAAAAGAATGTTGCGACAAGCTTCGAGAGGACATGACAGACCCAACAAGTCGCGACATGCTTAGTCGCGACACGAAGAGCTGACAACCTAGGCCATTAAATTTGGGAAATCCACGCAGACCCAACGGAATCAAAGCCCAATTCTTTGGAAATGTATAAATAGAAACGTTTTACAGTAATCGGTAAAGGCTATTCGAACCCAAATACGGGGGATTGGAAGAAGACTCAGGTTGTATAATTTAGAGTAGATTTTCTTCTTTTCTTTTCTTGACTTTTCTTTTCCTTTCTTTTACGGATACGACGGTAACTGTTAAGAATGTTGGCTGGTTAAATTTTCACGCTTCTTCTCCAGGTCACTGAAATTAATGGAATCCGGACCAATTACGGAATTCGTTTTTATCGGTCAGTGCAGCTTCACTAATAGTGCTTTGGTGTATTTGATCAATGCTCCATTGTTGTTGTGATGCAGTTTTGATGAGCACAGCTTCCACTAACTTGGAATTGTCGTTAGTTACTGTCTTTTCTTTATATATTAGAGAGAAGTACTTGAAATTAGGGATTTATTTGATTGATGTTGTTCTTCAATTGATTGTTCTCAATAGTAGTATCGAGTATCCTATCAAGGACTGTTCCATGCTCTGATTTCCAGGAGGCCCTCTGAGTGACACAGAGATGGAGATTCCTGAGAGCTTTGAACCTTCAATTTGTGGGTATGAAGACTACCATTGAAGAACTGCGAGCTTTGAGTTCACTTAGATAAATTTCCATTTCTGCACTCACGAGTTGATTGAAGGGATTTTTTATCAATTTAAATCATGAGGAGAGATTTCACCTTAATAATATGATGGAAAGATCTTGATCTGTGTTAGTGAATCCCCAATCGGGGAAAGAGAAAAATTCATCAGATCTAAAGGATGAGTCATCAACCATTTTGTAGAGGTTTTGCAATGACCCAGACTTTGGATGCAAGAAATTTGCAGTCTTAAGAAATGGGTATGAAGGATTAAAAAATAAAAATACCCAGATCTTAAAAAGAATGTTCTGAATACAAGTAGCTAATTAGATCCTTGTCTTTGAAAGAAGCAGGGACCTCTAATTAGTGAAATGTGGAGAAATCCAAGCTGCATTACTAGGCATCTTTAACAAATCCAGATCCAAAATCAGGATTGAGAGAATCAATGGGTTATAATGCAGAAATTGACTGTTCCACAGCAGTTTCATATCAGTGTCCATTTCTAGTAGAGAACTAATTCAGTCCAGTTTATATTGTTAGGTTCAATCAAAATTTTCTTTGAATTAGATCAATATAATACAAGTATTATCTTATCTTAAATTCTAGTTTTCAAACATTTACATGGAGGTGCAAAGAGTGTGGATCTTGAGTAGTTAGGGTAGTTGATTTTAAAATTCTTGTCAATCTCTAAGGGAATGATATCTGGACTTACATCCAAATTTTTACTACTTGTATGTCCTGTGCACTTGCAGTGTCTTAGACTAAATCCATTTTATAAGTTAAAAAACATAAACCACTTTCTACTTTTCAAACAATTAGCTCCAATTTTGGTACACTATGAGAGGCTATGGGACTTCAAATTAGAGGCATTAAAATTGAGTGGTTTAGTCTATACATAAACAGACAAACAAGTTTTATGGCGTCGTTGCCAGGGATTGAAAGAATTTGAATAAATCAATATTTTGACAAAAGAGATAAATGCTAATTTGGACTCCTTTATTTTATAAAAGAAATTAACAAAAACAGTTTTAACAGCAGTTGCAGCATAAGCTACTGATCTTTTAGAGAGCTTAAAGGATATATGATTTTATATACCACTGTTTCCAATTGATCTCAATATGGTTCTATTTATGGAAGTTATTCCATGCACATGAAGCCAGAATCAGATCTGTTTCCCTTAGATACTGAATTGGAAAGAACATTGAGGAACTTAAGGAAGGAATTCGGAGAGTCTCGAGAAACAACAATTATATGGCAAAAGAAAAAAATGGAGTCGACAGTTAGACAAAAGCAGTGGTAGAAAGGCCTCCGATACAAGATACAATGGAAGACTTCTAGAGACTAGTTATCCAGGAAGAATATTCGTGATTAAACTGACTTCTTTATAGAGAAGTATAATTTTGAGAGCTGAAACCCGGCCTTGATCGCCCATGGTCTGGCTTGACATCAATATCTGAGCCACCCTGCGAAGATCCTGTGGGCATGAATGGATTCATAGGATGTGACATAGTTAAATTAAATGGTGTGAGACTAGGGTGATCAGGCCATCGGATTCTCTTCTCCTTCAAAGTCTTAGCCAGCCCACGTGGTATGGATCATTGCCATATGGCTCAGTTAATACATGGGAAGTGTTGGTGGAGGCTTACCTAGGCAGATTTTTCCCCCATCACTTACAACAGAAAGAAGAAGGGAGATCATTGTGTTCAAATAGGGGGAGGATGAAAGCTTATATACTGCATGGGAAAGATATAAAAGGTTGTTGAAGATGTGCCCTATGCATGGCATAGACCTGAAGACCTAAATGGATATTGTCTACCACTCCCTGAATGATACCTACAGGGTATCAGAGTCTGACTTTGTTGTGGGGCATTTAAAGAAAGAAGTGCGAGGAGAAGCAAAGCGGTGATAGAACATGGCCCAGTGCAACATGAAAGCTCCATTTAGATTTTTCGAGGGAATGACAATGGAAACGAAGGGAGTGGAGTCATTGAGCTTAATAAAATGACTGTTATGGAAGCAAAACTTGATGCGATAATGCACAAGTTAGGAAATCAAGATAAGAGAATGCACCATGCTCATGAAATTCGAGCAGTGGGTAGAGATGGAACCAGAAGAAGTGCAAAGGGACCAATTGATGAGTATCCTTATCAAGTTAGGGAGGCGATTATTTGAATGAGCGAGCGCTACCATTTCAAGCTAACCCCAACTTGCCTACACACTACACACTGGCAAGGGGCCATGAGAACTTCTCATATGGTGGAGGAGCATCCACGGGGCCCGAGGCGGGGCAAGGTTTGACGAGGATATAACCCAGCGAGGTTCCAACGGCGGCAAAACACGTGGGAGAGATATAAATGAATATCAAAGGTCAAAGGGCTCGATCCTTTGAGGGCAAATCTTAATTCATAGGGGACAACAAAAATTGCTAAACCATGAACAAAAATTTGTTGAGTTAGACGGTTTTAAAGCCCAACACACAAATTTTTTAAACCAAATACTAATGCTTGCTCAGAACTTGGAAACATAGGTTGGGCAGTTGGCCTCAACCTTGCAGAAGAAAACTAAGGATGCTCTCCCTAGTGACACCCAGAAGAGAATCAAGGAATTTGTATAGCGGTCCAGTGAGGAAGTGGCAAAGGAATTGAACTGTGATGAAGCGAAAACACAAAAAAAGTGACGAAGAAGGAAGAAGCGGAAGAAGAATAGAAAGAGTTCGAGTTGGCGCAAACACGAGAATAAAGTGCAAATAAAGCGGCCTTAGGAAAAGCTGGCAAGAAAAAAAAAAGCGAAAGAAGGTTCATTACACTGCTGGTTCCTTTCCCGCAAAGACTTGAGAAGGCAAAAGAATGAGAACAATTTTCTCTAAATTCTTGGGATTTCAAGAAGATGAAATTAACATTCCTTTGCAGATGCTATCACTCAAATGCAAACTATGCAAAATTCCTCAAGGATATGCGAAGGCAAAAGAAAATTGTTGATGAAGAGTGGTGAGCTAAGCTACTGACATGCGGTCACGAGTTATTCATAAGAGCCTACCAGCTAAGATGAAAGATCCTGGCAGTTTTACCATTCCCTGCACAATTGGGAAATATGAATTCAAGAAATCTTTATGTGACTCAGGTGCTAGCATCAACTTGATGCCCTTATTAGTGGTACAAAGGTTGAGTTTAGGGAAACTTACTCCCGACCATAATTGCACAAATGGTGATAGATCAATGGCACAGCAGGAAAGGTCCTTGAGGATGTGTTGGTCAAGGTAGGGAAATTCATTTTCCCTGTTGATTTTGTTGTCATGAAAATGGAAGAAGACACACAGGTTCCTCTGTTGTTAGGAAGACCTTTCTTAACTATTGGAGGTACACGATTGATGTCGAAGGGTGAGTTGAATACGAGTAGGAAATGAAGCAGTGCACTTCAACCTCAACAAAAGCTTGACACAGTCTTATGCTGATGAAGAAAATTGTATGGATGTAGAAAACTTTAGTCGGTCGAGTCTAAGGCTGAACTCGGTGCCAACATTCAACATTCTATCAATGAAAATGAGATGAATTCCAGTATCTTAAGAGTGTTGATTATGAATTGTTGCATTCCAGTTTGCAATATACATAAACAGTCTTGATTTTGAATGAAAACAGTACAGAAAATTCATGCAACAAGGAAAAGAAAGAAACTGAGCAAGAAACAAGTACAAAAGCGTTAATATTGAAAGAATTGCCTAGTCATCTGAAATATGCTTTCTTAGAACCAGAGAAGGCAAAACCGGTGAAGAGATTATGTCTAGCCGTTGGCGAGAATGAAGAGCAGTGCATTGTTAAAAATTCTAAGAAAATACAAGGACGCAATTGCTTGGTCAATTGAAGATCTCAAGGGTATTAGTCCTTCTATTTGCATGCATAAAATTCTTCTAGAAGATAATGCAAAGACTTCAGTTGAACACCAAAGGAGACTGAATCCAGTAATGAAAGATGTTGTAAGGAAGGAAGTCTTTGAAATGGTTAAATCACCGAGGCTTCATTTGTTTATGCACCAATCATCCGAGATAGCCCGCAAAGTGAGCCAGGTTCATGTGGTTTCCAAGAAGGGTGGATCATGTGATCGAAATGAAGGAATGGGTGGTTCTAAAAGCTGTGACAAAATGGAGGTGTGTATAGATTGAAAATTGAATCTGCAGCAGGAAAGATCATTTTCCCATGCCTTTCATTGATAAGATGTTGGACAGGTTAGCAGGACATCCTCACTTATGTTTTCTTGATGGATATTCTGGATATAATCAAATTGCTATTGCACCTGAGGACCAGGAGAAAACCACTTTCACATGCCCTTATGGTACTTTTGGCACCCCAGAAGATATCGTTTGGTTGTCTGATACTCATGCCACATTCAGATGCATGATGTCTATGTTCTCAGATTTGGCAGAGGAGGTTATAGAGATATTCATGGATGACTTCACAGTTTATGGATCCAGTTTTGAACAATGCATGCAAAATTTGGGGATAGTACTTCACAGGTGCCAGGACAAGAACTTAGCCTTGAATTAGGAAAAATGTCATTTTATGGTAACAGAAGGCATTGTCCTTTGTAAAGAAATTTCTATTGGTAGAAATTGGACAAAGCAAAAGTTTCCATCATATAAAGACTCTTTTACCTACACAGCAGTCAAGAAGACAAAGTTTCTTAGGACATACTAGTTTCTATAGAAGATTTATGAGATCTTCTCGAAAATTGCAAAACCATTGTGTAGATTCTTGGAAAAGATGCGAGTTTAATTTGATGAGTCACGCGATCTTCATTTGAAAATATCAAATCCAGATTAGTTGAAGATCCCATCATGGCCAACCAGACTGGACAAAGGAATTTGAGATTATGTGTGATGCCAGTGATTATGTAATAGGGGCGTATTGGGACTGATTAATGAAGATGTTTAGGAATGATATACTATGCCCGGCCAAAACCTTGATGAAGCTGAGGAATTTACTCGACTGCAGAAAGATATGTTGGCCATAGTATTTGCATGTGAAAAATTCGGGGCCCTATATTGGGATCCATGTCATCATCCATGCGATCATCATGATTAAATGTTGATGGCAAAGAAAAGAATTTAAGCGAGGCGATCGGATGGGTATTGTTCTTGAATTTGATCTAGAGATCGGGAACAGGAATTGTGATAATGTGATAGTTGATTACTTGTCAAAATTGAAAAGACTACGCAAAGAAGAGGAAACGAAATTAAGCGAAAATTTTCTAGATGGCTTGATTTATTCCCAGTTGTCTTTCAATCCTTACTGAAACATGCTAACATTGTCAATTATCTTCTTTGTGGAGTAATGCCGCTGAATTCAACTTCTGACAAAGAAAGAAGTTAAGGGCGGCGGGTTTTATATATAGGATGATCCCTTTGTTATTCAAAAGAGGAGCGATATGATAATCAAAGGTGTGTGCGAAAAGGTAGACAAGGCATAATCTTATATGAGTGTCATCGTCACCATACTATGGAGGACATTTGCGAAATGAAACTACCATAAAATTCTCAATCGAGGTTTTATTGGCTGCCATATTGTAGCTGTTTGAATGGGTGAAACTGTGATCAATGCGGAGAATGGGAAGTATGAAGAATACATGAAATGCCCTACTGAATTATCTTGAGTGGTCTGACTTTTTTGATGTATGGGAATAGATTTCATGGGACATTTCCATCTTCATGGGAGTCATGTACTCTAGTATGGAATATGCATCGAATGGGTGAAGCAGCGACTTGTCGAAAAATTATGCAATCACAGTTGTAGGATTCTTGTAAATATTTTGGCTTGATTTGGGCACCCTAGAACTATCATAAGTGATGGAGGATTCATTTTTACAAATAAGGTGTTTGAAACTCATGAGTAGGTATGGAATCAAACACATAATGAGTTTAAGCTTATCACCCTCAAACAAATGGGCAAAAATTTGAAATTTCCAATAGGAGATCGAAAATTCTTGAAAATATTTGTAAGCTCTAGCATGTAAGGGTTGGTCTCTAAAGCTTGATAATGCATTGTGGGATTCTGGTACATATAAACTCCCATTGGTATGTCCAATCTGAGAATTTGTCTTTGGTAAACCTTGTCACCTTCCTCTTGAATTGGAATCTGAGGCTATGTAGATCATCAGAAATTGAATTTTGATTTCAAAGCTACGAGAGGAAGAATTGCTCCAACTGAATGAATTGGAAGAGTTGAGAAATGAATCTTATGATAATGCCAAGATTTACAAGGATAAGACAAAGAAATGGCATGATCAAAAAATTTTGAGGAGAGAATTTAGAGTAGGAGATCAGGTCCTGTTATTTATCTCTAGACTGAAACTGTTCCCAAGAAAACTGAGATCAAAATGGAGTGGTCCTTATACAGTAGTGGAAAGTACAACCTTTGGAGCAGTGACATTGAAAACTAATACTGGAGAAGAATTCAAAGTGGATAATTCGGAGATTGAGCATTCGATTAGTGCTCGAAAGAAAGTGCTATTTTGAACTCTACATTTATTGCGGGGGCTTTGAGTACTTTTTGTGTACTAATCGAGCATAATTAACTTGATTGGCACATTAAGGTCAAGCTATACTATTGATATAGAATTTTGTGTAAATTTTGCCGAGTTTTACACAAGCTATTTATGCCCAAAATTGTTAGGTGATCAAGAGCGAAGAATTCGAGTCAAGCTCGACGTGCGGTCCGGAGACCCGGAAGAAGGAAAGAAGAGCGAGAAAATGCCAAGAGAATTGGAGCCGCGAGAAAATTTTCGCGGGTTGCATTGGTGTTCATCCTCTGAGAATTTCTCCACCTGCAACAACTTGTTTCCATGTCTCTGCCTTTATTCACCATCACACAGCTTTTTGATCTTTGTGACCTTTTGTTACAATTTTTTGGTTGCTACATTTATCCCTTATGCTAGCTTTTGGTTTTGGTTTTTATAATTTCCCTTATTCGAGCAATATAAGCCTCGGTCGAGCTTTGTCTGAGAAAAATCACATTATACTGATAAATTTTAGGCGGGGGAATCTTTCGTGTCGCCTCTTTTCTTGCTTCAACACCATTTTCTTTCTATTTTACGGGCGACCAAACACCTTTGAGGATGACAGCTCGAGATGAGCAGCTGAACCACCCTCCTTGAAGTGGAAGACTGCTTGGGTACAAAATCATTAAATTTGGAGGTTCCATGTTTTTCACCTTGGTACTATTGCGGAGTTTTGTGTTCCCTTTCCAACTTTAGGTTATTATCCCTTCGAATCTCCTTGAATGGCTATTATTTGGTAAGCTTTTGGGGGTTCGGTGGATGCTTGTTGCTGAATCACTGAGATTCGATGGTTGCCCTCTATGACCCATTGGAGTAGTCAAAGAGACTTATTTTTCTTGTGGTGACCAACTATTTCGATGGGCACCATTTTTCAAAGGATAATTATTTTGGGTTAGGTTTTATAAGCTAAATGAAGATCAGTTTGGAAGATGACTATAGGTAAATCCCTCACAGCAGAGGAAATGACAGAAACCCCTCGGTTACTTACAGGATCTTAAGCCGGTATCTTGATACTTCAAGGAGATCTCTTTTATTATTTTTCTTATTTTCCTCGGTTATTTTAGGTTCCAACCATCAAGCTCCCTTGTTTTACCAAACCTTAAAATCAAAGTGAATTCGCAGTTTAATTTCAGCTTATAAGTCATTTGTCTGAAGAAAACACATCACTGTGTTCGTACTGAAGCCGTATCTTACTTGTTAGCTTTGCTACAACAATAGGAGGAATTTAGGATACAAATTTTGTTCATTCCGGAACACCTACTCAGCCTCGAATCAAATGGCGCCGTTGCTGGGGATGGCGCCTAAGTGCATTTGACGAGCTGTGGAACACTAATGATCCTCATCACAAGTACTAGTGAATTTCTCTTATATTCTACTGTTAGTTTTTTTTTTTTTTAGTTTCATTTCACTGTAAAAAAAAAAAAAAATTCTTCTGAATTGTTTATTAAATGCATTGTTGTGAGCATGGGGTGTAGAATGGGAGGCAGGATTGATCAAGTCAGTATTCTTTAAGGAGCTTCAATTCTTAATTGAATAATGAGTTTAGAAATTCAGTAATCTGGAACATCCCCAGGAAGAAACGATAATTCGGTACCAGTGGAGAGAATCCTAATGCATGTAGGTCCATGAGGGACTAAGAAATCCTCCATGGGTGAGTACACCCCTCTACATGGTGCCCTGACAAATGCACCATATGGAAATGCTGTACTAGTTGGAACCACCTGGAATTCCTCATGGGATCAAAAACCTCCACGATTATGCACCTCCTCCACATCCTGATATGCCTCTTAAATCGGCCTCGACAGCTCACGGTCGACCTCTCCTGATAAGACAAGCCATCACGAACCTCACACCAAGCTGAGTGGGTGACTTTGTGGAAGACGAAGACAAATCAATGCTCAATTAAATTCGAATAGTGACATTATGAAAAACATTGGACAAGAGGGTGATGGACTTGAAGTGAAATGGAGCATAAATTTATTGACTGCAAAGCTAGATTGATCGAAATTTGACAACCTGCAGAAATCAATTTCAAGGCTTGTCGATCAACATGTTCATCAAGTGAAAGAGAGTCAAGAGGAAGAGTGCCTAAGTGACACCATGGTAGAGGATCAGTGTCAACAGCAGCTATTATTAGAATCCTCAGACATTGGTGTTGCTGTATACCCATGGGAGAAGAAGGAAGCAATCTCCCCGTTGCTGACTGAGGAAGCATTGGAAGAACACAGAAACCTGATTTACCTGCCCCCTCTTGACTCAGTCTACATGCGCATTCACTATCCATGATCTGACCCAAACTCCTACTTTGCTGAAGCTAAGGTCATCCCACACGTTTGCTGCTGTTCAATATTTCAAGTTAGTGGCCTTTGTTGAACATTTGCCCTTACGCCGAAAGACATTAACAGCTATTCTGCTTGCATGGCACAATAGATGGTTCGGGTGTTGGGTCAGACATGGAGGACTTGGACCTCGGCATTTCTGCAAGCTCCACCAGTTCCAGTAGCCTCCAAAGGCTTGAGAGACTGGTTTAGGGGAGCACAGTCTCCCCCACTTTTTGTTTTCATTTTTTTTTTTTATGTTATTTTATTTTGATTTCTTTAATTTTTCTCTTTAGATTTTCTTTAATTTATAGTTAATCTTTGTTTTTAGCTTAATTTTCAATTTTCTGCAATTTTTTCTAATTTTTCTTGTGTTATTTTTGCAAGTTTTTGCTTAATTATTGGAGCATAAGGCAAAGTACAAAAATTTCGCAACCTGCGAAATTTTCGCAGATGTCACTATAGCTCATATGTTTTGTGTGTGTGTATTTTAATTTATATATATATATATATATATATATATATATATATATATATATATATATATGTATGTATGTATGTATGTATGTATATATATTTTCAAAAAAATTTGGTCTTTGAAAATAAAAAAATAAAAAAATAAATAAAAATTATATATGAATTTCGCGACTTGCGAAATTTTCGCGACCTACTCACTTTTATGACAAATTTGTTTTTGGCTCTTTCTCATCCTAACTCCGTTTTAGGCGTTTTTGGTACCATTGGAAAGCTTAGAGAGTGGAGAATCCAAATATAGCCAGAAAAAACACTTTTGAAATTATTATGAAGGTGTAATTTTAAAATGCTCAAAATGATCACTTTTTCCTCTCTTTTCTTCTCCTAACTTGTTTATTTGAAGCCCAAAAGCGAGTGAATAAGGTGTCAGTGAAGCTTGCAAAGTCTCATATCAAGCGAGTACATTTCATCAAGGAGGTAGCACTTCCTTCTCACAACTTTCCAATCAAGGCCCCATTGTGGACAATGTGACATTTGGTTGGGGAGAGAGTTAGCGGAAGTGGCGACCCTATTATATTTTTTGTTACTATTTTGAGCAAGCCCATTTTGATGTTCGGTGGTTTCTTTGTTTTTCCTTTTGTGAAGCTATTATACTATACAACACTTTCAATTAAAAAGTACTTTTATTTTGCCTTTTTTTTTTTTTTTTTGCCTAGCTGGTTTGAAAAGTGAAACATTGTCCAATTCTATTGATGTTAGATTTGTTCCATGCCTAGTTAGTGGATGATGATCAGGTTGAACTCTTGTTGCTTTCAACCACTTTTTTCTTCCACCTTTAGCTAACCACACACTTTATTACTTGCAATCGGGTTTTTTTAACAATGGTGAAAAACTACCTAACCTCTAAACTTTGCAAAACTGCTCTAGTTTAGTTGACTACCATTAAATAGGTCACCGTGGCGAAAGAGAAGACGATGTGTCTTCCGAGAAAAGAAAAGAAAAGAGAAAAAGAAAAGAAAGAGAGATAGAAGAGTGTGACGCTTTGCCTTAGAAACTCAAGCACGGTCAAGGGGTATATGATTAAGCCTTTAAAGCTAGGTGCCACTAAGCAATGATTTAAGGTGCGACTTAGTGCTCGCTACATGGGTGGATGGGTGAAGTTTAGCAGAGTTTTAGGTGTGGAGTTTGAAATGGTCGGATGCAGGGTGGGAGCTTGAGGAGTTAAGTGGTCGAAGATCCTTTATGACTTGGTGCCCTAAGCCTCGGTGGTTGGGGAGTCATTCAGTGGAGTCCCCTTACATGGACTTTGGTGAGGTCGGTTCTTAGCATTTGCATACTTTCTGACCGCAAGAGTTGTGAAATAAGAATTGGATCACGATCATTTTGAGTTGGTTAATTAATCCTAAGTGTAGGAAGCTTAGTTGGGGGAGAGTGCGGGTTTCGGAGTTTATTGTTGAGAACTGATCAAACAAACGCTTAGGCTTTGGTGGAAGCCTCTGGTTGATTCACCAAGATGGAGGCTCTTTTGATACTGATTTTGTATGTTATTCATTTTCGAGATATGTAGTTATTGAGGTTTTAGTGATTCTCATTGAGGGTTAGGCATTACTCATTCACAACCTTTTTGAAATATAATTTTTGTGAACATAATTTTGTTATTGTTTTGTATGCTCTCTCTTTATTTCTTTCTTTCATTGCTAAGGGACTAGCAATGTGTAGGTTGGGGATGTGATTAGTGCTCAAAAAGTGCTATTTTGAACAATAAATTTTTGGCGGGGAATCTTTCAGCGCGCCCGCCTCTTTTTCTTCTGCTTCACTTTCCCTTATTTTCTTTTCATTTTCTGGGCAGCCAAACACCCTTTGAGGATGACAAATCGAAGGATGAATCTTTGAACCCTTTCCTCACTTGGAAGTGGAAGGGCTCTTTAGGTACACAAAATCTTTAAATTTGGAGGGTTCCATGTTCTTGGCACGGGTACTCAACGTGATTTTGTATTTCCCTTTCCAACTTTGGGTTTTATCCCTTCGAATCTCCTTGAATGGCTATTATTTGGTAAGCTTTTGGGGGTTCGAGTGGATCTTGTTGCTAGATCCCGCGAGATTCGTCTAGTTACCCTCTATGACCCATTGGAAGGTGAGTCAAGGAGACTTATTTTTCACTGTCGGTGACCACTGCTGCTCAGTGAACACCATTTTTCAAAAGGATAATTATTTTGGATTAGGTTTTATAGCTAAATGAAGATCCGGTTCGGAAGATGACTATAGGTCATCCTCCCCAATGCGAGGAAATGACCACAGAGCCCTCGATTTACTTACTAGGATCCTAAACGATTATACGTACTTCAAGGAGATCTCTTTTATTACTTTTCTTATTTTTCCTCAGTTTATTTTCAGTTTCCAACCATCCAACTTCCCTGTTTTTACCCAACCTTAAAATCCAAATTAGATTCACAGGTTTTAGCTCCACATAAGTCATTTGTGCGAAGAAAACTCATCACGTGTTCGACCACCAGAGGCAGCTATCTTTGCGGTAACTTTGCTTTCTGGCGGTGGGAAGAAATTTAGGATACAAATTTTGTTGATTCCAGAACACCTACTCAGCCTCAAATCAATTACCTTGGAAGGAAGATAATTGAAGGCTGATTCTAAGTTCTGAGTTAAAAGAATTTTCTAAAACAAGAGAATCACAGGAGCAAGTCCAGCTAAGGACTCAAACCTGAGCAGCTTGTGGTAGGCAACCCATACAATAGTTTATTTTTATGTTTTATAGTCAATTAAATTGCTTGAAATGGTACTTTTGGTTTTTAAAGCTTTTTGGTATTTTTTGCAGGACAGCAAGGGTTTAAACAAAAATGGAGTCTGAACTTGCGCTACAAAGTATTGCACCTGAGACCACGAGGGAAGAATTATGCTCTGTGATTAATATTTATTTTAGAGAATGCATGATTGAAGTTTGGGGGAATTTGATTTTCAATTCAATATTGAATCTGATGCTATGATGAGAGGCTTTGTTGAACATTTGAATGATGAACCGTTCTTGTTTGAATTGGGTTTCTTGAATGTTATACATGTTTTTTCTGAGTGTGCACAGGAGTAAATTAGAATTCGATAAAGGAGACTAGAGAAGTTCTGCGGGAAAATAGGAATAAAAGCGTGGTTTATAGAAGAGTGGGATTTTCTAGGTAACAAACTTATTTGCTAACATAAGAACTAAGGAAGAATTTCGTATCATGACACAAACCTTATTGTCAAAGCCTGGGCGAGGTCGCGACATTTATTTTTTGAAAGATTCATGATGAGGTGTGAAAATGAATAAGTGATGCAAGACACGATGTCACGACATTAGAAATTAGGTTGCGACCAGGAATGACTGAAAAAATAAAAAGGTAGGTCGTGACATCAATTTTATTGTCAAGACCATATTCTAGTCGGGATAGACCAAAGTAGGTCACGACCAGAATTGTCTAAATCCCAATAAATTTAGGTTTTAACCTTCGGATTTAGGTGTCGCAACTTTAAATGGGACATTTATTTTTAGAAATTAGTGTTGTGACCTATGCATTAATGTCGCGACATTCCATAAGACAATAATAACATTGAGCCCATCATTCGTAAAGTTTGAGAACCGAATACTTGATTTTGTTCCAAAACTTGATCAGTTTGCCCACTTAGCTTTGACCTTTCATTCTCTTTCTCTCCTCGAATACCAAAACCCTAGATGCAATTTCCTAAAGAGCTCAACTCCAAATTCTCACTCATGGCGAAGCTTGAGAGCCACTGATTCAGATCTTAATGAGATGGTCAATGAGATAATGAATGAATCTCTACGTTCATAGGGAGGGAAAAGGTTCGCTTTGGAACCTGTTGGGAACTGGTCTGAATGGGGCATTTACTTGATTAGAACCAGCGAGGAAGAAAGGGCAGCAAAAGAGGCTGAGGAAAACAGTAAGGCATAAGAAGGGGGCCGAAACAAAGAGTGACAAAGATTTTTATCTACTGCGAGAACCGAAGCTTTATGGAACAAGCAGATGGATGACAAGGGCTTCGTCAACAACAGGGGGTTTTCTTTTGCACACATAAGGCTTTTGGGTTCTCTGCTCTAGCAAGGGAGTTCTATGCAAATATGGTAGGGATGAGGGAGGACTCAGTATAGATTCGAGGAGTATGGGTTAACTTCGGACATAAGAGAATTAACGAAGTTCTTCAACTTAAGGAATGCACGAGCATGATTTGAAATTTAGAGTTGGGTTGAAAACCCCGAATCGGAAAATTACTAGACACCCTTCTTCTTTGGGCGGTGAGGGAAGCAACAAAGAACCCCAACCATGCTATCAATAGAGGATCCCTCACTGAAGAGGCAAAGGTCTGGTTCTACTTCATAGCCTTGGTCATACTTCCAACTAAGCATCTTTGCTCAGTCAGAGAACAAGAGGTCATAATTTTATATGCCCTTTTGAAGGGCTATAAAATGAATGTGGGAAGTCTGATTGAAGGCTCTATTAGAGGGTACCACCTGAGCATCAAGAGAGGGCTCATTCCTCACCCAGCAACCATTACCAGATTGTGCATCCTTGCTGAAGTCAGGATCCTTAGGAGGAAGAAGAAACATGTTCGAAAATTTATCTCCATACGGCCTTGACCGGTGTAAACAAAAAAGGGCCCAAGGGAGCAAAAAAGAAGCAAAAATTATAGAGTAGAAGCGATTACTGTAGAGGAATGACAATAGGAGATTGAAAATTTCTAGAAAGGGCATCTCATGAAGAAGAGGGGTGAAGTTCAGAGATAGGCCCATTGAGCCATTCGAGGCCACGATTTAAGAGAGAGAATTTTCTTGAGCCGAATTTGAGAGCTCTAGAAGGAATGCAGGGAAAGATGAGATCTTAGAAATGTTGATAGCAATGAAGAAAGAAATGGAGGAAAGGGAAGATAAATGGGAAAAACATCAGCAAATCAAAGAAGACTTCTTAGAAGCTAAATTCAGGAGAAAAGAACAATTATTGGAGCGGACTAAAGACAAAGAAGAAGAAATGAAAAGAATAGATGAAAAGAGGAAAAGAATTTGGAGAAAAAGATGAGAAAGCTAGTTTGGAAAGCCTTCCTACAACTTGTCAGTTCATAAAAGAGATGAAGAGGGTGCTCCTGCATTACGAAAAAGAGAGAGTTGAAATGAGTAATATCTGCAAAAGAAAAAGGTAAGAAGCCTTCAAATACCTTTATAAAGAGCAATTCAAGGATTTTGGTAGGCTGATGAAGGAAAGAGATAGTGGTGGAGGACAATGATGCCTTGGGAGAGAATGCATAGAGCTTAGGATTTATCTAGCATTAATTTATCGAACATCTTTGGGTTGTATTTACAGTTGAAGCCTGATTAATGTGAGTTAGGAGTCAGATGGTTTAAATCCACTCTAGTGGAGTACTAAATGACATATGCACCACTATAAGGAAGGCCACACCTCAAGAAAAGGAAAAAGACCATACATGACCTTTTCAAAATTTTTCACTTGTTTTGTGAAGCTTTGAGATTCGTATCAACATCATACCTTCTAAATCTTATAGGAGAAGGAAGTGAAAGGGTATAATCTTACTTTTCGTTTTCCCATTGTACTCCTTCATCATCATTAATATAAGCTCAAAAAAGTTCATTGAAAGTGTCTTGTGATTTGTTCTTCTAATTGATGACTTGGTTTATTTGCTTTCGTAATATTCATGATCAGAACCTTATATATATTGTTAGTGATATGCATTTGAGACACGGTTGTTGAATAAGTTTGAGAAAATGTGAATTGTTTGGGTGGATTGATCTGAGTTAGTGAATTGGGTTGCTTGTGCCATGCTTAGTGTGTTTGAAAGGAATGGTTATTATATTCAAGCTTTTATTGGTAAAATGACATAACAAACACTGATTAAATCCAAACAATACTATGAGAGAAATGAGAGTAGGTTTCATTGAACTGAAGTAAGAAGGTTCGATTTTAGTTTAAATCAAGTTAAAATTACAGAATTAGGAAATGGTAAACAATTGAAAGAACATATGAGACTCTTGAATCTATGTGTGTAAATAGTTGAGTCAGTATTAATCCTATAAAAACATCACATATGGTCTAGTAAGTCCTTAACAATTTGAAAAAGATTAGGGACATCTTTTGGGGTGATTCACAGTCAAGGGTACAAGGTCCTAGAACTTGTTAGATTATTGGTCAAGGCGGAATCCTAGGCGAAAAAAAGCGTGAAAGGATAGAGGCCCTCTTTGGAAGTTTGAACCTTTTCAGCTACCACTCGATTATATGCAGATGCATACACACTAGTTCCAAGCTTTGAGCCAAATATGCCTTACTTCTTGAATAACGGCAATTAGAAACCTTTGAAATCCTAAGCTAAAACTAATCCTGACAAAGAAAATTTTATTTTCAAAACTAAGAACTATAATATGCAGAAGGAACAAGTTTAGGGAATATATATTTCTTTTTAGATCTGAAGGTTAGGAAAGATCAATTGAAAGATTAGAGAGGGAGAAAAGAAGTGATTAAAAGGGGAATAAGTTTGTCTTGTGCTTTATCTCTCTTGAACAATTAAGTTCGTAGGGGTGTTTCAACACCTAGTGCCCTAATACCAAGCTGGTATGGGAGTTGCTAACCCAAAGTTCTCTAAGAAGGATAAGCTAAAAGGAATGGCTTATTTACCTTATTCTAAAACTTTGATAAGAGAAGAAGAACAAAAAGAATGCCAGAAAAGGGAACTAGACTGATGAATATGAGAGTGGCAATCAAAGAGGCCATAAAATTCAAAAGGATGCACAGAAGCCAAGTTTGGGGGAGTTATTAAAGTTCACATTAGTGGGAAAGAAAGGGATGAATGAGGAAGGGTATTGAGCAGAAGTGAATAAGGGGAATCTGGGTAATTTGCAGCCTAAATTTTCCAATTGTCTACCCAATTACCCAAGCCTAACATTACGAGCCAAAGATACCTCATTGATCTTGAAGGTTGAAATTGCCTACATTAGTGGAGATCAATATGAAAAACAAGCCTATGGGACCTTGACTAATCTTTCAAGAAGAATCCCAGAAGATTAACTAATCTAACAAGGAGAAAAGGAAGAGGCTAAGACACACGCACAAAAGCGAGGATTGATTAGTAGTATTTGGTACATTATAGGATTCATCAGTTTATTTGTGATAAAGGTTGAAACCATTCCTTTTTCTTAGTTGAAAAATGAAGTTTGAAATAATACTGCAACCTACTTATTTTAGTCGATTGAATTGGAATAAAAAAGATTGTAGTTAGAACAGAAAAATGTCCTTAAAAATAAAGTTCAATTGTTTGAGGACAAACAAATCTTTCTTTTCTTTGCTTGGGGACAAGCAAAATTTTAAGTTTGGGGGAATTTGATGAGTAAAAAACTCATAGATTTTTAATCCATTTTTCTGATTTGTGTTACAATTTAATTACTTATTTTTATGCATAAATATGGAGATTTTACCAAATTTATATTTTGCAGATTTATATAGAAGAAGCTACAATTCCAGCAAAAATCCAGAAGAAAATGAGATCAATAGCCAAGCAGCTAGATCGCGACATATAGTTGAGGTCGCGACAAGGAATTCTTCAGTTTAGCAGTTTTATAAGTCACGACTTGAGTGATAATATTGCGACAATTCTGTAAGAGAAGGCTTTAAGTGTGTCACGACATCCTTGTGATTAGTCGCGAGAGAGAGAAAATTTAAGACTATACAAGCAGAAGTTGCTGGGAGAATCGGTCGCGACGTAAAGAGACAACTCGGTCGCAACAAATGAGTGAGGTCGCGATGAGGATGAATGTTGGACAGACAAGGTCTCTAATCGAGAAAGAAAAATTGATGTTAGGACAAAATATAAAGGCGAAGGTGCGATGGGGATTACGACATGGATTTCATGTCACGACATTAAAATGAGTTGAACAGTTTAAACATGTTGTGACTAAGTTTTGAGCAACTGCGACAAGAACAAGGTAAGAGGGGTCACCACTCAGTCGCGACACACTTTCTAGGTCGCGACCAGAAAAGGAAGCTGAATTGAATAGAAACTATCGTGACTCAAAAACGAGGTTGTGACAAGGTTGGAAGAAAGAATTGTCGCGACATGCTTTTGAGGTCACGACAAGAATTGCAGTAAGAAAAGAAACGAACTTGTCACGACCTAATTTCTAGGTCGCAACAAAAAAATAAACAGATCAACAATTAGAGTCGCAACTTGCATAAGGGCAGAAAACAAGATATGATGTTGCAACATGAAACGGAGGTTGTGACCAAGGATCAAATTGGTTTATAACAGAAACGGTGTCCCGACATGAAAAAGTTGTCGCGACACAGAATTCAGTAAAAGGAAAGACAGTCAAGTCGCGACATGAAATTGTGGTCGCTACATAAACACTTGGAGACCAGAAAAAGTTGTCGCGACGAGGATCAAGGTGGCTAGCAACAGAAACGGTGTTGCGACAAAGAAACTTTGTCGTGACACATAATTCAGCAAAGGAAGAAAAAGCCAGGTCGTGACACAACTACTTGGAAACAAGAAAATGTGGTCGCAACAAAAGTCATCACTACTAGCAACTAAACATGGTCACGACGAAGCAATTCCAATCGCGACTACAACATGATGATTCTCAAGAAACATGATAAGTGAAAGCAGACAACAAGATTTCCATGTCGCGACAACCAGCTAAAGAAAACTGCAAAGAACAATGTCGTGACGGAGGACATTAGGTCGGGACTAAATATTACAAAAACAAGGCAAAAGAATGTTGTGACAAGCTTCCAGAGGACACGACATACCCAACAAGTTGCGACATGCTTCGGAGGTCACGACCTGAACTGCAAGCTAGGCCATTAAATTTGGGGAAATCCACCTGGAGCCTTTGAATCAGGCCCAATTTTTGGAAATGTATAAATAGGCATTTCTGCGTCAATAAAGGAGGCTCTTCTGGAACCTAGATTTCGGTGATTGAAGAAGACTCAATTGTATAATTTTAGAGTAGATTTTTCTTTTCTTTTCTTTTCTTTTCTAGACTTTTCTTTTCCTTTTCTTTTCTGGATTTGAACTGGTAACCTGTTAAGAATGTTGAAGCTGGATTTAATCTTTCACCTTCTTCTCCAATTACTGCTTGAAAATAATGGAATCCAGACCAATTCTGGAATTCGTTTCTTATCAGATTAATTGCAACTACTGCTGGTGTATTTGATCAATGCTCCATTGTCGTTGTGATGCAGTTTTGATGAGCACAACTTCCACTAACTTGGAATTGTCGTTAGTTACTGTCTTTTCTGCATATATTAGAGAGAAGTACCTGAAATTGGGGATTTATTTGATTGATGTTATTCTTAAATTGATTGTTCTCAATAGTAGTATTGAGTATCTTATCAAGGAGTGTTCCATGCTCTGATTTCCAAGAGGCCCTCTGAGTGACACAGAGATGGAGATTCCTAAGAGCTTTGAACCTTCAATTTGTGGGTATGCTAGACTACCACTGAAGAACTACTGAGCTTTGAGAGTTCACTTAGATAAATTTCCATTTCACTCACAGTTGAAGTTGAAGGGGATTATTTATCAATTTAAATCATCAGAGATTTCACCTTAATTTGATGGAAAGATCTTGGATCTGTGTTGGTAGATAATCAGAGGGAAAGAGAAAAATTCATCAGATCTAAAAAAGGATAAAGTCATCGACCATTTTATAGAGGTTTCTGATGGCCCCAGACTTGGGATGCAAGAAATTTGCAGTCTTAAGAAATGGGTATGAAGGATTGAAAAATAAAAATACCCAGATCTTAGAAAGAATGTTCTGAATACAAGTAGATAATTAGATCCTTGTCTTTGAAAGAAGCAGGGACCTCTAATTAGTGAAATGTGGAGAAATCAATTTGCGTTACTAGGCATCTTTGTGGAAATCCAGATCTAAAATCAGGAATTAAGAGAATCGATAGGTTTATAATCAGAAATTGGCCCCATTCCCACTGACCGAGTTTCATATCAATGTCTATTTAGCAAGAAGCGATCGATTCGGTTTATTTTGTTAGGTTCAATCAAAATTTTCTTTTAATTAGATCAATATAATATAAGTATTATCTTATCTTAAATTCTAGTTTTTAAACATTTACATGGAGGTGCAAATAGTGTGGATCTTGAGTAGTTAGGGTAGTTGATTTTAAAATTCTTGTCAATCTCTAAGGGAATGATATACGGACTTATCAATTTTACTCTTGTATGACTGTGCACTTGAGTGCTCTTAGACTAAATCAAATTTATAATTTCAAAAACATAAATGGCTTTCTTTTTCAGAAACAATTAAGCTCCGATTTTGGTCCTTTATGAGGAACTTTAAGACTCCATTAGAGGCACATTAAGTGGTAGGTTTAATCTGTCATAAACGAGACCAAGCAGCTTATTGTCTGAGATCAGGAAATTCCAATAGCTTATCGCGTCGATAGTTGAAGCCACATGAACATAATTATCCACTCATGACCTAGAGTTGCATTTCCAGCGGTGAGTGTGTTTGCTTTGAAAATATGACCTGCCTCTGAGGGAAAAGTGTAGAATTTTCACCGATCATAAGAGTCTCAAGTACTTGCTAACGCAAAAAGAGTTACATTTGAGACAGCGGATGTGGTTAGAGTTATTCAAGGATTATGGCGCATCATGGAGCTACCACCCGGAAGAGCTAAATAGATTCTGATCTTTAAGTAGAAAAGGCAGTGATAGCAATGTCACTGTCTGATGATTGGAAGTAGGGGATGATGGAGCTTTGTTAGCTCAACTAGAAGCGCAACTCGTTTTAAAGCAAATGATTATCGATGCGCAAAAAAATGATGAAGAGCTATAGAAAAAGTCACATATGGTTAGAGATGGTGATGAGACCGAGTTTTCAGTGAAAGAAGCTGGAAGTTTGTATTTCCAAAACAGATTATGTGTGCCAGATGATAAAGAGCTAAAGAAAAAGTTGCTATTTGAGGCTCATAATACGGTATTTACCATGCATCCTGGAGGTAATAAGATGTACCAGGACTTGAAACAGTTTTATTGGTGGAAAGGAATGAAAAGAGATGTGATTGAGTATGTGTCTAAGTGTTTTACGTGTCAGGAAGTCAAAGTTGAACACCAAGTGCCAACAGGTTTGTTAAATCCCCTTCCAATTCCCCAATGGAAGTGGGATAACATTACCTTGGATTTTGTGTCAGGTTTCCCCCTCACACAACGGGCTGCATGACTACGTAAGTGATTGTTGATAAACTCACAAAAGTCGGCCCATTTATACAGTCGGGATGGACTGTTCTATGGATCAACTAGTTGGAGTTATATGTGGAGGAGATTATGCGATTTCATGGTGTGCAGATTATCTATTGTGTCGAGATAGAATATATGTGTTTTACATCGAGTTGGAAGGAATTATAGTCGACTTTGGGCCTTAATTTGAATTTCAATATAAATTAATGTAAACGGATGGGCCAGTCAGAAGGTTGATTCAGTACTTGAAGATATGCTTGAAGGTTGTGTCATGGAATTTTCGGGAAGTTGGGATAGGTATATTCCATTGATGGAATTTGCCTATAACAATATTTTTCAGTCAAGCATTGGTATGGCACCATACGAGGCTTTGTATGGCCGGAAATGTAGAACTCCTGTGTGTTAGACGGAGTTAAATGAGCATAAAGTGATTGGTCCAGTTATAGTGCAAGATACGGAGCAGAAAGTGCAGGTTATCAGGAAAAGGTTAAAGGCGGCTAGTGATCAACAAAAATCTTATGTCGATTTGAAGAGGAGAGACATTGCATATGAAGTGGCAGACAAGGTCTTCTTGAAAGTATCGTCGTGGAGGAAAATTTTACGGTTTGGTAAAAAGGGAAAATTGAGTCAGGAGTTCATAGGGCCATATGAGGTTGCAGATGAGAGTGGCCCTATGGCTTATCATTTGACACTCCCTCGAAATTGGCCCAAATTACCTGAGTGTTTCATGTGTCGATGCTTCGGAGATACCGCTCTGATGAATCGCACATACTACCAGTGCAGGATGTGCAAGTACAAGCAAATTTGTCATATGATGAAGAGCCGAAAGCTATTCTGGCTCGAGAGGTGAAACAATTGCGGAATAAGCAGAATGCAGATTAGTGAATTAAGACAACACAGCTGACAAGGAAGAAGCTACTTAGGAGTAGGAAACGTATGAGCACGGTACTTTCGCAGCTCTTCGGTTGCCAGGTATGAATTTCGAGGAATGAGGATTCTTTTAAGAGGGAGAGAGTTGTAATACCCCCAAATTGTATGCCTGGCAGTTTTATAACATGTTTAGGAGTATAATAAAGTAAAAACACATTTTGAATAAAATAATGCTAAAATAAAATAACCAAACAGGAATTAATACAAAAGTCAAGAGTAAATTGGTAAATTGCCAATTAAGGACCCAAATGACATAAGAATAGAAGATTGTATGCCAAAGAAGGAAATTGAATAAGTTAATTTGCAAATATAGGAGAGTTTGAGGACAAAGTGCAATAAAAGGAAAATTAAAGGTCAAAAGGGGGTGAGACCACTTTGGTCTCTCATTTTTGGAGAGAAAAAAAACGTAGAGTGAAGAAGAGAGGAGAAGAGAAGAAGAAGAGGAGAAGAGAAGAAGAAGAGAAGAAGAAGAGGAAGAAGAGAAGAAAGGTATGGAACTTGTTAAGTTTTGTATGGAATCATTAGTATGTTTTTGGGTATGGAAAAATCAAACCATAAACCCCATTTTTGATGAATTTAAATTCATGAACTTCCCTACTTGGTATATTGGTGGTGTTTAGCAGTTTTAGACTAGATTTGGAGCTGTTTTGGTTTGGTTTTGTGGTTGATTTGGGGTTGTATGGAAACTAAGTATGGATTCCCCAAATTTTTAGACTTAGGAAACTCTCCTAACCCATTAATTGTGTAGGATGGGGTTAGCAAACCATAAGTCTTCCCCTATATGTGTTTTGGGAATTGTTTGGTTGTGTTTTGGACTTGGGTTAAGTTGATTGAATCTCGATTGATGAATATTTTTATTAAAAAGAAATATTGGGGTTTTAGGAGATCTGTGAAATTTCTCAAATGTTTTTTGTCTTGAATCATAATTTCCTTGATTGAACTCCGTTTTCGGATATTCTTAGACTACGGAAAATTTGAGTCTAGAATCCATCCATATATAGCTTGATGATATTGGAACTCATATTAGGTCCAGAAATCATGAAAAACAGTAGGCCCTGCTGGTTCTGCTCGTAGTCATTGTTCATGGGAAGCCTCTAACTTCGGACGATCATAATTTCTTTGTCCGAACTCTGTTTCGGATGTTCTTGAACTCTATGGAAATAAATTTGAGTATAGAATCCATCCATATATAGATTGATGACATTGGAACTCATATTAGGTCCAGAAATCATGAAAAGCAGTGACCTCTTTAGTCGTAATCAGCCTTGTTCATAGGAAGCCTCCAACTTGAGGACTGGTCATAATTTCTTGATCGAACCGTTTGGATGTTCTTGGAGATCTATGGAAAGCCCTTTGAGTTTAGAATCCATCCATATATAGCAATCGAGTGGAATGATAGTAAATAGCTCATAAGCATACATGGTAACCATAGTTATTCATGCATATAATGAGATATGAAAAATGCAAAGATACGAATAAATGATTGTAAATATCGCATATGATTACTGAATGACAATAATTATTTGAGAATATGAGATATGTAATGAGCATAAAATACACATGGATTGTCTGCTTAGAACCTGGTAGAAGGATAGATGGGCATGCCTATTAGGGAAAAACAAGTCTACAACATACTGATTAGTTGGCCCCGTTTGGGTCATTACAGCACCTTCGGGCCCTTATAGATTGTCATTTTCATTGAACAATGATATACTTGACACCTTAGACTCATAGATGGTCATTGTCTTTTACGCAATGATACTTGATTAGCCGGGCCTTGCCGGAGCCAGCTGTTTACGTGCGGTGGTCACGGTAGCTTCTGGTCCTTATAGTTTCCTTTATCCGCTGGGTTTATGTAGGCATGAAACATAAAACAAATGACTTAGATATGACCTCCTGAAATGTATATGAGCGTTGATAAGAAATGTAATATGATATGATAAGTAAATATGAAATATGTATAAGCATGTTTGAATGATATGATATGTTAGATGTATATGCATGTGTATAGAAGTGTGATGATCCGTGTTAGTGGTCGTCCACGAGTTTATTCCCACTTACCATAAAACTTAGCACGGGTGTTCATCCATGTAAGTAAGGAAGCAGAGGCAAGAAGGTCGGATAACCCTCATCAATCTCCAAGGTAAACACATAGTTAGATTCCCACTCGAAGACTTTTTGGTCTATTTTGTATATGTAATTTTTTTTTTTTTTTTGTAATCAAATGTAAAGTTTTTGTATAAGTCGAACACTCCCATTTGTGGATCTTGAATATATTTTGAAATTCCACCACTACAGAATATATCTCAAGATACATGCTTATTAGTGTATGAATGAACAGGTTATAGTGTACAGGTAAAATGAGCAGGTGACACCCCTCGCTGCAGCATCACACGTGGGTGGCGGGTCGGGAGTAATCACGGATGTAATTCATCAATGACAGTTTATTACATTGGCATTGCATTGTGTGGTGGGGGTTGGTGAGACTAGGGTATGATGCAGTGAGAGTTTCATCTCATTTCATATCATGGCATGTAGAATTCCAACCTAGAATTTGCATATTCTTACTTGGAATGTTGATGTGAATATGAATTTTTGAATGTGAACATTACATGTGCACTTAAGTGGGGATTAATGTTGAATACATAAAAGGGCAACATTTATATCGGATTTTAATACCCCCAGCTCATGTTTTTCTCTCATTTTGTGTAAGAATAGGTGCCTTTGATCGTTCTCGTGTTTTTGTGCTTGTGCAGGTTTTTCGAGTTCCGTGCACACTTTTGGTAAGGGTGAGTGTCCAGAGAACAAATGTAGATCATTGTGGTTGATGGCAGCCGCTGTCGAGAAGCCCCGGGTAGTGCTACGGTGAGGGGCATGTGCGGAGGCGTGAATGCCGTACCACACATAATGGTACCGAATTGTACCCACATACTTGAGAATACGCTATTGGTGTTACACCAGCCACTTAAAATAAAGTGATACCCGGTACCCCAAGCGTGAGCACTAGTACACTTTGGTGCGGTACCACACTTCTTAGTACCGATACCAACATACAATTTTCTTTGGATTTGGGCTTAATTCCAATCTTGTTCTGCGAGTCATTTCGTCTTTTCGACCACAGCCGAGATCAAGGAAGGAGAAGGGTATTTAAACCCGATAAGGGCAGAGAAGGGCAGTTTTTGATTCTAGGGTTTGGTTTTAGACAGTTAGAGTGCTTCTCCCATAGTTTTTCTAGGGTTCATAGAGTAGAGTAGAGTACTTAGTTTTTCTTCGGATTCTGAACTTTCAATTGCGTGTAATCTTTCAGGTGGTTCATATAACTCGGTATTTTCTTATGGGATTCTGTGCTTTTGATATCCAAATCTTGCAATTGAAGTGTTATTCTCAAGAATCTCATTTGCCAAGGTAGTTTCTTATCAAATATGAATCGATTTTCAGTTTCAATGAAGTTCTAAACTTCCATGATGGGGTTCTAATGGTGGAAACTCACCTCCGTCAAGGTAATGACCCTCAATTCCTCTTTTGTGCTTCAACGGGATTGTACGAAGCTAAGCACTTGTAGAAAATCTTATAAAACCTTAGTTTGGCATCTTCTTGACAACGTGTGAACGAGAGACCCTCGGTATGTTGTGTGATGCAAATGCAAGCTAAGAGTCCAAGCAATCATTTGAACAAGTGTTTGTCATCGCTCGATACGTTCTTACGTTTTAAAGAGCTTTTAATGTAAAAATCTTCATTAGAACCATTCATCAATGGCTCCTAGATGAGATTGTGAATAAGAAGTGGGTATACTGATCGGCGTTAGTGAAACCTAAAGAACCTATGATTTCACCTTTACTTTAAAATAGTTAACTTAATCGGATTTACTCAATCAATCAATCACAACCCCCAATTTACTTTTGAGCGCACATTCTTTGGAGAATAATCCCTAGGATCACCCCACAAAACCACTCCCTATGGAAATGACCTGTGGACTTCCACAGTAATATAATGCTTGACGACCTTAGTTCCTACGCTTGGGAATAATTTCATCATACGAAATAGATGAAGCAAGTAACCTCGGTGGAATTACTCTACTGGGCATGGCTTACCCCTATGCGGGAAAACATTTCAGGTGCGGGATATACGTCGGTGGACGGTTCTCATTCGGGGGCGTAAAAATGAAGAAAGCCGACTTGTGGCCTTTACAACTCTTTTGTAAAATTTTTGGAGGAAACTAGTTTTGGCATGTACTTTTATGTAAGAGGGTTGTAATTGAATTCATATGGACTTTTTTTAATATGGACTTTTTTTAATATAGTCTTGCATGTTTTTATATGAATATGGATAAATGGACCCGATGTGATTAATTTTTACTCATAAATGGACCTAATGCATTCATTGTGTTATATTGGGCCTCGGATGGGTCATGTTATTATATATTGTACAGGTTGGGTTTTGAATAGAGCTCCCCATATAAAGGAGACTCTGTCCAATTTTGTTAAATTATGGATCCCGATAAGTAGGACATAATTGTGTGGTACAACTTACACGATATTCACAGGTATTTCACGGAGTGATGAATGATCAACAAACCCTCAGATTTTGGGATGTCACAATTGCGAGGGAAGCCATGTGAGAGAAGAAAAGAGAAGAAGATCAAGGGCGGCATGTCGGGTAGGATTTGTCGAAGAGGGGAAAAAAAGACGACCGTGTGGGGTAGGGTTTGATGAGAAGGGAAAGAAAAAAAGAATATCAAATGAAGGAAGTGGTTTTGAACGTAAAACCTACGGTGGAGATTAATCATGTACTTACTAACCAAGTTGAATACTTGCTTTCTTTTGTTTGAATTTGAAATATATATATATATATATATATATATATATATATATATACACTATACTGATCCCTATCTTCCAATCTTCCTAATATTTTAATAAATCTTTTTATCAATTTTTGGTTTGTTGACATACGATGTTTATTATACTTTTAATTTTATTTTTAAAGGTTTTTTTCTTTTTTTAATGATTTTTTTATTAATTTTTAGTTTATTATTGTGTCAAATTTTATGTGGATAATTCCCTCATATTTCTGTAAAATCAAGTTATCAATATTTCTGTAATTATCGAAATTTTCATCTTTAAGTTGAATGGAAAGCATGATAAAAATATAACTTTCAAGATTCAAATTTCTATCCTTATCCTTCATTTTTCTAAAATCAAACGAAAATTGAATAGATAAATTTGGCCTCTCATATCTCAAATTGCCAAAACCTAACTTTATCACTCAATTGACCACTCCTCTCCTAAACAAGAAAGCAACCAAAAAAATCTTCATAAAATCACTTAGAAACCCAACTTCAAAAACCATCGACACCAATTAGAAGGCGATGAAAGAAAAGAAGAAGGACTAGAACAAGACAGGTAAATGAGGAATAAGAGAGCTATTTCTATCTCTGGCTATCGCATGAAATATAAAATATAAATAATATATTTAAACTTTTTGGATTATGTAAATAATATATGATAATTATAAGTAATTGTGAAAATATTGATATTTTGTTTGCAAATATTTTAAAATAGTTTCAAACAATATAATGTTTGATAGATTAAAATTTTGATTTTCAATTTGAGACTTTCTCGATTTAATGTATATTTTACATTTTTCGACATGTTGTAAAAATAAAATTTATTCATAATACTTTATTTGAAATTGATGGGGTAGAAAACAATATGTGCGCAGGCCCAGAGCGCAAGCCCAGGGCGTAAGCCCAAACATCCGCCTTATGAAGGGATTTGAGGGACAGACCCAATAAAAAAGCTCGGTCCACAGTGAGATTCTACCCATGCCAAAGTACGGACCCAGGGCTGCAGAATTGGAAACCACCATGCCGGGTAATCCAAGTGATATAGGCGACCCCAGACCGTGTGAAAGGAAAGGGTGCCGGTCTCCGGGCGGAGCATGAAACTGGGCGTGGCCAAACATCGCCTTATGAAGGGATTTGAGGGACAGGCCCAATAAAGAAGCTCGGCCCACAGTGAGATCCTACCCATGCCAAAGTACATGGGCCCAGGCCTAGAATTGAAACCACCATGCCAGCTAATCAAGTGATATAGGTGGCCCAAAAGACTCGTGTGAAAGGAAAGGTGCCTAGTCTCCATGATTCGCGTCCCACGGATTAGGAAAGAAGGATCTTTCATGATCACGGCTCCTCCATTATCCCTTAACAATCGGTCCATGATAAGGAAAATGAAAATCCTCGCCCAATGGGAGAGATACCGTATCACCATCTAACAAGGAAAGTAACCACTATTTCCCCTTATAAATACCGATCCACTCTACCACAAAAAGGTATGCATTGAACTCGCACCAAAGACAGTTGATCCTTTTCTTTCCTTTGAAAGAAAAAAGCGAAGCTTAGAGCAGCGAGAAGCGGCCAGAGCCTCCCAGCGAGTCACCTTGTCCTCTGTGCTTTTCTTGCGAGATAACGCATCCGCCTTGAATCGGCGGATCGGTCGAGCGAAGCTCCAACTTTGCTCCGATCGACACGGTAGAAAAAGCACCATCGGTTTTGTACGATGCGTAGGAGCTTATTTGTTCCTTTACAAATGGCCCAGATTCTCGATGATTGATGGTGATAGCTTGAAACATGAAGCCGAGTCACGCCAGCCTCCTAGGACGCAAGACCCGACGGGAGGCGACCTGAATGGGCCAGTAGAGGGACGCTCTCGAGCTCTGCATTACTTAATGCGGTGGGATGGGCACTTCGTCTCACCAATCGGCGTTTGCTGAGAGACTTGGAGGAACTCACCAAACAGATGCAACACCCGTAGGAAGAACAACGACACCACGACGTTCCTCGAAACGTTGTCGAAGAAGGAGAAACTAGCCAAGCCAAGGAGCATGATCCCTATAAACCCTCGAAGAGGATCGCAATAAAGGGATACCTGGTAGGAACAACAGAGGCAATAGACCAATCCTTTATTAACAGGAGATAAGGGAATGATCGTGGGAGCAGCGGTTCCGAGAAATCCAAAAAGAGCTCAGCCACATGAAGTAAACTGTAAAAGGACGAGCTCCAGTCTCCATGGATGCTTTTGAACAACAAACAGAATCCCCGTTCACGACCGGGATACTACACTTCCCTCTCCCAGCGAAGTTTAGAATGTCGCAGATCAAAACGTTCGATGGAATGAAAGATCCTGTAGACCACCTCAATACCTACAAGAATTAAATGGAGCTGCACGAATACCAAGACCCCGTGAGATGCAGAGCCTTCGCTATCACTCTAAGAGGCCCGGTGTTGGTGGTTCAGCGGACTCACGCCATCGTCGGTCTCGTCAGCCGAGAAATTGTCCATTGCAGTGTTAAATCTCCCCACTTCGTGAGACTCGGACGTATAGGAATCCAAGCTACCGATTCTAATGACCATAAAGCGAGGCCCACGGGGAGAACACCGAGGTCCTATGTCCAAAGGTTTAACGAGGAGTTAGTAAAGGTAGACATCCCAGATGAGAAGTTCGACATCAGTGCTTTCATCGCCGGGTTAGGCGTGCAGTCGAAAGACTTGATGTTTTCCATCTCAAAGAACCCTTAGGCAAGCATGGCCGAGGCGCTCGCCAAAGCAGATAAATATATCAACGGAGGAATGATTAGTACCCAAAAAGTTCTATTTGGAATTCTATTTTAGGAATGGGTTTCGGTCTTTGCGTGCTAATCATGACTAAGCCGATTGACATGTATCTGGGTCAAGTAGTACTATTGATTTTGTTTGAGATTGTTTTGGTAGTTTGCGCGGGTTTCGTGGAACCTCCTCCATCATATCAAGCTTATGCAGTCATGCCCGATTTATCTTGAGTTTGTATGAATTCTCGGTGATTTCATCAAGTCTGGGATGGAGAAATATCAAAGTGAAGTGATGAAGAAATGTAAGAATTTGGAGGGATCTGAATGACATGGGAGAATTGGCATTTTGCTATGGCATGGCGAAAATTCGCGAGGGATTACGAAAATTTCGCAGTAGTACTTGTGAAATTTAACAATCATCAGCAACAAATTTCGATATGCCACATTTTCATTTATGATAGCGAAATTTATTATCATAGCTGAAAATTGACTGTGCATAGCGAAAATTCAGAATTTTCTCTATCTTTGCAATTTTAAGCTATGATATGAAATTTAAGCTATCATCTTGAAAATTCACTATGCATAATTGAAAATCTTTCCTGTTTTTGTGATCAAACGACCCCCCGTTTTGTGTAAATTCTCTTTTACCCTCAATGTAATCATATTATATTAGTTATTTTAGTATTTCACATCTTTTGTAAAAGGCTATATAAGCCACTTTATGGACAAATTGTAACCCTAACTTTTAATCCCCTTGTGAAGCACTTTTTCACTTTTTGTTCAGTTTCTCTCTTCCTCTCTCCTCTTTCTCTCATTTTTTGGTGCCAAACACACCTTTGAGGATGACAACTCGAAGGATGTTTGAATTAAGCCTCGAAACCTTGAAGATGAGGGTTCTTAGGTTGGTTAATGGTGGTTTTGCAGTGTTCCTCTATTTAAAATGGAGCCCGAATGCGCATTTTGTGTTTCAAACTTTCAAACTAGGGTTTAATGTTATTAATGTATTTTCTTTGGTTAATACTTTAGCATGCTTTAAGGTTGATGTATTCTTAATGGTAGAATACTTGACATTCATTAGATGTCATTCTGAGCCAGAAATTAGGTTAAATGTTGTATTACTGAGCTATTTGAAACGTTAAATGCTAGGTAAATGCTTTGGTTCAAATAGGAATGTTTTTAAGGGTTGGTTTTAAAGCTAAATAAAGATTCGGTTTGCGTGACTATATGTCTGGATTTCTTGCTAATGCGAGAAATAGCAGGGACACCTTTATAACCTTAGTATACCAATCTAGTGACCCAAGCCTTCAAGGTCTCCCTTTCACATCTTGTTTTAAACTGCTGTCAGTTAACCTATTGACAACAACACTCACACTTTTTAAATGCAAAATCCGAAAATCCAAATGAAAGCCTCACCATTTTGAACCATGATGCAAATCATTTGTAAGATGAAAACCCGTCCACGTGTTCGATACTAGAGCCGCTATCTGCGTGTAGCTTGACTACGGCGGTAGGAGAAGGAGAAATTTAGGATACAAATATTATTGATTCGTATCACCCCTACGCCTGCAGAATCCGTGGGCGCCGTTAATCGAGGATGGTTGGAAACTACGGATGATGAGTTGATGTGTACTTGTAATCTTCATTACAGTGTTGGTGATCTTTTAACCCTTTTGAATTTCATTGTTTGGAATGCTCCGAGTTTTTACTCGATGTAGTTTTCTTTGAAGCGGTTTATCATTATAGTCATTTTGTGTAAGCTACTAATCTTTTTGGCAAACTTGTAGTTGTTCCTTGCTTAGTCTCTTTTTGTATCACAGTGTTTATCGCGTCATTGTGATAGAGGATATCAGTGGCGCAAGAGTTGGTGCACCAATTGAGCAAAGTTGTGAAGTCGGTGTCTGAAGTGAGCAAATGGATCCCTCTGCCGAGAACTGACAAAGTCGACAAACAACTCGATGAATACAGCCGGCGTCTGAGATCGATGAGGGACCCGCATCGCCCCTCACCAGAGTTAGTGCTCCTTCTTGCATCATACCACAGGGATATGGTAGTAAGACCCTATCGGTGCCCTTACTCCCAACGAACATATGGAAAATGAAAATCCATACACACACATTCGGGATTTTGAGGAAGTATGCATAACTTTTAAAGTATAGCAGTATGGATTTGTTGAAGTTGAAGCATTCCCATTAACCCTCGAGGAATAAAGCCAAAATATGGCTCCAATTCAGGAAGCCCGAGAACAATCAGAAATTGGGCCGATCTTCAAGCTGAATTTTTGAAATTCTTCGACACAACCAAAAGACCATAGCTTGGTTGAAGAAGCAAAATCTACAACACTCGGCTGTAATGATGAGAAGTTTACTCGGTGTTGGGAGAGTTCATGGAGACCTTCGTGCGTATCCCACACCGTGGTTTTTGATACATGGATGCTAGTGAATCATTACATGATGGTATGTCTCAGCTATAAAACAGTGCGACATGTGTGGGGTGACTACGGCGAAAACCCGGATGAAGCCATGGACTTTTTAAATTATGTGGTTGAAACTTCCAAGGCATGGATGAGCAGAATCGAAGGCTGAAAGAATGAGGCCTTGACCCACAATGGGAAGCATTTATGCTTGTCCGAGACACGGAGATGAAAGCAAAAGCGACCACTTTGGCCGGAGGTTGGAGGAGTTGGAGATGAGAAATCGAAGGCACGAAATCTGACGATAAATGAGTTGCACGCATCTCAACCCGACTTGTTTTAATTGTCGGTCGAATAGCCACCACGGGGAACCTTGTCGATGGTTCCTTGATAAGAGACTTAATGCAAAGAGCATGCCCATGTCTTAGGTCAGTAAGCCACCTACAAATACTCCATATGGCAACACTTATAGTGATTGGAGAAATCATCCCGACCTTTCATGGAAGCCAAAACCCCTGCACATGCACTTAGGAGCACGGCGGTTAGCTCCACTTCAACCTCACTTGACATCCTCCACCTTCTTCTCCTATTAGACAAGCCATCTTGAATTTGAGCAAGGTGGTGGAAATTTTAATAGAGGAAGCGAAGCCATGTGGCAATTGATCGAGAAAAATGAAGCGAGTCAGCTCGGCTCAAAGGATTAGGCAGTATGCATTTGGAAGGTTCCATTACGGGTTGTCTAACGACAACGGGGTCTTGAAAAGGAAATTCCCTTCCCGGACACAACAAAACCCTAGGGAATACATGAGATAGGATGCGTCGGTGTGACCGTCTGAATGGGCTGAAGTAAAGGCTATCATCACTTTGAGGGTGGAAAGAAATTGAGCACGATGCCCCAGATTCTTGAAGAAACAAAGAAAGAAAGGAAAACAGACTTTGAGAGAATAATAATCAGAGAAGATTCAATGAAAAAAAACATGCCCCCTCCATTTCCTCAAGCACTTAGAGGCAAAGCAAAAATCACGAACCAAACTGAAATTTGGGAGGTGCTAAGGTAAGTGAAGGTAAACATCCCATTGCTTGACGTGATTAAGCAGGTCCCAACATATGCAAAAAATTTTAAAGACTTGTGCACGGTCAAGAGAGGGTTGGGCATTGAAAAGAAAGTCTTCCTAATAGAACAAGTCAGTGCCATCATTCAGAGCAAGACCCCGATGAAATACAAGGATCCAGGATCCCCCACAATATCAGTCAACAGTGGAGGAACTTGCATAGATAAAGCACTCTTGGACTTGGGGGCCAGTGTAAACCTATTGCCATATTCAGTATATAAGCAATTGGGTTTAGGAGAGCTTAAACCTACCAACATCACTCTATCATTAGCTGATCGATTGGTAAAAATTCCTAAGGGAATAGTTGAGGATGTGTTGGTAAAGGTGGACAAATTCTACTACTCGGTGGACTTTGTAGTGCTTGATACCGAACCGATCGCAATTGGGCCTAATTATGTACCAATCATCCTAGGAAGGCCATTTTTGGCCATTTCTAATCACGATAATCAATTGCCGGAATGGAGTCATGCAGCTCACATTTAGCGACATGACAACAGGCTCGACATTTTTCACCCTAAGCAGCAAACCTGAGCCAGCGAGAAGATGAGGCGGGAATTTGATGGAAGTCTGCTCAGGTGGTCCAAGTGCGAAACCTATTAACTCAATTCTTTGCGAGGAAGAAATGGTGAAGAAAATTAGAAGCAGTTGAAGGAGTGGCGCATGTTGACTCTATGAGAGCCAGTAGTTCCCCAGCATACCAAGTGGAAAGAAGCTCAACACAAAGGAGCTGAGTATGAAGGCCAATGCAGCACACAGTATTGGAGGCGTGAAGGAGCTCCTCCTCCTGGATCCTCCACGAATGGAACGAGGCGGATGAGCCTAGTTTGAGTCTCCACTTGAGACAGCTATGAGGAAACAAAAAATTTTTGTTGATTTTAGTATAATTTGATCCATTTTTAGCTTATTTTATTTTTAGTAATTTTCTTTATTTTAATTTTAATTGAATATAAATTTTAATTTTTAGTAATTTTATCTTTACTTTTATTTTTAGTTTTATTTTTATTTTATTTTATTTTAATTTATCTAAATTAAATTTTGTTGTTATTAACGGATGGAAGTTGGTGCGGGCATGAATTTGCGATCATAGCGAAATTTGTCCTCAGTGGCTCTTGGGCTTGGTGGCTGCAGGCCACCCCTCACGAGAGCCCCTGTGCCTTGAGCTTTCCTGCACCGCCGGTGCTGGCCTTAGAAGCCTTGCCCGACCTCGCCTCTGCTGGGCATGGGCGCCCACTGTGAGAGCCCTCACAGTGCTACTGCGTTCTGGCTGCAGCGCATCTTTGAGCTGCTGCCACTGAGCTATACCGCCCTGGTCCGCCCTGGCCGCGGTGGTCATTGCGCTTGCATGCTGGTGGCGCCCTGCTCCACGGCGGGTCCGCTGCCGTGCCCTGGCACATCGATACTGCACTCCACCAGGCCCTGCGCCTGGCGCACGGCGGACCCGACCATGGTTTGTACCCGTGGTGGTCATCGTTATAGGCCTAGGGTCCGGTTCAGTACCCTTGAGAAAGACGGTGTTGGCACTTCCCGGAGTACGTGGGTGCTCGCTCTCCCGAGACCCGGCTGCGGAGACGCCTACGTTTGCCCACCTCTTGCTATATCGGGGAGGCTGGGCTCTTGAGCCCCATCCAAGAAGCTATGTGGACTGGGGTGGGACCTCGAGGCCTTCTCCGGTGCATCGAGACCACGGCGGGCCAGCCCTCGAGCGGGCCCGGACATTAGGCCCGGGTGAGTCATCGCGGTCTAGGCCCGAGTCGTCGCCTCCTCCAGCTGATCAGGGTTCGTCGCCCCAGTTATCACCGGCCTCGAGGATCAGGCGCCCTATGTTCAGCTGCGATCCGATCCCAGGGAACGTAGATCTTCGTGCCCGGGATTTCCATATGGAGTCATATTGATATCACAGCGTGGCCATGGGCCAAGCGATTCGAGATTAAGTCGGTTGATCGGCGTGATGTCCATCTCCCGTTCATGACACGAGCGGTTCTTCTATCCACGGGTAGTGCTTTCGAGTTTATCACCTTTATGACATCCCGGGAGTGCTGGTAGTTGGAGTCCAGGTTCGGCCATTGGCGACCGCACAGGGGTACTATTGCGGATATTCTGGTGCGATGGGCTGCCGACAGATTCTGGCCAGATTCCGCAGTTATAGGCGGTGGCCGCGGCCATCCGCAAGAGATGGTTATTTGTCTTGCTTTCGAGATACCTGGCCGGGCTATGCTCTTGGTCGACCCCATCGCGGATGCTCCTTAATGGACCATGTGCATCGAGACCGGCTATTTAAAGCCGGCACTATGCGTAGGGAGTCGTACTCAAGGCTCTGTACAGGATATATGAGGGATTCTGGTTCAGTCCCTCTCGAGCTCGTCATGACCTCATTGCTACATTTTGAGGAGAGGTCAGCGCGAGGACTGTGCTCCGGCGAGGCTTTCCATTCAGCGTCACCCAGGGTTGGCTGAGACCGGGTCCTGAGCATGCGGGGTTCCACCCGAGGGGAGCCACGCGTGAGCGCGAGATCGGTTGTACTGAGTCTTATCCACCGGCGATCGTTATATATGCCCTCTCCATGATTCTCCCGGCGAGATGATGTTGCGAGAGGACCACCGAAGGAGGCGTCTGTTCCGAGAGGTGGGGTGGAGAGGACCCGATTCAGATTCATCTCCCTCCCGGCTCCACCTCCTACTGCCGGCTCCTCACGACACTTCTTGGCCCATCCTACTCTGGCTTCATGATCCACGAGCACTTTATCATGTCAGTTCAAGGGGGTTGCATTTGCTATTATGGATGTTGTATGTGCACTTGCTACTACTCAGGCGTCGTTAGACGAGCAGATGGCCCGAGTCGAGGTCACTCTCGCGCAGAATCACGCCATGCTTCTTCGGATCATGAGCACCTCGGGGTACCCGCTGGTCGTGACGGAGTCTACGGTATTTACTCGGGGAATGGTCAGATTGTATCCCACGGTAGCGGCCTCCTTGGATATGCTTACGGCCCGGCTGCGGCGGCTTCGGATCCACTTAGCATCTACACCTGCGAGTGAGGTGGTCCCACTCCCTTCTCTTGCTTTCCGATCCTACCCGGTGGAACATGTACTCTCGTCAGAGTTGAGCCAAATACTTCTATCATATTTCTCATCTTGTTTTTACTTTCTTTAATAACTGCCTACTTATTTTGTATGTACTGTATAGATGCATGTATTAGCCTATAGTAGGCAAAGTGATACTTTAATAAATAATGCTGCTTCAGATAGCTACTTTGGTTATATCAAAGCTTTATAAGAATATTTACATTTTTCACACTTTTGCAAATCATTTTTGTGCCTATATTTTAATGTTTCTCGTTGCCTTTTAGTTGAAGAATTAGCCCTCAGATGTTGTAATAAGAATGTTATAATAGTTCCATGCATAGATTATTTTTGGTCGACAGTTTCAAATAAGATTCAACCTTGTATATCCAATTCCGCTAATCACAAATAAAGACTGCTTTAACAATAGGTCGAAGTTATAATTCTTTTTCTTGCAAACCTACTTTAGATCAGCTTGATCTAATCTATAATGAGGTTTTGCCACCACAATTGAGGACCAATGAAGTCGCTCAAAATGAAAAGAAAGCAAAAGAAAAAGAAAGAAGGCAGAGAATAGAAAGTCGTGACACTTTGGCTTTGAAAACCCAACACAAATTCGAGGGTATATGGCTAAAGCTCTTAGTGTCGTACTCAAACCTCATCGGTTAGAGTCACCGACTTTCAGGTTATCTACACTGGTGGATGGGTGAAGTTTGTTTTGAGCTGGTAGAAGCAATTCTTGAAATCATCTTCAAGTCCGGTGAAGCTCAAGAGTTTAGGAGCGAGATCTTAATTTACGCCTCAAACCTTAATTGGTTTGGAGTCATCGTGACCCACGCTACACGACTTGTGAAGTTTGCTTTTAGTATTGCATCCTACAATACAATCGGGGGAAGTGAGAAAATAAGAAAGTGTAACCGACCTATTTACGCTGGTCATCGCTTAAGGTCCCGGCAGAGCTCGTTGGGAAGAGTAGCTGGCAAACCTGGCTGGCTCAAACCTAATACCAAAACACTGGATTTAGGGAAACAGCGGTTTTAACTGATGCCGCCTTTAAACTGCTCCTATGGCATTTGTTCTTCATGATGGTTTGCATGTAGTCTAAATTTTTCGCGAAGTATTGAAGGTAAAGCCTCACTTCAGATACACACTTTTTGAATAGAATACTTTTGAAAGCATAGCTCGCGATACCTAATGAGTCCAAAACCATTTAGATTTAATCATTTTTCTGGCTTAATGAGACACGATGAAATTATCTGCAAAACTCCATAATTGAATCAAATTCCAATTTGCGTGAAAATACAACGTAAAATCACCAGCAAAAATCATAAGAATCAGTCCGCAAAGAGAATTGAAGTCAAACTGAACTTAAGTCGCATGTGAAGTGCGCTTCAAGAATTCCAAGTCACGACCAAATAAATTTGGCTTTCAAGAAGAAACTCAAGAGTGAATAAGGAAGTCGTGACTCAAGAAGGAGTGCCAGACAAACATGACTTGCAGAGATTAAAAGAGGCAACAACGGTTAAGTTCATGTCGCGACATCATTGCGACGTCACGACACCAAACGGATACATGAAGTCGTGATACCACCATGAGGTCGCGACAAGGAGCTGACTACAAAGCCACAAGAACAGTTTTCAGTAAAGGAGGTCGCAATGTGAACCTAAATTAGACGACCAAGAATTAATGAAGAAGTAGACATGATGTCGCGACACCACTTCGAGGTCGCGACAGAAATGAAAACTTAGCAGTAGACATGGAGGTCGTGACACTGAATAGAAGTTGCGACAAAAGATTTTCAAAGAGACTAAACATGGAGGTCGCGATATTGTAATGGTATAGACATTAAACACATCAGGAAGATGTCGCTGACGCCCTTAGTAGTCGCATATCAACTGCAGTATCGGTCGCATATCGCTTAGTGGTCGCGTATACCGCCATAGTGAATCATGGTCGCGACGCCCTTCGCAGTCGCCATCGTACATTACTAGAGGTCTACATCCTTCAAAGGGTCGCACGCAACAGTAGATCATGGTCGACGCCCCGCAGTCGCTGATATCGCCCGTGGAAGAATGGAGGTCGCGATCACGAAGTTACATCATATCCAAGAGATGCTGAAGACAAGTCACGACAAAAGAAAAATTTCCACGACCTCAAAAGAGCTCACAATGCAGAAAGGTGAAGTAGCGACGCTGACACCCGCTGGTCGCGACATCAATTACAAGGTCACGACATCACCGTCATGACATCGACTTAAGGTATTGGAAGGCAAGTCGCGACCAGATAAAAGTTTCTACTATGTGACAAAACGGTCGCGACGCATGATCGGGGTCGCAACCTCAAAAGTGACTGTAAATGCGTAGCGGTGAAGTCGCCACGTATGATTGAAGTCGCGATATCGTAACGTAAAATTACAAGGTAACGAAGGAAGTCACGACGCATGATTGAAGTCGCTTACATTGTAATGTCATAAGCAAAATAGTGAAGTCGCGACGTGAAAGAGAGGTCGCAACATCAAGTCAAGGTCGCGAAGTCCTTCAGTGGTCGCGACATGAACAAACAAATGGGCCAGTTATTTTGAAACCCACAAGGAAGTGCATCGAAGTTAGGGCCCAACTCAGAACCCTATAAATAAGCAAATACATAAAGGAAAGCAGCTCTCGCTGCTCGTAAAGAGAAGTCTGCAGTCAAGGCTCAGGTATTTTAATTTTCGTTTCTTTCTTTGTTTTGCCATTATTTTAGATTAGATTAGAGTAGATTGTTATTTCATTTGAATTTCTCGGATTCGATGTTAGTTATTAGCTGAAGTCGAATGCGTATCGTTATTTTCTTCAATTATCGCTCGTTGCTTGAAGTCCAAACAAATTTGGAATCTCGAACTTCCGCTTCGGATTTGCGCAGTTCTTTTATCGAGAGCCACTGCTAGTGTAATGTGAAGTAATTTAGGAAAACCCACTTCCGCTGAGAGTACTGTTGTGAATTTTTCTTTCCTGGTAAATTTATCGAGCCCATCGAACTTCCGCCTTAATCCGCTTGTCGCCCCGTTTATTTTTAGACTGATCCAAATATTAGTGTCCTATACCCGTAATAGGATTGTTTTCATGCCTGACATTTCCAGAGGCCCTCCGAGGACACTGCAGAGAAGGCATTCCCGAGAGTATTAAACAAATTTCGCAGGCTTAACTCTAATATTGGGGATCTAATGGCTTTGTGAGAGTTCTAATCAATAAAATCTTCTTCTCACTTGAAATCGAATGAGTTGAATGACTATCACTAAAATGAGCAAAGAGTTCGCCGACAAACAAAGAAGTCTAACCCGTGTTAGCAAGGATCTAATCAAGGAAAGAATGAATCACCCAATTTGAGGATGAGAACTAGTATAGTGTAAACCCATGCTTAGCCTATGTCTTAGGAGCTATATTTACAAATTCATGTTCGGGTATGAAGTATTGAAAAGAAAAATACCTTAACAAGGCAACTCAGATTAAAAGTAGTTATCTAACTTTCCAGATTCAAAGAAACAGGAAGATTAGATGATGAAATGTGTCAATATGAGAGATCCACATGGCATTACCTTCTTCCTGACGGATTCTAAATCCTCAAGTTCATGAAGCAAAGTTACGAGTTGTCTACAGAATTGATGTTTCACAATAGTTCTATTTCAATGTTCCTTTAAAAGCCAACTTACCAATCTATTTCTTTTAATTTTTTTATTTTAGTTTACATTATTTCATTTTGTTCTAGTTTACATATTTACCTCTTATGATTTTAAAAGTTGCAGGAATATGCTCCCGATTGCAAATCATAGTCCAAATAGTATAGAACTTGAGTAGTCGAGGGGTAGTTGATTGAGAATTCTTGAGATATCTGTGGGATCGATATCTGGACTTAAATCCATTTTGTGCTTGTTGATTTTTGTACACTTGCGAGCTAGGTGGATCAAAACCAGAAAGAAATTCAGCTATTCTTAAGGATACCATTTTTAATCAGTATAATTGCAAAGAAATACAACAAACAAGTTTAATGGTATTATTGCTGGGGATTAGATAATAGACCTTGGGTAATAACGCTATAAATTTGTGTTGATGTTTTGATCCACCACTCACTCTTACATAGTGAGAGAGAGAGTCATTCTGATACCCTTTATTTTTAGCATTCTTCAAGGGACTAGCAACTTAATCGGTTGGGGATGTGATTAGTGCTTTCGAGAGTCTTTATTTTGAGTCCCTATTTAAGATAGGTTTGATTAGCACTGCGTACTAATCATATTATTTAAGTCGATTGACGTATGCGGGTCCATTGGTACCTGCGATTTGTTTCGAGATTGTTTTTGGTAGTTTAGCGGGTTTCGTGACCTCCTCCGTCGCATATCAAACGGCGCCATAATCATCTTGCGATTTATCTTTAGGTTGTATGAATTCTCGGTGATTTCATCAAGCCTGAGATGGAGAAATATCGAGGTGGAAGTGAAATGTAAATTTGGAGGATGCGGGAAGGCGACATGGGAGGGTGGCATTTTGCTATGGCATGAGTGGGGAATTTTTAAGCGGGGATTGTGAAAGTACCGCGATCTGGCAATTTCGCTATCATAAGCGAAATTCTGTGCATATGAAAATTCAAATTTTAGCTATGCACTGATCCCACAAGCTATCGTAAGCAATTTAAGCTATCATAAGCGAAAATTCACTATGCATAGTGAAAATCTTTCCCCTGTTTTTGTGATCCAAACGACCCCGTTTTGTGTAATTCCTCTTTTACCCTCAATGTAATCATATTATATTGGTTATTTTGGTATTTCACATCTTTTGTAAGGCTATATAAGCCACTTTATGGACAAATTGTAACCCTAACTTTTAATCCACGCAGCTTTTCACTTTTTGTTCCAGTTTTCTCTCTTCTCTCTCCTCTTTCTCTCATTTTCTCGTACTTGAACCACACTGGCCCCAGGGATGACAACTCAAAGGATGTTTGGCTCAAGCCTGGCTCTTGAGGAGGGTTGCTAGGTTGGTTAATGGTGGTTTGCAAGTGTTCCTCTATTTTAAATGGAGCATGTACTGCATTTTTGTGTTTCAAACTTTCCAAAATAGGGTTTAATGCTATTTAATGTATTTTCTTTGGTCAATACTTGGCATGCTTTAGGGTTCAGTGTATTCTTAATGGTAGATACACTGACATTCATTAGATGTCATTCGAGCCAGAAATTAGGTTAAATCTTTGTATTTTGAGCTTCTTTGAAACATTAAATGCTCGGTAAATGCTTTGGTTGAAATAGGAATATTTTAAGGGTTGGTTTTAAAGACTAAACAAAGATGGGTTTAAGCGATGACTATATCGTTTGCCTAATGCGAGAAATAACCAGGAACACCTGCTATAACCGATTATACTGTCCAGTGACCCAGAGAGCCTTAGAGTCTCCACCTTTCACATCTTGTTTTAAGCTTCTTTGTCGATTAACTTATTGGCAACAACACCCACACTTTTTAAATGCAAAGTAGAAAATCCAAGTAAGCCTCACCATTTTGAACCACGTCTGAATCATGCATAAGATGAAAACCCATCCACGTGTTCGACCACAGAGCCACTATCTTTATGATGGCTTGACTCACGTGATAGGAGAAATTTAAGGATACAAATATTGTTGATTCGTATCACCCCTCTTGTGTACGAATCAAAGGCCTTCTATCTAATGGAGCTCTTGCATAAAAGGAAGCGGGAGGCGAGAAAAAGCGTGAAGCCCGGGACGAGGAGACATGGATAGATCTCACGAGAGGGACGGAGAGAATAGGACGGTCTCGAAGAGACGAGGAGCAACGTCGAGGGGCGGCTTGGGCTCACCTCGGCGATCTGCCAGTGGCGATCATCCTCCCCAGTGGTCGCCCCTCTTGTGACCTCAATATCACAGGTCCTACGAGAGGTGCAGCATGAAAAGTTCTTAAGGTGGCCATCTCAGATGAAGAAAAACCTAGTAAAAAGATCTTCAACCAAGTATTGTAAATTCCATAGGGATCATGGACACCGAGCAGATAGTTGAATCAGTGAGGAAGAAATTGAATACGATCAGCGCGTAGGACATCTTGCGAAGCAGTGGCCTCGGAAGGTCGGGACCGAGGGCACCACCCGAGTCCACCTCGTCAACTTGACTCCTAGCTCGACACTAGCAGCCCTTGGGAGAAATCAGTGTGAGCCTCAGGGATTTGCGAGGGCGGGAATCCGACTAGGCCGAAGGCTCATGCACGCGACATCGGATCGGGGAACTCAAAAATATAGCGGTATCCGCTCCCTTATTTGGATATCACCATAACCTTTTCGGACTCCGACTTGGAAGGATGCCAGCATCCCCATGACGATCCATTGGTAATAAAAGCCATCGTAGCTAACAAAAAAGCGATTACAGGGCCACACAGTCGACAACGGAGCTCGGTAGACATCATCACCGGCTTTGCTTTTCGATCAAAATGGGCAGGCATCATAAGGGGAAGCTGAACAGTCAAACGCCCACCTACGGGGATTCTCCGGAGAAAGAGTTTTACCCCTGGGGTCAATACAACTAGTGCTCACTTTGGGAGATCCCTCGTGCCAGGCCACAACGGCGGTAAGGTTCCTCATAGTAGATGCCCCATCAGCTTATAACGCCTTGTGGGTAGACCTCCTCGATGCCTAAGGGACCATCGCCAGCCTATCACATGGTTTATCAAATTCCCTCTGAATGGGATAGAATGGTTCGAGAAATCGTCATATAGCCGGGAGTGCTACTCGGCATCAATGAAACGAAGCGGTTGTGGCATCTACATGGGCGAGCTCGGCAGCAGAGAGATGAGAACGAGCATCCGACCTACGCCCTCGGAAGAACTAGAACCACTACAGATTGATGACCAGCCAGAACATCTCGTTTACATCGGATCAGGTGGCGAGGCGTCAAGGACCTCCTTGTTGCCTTCTTAAAGCGAGGAATGAAGTATTCACAGAAGCGGGAGGATATGGGGTTGCGGTAATCACACCTGGAAGTTGAACATGTCCTCTTTCCAGAGCGAGTCGAATAAAGAAGAAGTTTAGCCCATTACGGCGAGAAGGTGATCAATGAAGGGTTAACAAACTCCTTGAGCCATATTATTCGAGAAGTAGAATACCCTGACTGGTTGGCAAACATAGTCCTGATAAAGACGAACAAAATGGCGACTACATATTGACTTCAGATGTAAACCGGGCACATCCCGAAAGATGGCTTTCCACCTCGGATCGACCTTATGAGTGGGCGCCACGGTGGCCACAAGCTTCCGGAGCACCGTGGTGCAGCTTTCTCGGGGATAAAACCCAGTTAGAATGGACCTAGTGACGAGAGAGACCTACGTTTATGGCCCAGGCGAGGTACTTACTTGTTTACAAGGTGATGCCTTTCGGGTTGAAGAACGCTAGGGCCACCTATCAGAGGCTGGTGAACAAAATGTTTCAGAAGCAGATTGGAGGATCCATGGAGGTATATATAGATGACATGCTGGAGAAGTCAATTAAGTAAACTCAGCGTAGCCCACTTAATACAGGTGATTGAGTCTAAAACTATAACATGAAGTTAAACCCAACCAAATTATTGCCTTCGAAGTCTCGTGGAAAGTTCTTGGGTTTCTTAGTCAGCGGTTGGGAATATAGGAAAAATACAAATAAGGAGATAAAAGTCGTACTTCGACATCTGGCTGCCTTGAACACGAAAAGAAATTGACGTTTAATTTGGGAGAATAGGCACTGCAGGTTATTTTGTATCTAGATCCAATGACAAGTGCCAGCCATCCTTTCAAGTTCTGAAAAAGGCCTTCCATTGGGACGCCCAATGCAAAGAAGCGTTCTCGGCGCTAAAAACTTACACGAGCTCCTCTGTCCTAGTAAGCCGCCAGAGGAGAACTCCTTACCCTTTATCGTGGATTTGGATTTCTCAACTAGCTGGTCGGAGAGAGACAGAATACAACAGCTAATCTATTACTACAATCGAGCACTAAGATGAGCGGAGGAAAGATATCAAAAGATGGAGAAACTAATCCTAGCATTAGTGACCACTGCCAGGAGGCTTCGACCATATTTCCAGACTCACACTATTGAAATCCCAACGGAACACCCAATGAAACAAATACTACACAAGCCAGAGACCTCGGGAAGACTGATAAAATGGGTCATAGAGCTAAGCGAGTTCGACATCAGATACAAGCCAAGGATAGCGATCAAAGGGCAGGTTTTGGCATATTTCATCATGGAATTCACCCCATCAAATACCTCGACGAAGCAAATCGAAACTACTCAATTGGCGCCCGACTTACCCATCTGGAGGTTGTCCGTAGATGGGATTGATTCTGACCTCCCTGGACGAGATTGACGTGGAATACGCACTCAGATTCGGATTTCAAGCCTCCAATAATGAGGCCGAGTACGAAGATGTCATAGCCAGGCTTAATCTTGCCCACTCCATGGAAGCTGATCAACTGGAGGTATGCAGTGATTCCCAGTTTGTGGTGAAACAAATAGAGGACTCCTATGAAGCCAGGGGTGAAAAAATGATCCTTTACCTCAAAAAGGTACGAGAAGGGCAAAGAATTCGACGGGCGGATGCCACACCTTAAATATATGACATCCACACGGAGGATCTAGATGGCTGATGCCGTCAGGCACCTCGAAACCCTCATTGAACATCGACAATGAAGAAGTGTCCTTGGTAATGTCCTAGCCAAAATTTGGATGGACCCATGGGATTGCTTGAGTGGATGCCTGGAATGTTACCCAGCGATCAAGGAGGCATCGAGCTCGTGGCCCGAAGGTCGGCTAGATTCACCATTCATCGGGGGACCCTTTATAAGCGAGGTTTCTCTACACCCATCCTTAAGTGCGTAGGAAAGGAAGACGCTAATTACGTGCTCATAGAGGTGCATGGAAGCATCTGTGGAAACCATATCGGAGCCAGGACCTTTGCAGCAAAGACCCTGAGACAGGGATATTATTGGCCTACAATGCTCAAGGATGCCACGGAGCTGGTTAGAAAATGCAAGATCTGTCGGGCATGCGGATCACCTCCTCAGGCGGGTTGACCTCAATCACCCGACCCTTGGCCTTTTCAACCGGTGGGGGCTAGACATATTGGAATTTAGAACAGAAGGACCGAGTGCAAGTTATTGTTATAGGAGTGTGGATTACTTCGCAAGTGGACGACGAATAAGTAGCAACAATCAGGAGCAGTGCGTAACTTTGTTTAGCGTTCCATAATATGCAGGTTCGGAATCCCTAGAGCCTTGGAATTTGATAATGGGAAACAGTTCGACAATCCTAAGTTCAGAGATTTCTACGAGCTTGGAATCAAGAATTACTATTCATCCCCGGCTCATCTGCAGTCCAACGGATAAGCAGAAGTCACTATAAGGACTCTCAAGGCAGCGTTAAAGACTAAGATGGAAAATCTAAAGGGAAAATGGGTAGAATACCTCCCCGAGGTATTATGGGCATACAAAACTACATGCAGTCGACTCGAGGAAACCCCCTTTGCCTGTAGTCTTTGAAGCGGTAGCTCTCGTCAAGGTTAGGCTAAAATCACCAAGAGTTGAGTTCGTGCGAACAGAGGAGATTCTCGCCCGGGCATGACCTCCTAGAAAGCGTGAGTAGGTTCTAAAGCGTAGGGGCCCATCAAAATGCAATGAGAATTCTGACGAAGGTTAGGCGGGGAGTTTAAGCCTGACGACTGATTCTAAAAAACTTCTGACAAGGAAAGACCTCACTCACGAGAAGTTAGGACCAAACTAGGAAGGACCCTACGTGGTATAAGTGAATAATCAGCACAGCAACATGAGCTATGACAAAAGAAGGGAAAAACCTTGCCACGTTCTTGGAGCATCTTGCCTCGATTCTGCAATAGACCTCGGATTGTAGCTTTTAATAAGATATTCAGAAGTTTTACTTTAATACTTGATCTTTGTGTTCATTTCAGCCCTAATTAATGTCTCGCGGTCGTCGAAAAAAAAGGAGAAAAAAGAAACAAAGATAGTGAGGAGCTCGGCTCGAAGGAGCTTTGGAAAACTACACATCAGGCAGGGAGGCCTGTTCTCAAAAATTCGTACTTTTATTTCAAGAGAGTTACAGTTATCTCATAAAATTACAATCGGCAAAGCCGTTCTCGGTAACTCGGAAAATTACAATCGACAAATGCCCAGTCAAGGCAAAAGCCACAAGAAAGGAAAAAAGAAAAAGAAGGCGAAAGAGAAGAGAGAAAAGAGGGGATGAGAGGAATAGCATAAGGAACGGGCCTTAAAGCATTCAAAACATGCCGCCTCCTCCGAGCGTGTCCCCTGACCTGAATCCATCAAATGGCAGGACTAAGGAACAACACAACTCACAGCTAGTGGGGTAGGAACAGCTGACTCCGACAAATGACGAGGAACAAGCGAGCAGACACCATCTTATGACCGCTGGCTGGGACTTGGCTCAGCGGCAACATAACCACAAAGGCTTCATCGGCTCCCGAGCTCGGAGCACTAGCGAGAGGTGAAATGAAAACGGGAGCGGCGCATAGCGTACACCCTCGAAGGAAGGCGACTATTTATAAAGAAGTTGGGAACACCTTGGGAAGTCATGCAGACTGTTCCGATTCTCCACGGATCGACATTAAAACTACTCGCACCTTCCTAAGGGAAGGAAGAAGAAATGAGCACCCAAGAACTCGGACATTAAGGAGCCATGTAGCTCAGTTTCAAAAGAGCCTTGTAGCTCAGCTTCAAAGGAGCCATGTAGCTCAATTTCAAAGGAGCCTTGTAGCTCAGTTTCAAAGGAGTCATGTAACCGATTCTTGGAACCTAACGGCCCGGAAGGCGAGTAGCGAGGAGCCACGTGGCTCGAGTTTCAAAGGCCTTGTGGCTCGACTTCAAAGTCGTGTTAACTCATTTCTTAGAACCTAATAGCCCGGAGAGTCAGTAGATGAGAGCCATGTAGCTCAGTTTCAAAAGAGCCTTGTAGCTTAGTCTCCAAGGAGTCACATAGCTCAGTTTCAAAAGAGCCTTGTATCTCAACTTCAAAGGAGCCGCGTAGCTCAGTTTCAAAGGAGCCATGTAGCTCAGTTTCAAAGGAGCCTTGTAGCTCAGCTTCAAATTCTTAAGAACCTAACAACCCAGAAGGCCAAGTAACCAAGGAGCCACGTAGCTTAGTTTCAAAAGAGCCTTGTAGCTCAGTTTCAAAGGAGTTGCGTAGCTCAGCTTTAAAGGAGCTGTGTAGCTCAGTTTCAAAGGAGCCATGTAGCTCAGTTTCAAAGGAGTTGCGTAGCTAAGCGTCAAAGGAGCCGCATAGCTCAATTTCAAAGGAGCCATGTAGCTCAGTTTCAAAGGAGCCTTGTAGCTCAACTAGAAACCATGTAGCTCGGTTCAAAGGGAGCACGTATAGCCCAGTTCTTAGAACCTAACATTTCCGAAGGCGAAAAGCTGGGAGCCATATAGCTCAGTTTGATAAGAGCCCAGTGGCTCAGCCAATCAAGGGCCACATAGCTCAATAAGAGCCCAGTAGTTTAAAGATTGGATGACCAGGAAACCTCTCAACACAGGTCAACAAAAAAAAAACCAAGAGGGTAGAAGGACGAATCCATATAATAACAAAACCATAGCATTCACAGGACGTCAAGTTTAGAGCTGAGTTATTAAAATGAGAAAGATTATACAAGGGGTCCCAAATATTTGAGGTAGAGTTACCGGCGAGGCCTGGAGTTGTGCGAGCCTCCAAGCCGTGTAAGTTAGAAGGCGAAGCCCCGCGAGGCGGGGAGAGTGACCTCGGCGGAACTCGGGTTCACGGGAAGAGGAGCAGGCTAGAGGGTAGTCGAGTTACGCACTGCAGGATGCGCCTCGTCCTTAGAAAGCAGTTCTTACCTCCTCTTCATCAGGAACTTGAAAATTGAAGTCAAGACTCGGAAAAACCTTGGCAGCTCTGCGTTGAAAAGCAAGCCATTCGGAGGCCCATAAGGTGCAGGCCTCGTCCCTCAGCTCCGCTATTACTCCATCCCTTTGGCTAACCAAAGCCTCCTGCCTCTGAAAGTCCCCGCGTAACGCGTTGCACTCCTCAGGCAAGCGCTCCACGAAGCTCGACGAAGCCTCTCGTGACTCGATCAAATTGCCTTGGTGCATAGCTCTTCCTAGCGACACAGAAGCTCTTCCTTGACCCACCCCATGACTCATCCTCGGCATCCCTTAGGCCCTCCCTGGCCTCCTTTTCTCTGTCTTCAACTCTCGCCTTTGCGGTCAAGGTGTACATCAAGTCAGATTTATGCTTCACAACATCCTTGGTCCAAGCTGTGTCAGGCTCTTGGCTTAGCCTTCACCGAAAGACTCAAGGGCGACTTTAGCTTTGTATATGCTTTATTGCCTTATGAGCTCGACAGCTTGGCCCTCCTCGCCATACTCTTTATATAAGTAGCCATCACGCAGGAACAAGATGGAATTAGGGATAACGATAACCTGTGATGGGACGGATAAGAGAGGGCGCTCGGACGTGCGAGGCGACTCCTAGGTGATGGGCGAAGCCTCCTCGTGGCATCAAGGCATCGCCTTCTTGGAATCGAGTCTCGAAGGATGGAATTAAACGGACAGGCGGAGCTCAGGTATTGGTAAACAGCGAGTCCTCACCCACCTCAACTCCAAAGCGATCATTTCCCACATCTCCCAGTATCAGAGGGGAAGGCGTGGCGTTTTGCGTCGAAGGGCTCTAGATAGAGATAGGAAGAACTTTCAAAGGAAGCTCAGCAGCCCTTCTCGAAGAACCCTTTGCTCCTGCAACAGAGGATGAGCGACGCTAAGCACCCGCCACCTTAGACACCTCGGCCAAAGAGGGCAACGCCTGCCCCCTCACCCGAACTTGGGCGTGTGATCCCCGCTTCTTGACAAACGATGGCGAAACAGATTCTCCCAGCTTAGGGGTCTTACCCCGAGCCGGGAGGCTGCTCTCAAGGGAATCCTGAGCCTTACTCTTTACGCTTCTCCTCTTCTTTGCCAGCAACTCAACAAGGGCCTAAAGTTCTTCTCGAGTTGGCTTCACATCAGGAGGCCCCTCAGAAGAAATTTCCATAGCGAGGGCGGAGATCTTAAATACTCAGGAACATGAAGGGCTCACGCTGAAGGAGGCGGGAATGTCGACGATCGGATTAGTGATACGCCCAGTGGGTGACACTTTCCCAAGCGCAGCTTTCACTTCTGTCCTCGGGGGTAAGGTCGAGACCGGATCTGAGGGCCAGCAGCCATGAGAGTCAAGAACCTGGCCTTGACCTTTAAAAGTCAGCCTTACTAGCATAAGCGGAGGGAGGCTGCGCGGGTTCTCAGCGGCGGTCCATGCTGCATCGGAATCCCCGGCGTATCATCTTGATCGGGTATAGGTTTCACGGGTTGACGGGTTGTCAGCAGGACCCCGGTTAGGGTGTCACGATTGTATTCGATGTCGACCCAGACAAAAAAATAGTAGCTCTTTCGATGCTTGTGTGGGAGGAGGAAGGGAGGTGGAAGTAATGGAGTCGAAGTAGTGGCCCGCTTTGAAATATACAAGAAGCCTTCCAAGGCCTCTTTCACATTGAAGAGATCCAGTAGCAGAACTATACTAGAGACCCCAGGGTATTTTATCCCTAGAAAAACCAGAAGAAGTAGAGCCAAGGCGCCCCAAAGAATTGAAAGGCGGGCGGGCACACATTGAAATGTTGTAAGACGCTTTTGATGAAGGGTTCAACGGGAAACGAAGACCGTTCTCAAAGGGCGCCTCAAAGAAGCAGACCATCTTGCGAACAGGAACAACATAAGACGTGAGAAGATCAGGACACCAGATTTAGACACCGAAAGGAGGTCCATAACAAGTAGTGAAGGTTTTAGCATACGAAGGCTCAACCCGGCTAGAGCCCACGGTGTCCGCGTACCTCACGGTAGCCCTCAAATATTTGGAGCCACAAGGATACCTAATCTCGCTAATCTTCCCCTTGCCCTTGCTTGGCGGAGGAAGATAACCTATTGGAAGGCCAGAGCAACCACGCGGTAGGACTATCAGTCTGCGCCGGTTAAGCCCGACTGGACTCCTCGGCCAGGCCCCTTCCACTCTTTGCCAGAGGCCTCTGAGCAGGGAAGACCTAGAGGAAGCACACATGATTAGCGGCTTGAAGAGAGGGAGCAGACAAAACGGCGAAGGGGTGGGACTTGGTAACACACCCTAACAACCCGAAATTCAAAACAAGGAAAGAAAAAAAGGCGAAGAAGAAGAAAGACGAACTGAACTAAGGAGGAAAGAAAGGAAAATGACCCCTAGGTAGACAGGACAACAGAAAGCACCACAAGCAATTCTGAGCGCTGATCAAAGACACTTCCAAACCTACAGAAGAAGTAGAAAAATGCGAAACAAGGAATGTTTCTAAAGATACGGGAAGCAATAGTCAAAACGGGCGCGAATATCGAAAAAGCGCCATCATTATCACAATATGTGCTTCTAAGCTTTCTTCGGCCAAGGGCTGGGGGCAATTGATGGGGTAGAAAACAATATGTGCACAGGCCTAGAGCGCAAGCCCAGGGCGTAAGCTGAAACATCCGCCGTATGAAGGGATTTGAGGGACATAACCAATAAAGAAGCTCGACCCACAGTGAGATCCTACCCATGCCAAAGTACACGGGCCTAGGCCTAGAATTGAAACCACCATGCTAGCTAATCAAGTGATATAGGCAGCCCAAAAGACTCGTGTGAAAGGAAAAGGACCTAGTCTCCATGATCCAAGCCTCACGGATTAGGAAAGAAGGATCTTTCATGATCACGACATCTCCATTATCCCTTAACAGTCGGTCCATGATAAGGAAGATGACTCCTCACTGATGGGAGGGAATCTTTTGAGTATCACCATCTAACGAGGAAGTAACTATTTCCCGCATAAATGCAGTCCACTCTACCACGAATACTGCAGACTCGCCGCAGAAGGCGGTTGATCCTTTCTCTTTCCTTTGAAGAAAAAGCCGGCTTGGAGTATCGGAGAAGAAGCGGTCGACACTCAGCAGGTCACCTTGTCTCTGTGCTTTTCTTGTAGATAGCATCGCGGGATCGTGGTTCGATGACTTGACTCAACGCTCAATCCAATCTTAGGTAGAAAAAGCACCATCATAAATTATTTTTTATGTTATTATTTTTAAATAAATCTAAAAAAAATAATTTTGGGGACAATTATGCCGAATATATAATTCTCCCTTTTCCTAAAATTTTAAAATAATTTAAATAATTTTCTCATAGATAATAAATAAATAAATAATATATATTTAATCTTCCGGTCAATACACCTTAAATTTATAATGATTCTTGATATAAATAATAATAATAATAAGTTTAATATTAAAAAGATTTTCTTAGATCATTCTAATATAATATAGATTTTATCATAATATAAGAAAATTCAACATATCATTTTTATTTGTTATTTTTCATAGTATTTTAAACAAAATTTAGAGAAATATCTTATGTTTAAATCAGATATTTTCATTCAAAAATGTAATATTGTAGATAAACAACCTTTATCCATATTAATTAGACTTTTTATTATAAATATTTATAAATTTAAATAATTAGTTCACATTTTATTTATTTATAATCTTAATCTTACTATTTCAACAAAAACCCATTTCCTAAATAAGTAAATCCCATTATATGAATATATGATATTATAAATGAATTAGAATCATGTATATTAATCAAAGTTGTGTTATTTCAACAAAAAAAAACATTGAGAATTTTAATTAATTAATTAATTCATATCTTTTTATTGCTTTATTTATAATTTTAACTTTATTATTTTAATTAATATTTATATAATATGTGTAGTAACTAAAACAACGTTTCACTTTGCATTTCATAGTATTTTATTCCTTACAAATTTATCTTCATTGTGACTCAAACCCTAAACCCCTCTCCTTATATCAGTCTGAGCTCTTAACCAATTCAACGGGTTGTTATTGGCTCTCACTTTATAATTGTTTTTAAAAATGAGATAAAACTATAATTTTAAGTACTCACTCTATGTGATAGGGTGCATTATAAAACTATAAATGAGATAAATTAAATTTTAATTTATAATAAACTTTGATAAACTGTTTTATTGAGGTGTAATGAGTTCTTGGAGGCTTATATATAAATATTGAGAAATTTAATTAATAGGTTTATAACATTCTATTATTTATAATCTCAATTTTATTATTTTAATTTTTATACAATAATTAATTAAACTTATTTTATAATTATTAAAAAGTAATTACGTAATTAATTTTCAAATTTTAATTTATTTATATATGATTTTTAACTTTATTATTTTAATGTTTGCACAATAGATTTTATATGGTAGTTTATTACTTTTTTTAAGCAATAAAAACTAGAACGTTATAACCTAACTATACACGTGCCTTGCACGTGGGGCATTCAGGTGCATAACTGATGAGTAATGAGTCAAGGGGCAAGATCTAATATCACTTAAGCTAGATGTGGTATAAGCTATATAGTGGGAGCTACACATTGTCCATGTTTTAAACCGGGTGGGGGTATAGTTTGGTGAAATGACGAATTGCACGGTAATTGTCTATGAACTCAATGGTTTAATTAAGTAGCCAACATAACCAGGAACTTAATGAGTTGTACACTTATAAGTGTGTGGAGCTAATATAAAACGGATTTGGATGAGATCCAAATATGAAGAAATGGAATGTCCCGAGATTAATGGAATCCTGGGATCAAGAGCCCTCGCTTAGAGATAAAGTAGGTTTGGGCTTGTTCATGGGCTTAAGGGTCATGAAAGAACATATCATAACACATAGAGATGTATGTAGCCTATTATCTCTTAAAGAGAGGGACACTTTGGACATTTCAAGGGTAAGGGTTCTTCTATAAACAGAACGTTATGGAGAAACCCAAATCCTAAGAGATTAGAAGTCACTTTAGCCCATATTTCTCAAGAAAGTGTTCCTGAGTGTGAGAGGGTGTTCTTAAAGAAGAACAACCCACTCTTCTTGAGATTCGAGTGTCAAATCATTGGGTTTTGGCTTCCCTCTTCGGATTTAGACTTGGCTAGCACCAAGGCTAGTATATATAAAAAGAGTGAATAGCTTTGGGTTGCGAGCTTTTTTCGTTCATTTTTTTTCTCCATTTTACCCCTCCATTTTTTTTTATATATTTACAAGTTCACTTTTTTCTCCATCCATTTTTTATATATTTACATGTTCTTTTTTTTTCTCCATTTTACCCCTCCATTTTTAATATATTTACATTACATGGGATTTGCGTTCTGTTTGGTAGTGTATCCCGCTGTTGCGCTTCCGACCGTCAATTCCAATTGACAAAGAAGCGGCCATCAATTCCGACCGTTAAAGAATCAGCCATTAAGAATCAAATAAACCGAACTCTATAATAAGAAAATTGAACCATAAATAATCATTATGGACAACCATATGTGATAACCAATAATCAAGTGAACTTCCTCCATAGACGAACACAAAAATGGAAAACAGATTAAGATCTGACTCAGTAAATTAGTGTTTCTTAGGGTTTGCAAAAAGTCAGACGCCCGAATGACCCTGCGAGCAAAGCCCCTCAATGAAACGAACACAAAGACAGAAAACAAATTATGGGAATGAGAGATACGCGTCCACACTTATTAAAGTATCTTCAATTTGTTGCTCCTTCGAAAACAACCACAAACAAAGAAAAAAAGGGATGAGATTTATGGTTGTCGACATACGCCTTTCTTAGGGTTTAAAGAGAATCAGAACAAATAACAAAAAGTTTAAAAAAAAAAATACAAGAGAATCAGAAAATAAACATTAAAGTATCTCCAAACTGTTCCTCCTCTGAAAACGAACACAAAGAAAGATTTAAATGTCACGCACAGAATTCCGTATTAACAAATGACAAAATTAGACCTTACACAAGAAGATGAGTGAACCTCCTCCCCGAACCAATACAAAGAAAAGAAAAAAAACAAAAGGATAAGAGTTAGAGCTTTTGACTTACACAGTTTTTAGGGTTCAAACGGAATCAGAGAATCATAAAATTAAAAAAAAATTAAAAAATTAAACCATGATGGGAATGTTGTAACAAAATCATTAAAAAATTATTGTTATTTCTCCTGTTTTTGTGAAGAGAGAACCTCTTCTCCATCCTCTTGTATTTGTTAAAACCAGTGTTTAAAATGTAGCGAAATATCAACGATATATCGTCGATATTTCGGGTATCGATCCATTCTAACACGATATCGGCCAATGACAATCGATTGAGGGAAAAATCGGGCAAATATCGGACTATATTGGCGATATATCGATAACACAATGATATTTCGATGATAATGTCATGTCGACAGGAATCAACGCGTGGACCGACGCGCGAATCGGTGGTGAGATTTGTGCATTATCGCTGATATATCGGTAATTTTCGCCAATATATCGACGATATATCGATAAAAATCACGATATATTGGGGATATATCGGTGTTGATCAAACGACTAAGATTCTAAGGACACTTGGAAGGCTGAGATTCTGTCCGCTTTTTTCAAAACCTCAAACGGCTACCTGCAGGATCTGACGGCCAAAATTGAATCTATGTTAACCTAACAGCCAAGATTCAATATGACAATTTCTTTAGGTTCCAACGGTCATATTTTTTATCTAACGGTGAATTTTGAATATTTGACTTGATCTAACAGCCATAAATGATTTCTAACGGCTAGATCAATATCTAACGGTCATATTTGATCCAAAATCATATCCAATTGCCATAATTTATTTTTAATGCCTTTTGACCAAAAAAGGGCTAGTTTGACTCCAAAAATTCTATAAATAGCCTTAAAATCACTAGTTTTTCATATCAAACTCATCTATTCTTGTTGATCTCTCTCAAACAATTCTTGATTTGTGCAAGTCTTGGAGAAGAATTTTTTTTGTCAATTCTTGGTGTCCAAGTCTTCCATTCAATACATCATTTGTACAATTTAAGGTATATTTCCATGTTAATTTTTTTTTTTTTATATTTGTGCAATTTAGTAATTAATTTAAGTTTATATTTAGATTAAGATTAGGAATATGAAAAATGAAAATATATTATATGTAATTTAATTTATATATTAAATAGTTTACATATTTTATTTATTTTTAGATATTTAATATAATAGATTATGAATATGAAATTTAACAAATTGTTAATTAATGTATAAACACATTTTATTTAACTTATGATAATTAATATAACTTTATATTTAGATTGAGATTATTAATATGAAATATAAAAAAATTTAATTAATGTACGAAATATGAACATATATTATGTATATTTAGATATTTAATATAACTTTAGATTTAGATTATGAATATAAAATATAACAAAATGTTTTAGTATGAACACATCTTATGTCAAATGTATATGTTACACATTTTATTTAACTTATGATATTTAATAGAACTTTATATCTATATTTGATTTGAATATAAATTGACTACAATTATTGAAGTTTAAAGGATGGATAGTGGAAATAGAAGTAGTGATGGAGGTCATGATCCTGCTTGGAAATATTGTACACCCATTGAAGAGAACAGAAATGGCACAATGTGCAATTATTGTGGTATAGTGATTAAAAGTGGCGGGATTACTAGGTTTAAATTTCACTTATCACATGTAGATCCCCACTCAAGTAGCAAAAAGTGTCATAATGTGCCTTCCGAAGTGAAAAAAGAAATGAGACAACTTTTGGTTCAAAGGAATAAAGCCAAAGCGAAGAAAGCTGCAAATATTGAAGAAATTCGAGTTAACTGCGAGGCACAGTGGGTGGTAGCAATAGACACCTCGTTGATGATGATGATGATGATGAGGATGAGGAGGAGGAGGAGGAGGAGGATGTCAATATGTATCTAGTTGACATGAACCCTGACGAGCGAGCTGACTATCGAGCAGTATGTCGTGTATCCAAAGCTAGTAAATGGAATTGACAACAAGAAGAAGGGTTTATGAGAGGCAAAAGAAAAATTGGTAAATCTTTTAACTTAAATTCATTTCTATAATATAAACAGATTCACAAATATTTCTAATATATATAATTGTAATAGGTGAGCCGTCACAATCACATCAAACTGATCTAGTAAGGCGAATGCAAAGATCTCAAAGTGTAAGACAATCGGATTCATCACCACCTCTTACTCCATCATTATACAAATCTTTGGCAGCAAGACAAAAGAGTATTAAAAATATTTTTAAAGGAAGTGCAATTAAAGAAATGATGAGTCGGTTAATTAGTAAATTCTTCGTATATGAGAGTGTTGCACCTCACAAAACAGACTCTCACCACTTTAAGAACATGATTGTTGGTGCACAACAAACTAGTATGTGAAAATCAGTTTTCAATTTCTAATAACATTATTATCTTACATTATAGTTGAAAACAATATAATTATTCACTTTAACTTGTAGACATGGGAATAGAGTCACCATCTCCATATGAAATCAAAAACAAATATTTTGATATGGAGTATAAAGACATGAAAGATTATATGAATCTTCAAATGGAGAAATGGAAGACCTATGGGGCACATTTATGTGTGATGGATGAACCGGTCCCATGAAATTCTTGCATCGTTAAATTTCATGGTATATTGTAAAGGAAGTACAATTTTTCTTAAGTCCGTTGATGCATTAGAGAATATCAAAGATAACAAATACATTTATAATTTGTTAAAGGATGTGATAAAGGAAGTTGGTGAAGCAAATGTTGTGCAAATTGTTACAGACAATGAATCATCATTTGTGAAGACTAAGAATTATTAATGAAGAAGTACAATTTATATTGGACTCTATGTGCAGCACATTGCTTTGACCTTATATTTGAAGATATTGGTAAAAGATAAAGTGTTTTGGACTTGATTATCAATGCATTAAATATCATCAACTTCATCTACAATCATGATTGGTTGCTTGCAAAAATGAGAAAGGTTTGTAGTGGAGATATTATGCGTTCGGGGGCAACAAGATTTGCGACAAATTACATCGCCCTAAAAAGTCTTCTAAAAAAGAGGTTTGATTTGAAGAAGATCTTTATTAGTGATGAATAGGCTTTTCACAAGCTTAGTCAGACGACCATTGGACGTGAGGTTGAAGGACTCATGTTTAATCATGCATATTGGGAGAAGGTCTTTAACCTAGTGTCAATCTATGAGGCATTATATACAGTTCTTCACATTGTTGATTCTAAAGTAGTCCCAACAATGTCATTTGTGTATGATTTGATTCGAGTAACGAAACAAAATTTACATGAACTCAAAGCTAAAGATTGGGTTAAAAAAATCATCGCAGATCGTTGGGATAAAACCCTCAAACATTCTCTTCATGCAGCAGGTAATTAAACTAATTCATAATCACTTTTAATACATATTATTTTCCTTTTATCACATACTAATTCTAAATAACTTTTGTAGCATATTATCTTAATCTAAGATTTCAATATAGACCTGGAGTTAGTAGAGACCTTGAGCTACTCCAAGTTGTTCACAAGTATTTCAAAAATTATCTTCTACTATTGTAGGTTTTGGTAATTTTGGAATTGAGATACATCAATAGGTTATATTTCTAATTAATTGATTCAATTTATTTGGTTACACTGACACATATATTAATTTTGACAAGTTCATTTTGAATTCACAGTTTATAATGTTTCAAGATGTGAAAAGAAGATTCGGTGATTGAGCAACAATAAAATCAAGAGATTTAATGGTTCTTGGTGAGTGTTATTTCTCATTAAAAGTTTAAAAGTAAAGTCCATTAACATTACCATGTTATTATTAGATTTTGAATGTTAGTAATTTTTATTGTAGTTGAATGGTTGTTTATGCATGGAAACCACGCTCCCACATTGAGGAATTTGGTCCTTAAGGTTCTTTCCTAAACTGCATCATCTTTATCATGTGAGCGAAATTGGAGCACATTTGCTCTTATCCATACAAAACAAAGTAATCGGGTAGCTTACCCTCGGCTCCAACAATTAGTTTTTTGTTACTACAACATGAAACTAAAGATCTGAGATATCGCAATGACTTAAATAAAGTTCTTGAAAATGATTACCTTGATTTACTCGACATTTTAGCCAAGTTTGGTGAAGAAGAGGATAATCAATTATTCAATAAGGTTGAACCTCTCCATTTAGATGAGTAGAAAGTAAAAATCTTGATCACCTTGGTGTTGCACATGTTTGAGAAGCAAGTATTGATGTTGAGTGGGTTTTATCTTAAAAAATTCATAGTGAAAGTTTCAGTCAAGACACTAGAGACTTATTTCAACCCGTTGTCACTTCTCGACCCTCTTTTGATTCAAGTATTGAACATAGTAGTAGACCTAGTTTTGCTGGTACTTCTACTGCAGACTAAGATGGCTTAAGAGGAGAGTGGATCAATGATGGTAGCGATACTAGAAATGATGGTGGGGATAATGCAAATCGACAACAAAGTGAATATCCATTAAGTCCATTCATTGGTGATGATGATTTCACCGCATGCACGACCACAGATGAAGACCACGGGTCTAGGATAGCTGGTCCAGGTATTGGATCCATTGGAAAGCCATATAGAAGTCGCCAAAGAAGGATGACACAACACAATGAGGATTCGTTTTTGGCTAGTTTTGAGTCCATGAGCATTGGCACTCAATACAATGATTCATCTAATGATACCAATGTTTTTCCTCCTTATAGAATGAGTTATGGTCAACCTTCAAATCCTTTGGATACTATTGATGAAGAATATGGAATGATAAACTATCTTCATGCTGAACAAATTCCATTCCACCTTCCATGTCAAATGCAACAAGGATTTCAAATGAGCATATGGTGACACTGAATTCTATCATGGAGAGGTTGGCAGGTAGAAGTCAAGACATTTATACATAGCATGTTCGATCTTATAATCAATATTATCAAAACACCAAGTCTTGGTATGAGTATTGTCTTTAACAAGATGGGATCCCTTCGTCAAATGTTGCAATGAAGCCACATCGATCTTCATTTTGGTTTTGAAAGACCATTGCAATGTAATATCAATGTGTGTATTTGATTATTAATATAATTTTTACACTTTTACAAAGTATTTTCATGAATTTCAAAGTATTTTTGTTAATTTTTTATAGATCGATATTCATGTAAAAATATCCATTGATATATCTTTGATATATTTGATATATCTTTAAAATCTAAGTACCGATATATACGTCGAAACCGATATTTTTAACCTTGGTTAAAACTATGGACGAACACCTCCTAAAAACCATGGGCCCACCGATGCTGAAGACCGTGGATTTCTTAAAAAATGAACAAATGTTATTAAAATAAAATTTGAAATATTCTATACATTTTTTTTTTTTAAAAAGACATATATTGAAAAGAAAAAAGATATTTTTTTTACAGCTAGGAAAAAGATATTTAGAATAACACATTTCCTACAAATATACTATAAAGTTGTTTGGGTAGAAATACTTTTTACGCCTAATATCATTAATATAATTCAATAATATCTCCTATAATTTCTATCACATGTTTTTAAAATTGTAAAACCCGGGAAAATTCGAATTTTCTGAAAAAGGGTAAAATGGTAATTTCGGTCAAAATCCGAAATTTTTCTAGATCTCGGATGATGAAACGGACTTCATTGTTGAAATCGTCTCACGAAATCTATTACGGCGTCGAATTTACGTCGAATTTGAGACATTGAAATTTCACGTTTTGAGGCATCGAGTGTCGGGTCTGATAAAGCGGTCTTTTGAGTGACATGTGATATGACAAAAAGTCACTACTTCACGTGTATTCATGTGACGCATGTTGCATGATGATTAGAGATGATGGAAATGAATGCTTTAGATTATGCCAAGTGTCAAAAAAATCCAAAACAAGGGCGAGTGGAATTAATGAAAATGTAAATAAGGATAAGACTAAAATAATAATGAATAGAGCACAACACCGAATTTGGAAGAACAAATCGACAGTGGGTGTGGAATTCAGATTTTAGAGAGAATGTGTGCCTTCTCTCACAGATTTAGTCGTTTGGGCCCAGTCGGTTCTCGACAGGGCAGAAACAAAATTCGTCCCACCTGACAAAATTTCACAGCGTGGACAGATTTGGTGGGTTCAGGCAACTCGAGGTGAGGATCTTTTCCTACTCGTGTTATTCTTTGTAAGAGCCATGTAAATGGATTAGGGTGTTACGAGACTTGGATTAGCCGTGTTCACGTGTCTCGAAAACATTTGAGCTAAGTGGAGAGAAAATCCCGTTGTTGTGGCGAGTGAGCGATTCTTGACTAGGGGTTTCACGGTGATTTTGGTCGCGAATTTTATGATGTTGAGTGATTGAAATGAATTACTTGTATTGTTGTTATTTAGCCCATACGAGCTAATTCTGGTGTTATTGATTGTGAATTTGAATAACATGATTTATGTGGATTAATTATGTTAGTATATACATATTTTATATATTAGCATGAGTTGTTGGGATTGGCGTAATCGTTATATGCCTTTGGGGGCTTACGAATATTAGGAGTGAGTGCCTGACATGAAAATAACAAGGAAAAATTTTGTAGAAAATTTGAAGGAAAGTTTTCAGAAGGAATTACCTTGGAAGTCGTCCGACATATCACGCGGATGAGGACCATAGTACGTTTGGAAGTATCGGTAATTTGCCTCGAATGGTAGTGGAAATATTTTATCGAGCTGGGTATGAGTTTCGAGAACAAAAGCTTTTGTTTAAAAAGTTGTGATTTTACTCGCATTGACTTAGGCATATGTAGAGTGGTGGGGACTCGGGACATGGGATTGGAGCATGTAGACAGTGAGTAGGTTCGTAGCAATTCTTGGATGTAATTGTTTGTCATGGCATGCTGACAGGTGGAGTAAGCCACGGCGTGGAGTTTCACTCTTGGGAACATGCACATTAGGGATCAACATTTCGGTCTGAAGGGAGTGTACGGAGGACCTTCGCTCAGAGTCGCGTTTAGAGAATAGGGTTATTATTAGGCTAGTAAGAGACTTTGTATAACATGTATTAGAAATTGTACATTTTGTATGTTGAATTAAAATTGAATTTATTAACTCTTGAACTATTGTATATAGTTGGTGTATTTTGTGAGTATTGATCACAGGGACTCAGTGACCAGTTATTTTACTACGCATGTGGACTCAGTGTGGTTAATTAATAATTGTTTGGGACCCAGTTTGTATTTGGAGTAGAATTTCAAAAGTCTGAATGGAGCTACTTTGATTTTCGCTAGTAGTGTCGGGTTGGAAATCAGAATATTCTGCAGTTGTGAATAGTCATGAGGCCTTGCTGGTTTTGGGGCGTCACAAAAATAATGTATAAATTAATTCAATTTTGAAAGAAGCAATTATACAATCTATTTGGTAATAATTTTATGAAATATCTTTTAACCTAAAAAATATTTTTGAAAAAATTAAGTATTTGCGAAGCTTATCAAATATTTTTGAAAAATCTCTTATAATGCTAGAAAATTATTTAAATTGTTTTTTAGAAAAGGCAGCTTATATGTAATTTTCTAAAATAAAAGTAATCACATAAAATACTTTCACTAAAACCAGTTTTAAGTAAAAACACTGTTAAAGTAGTCTTTACCTAAGAATTCCTTTAAATATTTTTTCAAAGTATAATAATCTTAATATAAGAATCCGTTTAAACTTTTGCTTAAAAATTCCTCGCCTAAGCTAGGGTTGCATTTCATAAGGAGAATAATAAATATTAGTGGCTAGATAATTTTGTATGTAAAATTTTTAGAAAATAATGGGAAATGAAAATAACTTTAATTTTATATATAAAATTCATAGAAAATTATAGAAAAAGAGGACTTAGTACACTAAGATTTGTAAAGAATCTCTAAATATATTAAGTAATTTTTTTATAATAAATATGTAAAGTAATAAGTTGAATATTTAAAAAAATTAAATATTAAAATAATTTTCCCACATTATTCGGAAATAATATATATTTATTGTATCAAGCAGTTTTTCTATACTTTCCAATATGTTTAACATATTTTCTATAATATCTTTTATATTCTAAATTAAATTATTTTGACAAAAGGACGCTGATATAATGGTACACTTGCCTTGCATGATTACCCTTCCTAATAAGAGTTTTGGATTAAAATACTATTTTTTAAAAAAAAAAATTACAAAAATATTTGTATTTCAAATTATTGTAATCTAATGCGTTTAGGCTATGTAGACGATGACTAGGATGATGCCGTTGTCCTGAACAACAGCCGTCAATACTAAATTATTCTAGTTATTGGTGACGACGAACATCGTTTTTAAATTTAATTGTAAGCTGTATCTTGAGCAGTGATACATTCTATAAATATTTAAAATTTTTATTATTATTATTTACATCATATTATTTAAAAATGGTGAACAAAATGTTACTATTTGATGATGTGAGTGTGTGTTGAAGTGTGGGTGAGAGATGATCCCCCGCAGCTAAATAGGTTCAAACACAATTTGATAAATTAATATTTAAAAATATATATAATTACTATTTGATATTAAAAATAATTTTAGTTATCAATACAAATTCGCACACAAGTTATTTATTAATTATATAAAAGCTTTTTTATACCTATGAGACATGTTACAAAAAAATACATGTAGAATTACATGGCTGACCAAATGATGTATATGTAGAAAATATAGCGAGAGTAGATATGTTAAATATAATACAGTTTGAAATAAAAGTAAATTATCTTTGAAAATTGAAATGAAAACTATTACCAACGCTCGACGCATATGAGTGCCGAGATTGTCTAATTAATAAAGTGGACTCTGAAGTCCGGATATAGTACCCACGAGGATTGGAGGTTCTCTCTAATTGGAATTGATCACCCAGGTGCTAAAGATAACTTCATTATTTAGGCGATCAAATGGGACGTGAAATATCAATTTAATTGAAACAAGCGACTTAAAATAATCTAAAAATCTACCAAATAAACTAACTACTTAATTCTAAAAGGTATGAAGAGAGTCACTAGGATGGGGATAAATTATTTACAAAAACCGGTTTGCATTTCCTTGAAAATTTAACTTATTTTGTAGGATTGAATGCTAGGTGTTCCAAGAGCAATGTAGTATAGCTTGGATTTCTCAATGCAGCACGAAAATTTCACTATCTAACATACCATATTCCTTTCGGGACAAATGGGTCCTAAATAGCTACTTGTAAAATTTGGCACTCTTTAAAGATTTGATTGTTTTCTTTTCAATACTTCACAACCATTTCTTAGAATGAAGAATTCTTGCCCTATATACGAATAATACAAGCCTTGCTCAATGTAATTGGTATCTAGTCCTTCAAATCTAATAAAATTTTTCTATCTCCTTGATTCCCAGATCTTTGCTAACAGGGATCAAGATCCTTTCATTAGACTAAGGAGAAACCTCGATCCGCTAGAATTGATTACATCGTCTAGTGATCCTCACCATGAGTAAATTGTTGATCTATCAAAAGTAATTTTCCCGAGTTCATTAGTTCCAGATAGTAGTCTAACATACCCCTAAGTTCTGCTCTTTACTCTAAAGGAATCTCCCATCTACATTGTGTCAGTCAGAGGCCTCACAGAAATCAAAGCAGAATCTGACTCTTTTTTGGGTATAAGCTACTAATGTCAGAACAATTAATTATATGGTGATCACCCGATTATATAAATTTGGTATTCAGAGCCCACAAAATAACTTAGCGCAAATGCGAATGTTCAACAATTAATCCCCAACCACAGAGGGTGTTTAATGTTCCATTCTTTTGGATTAATCATCACCCGATGCAAACAAAAAGTAAGAAAATGAAGAAAGAAATCAAGAGACGAAAGAGAAAAATCCAGATTTGAGCTTAAATCTTTGCCTCGGCTTGGTAAATAAATTGAATATGCGAGTGCCTTGTAGAAATCCCTTCAATAGAAATAAAAATGCTCTAAAACTACTCTGAGATCTGGCCAAAAATAAAAATGGAGCAAAACTAAGAAAATGGCGAGTTTAGAGAGAAAACCCATGAGAGAGAGAAAATCTAGATTTTTTAGCACAATCTTTCTCTGAACCTTAAGTGAAATCTGAATCATTTATCTGACAGAAATCTCTTCAATAGAAATAAAAATACGCTCTGAAACTACTCTAAAATCTAAAACAAATCAAATCTCTGAAGAAAAACTAGAAAATGGCGATCACAGAGAGAAACCCATGAGAGAGGCTCTCAATCTTCCAGCCCTTTCTTTACCTAAAAAACAAGTATATATATGGTCCTAGGGTGAAATGGGCTTGAAATTAGGGTCAAAATATCAATTTCGACCTTTTGGGTTTAACGACATTTTGGTCAACACCAAGTTTTCTGGTCGCGACTAAGTTTTCTGGTCGCGACATACTCTCCTGGTCGCGACATACTTCCTGGTCGTGACATACTTTCTGGCAATGACTGTTTTCTTCCTCCAGCTTAGCCGGGCCATAACTTCTTCATTTTAACTCGGATTTTGGCGTGTGAGTACTCGTTGGAAAGATCTTTGAATGTAGAATGCAGCCATTAGGGAATTTGAGCCATTTGATGTTCCAGATGGTACAGAAAAATTAATCTTCCCAGTAAGCTGTTTGTGAGACTCTCGGTTGACTCTTCTTTGGAAATATATTGCTGTTTCTTGCCAAATCACTTGCTTTTCTATCAATAATCCTACAAAACCAAGTTTAGGAAATTTTATGAGTTTTAAAATATGGATATTAAATGCACAAAATAGCATGTGAAATGAACTCCAAAACATAGATGAGTTTGCACTCATCAAACCCCCGAGCTTGAAGTTTGCTTGTCCTCGAAAACAAAGAAAAGAAAGAGTTGCTTGTCCCCGAAGCAAATGAAAGAGAAAAGTTCATTCCTATTTTATTTAACCAAGCGAGTAATCAAGCTTTGCAAGGGTATGTGATATGTGTCTGAATTACCTTACAAGGAATATAGAATATGATCAAGATAATTTATTCATTTTAATAGTGGGTGAAATCTCATAATAGAAAAATTTAGATCATGGTTCTCACTAGTGTGTGTGTGTGTGTGGTCTTCCTCTATCCAAACCATTTGCAAGCTAGATGAGTTTACTTGAGAATTGAGATGAAATGCCTTGAATCTCCTAAGATAATTATTTAGGTTCCATAGGCTTGTTGTTCTTATCACTCTCAGCCTAATGTAGGCACGCACAACTCTCAAGATCAAGTAGGTCTTTATAAACGTAATGTAAGGCTTGGGTAAGGGGTAGTTGAGTAGTCATTTTTAGGCTAAAACTTACCCAAACATACATAGCACTTCTGCATTCTGACTTCATATCCTGGTTTTTACCATCGACATGATGATGGCGGCTCGAGCACCCCCGAGGAAATCTGTTTGCCAGGTGCATCCTTCCATCTCTCGTATCACTTTTCTGTACAAATTCTGCATTCTTTCAACAAACTACCAAGAAGCCTTTTCTTTAAGACAAGGTTATTAGAGTGGTGCAATGTCAAAACCCCCTTAAAGCTTTCTACCAACCCTGCGAGCTTTAAATCGATAAGCTCCTAGACGATTGGCCTTAGGGTACTAGGTGTTGGGGAGACACCCTTAGGATTTACTTGCTCTAGGGAAGAGGCTACGAGGCTAGACTCACTCCTCCTTGACTTTTTATTGTATTTTGCTTCTTTTACATTTTGATATTTTACATTTTTTTTTTTTTTTTTTTTGACAACCTCTTTGATTTTCCAGCTTAACTCATTTAACCAATTTGGAGTTATTTTTCCCTATGGAAAAATACTCCCCCAAACACTGCTCCTCACCACGTTTCTCGATTATGTTTCAAATCCTCATGTTATGGGTGAGTTTGGTTCTTTATTGAGGATAGTGATGTATAGGAAGGTTATTGGCTAGACTTGATTTTTTTTTTTTTTTATAAACAGAATTTTGGCTCTTTAAGGCTCAACATCTTGGTACTAGAGGAATATGCATATGCATATTAATAGGGTTAGCTTGAAAGGCACAATCTTTCCAATGATGGCCCATATCATTTCTCAATTGTTGTGTTGCCTAGGATTTCGCCTCAAGCGATAATAGAACAAGTTCTAGAACCTATGGAGATCAAAATTAGATGGATTCTATAAACCTTCTTTAACCTAAGCAAAAGCGCACTCAAGGGTACTTAGTGACTACGTGCATGGATTTTGAGAAACCAATTACTAAATAGCCTACAATAAAGATAACTCATTAAGCATTAAGTCCTAATATCTCTATTGTCCATATCCTAAGGGTTCATTTATGGTTCTTATTGGCATGCAATAACTCAAAGCAGAACTCGATTAACTCAAAAAACTCTAACTAAAAATATATACCAAACTAAGATGTAAGTTAGGAAGCATCAGACAAAGTCATTATCGAAAAAAAAAAAGCACGAAAAAATTTCATCCTCAAAGTTTTCATTTACAGCATGTAGGGTGTGACATGATAAACTAACCAAAAATAAACACCCCAAACTTTGAGATGAACATTGTCCTAAATGTCTAGCAATGAGCAAAAGGAAGGACATAATAAGTAAAAGGGTAATAAAGGGGGTTGGGAAAGTGAACTTCCCTTTGTAGTCTTGGCCACTTTGAATAGGAACCTTGATGATTTTCAGACATTGACATTTGGTGTACTACCCCCCTTGATATACTCTTTTGCTTCTTGGAGCCATGAAAGTGGCTTTGGCATTTTCTCAAACACTTGGTGTGCTGACTTCCTTCGCCCCTCAAATGAGTGAGTTTTGATTCTTCAAAACCTCCTTCAATACATGCAAATCACTCCACAATCAACAATGATCCACAAAGAACCCAAAACAAACAACCAAGCACAAAAATTTTCTTCCATTGTAACTCCTCTTTGATGCTTGGAATGATGGATGGAAAAATTGGGGTTCAACGAGTAAGTTGTGGGTTTGTGATGGGTTTTTCAAACTTGAAGATGATGGAGATGGATTGGGGAGGAATGTGATTTAGGTTGGAGTGGATGGGAGATGAATTTGAAGTGAGTTTAGAAGTTACAAGGGTTGGAGGAAAAAGTGGCAAGATAGGTATAAAGTAGGAAGAAGAAAAATGGGTTTTAAGGTTAAAAAGCCTCTGTTTCGTGGTATTAGTGCTGGTCACGTCGGCAGTGCTTTCGGCACCCTGTTTTTATCAGACTTGTTATACTCATATCTCCTTCATTTTAGCTCGAATTGGATGTGTGAGGACTCGTTGGAAGCTCTTTGATGTAGAATGTGCTCATGGGCTGAGGTGAACCATTTGGAGCCTCAATCAATACAGAAAAATCAGAATGTTCAATGTTGTCCAGTGTGATGATTTCTTGACTCCTTAGGTTCTCCTTGCTTTGTCTCTTGCCCATATCACTTGCTATCCTTCAAAAGTCCTTCATGCTTATATATTCTCTCTCAAAATTTACTCCAATAGCAACCACAATGCTTTCATTCATGCTTAAACTCATCTCTTGTCTTCTATTCTCCTCAAGCATGATCATGAACCTTCCAACTTTATATTTCAGTTCAATTTGGTTCTTTTCATCTCAAAAACCTGAAATTTGATGAAGATCTCCACTCCATTTTTTTTTTTCACACTTCAAGCACTATAATTACATAAACCATTTTCCAACTTCTTGCCTTCGCTCTTGCAAACTAGTCATGACAACATGTTGAGCTTCAAACTTATCTTATTACGAAAACAACACGAGATTAAAAACATTATTAGATTTTCATCCCGGTATTAAAAAAAAAAAACGACAACAAATAAAATAACTAAAAAAATAGAAAAAGAAAGAATGGATAGATTCCTTATTACCTAGCTTAGGTTGCCTCCCCAAGAGAATTTGCTCCGTTTTAGAGTCATTAGACTCATTGGAAAGTACTGAGTGCTTCCATTTACCAATCATTCATCTTGGAAGCACTTCCTCTTCATAACCATTCGGCTCAAGGATGTTTTCTTCCGGACTTTGAGAAAGAAACTCAAATCCTTTAATTATGGCTGAGTGGACAGCCACAATTTGTTCAAAATAGTCCCCTCTATGTGATGTAGATGTAAACACATTTATGCTTAAGAGTTGATTTCAAACTTGTGCCCTTTTGATTGAAGCAAAGCTACTTGAGAATTTTACGCATGGCTCTTTCTTGCTCTGTCAAGGTAATGGTTGGTGAAGATTGAACTGCTTTCTCCTCACCCCTAAGCAAGGTGGGCTCCCCATTGTTGATGTCAATCCATTCTTGGCTTGAGGAAAGAGTGGTCTTCTTAGTATATGAGAATTTTGTAGATCCCTTGATACTTAGTCCACCAAAATCCATGGGAAGGTAAAATGTGTCGATCTTACCAAAATGTTTTCAATAGCCATTACTTGACTTTCTTCTTTTGGAAATTTAGGTTTATCCACTAATGACTCTTCATCCTCTAAGTTGTTTATGAGTGTTTTATTTATCAAATTTCTAGCTCATTTTCACCTTCTTCCACAGATTTGTTATATGAAATTTACGCACATTGCTTTCGAATGAGCATCCATGCATTCAATGGGATTTTTCAAAGTATTACTAGGGAGGTCCTAGAAAATTAGTCCTTGAATGCTTGGACTAAGTCATCATTGACCTTCTATTTTTTTCAATCTAGCACTAGTGTTGACTTGGAAGGTATCTAAATCTAGGAATTTTTGCTCATGAAGACTACTCATCTTCTTGTTCTCATCCATGTCGATAAAATTCTGCTCCTTAGCAAGAAACAACTCTTCTTTTTGAAATGTGAGGATTGAACTCCCTTGATAAGGCAATACTCCTTGTTCCATCAGGTGAGTCGTGTAAGATTCTTTGGTCCAATTGATGAATAAGGAAGTCAAGCTTGGCTTCTATGGAGCGATTCCATCTTCGCCCAGATATTCCTCCATGAGTACCTAAATAAGAGAAGAAAAACAAAAGAAAATAAAGTACAAAAACACTAATAGTAAAAAAATAAAAGCCAAAATGAAATTACCTAAGAAACAACTCACAGCCAAATATAAAAATAATAAAAAAATTGCCTAAATTAGAAAATCACCCGTTCTTGAAAATGTCGACTTCGATGAGAGAAAGTGAGCGGCTCAATTCAGAGCAACGGCGCCAAAAACATAAGTGACAAATGATGTATATGTGAAAATATGGCCAAGGAGTGAATGTGGTAAATACTGAAAACTGATTTGAAATAAAAGTAAAGTGTACTCAAAAGCTGAAATGAAAAGTATTACCAACGCTCGACCTTTAAGTACACGGGTCATACAAATAATAAAAGTGGACTCTAGGAGTGGGATATAAATACCACGAGTTGGGAGGTTCTCTCTAATTGAATTTGATCACCCCGATTGCAAGGGCTCTTCTTTATTTGGCGATCAAATAGGACCGTGAAATATCAATTTAATTGAAACAAAAACTGATTTAAAACTAATCTAAAAATCCCCTACCAAATAAGCAAACTACTTAATTCTAAAAGGTATGAAGAGAAGTCTAGGGATGGGGATAATTATTTACAAACGGTTTGCATTTCCTTGAAAGTGCAACATTTGTGAAGTTCTGGGATGCTAGATTGTTCCAAGAGCAATGAGTATAGCTTGGATTTCTCCATTACCATACATTTCACTATCTAACATACCATATTCCTTTTTCGGGACAAATGAGTCCTAAATAGCTACTTGTAAAATTTTGGCACTCTTTAAGATTTGATTGTTTTTTTCCAATACTTCACAACCATTTCTTAGGAGCGAAGAATTCTTGCCCCCATGTCTGAATAATGCAAACCTTCTCGATGGTGGTATCTCGTCCTTCAAATCTAACAAAATTTTCTATCTCCTTGATTAGATCTTTTCTAACACGGGATGTCGAATCCTTTCATTAGACTAGGAGAAACCTACGATCAACTAAATTGATACATCGTAATTAATCCTCACACCATGAGTAAATTAGTGATCTATCAAAGTAATTTTTCGAGTTCATTAGTTCCCAGATATTAGTCTAACATACCCCCTAGAGATTCTTGCTCTTTACTCTCGGGAATCTCCATCTACGTGTGTCGGTCCAGGCCTCCTGGAAATCAAAGCAAGATACAGCTCTTTCTGGGTATAAGTTACTAATATTCGAGCGATTCATTATATAGAGCAGTGCAAATTCTGTAAATTCGGTATTCAAACCCAAAATAACTTGGCTATGCGTCTGAATGTTGACAATTAATCCTAACCTAGAGGGTGTTTAATGTTCCATTCTTTGGATTCCAATCATCACCCGATCAAACAAAAAGTAAGAAAGATGAAGAAAGAAATCAAGAGGCAAGAAGAAAAATCCAGTTGAGCTTAAATCTTTGCCTCAACAGTAAATAAATTGAATATACGAATCTGACAAAAATCCTTCAATAGAAATAAATGCCTTTCTATACTCACAGATCTAATAAAAATAAAAATGCAACAAAAACTAAGAAAATGGCGAGTTTAGAGAGAGAAAACCCATGAGAGAAAATCAGTTTTTAGCTTGATCTTTGTACGAACCTTAGTGAAATGCGAATCTACATTATATAGCACAAATCTCTTCAATAGAAATAAATCTGCTCTAAAACTACTCTAAAATCTAAAACAAATCCAAAATCTGAGAAAAACTAGAAAAATGGAGTCTAAGAGAGAAACCACAGCGAGAGGCTGCCACGATCTTCAGCTTGCCTCTTTTACCTAAAAAGCGAGTATATATATGGTCTAGGGTGAAATGGGCTTAAGAATTCGGTCAAAATATCAATTTCGACCTTTTTTAGGTTTGCAGCGCATTTTTGGTCACGACCGAGTTTTAAATTCGCGACATACTCTCCCCTGGTCGCGACATACGCCATGTCATGACATCTTTCAGCAATGACTGTTTTATTCTCCAACTTGTCGGGGCCATAACTTCCTTCATTTCTTCAGTTTGGGCGTGTGAGTGCTCGTTGGAAAGATCTTTGAATGTAGAGAATGCAGCCATGGGGAATTTGAACCATTTGATGTTCAGATAGTACGAAAAATTAATCTTCAGTAGCCTTGTAATGAGACTCTGGTTGACTCTTCTTTTGAAATATATTGCTCATTTCTTGCCAAATCACTTGCTTTTCATCAATAATTCTACAAAACCAAGTTTAGAGGAAATTTTATGAGTTTTACATGAATATGGATATTAAATGCACAAAATAGCATGTGAAATGAACTCAAAACATAGATGAGTTTTGCACTCATCAAGAATCACTTTTTTAGATTCCTATAAAAACATTTTTGATAGAAACGCTACCAAATAAAACGTTTTGGCTAAAAGCGTTGTTACAAGAAACAATGTCAAACTTGTCCTTACTTTTAATATAATTAATTATTTTTAGAAATAAAAGTAAATGAATGGGCCTCCCATAGAACATATAAGTGAGATTATTCGTGTCTCTCCTAACTTAACCCAAGGTTTCGAGTTTGAGCATTGGGAATGCGATTGTGTTCTATAGTAAAGTCATTACTGTCGTTGTGGTCTATCTTGGCTTATATGGGGATTAATGTGGGCGGCTATTCCTTCCCCTTGTCAAAAAACAACAAGATTGCCTTGTCTTTTTCCTATTAAAAGGTGATTACATTTCACGGAATCATTCAACACCTCTCATTCATTCTCCTTATCTTCATCCAATTATATCACAACTTTGAATTAAGAGACTTATGTTGTTCTTTAAGAATTTTCCAAAAAACATATTTTCTTTAAAGTTTATTAATCATTTAAAAAATATAGTTATATACCTTTATTAACTAAACGATTTAGTCTGATATAATGAAATTGTCACTATCTAGACTTAAATCCGAGACTTCTTCTCACCCTATATATATATGTGACACCGCTATCCCGGGGGTCCCGTTAACAACCCGTCAACCCGCGGAATACTCGTGAATGTCGAGTAACTTGAGCACCACACCACGCCATTGACCCCTTTTTTAGACCCGTGATTTACTTGAAAATCAGGTAAGTCTCCTTTAATGCGGGAGCTCTGCCAATACAACATGTATAATTGCATGACAGCATTGTGTTATACAGCGACCACAGGGTCCACATGCAGTAGGAAATGGACACGTAGAACTCATTTATCTATACTCAAACACATAGCACATAGTATAAAACCATAGTCCATAGAGTTTAAATTTCATCACTCTTATACAAATAAATACAACTCATATATTTACAAAATATATGCTCCAAAAGCCTAGTCGGCTTTCTTCTCAATCCTCGGCCTCTAAGGGCACCTTCCACTAGTAGCGTCACACTTTGAAATGTGGTCCCACGGCGGGAGTGAGCAATACTTGATAGAAAGAGATTCTCCTCTGAGAACACTCCCACACCTAAATGCACATGTAATGACATACATAAACATCAATTACATTTCATACAATTTATGAAACATTATATGAAATGTTCAGTGTTATGCATGAGATGCGACCACTCATGCTCAGCTTTGAGTCTAGCAGAGCTCTCCTACACTGCAATTGCCAAGTGTGGAAACCAGCCATTGGTATTTAACCCAATGACTTAAACCATTGGACAACCCTCTAATTTTAATTTATCAAATCTCGTGTGTTTATTTGGGTTGCGAATTTTAGGTCTCCTTTGTAAACCATAGCGCCTTCCATTTACTGCGAACTTTCATCATTTGGATACATATGTCGACGAATTAAATTTGGGTCTTTCACCACAATGGGAGGATCACCCAATTGTGCTTCACCCGAACACATGTGATTTATTATTAGTATTATTTTATACAAGCGAAGTAGTCGATTTTGGACGTTGTCATTTCGACTCACCACTCGATGTCACGAGAGGCTGGTGAATAGCGAGTACCATGCACCCCACACCCAGGCTCGACGCGATGTGTAGTGCATATAAAGTACATGATGCGATGCATTTTCCTTCATGTTACATGTATATATGAGTGCTATATGAAACATTAATACACCATAGAAAATTATAATTTTTTACATATAACTTACATTCATACAATCCACGTTAATACATCAAATAGCATATATTAACATGATTTTTACACACGATATGTTATTTAATATTTTCTGACAATAATACCTGAAATGACCTGTGAATCAAGGACCCCGTAAAACTTTGTGCTTTTAGCGACACTTGTGACTTTTCCTTCCATGCCTCTGCCTTCGGTTATGCCAGTGCCGACACACCACAAAACCGAAGACATCAATCTAAGAGATCGAACCAAACCCAGAACTCGATGAGACTACGAAAGCAGTCACGAAATTTTAGCCCTAAATGTAAAATAGTTACGAATTCAATGGGTATCCCAACCGATCGAAATTCAACGATTTGTCAAAAGCGATCCCTAAATTCCCTCGCTCAGTCCAAAAAATTTGGGACTGAAATTTACTGCCTTTCACAGCCTTTCATGACCTTTAAGAAAACCTCAAGCCATTAAATGACCTTTAGGCTAGAAAGAACCCAAGTAGGAAAATTCCCTACCTCGTGAAGTTTGACGAAACTCCAAGATTTTGGTGCCCACGTGTAGCTCTTGATGCATGAATGAAATTTGCCTCTTGCTCCGACGAAATCCTACAGTCCAATTTCCATAGATCTTAAAGAGAAGCAAAGAGAATCCCTTCTCTTTTGATTTCCATGCTTTTTTTTTTCTTTTTTTTTTCCTTTTCTTTTTTTTCTTTTTATTTTTTTATTATTATTTTTCCTTATTTATTTCTTTTTTTCTTTTTTTATCTTTCCCAGTATTTCCTCTACTTGACACTTGGCTCAATGTGAGCCATTCCCATAAGTGCACCACATGTAATGTTATGTGTCATCTGACACCCTACTCCTCGAAAAACATGCAATTTCGACTGTCTCGGAATTCGACGAAATTCGACGTGGTAGCTAGATTTCGCGAGACAATTTCAACGGTGAAGTTCGTTTCGTCATCCGAGATTTAGAAAATTTTCGGTTTTTTTATCGAAATTACTGTTTACCATTTTCAAAATTACGGGGTTTCACCTCTTCCCCATAAAATAATTTAGTCCCGAAATTCCACACATATACGCATCACTCACATGCATATGCTACGCCACCTTCCGAGGCCGTCTCTTGGGTGCAGTAACCCTCCCCGAGGGTCACAATCGCGACAACCGTTAGGTACATGTCGACTCATGTATCAGAATGACATCAAAACTACGATATATCTACCACGAAGGTCCACCATGACGAGAATCCACGAGATCTCGACTCTGATCGACATATAAATGAGCTGCCACAAATCCACGAGGAGAATTTTCCCCATACAATGGCTTTTCAGGAGACCTCGACCTCAAGCCCAGGCCACCATCACACAAGATGCAATAATGAACATGATGCGTGAACAACAAATGCAGGTATGAAAGCGTACCACATATCAGACAATCTACGCGCTCGACCTTTGTCGTCTGACAGGCGTGAGCACGCCCTTGGGTCCCAGTCTGGCTATGAGCCTTGTCGACATATTATAATCACAGCCCCTCCCAATGTGTACGTAACCTTAAGGTGCTTGTATAGCACTCTGCAACTGAAACTGGTTCCTCTAACCCATATTGGGGTGTGGAGGAATAAACTATCTCTCTTTATCCAGCGATCGCTGGGATGGTAAACTGAACCACAGGATCCATGCCTCACATTAGACGATCCAGCATCATATGTCTAAGTGATGGCAATAAAAGCATGTAAATCCATTGTAGCCCCAGCTCTCTGTACTTGGGGCGCTTATGGGACATAAGTCATCTGTCTCTTTCCCAAACTCGAAGAAGGTTGATCCTCCTTCCTCTTCCCACCGACACTCGCATCCTGAATGCCCCGTGCGTCCTCCATCTCTCTCTATATAGCTAGAGTTGTCCCGACCATAGAGTTCATGTCCTGTAGGCGAAGGCCCACAATCTTACCCTGGATGGAAAACTTCGGTCCATTCTCGAATCTCCTGACCTTGGCCATGTCTGTGGCCACATAGTCGCCGCAAACGTACCCGACTCGATGAATCGGCCCACATACTCCCATTCTTATCATCATTCCACCTTGACTCTAAGAACTCTTGGGCCTTTGCATGTTTAGCAGTGGTCGGAAAATACTTGCTCATAAAGAGCCTATGGAACTCTGCCCAAGTAATTACCTCGTCAGAGATCTTAGTGATCCGCCCACACTTAGGACTCGCCCACCTAAGCTGGAGCAGCGACTAACTGATCCTTATAGCGTCGGAGGTAATCTCCATCGCCTCTAGAATCCTCTCTATCTGCCGGAACCAATGATCAGTTGTCATTGGATCCCCTCCCCCTGTAAATGTAGGAGGATGATGTGCCTTAAATCTCTGAAGGTTACTCGGACCTCCCTGACTACCAACTGCACTAGCATGTTCAATGGCAGCATTGCGACCAGCGGTATATGAAGGCCCTCTTGGTCAATCTGGTGTGGTGCTTGGCTAGCACCTCATGGACGACCTCTACGTCCTCGGCCTCGACTTGCCATCTACACATGTCAAATGACAACAAACTTTATTTAATCCCATTTCAGTCTAACTAGTAATGCACATGCCAATTATTAATAGACTTAACAACCATTAACTGACCCATTCATCACCTAAGTGGTGCTACTTGCCAACCACTCCTTTTATTATTGATAAAATTCCAGCACTTCGGGGTTCATTTAATTTTGAACCCCCCAAGGTTATAGTTCTAACCTTAGCATTCCACTTTTCCTATATACATTATATCATGCATACTATAATTTTCCCATGATAACCATGTGATCACATTCCATATACATCATACCATGTATAAGTTTTCCATATTAATGTAACACAAATCATATGATCACAAACATATAACACATATCAAGACACAACATGAAACACACCATGCATGTAGTGGTCTAAACTCGTCCCATGAACTCCTAGAGTACTCCACACTTTCCTAAGCTGCGAGACTAAGCTATGTGTGGTATCAATTTCACCACAATAGACGTGGCCTAAACCCATGTCCCTCAAACCCTAGGTACTCGTGTACCTATGCTCTGATACCATGCTGGGAAGCTGGTATCAAGATCACACTTATGGATACCCACACCCGAGCTCCCTAGGTAATCATTTACCTAAGCTGATACCAAATTGTGAAATTTGGTATCAGACATCAAAAGCCAGTTAATCAGCAACCCGAACTAGCCTGCTATGACTCCATATCCCTTAGGCGCGTACCCGGTACGCTCTGGTGTCCCGGTATACCTTAGCTCCGGATACCATGGGCGGGCTCCAAAACGATTTCCTCCCCTGTGTAAGGTTGCATATGTATGTGAGTGATGCGTATGTGTGTGAATTTAAGGGACGAAATTCTTTTGAGGGGGGAAGAATGTAAAACCTGAGAAAATTAGAAATTTTCAAAAATGGCAAAATGTTAATAAAAATAATAAATTGCCAGAAGGGTTCAGGGAAGCCTAGAAAATTTTCTAGATCTCGGATGACGAAACGGACTACGCCGTTAAATTTATCTCGTGAAATCTAGTGACCCAAAAAAGTTTCGTAGAATTCTAAGACAAGCGGAATATTTTTACAATTTTCTGGGTGATAAGTTGCCAATGACTTCAAGGACGAGATTTTTACGAAAACCTTGAAAGTCGGGAAATGGCTTGAGCTAAGTTCATTTAAAATAAATTGAACTAAAAAGAAATAAATTGTTTCGGGATAGAAGCGGACCCAAATAAGGCAATATGAGCTATGTATTCAAATAATAATAATAATATAATAATAATAATAATAAAAGAAGAAGATAAAAACGAAAATAAAATGAATGAAAGTCAAAAGGAGGAGGGCATTTTTTCGGCAGAGACAGAGAGCGTGAAGAGAGAGAGGGAGAAATGTTTTTTTTTCTTCGCTTCTTTCTAAGATCTACGGAAATCGGACCATAGGTTTTCGTCGGAGTAGAAGGCAAAGTTGATCCACGCAACGAGGGCTATGCGTGGGTACCAAAATCTTAGCGTTTCATCAAACTCCACGAGGTAGGGAATTTTCCTACTTAGGTTATTTCTAGCTTAAAGGTCATTTAATGGCTTGGGATTTGCATAGAGGCCGTGAGAGGCTGTAAATTTCAGTCCCAAAATTTTTGGACTGAGTGTAGGAATTTTTAGGAATTTTCATAATTATTTTCGGACAATCCGGGCTGAATTTCGGGACTGTTTTCGAACAGTTCGGATTGAAATTTAGAGACTGTTTTCGAACAGTCCGGACAGGATTTTCGGAACTATTTTCGGGCAATCCGGGACTTGGTTGAGGTTTGGTTTTGATCCCGAGACTGATGTCTTCGGGTTTTGTGGTGTGTCTTGATATCCGCGGTATTCGATGACCGTGAAGGGACTGAGATGTCATACATTTTATGTGGGTTCGAGATTTGGGCCATTTTGTGTGTTATTGTTGTAAAATATTAAATAACATGCTGTTGTGTGTAAAAATCATGTTAATATGTGCTTGCGTGATGTATTAACATGGAAATGGTGATAAATGGAAATTATATGTAGAAAATATAATTATCCGAGATTTATAAATGTTTCATTAGCTCTTATTGTGTATGTAACATGACATAGCATGAAATGGCATATTTGCATTTCATATGCACGGTCACATCACGTCCAGTCGAGTGTGGGTGCATGGTAATGTTATTCACCATTCTTGGTGAATGTGTGGTTAACTCGGAAATGGGACAACGTCGAAAATCGAGACTCACGGTTTTATAAAACAATAATAATAAATTTCGTGTGTTTAGGCAAGATGGGATAGATACCTCCCCAAGGTAAAAGACCCAAATTTATATGGTTTAGACATAAAACCGTCGGTGAAAGCCCGTAAAAAATGTTGAATAGGCCGAAGTCCTGCGGTGAGAACTCGGAAATTCGTGGCCCACAAATGAATAACACACGGGATTTGATAAATTAAAATTTGAGGGTTGTCCAATGGTTTAAGTCATTGGGTGAAACACCATGACTGGTTTTTTCACACTTGACGTTGCAGGTGTTAGGGAGTCGGTCGGGACTCAGGTTGTGGGCATGAGGAGTCTCATCTCATGCATGACACGAAACATTCCATATAGGATTGCATTATTTATATGGAATATGGTTTGATGTTTTATGTACGTCATTTCATGTGCATTTAAGCGGGGAGAAGCCCTTGTAGGAGAATTTTTCTACTAGGCATTGCTCACCCCGTTGTGGGACCCCATTTCAGGTACAAGTGGTGTGAGGAGACCGGGCGCTCAAACCGAAGGCGTGATTATGAGAAGATCGACATGTGGCCTTGACAATACTTTTGCAAAAGTATTTTATGTAAAAAAAGAATTGTAATTAAATTCTTTTGGACTATTGTATAAATAGTCGGGTATGTAATTATGGTAAGAGGGTCGTGATCGGACTCTTATGGACTGTCATTAGCTACATTAAATTTTCATATTTTGATTTAAATATGAATGAATGGGTCACGGTAAAGGGACGTATTGAGGTGGTGCCGGGTAAACTATATTAGAACAAGCTAGTTTTAATATATGTTATGTAATGTTCTGTATAAGAGTGTTGAAATAAACTCTTATGGATTACTGTTATACAAGTTGTATGTTGGGTAAAGCTCCCCGGACAAAGGAGACTCTGCCCGATTTTTTTTTGAAAATATGGATCCCGATAAATGGGACACAACCATGTGGTATCGGGTAACCCAAAATCCACAGGAATTCCACAGGTTGATGGGTTATCAACAGGACCCCCGAATTTGGGGTGTCACAATATTTCAACTTATCTTTTAAATGCATGAATAGATGTGTTAGGGTCTGATTAGTTTCTATTTGATTTTTTATTTTTAAAACTGTTATTTATTCTCAAAAACAAAGAGAATAAGAAAAACAGGGAGATCTCGTTTGGTTCCATTTTTTTTTAAAACACTGAGAACAATAAAAGTTTTCAAAAACAAAAACCAAACAAGCCTTTGGTGTTTTTTGAAAACTGTTATTATTCTTTAAATTTATTGTTTTTTGTACTCTCCATAATTTTCATAACAATAAAAAGAAAAGGGAACCACATGTTTTTCAAACCAAAAAGGAAAAGGAACCAAAAGTGTTCTCCTTGTTTTTCAGAACAAAAAACAATTTTCAAAACTATATCCATCTAGACCCTTAACTTCATTTTTAGAATCAATTATTGTCAAACTACTTTTCAAAGATATACATTTTAGGAGTTTTGACCCAAAATAATACTTTTTAAATACAAAAATATCAATCAAGTACATATTTGAAAAAAAAAACCCAAATTAATGCATAAAACTATACTTGGTAACTACAAAATATGAAATTGCAGATGCTTAAAACTAGAACAATCAAGACCCAAGAATAAAATAAAAAAACACACCACATAAAACCTTTAATTTATGCTCATTTCCTACTCACATAAAACCTTCTAATCAATATCGGAGGGACAAAAAATTCCCAATGAGGACAAGCCCGATTAGTGCCCCACGAAAGGTGCTATTTTGAGCCATATTCAAGATAGGTTTTGAAGGTGCTTTTGCGCACTAATCATATCAATTAAGCCAGTGATGTGCGAGTCCACTTAGTTTCACTAATTCCATTTCGAGTTTGTTTGGTAATTTCACAGGTTTTGGAGTGCCTCAGCCAAATTAGTTCAAGTTTGATGTCAAGATATTTGCGAGATCTGAGTTCACGGTGTTTTCGACCATCGAAGATGAAGAAATGTGAAATTGAATGTGAAGAAGAAGGTTGCGGGAGGGATGCGTTAACCAAAGCAGAGGCAAAGCGGGGGTTTTCAGCGTACTTGCGAGAGACTATTGGGATTGAAAATTTACCGCGTCATAGTGGTGTAATCCTAAGCGAAATTTTTGCTGTGTAATTTAAGCTAGGCTACTTAATTACATTATCTAGCGAGATCGCATTCTAAGCTAAAATACCAGTTTCGCTATCTCACAAAAATTTGGCTAGCTAGCGAAATTTCCCTAGGTAACAAATTCAACATTTCTAATGAATTTCTCAATTTCGCTCTCTTGTAATTTAAGCTAGGCTAGCGAAATTTATTAGCATGGCAGAGGCCGCTATGCTAGCGAAATTTCCTGCATAGCGAAATCTCAACCCCTGTGTGTTTTTGGAATTCTTGATGCCAAACGACCACGTTTTGATGTGTTACCATTTTGTCCCTTATGTAATTTCATATTTTAGGCAATTTTGTATTTTCACACTTTGGGGTTGACTATAAGCCCCACGACTTTGTAACCCTAAAGCGACTTTTCATTTTATAAAATTTTCCCTGCGGCTTTCATTTTAGGTCTCATTTGCTCCTCTTCTCTCTCCTCTTTCTCTCATTTTCTCATTTGCCGACACCCTTGAGGATGACAACTCAAGGGATGCTTATCTAAGCCTCATAGCCTTGAAGAGGAGGGTTGCTAGCTTGGTTTTGGGAGTCAACTGCGGGTTGTCTTCATGCTAAATGTTCACAGTCTGCGCATTTATGGTTCCATACTTTCCAAACTAGGGTTTAATGCCATTTAATGTCTTTCCTTTGGTCAATACTGATGAGTGCCTAAAACACTCATCTTACACTCGCGTCGGTTTGTCATTTTCACATTTATTTTATAATAATTTTATAGTTTTTGTGGCTAGATCCCTGATTTTATTAATGCGAATTGTGGATTCTGAGTTGATGGAGTAGAAAAGAACAACTTTTGGACGATTTTGGAACAATGAGGACGAGGCGGAAGTGAGTACGTCGCGTTCTTGACGTCGCCCGCGTCGGCGTCGGAGTCAACAATCACGAGGAAGTCAGCGGCGTCCCCACGTCAGCGGCGTCCCCCGCGTCGCGACGTCAGCTCGAAAATCACACCTCATCCATTTAAAGTCTGGGATGGCTCTGCGAGTGGGGTGTCGGAGCGTGCACGAGCGAGGCGAGGTTTCGGACGAGTGAGCCAGCGTAGCCGAGGAAGTGCCGGGATTTGTCTGCTTTTCATATTTTGATATTTTGGGATAGTAGAACAATGTTTTACGCCATTAAGCGATTTCATCTTTTCTTTTATTATGTTACAGATATTTTTTTAAGGGTTCGTCAGTTCTGTCATATGATATGGATTAAGGATTGATCTTTATGTTATTCAATTGTTTATAAATTGTGAATCTACTCTATACACGTATTTAAATTATATGATAATGTTTGACATTAGCATAGCCCTTCAGAATCAGAGATTCGAGAGATGAGGTATTCGAGGATGCGGGTAGAGTAGCTTTAATTAGGATCGGTCGATAGAATGTGTTTGAAGGTGGTATCTAGGGTAGAACATTTAAGCATTGAATCACAGAGTCGAGATGGGAATATACTCGATTCTATTCGCGAGATAAATGGGATATACCTCGAGAGGATATCTAAATGAAGCAAAATCACCTCACCGTGGCCCAGTTATAAATGTAGTGAATAGCAATCTCTTTAGAAAAACAATCCATTAGGCGTGGCGGGGGAGATATAACCCTAGGCTTTAAAACAATACTTTAATTAAATCAACAGTTCAGTTAGTCTTTACATAATTGAATTCCCTCTTAAAGTCATTCTTCAGATATTATCTAAGAAGCAGAATCTCTATAGTTAATACACCTTTCCCGAGGATCGATGCTCCAGATGCGATAAGTACACTATATTACTTGGGGGCTGCAGCGTGCACTTAGCATTTAGGCACACATTTTATACATCGCGTTATCGGCCTGTCAAGTTTTTGGCGCCGTTGCCGGGGACAGGTTTAAATTGATATAGAGAAGTGAGCACATAGATAGTATTCTGAATTTTTTCGTTACTTTTGTTATTTTTACAAGTCTTTGGTAATTTGGTTTGTTAGTTCGGTATTGTTATTACGATCACGGGGTTCGTGAGGAGTACATGCGACGACAAAATCGAATTAATCAACACTGTGTGATCTGAGCAGAAGACTTAACGCAGTTGCGTAGAAACGAAGCGAGCAGGACTAGAATTCCAATAGTCATGGAAAACACTGAAGAACAAGATTTTGGCGTTAAACAAACTGAACCACAGAGAAGCCGAAATGGGAATCATGGAAGGAATCAGCGCGGGAGCCGTTTATACGACGAACTGATCCTTACATGCTATTAAGATGTGAGTTCGTCTTACCGCAGCCAGGTTGTTCGGATAGCGATCAGACCACCTATTCAAGCAAACAATTTGATTGAAGTGTCAGTCCACCCAGTCTGGTGCTTCAAAATATCTTGTTCCATGGGTACCCCATGAGAACCAGAACATATGCATTTGACTAACTTCCTCGAGAAGTTTGCGATACCATCAAGTCTGACAGAGATTCTTGAAAAACTCTAAGATTACAGTTGTTCCCACTTTCACTCGGGGATAGAGCCAAACATTGGCTAACGGTCGATACGGATTCCATTACTACATGGGCAGTTTGGTCTGAAAGTTCGACCAAGTTCTTTCCACAGCCCGAGCAGAGAGGAGAGGAGAGAGAGAGATTGCACGGCTTGTGCAAGGGAGATCCCGATACGTTTGGTGTTGGGGAGAACACAGCGGAGGCATGGAGACGGTTTCATGAATTATTCTGGAAGTGTCCTCTGCCCAGGCTAACCGGATGGATGCAAGTCCATACCTTCTACAATGGTGCGAAATGCGGCCAGACGATGATAGATGCCTCGGTGGAGGATCCTTGATGAAGAAAACCACGAGACCGGGCGTATGAGATATTGGAAGATCACTGCGACCAACACTAATCGGTGGCACGGAGAGAAGGCTACACAGGAAGTAAACACGGTGGGTGGCAGAGTAATCACGATTATAACAATCGGTAAATCATGTGGCTCGGTGACTAAACGGCTAAATGGAAACTAATGAGGAACAACCGTACCATACGAGACCACTCCATGGGAGTTGTGTGGTCCTGGAGAGACTGACATAGTGAGTGTGGAATGTCGGTCGGGAAGTCCTTGGTGGAGCACGCCCGGTGTCGGGTTCGGTCGAGAATCGCCCACGACAAAGGACCGTTATGGAAACAACTACCGAGAATCAAAATCAAGGCGAGGTGGCGTACTAATCCCGAATCGAGCGGTCGGAACAATCAAGGGTATGGATGGAGGAACAATCAGAACAATATGCCATCTAATCGAGTTAGTGAGCCACCACCTGAGAAAAAAGTGGACTTAGAACAAGCCTGATTAGTGTCCAAAAAGTACAATTTTGAACCCTATATTAGATAGGTGTTGAGTACTTTTTGATCATTAATCATGTCATATATCCCAATTGAAATGTTCATGTTACCTTAGTAACACTTATGCCAATTTGAGGGTGTTTTTGGTTGTTTTGTAGACTTTTATACACATTTGAACTTCAACCACAATGCAAATGATCAATCCTTGAGGTTGGAAGTTTAGTCTCCAGCCCATCAACAGAAGCCCAAATCAATGGAAAAACAAAGGAAAGTGGAAGAAATGAGGTCACGATTGAAGACATGGCGAGAGAATGCGAAACGACCAAAGCGAGGCAATTTCGCAGTCTGTTGGCAACCAATTCGCAATCCTAGCGAATTTATGGCTGTTCGCAAGCAGGTTGCCCAATCTCTCCAGCAACCATTGCGAAATTCGCTAGCCACATTGCACTATTCATTAGCGAAAATGAAGGAATTAAACTACTCGCGACAATTTCGCTAGCTTAAGCGAAATTTCGCTAGCCCCAAAGAAATTCCCACCTTACTTAAGTCGCTAGAGCCTTGCCAATTTCGCTAGAACATTGCCAAATTCGCTAAACACTTGCCAAATTCGCTAATTAGCGAAATTCTCCACACATGCTTGAATTTAGGGCCTTGTCATCCTCTGTATTAATGCAGCCTTCCAGACTTGGTTTATTACTTGGTGTCCTATAACTTAGCCTAGTTATTAGGGTTTTTGGTAATTTCATACTTTGAGGAGGCCTATAAATACCCCTCATGTTTTGTAATAAGGGGGAGGATAGAAGTGAATACAAGTTTTTTTGGTGATTTGTAAGTTCTTTTCTTTTACTGCTTTTGTAAATAAATTGTTTTATTTTTAAGTTTTGCTTTTATTTTCTCTCTTCTCTCTCTTCTTTCTCTCCCTTTCCCGGCTGCCAAACACACCTCTTGAGGATGACAACTCAAGAGATGCTTGGCTAAGCCTCCTTCCTTTGAAGAGGAAGGAAGCTAGCTTGGTGGTGGGGTTAAGCATGTTGTCCTCTTGTACTAAAAAATCCCCTGGGTGAGTGTATTTATGGCCCTTATTTTCAAAATTCATTTGCATAACATGGGATGTTATTGGTTAGCCAATACTTTCCATGCTTTAGGGCATTGTTCTTTAGATGGTTTCTGAGCCTCACGAGATAATATTTACATGTTAGGGTTCTTCAAAATTAGGGTTAAAAAAACGACATTGACTTTTATTGTTTTGTGTCTCTCCATACTTTAGGGTTCGTGCTTTCGGGTGAGAGATGTGTTGTGATTCTTTAGATGGTCTTTACTAGCCTTAGAAAAATGATAAAGGAATGTTGGGGTTTAAACAAAAGGAATAGCGCATCTGTGTTGACTCATAGGAGGATAAAACTACGAGGACATGTGTTTGCCTAGCTTGTCAAGTTGGTGACCTAAATCTTCAAGTTTAATTTCTTCACTTTAAATTTCGATTTTTACCATTTCGAGTTTTGCAATTTCAGTTTAAACCATTTGCGACTTTTGACACAAATCCAAAAGTCCAAAGAATAAGCCTTACCTTCATGCCCTAATGCGAGCCATTTACAGGATGAAAACCCGTCCCAGTGTTAGACCACTAGACCACTATCTGTGATAGCTTATTTCTGTGATAGGAGAACAGAGTATATAAATATTGTTGATTCATTTCGACCTCTGTGGCGCGAGATCAAGCGCCCCTTAGATGCTCACCTCACATACGCCTTCATGAATGAGACGAGCGAATATGCAGCGGCCGAAGCGGCTGATTGAGCAATCAGCGGCCTGAGTTGAGAAATTTGGAGTACAGGATAGGTCAAATGGCGATTTGTTATTTGAAAAGCGGGGTTCTAAAAACGGTCGGAGGCAAACCCTAGAGGAGAAGGGAGAAAGAATCTTTTAAGGCCATCACTTTGCAAGAGTGGAAGGGGTGGAGAACTTGGGGCCTAACTAGTGATACGAGAACTAGAAAATAAGGAGCCAGACCAGAAGCATCGAAGGACGGATGCAAGATGAGCAACCCAGAATCTTTGAGGCGATCAAATATAATAAGTCGGGAAGGAACAACGAGGAAACAAACAAAAGAGATGAACTGTCATACCCGATTCAGTATCCTCGGAGGTTGAAGAAAGGCAAGTTAAATGATTTGCAAAAGTTTCTTGACATCTTGAAACTACATATTAATATACCATTTTTGGAGGCATTGGAGAACATGCCTAGTTACGTGAAATTCATGAAAAGATCTTAGCGAGTAAGAAGAAGTTACTTGGAGGAATATGGGACCATTGCCTTGGCGGGAATGCGTGCCGTCGCAAAGAAGCTTCGAAACTCTGAGATCTGGGAAGCTTTGCTATACGGGTTCTCTATAGGGAGCCAGGGTATCTGGAAGCCTGTGTGACAGGGTGACTATCAACTTGATGCCGCTTTACGATGTTTAAAGGCTAAGGCTGGGAGCGAGAATGGAGCCCTGATCGGGTCCTATGACTGGATAGGTCGTACCAGCACCTCGGGGTATAGTCGAGAGGAATGTGCTGAGTAAAAAGAGTTGTTAAGTTCGTCATGGCGGACTTTTGTCATTATGGACATGGAGGAGGGCATTCGGTCCCCATCATACTTAGTGCAGACCTTTCCTAGCCACAGGAAAAGCTCAGATCAATGTGCGAGAAGGTGAACTCAGACTAGAGTCGAGACGAGATCACTTTCCATGTCTTCCGACCCACGAAGCACCGAGATGTGATCCAATGAAGATATCTCGCAACTTCATTACGAGAGAGTTTGCAGAGCGATCGCGAAAAACTTCCAGGGATAAACTATGGTTGCCTGAAAGACTCAGAAGGGCAAGGGTGTGAACGGAAAAGTATTTCATCCACCTTGAACATGGGGTGTGAGCATTATAGGGAGATGCATAAGCATTTCCCAGTTCCTTCTATTCATATCGCAAAGTGAGATTCAGGGTCGTCGAGCTAACGACATTAAACATAGCGCTTCTTGGGAGGCAACCCAAGTGTTCTTAAACTTTCCCTTTTCGTTTTGGCTCGAGTTCTATTGTTTATTTTTGCGATTTTAGGTTCTTTGGCTTTATTTGTGATTATTATTCGGTTTGTTTGTTTACTTTGAGATGCGCGGATGCGAGGTCGAGAGGAGGATTCGTTCCAACTCGCATTACAAGCTAATAGAGGTCAAGTACGAGGGGTTCATGTTGAAAGTTTCAACATGCTCGAGATTTTTTCTGCATCCCACGTCGCGACGTGGATTTCCCATGTCGCGACGTCAAATTTACATCCCTCTATCACGTCGCGACGTGTATTTTCACGTCGCGACGTCAAGTTGCACAAGCCTCTGTCACGTCGCGACGTTATTCTCCACGTCGCGACGTCATTTTAATGCGCCTCTGTCACGTCGCGACGTGGACTCCAACGTCGCGACGTGGGTTAAATCCACTCTCTGTCACGTCGCGGCCCGTGACCCGCCCACGTGTGACGTTGCCTGTTTAAGCCCGAGATGGTTCATTTTGGCTCTTCACCTCACACACCCCCATTGAAACCTAACGTCTGAGCACCTGACCCTCACCGGACACAGCCGGGCCCAACTGTTCTGGCAGTGAAAGTCACGACATTGTTCTCCGACCGCCATTGTGTCCCTACAAGCCACCTTTTTCCCCTGGTTCTGAGTCATTGTGGCATCTGACCACCTTTGTGCTTGGATTTACGGCTTTGGGCCGTCTTCTAGGGTCCATTGTACTCAGGGTGATTTCGGGGTCCTGATGGGTGCTCGTTTAGAAAGGTCATTAGGTGCTCGTTTAGGGTCTGTAGTGCAGAGTAGGGTCTTGAGTCTTGAGTTAGAATTTGAGTTTTGAGTCTTAGTTAGTTTTCTTACAGTAGGTGTTTGTGTTTTTGTCAAGTAAGTAGGTGCCACTTTGGGGCCACTACCATGCTGTTTCCTGGAGTCAATATGTAGCGAGGCGGTTGCACACTTGGCCAGTCGGCCCAGCGAGGACCCGACTCCCACATTCGCGTCTCGCGGTTTGCAAATATGAGTCTTGTAGGCGGTTTGGCACCATTGCAAAGCGCTCGTTCATTAAAGAGAAGGGATTCATCCCGCGATGATTTCTTGAGAAGACTATCGAGGCTAAGGGTGGCGTGCTTTATGCTAACCCCTCGTCCGGCGATGAGCGTAGTGTGCGAATTTTCATGCCTCGCTTCCCATGTCCTCAAAGGGTCGGGTGTGAGGTGTGTTGAGTGGAGCCGGTCGCGGTCGATCAATAGCTTCTATGTCCTAGAGCATGTCCCATGGGTTCAGCACTGATCGACTCAGTGAGCATCAGGTGCCACGAGGTCATTGGCGTGACGAAGGCGGGGGTGAGTGGAGGATCAACAGTGCGGGCCATGCGGTCAATTTCAAGGCCAAGCATTTGGCCTACATTCCCAAGGTTTGGCATCACTTCATCACTTCGCGTCTTATCCCGACGACGAATGTGTGAAGGTAACTGACGGCGTTCACGCTTCCGGCCGCTGCGTCGTCGGGATATACCATTCGATGTTGGGCAAGTTATAGAGGATTCTATCCTCCCATAAATAGGGACGAAGATGAACTGGGGCACCCTTTTACGATATTTGGCATGCGAAACAAGCAGGAGTGCCATGGCGACAATGAGGCGGCTTCATCCGATCAAGGCCATATCGGTCAATGGGACACACACGGTGTCAATTACACGAGGGGGTTTCTGATTTCGGGTCACGAGCCCTCGAGACGAGGCGAGCTTCCCGATTATTATCAGGCTCGCTTTGGATTCGCAGGTGACACCCGAGAACATTGGCGATCCTCGTCTCACCCACACCTCCACACACCCAGCTGGCCTCGGGCGGCCGCTCCGCCTAGTCGCTTCCCGGATGTGTGAGGGCCGGTGCTCTCACTCGCGGCGCTTTGGCGCGTGCAGGATGAGACCCGGGAGCCACCGAGTCCTCATTACCTCGAGATATGGGCGTTAGCGTCTTTGACATGCGGGCCCGATTCACGGCCAATCGGGCCATCATTCTCCTACAATGACGGCCCAGTCTATGCAGGCCCAGCTCGCTCAGCTTCTGGCTTTTCACCATCCACCACCACCTCCACCGCAGTGATATTCAGGGAGTTCCCTTACCCTCTATGTTTTTATCTTGCCAGTGGGGACACTGGATATTTTGTTTGGGGGGAGGGATTTGGTGATCGGGTACTATGTTTTGTGTTTTGGTTTTAGTAGTGTGTAGTATTTTTAGTGTGTTCCGCATATTAGTGTGTTTTGTTTTCAGTTTATTTTACATCGCACTTTCATGTTCATGAGTCATGTGTTAGTTGTTTGATTATATTTTAGGACATTCTTGCATGTAGTAATTGCATACATGTGTGCCATGTTGAAAATTGAGGATCAATTTTGGATTGAGTTCACTATAAACTTGTTCAAATGCATACATTTGCTTTGATGCTCGGTAATTAGGTTGAATAGTTAAAAAGGGCTAGTGAATCAATTAGGAGTAGTCAAGAAACCGAGTTCTCAAAACCTATCACACTCACACTAGTGACTTTCGAGGAGTATGCATAAGTGCCGAACCAACTACTAAAGTTCGATCAACCTAGGGAGGTCGAACCATTTGATGGGACACCTAATCAAGAAGGATTGCCATCGAGCTGACCAAAAGAGAAAATACATAAACAATAGAAAAAGAGAAAAAGAAAAAGAAATGTAATAAAAATAGAGTATATGCATAGGAATAAGCGGGATCATCCAATCGGAATCCGGGCACGATCTGAGGGCCTATCAAAGCCCTAATGCCACCCAGGCAATGGCTAAGGGAGTCATTGACTTCAACAGCTACATGGGACGGAAGATGGATCATTCACGCAACCTAGGGCCTTTGAGTTTGGTTGGTGTTAGAGTCAGTTTGAAGGAATTGAATGCACGGGTGCCCTTAACCAGCGGTGAGTCTGATGGATCCCCGCTACAGGAACACTTGGCTAAAACTTCTTGGCACTAGGTCTTCTTCCATTTTGTTTTAGGTACGTAGGAAATTTCTAAGTATGAGGATATGAATAAATGGGTGCGTTCCTATCCTTTCCTAGTTAGCTTCTTCCTAATAGGCGAGTTGAGCTTAAGTTTGGGGATATCGGAACCTAGGCATATTAAAAATTAAGATTCGCTATAAGCCACGTAGGGGATTTTGGGAAAGGCTATTGAACACCATGGGATTTGATGCTAGTCGAGTTTCATCTATCTCAATCGGTACGAAAGTCAAATATCGTATGCATTCAGCTGAACATCGAGCAAAGCGGTGGGTATGTGAGTCGGTCCAAATTGATCCCCATTTTTCAGCATGGTGCATCTTTGCCTTAGTATTGGATTACATTATGCGGTGTGTGTCACATCTAGAGTCGGTTCTTGCTTGAGGACAAACAAGAAACTAAGTTGGAAATTGTGATGAGTGCTGAAACACTCATCTTTACACTCCTTGTCCGGTTTAATCATTTTCACATTTATTTTATAATTTTATAGTTTTTGTGTTAGATCCTGATTTTGTGTACGGGTGTAGTTCTACGAGGTTCGATGGAAGCCGAAAAGAACAACTTTTAGGCGATTTTGGACAATGAGGAGCGGGCGAGAGTGGTACGTCACGTCGCGACGTCGCCACATCGCGACGTCGGGTCAACAATGCAGAAGTCAACGACGTCCCCACGTCGCGACGTCAGCTCGAAAATCTGCACCTCATCATTTAAAGTACGGATGGCTATGAAATTAGGGTATCGGGAGGCGTACGAAACCGAGGCGGGAGTTTCAGGAGCGGAGTGACCCAGCGTCTTCAGTGCGGGATTTGTCACTAGCTTTTCATATTTACGATATTTTGGGATAGTGGAAACGATGTTTTGCAGCATGCGCGATTTCATCTTTTCTTTTATTATGTTCTAGATATTTTTCTAGGGTTACGTCGAACCCTGTCATATGATATGGATTAAGGATTGATCTTTTATGTTATTCAATTGTTTATAAATTGTCGAATCTACTCTATACCTGTATTTAAATTATATGATAATGTTTGGCGAGCATTAGCATAGCCGCCTTTGGAGATCCAGGATTCGAGAGATGAGGGAATGATGGGGATGCGGGTAGAGTAGCCGGTGATTCGGTCGATAGAGATGTTCGGACTGAGAAAGGTGGTATCTAGAAATTGGGAACATTTAAGCATTTCGCGAGAATCTGGAGTCGAGATAGAGATATGCACCGATTCTATTCGCGAGATAAATACGGATATACCTCGAGAGGATATCTCGTAGGCAAGATCACACCTCACCATAGAGCGGATTATAAATGTATTGAATAACAATCTCTTTAGAAAAACAATCCATTGAAGGCGTGACGGGAGATGCAACCCTAGGCTTTAAAACAATACTTTAATTAAATCAACAGTTCAGTTAGTCTTTACATAATTGAATTCCCTCTTAAAGTCATTCTTCAGATATTATCTAAGAAGCAGAATCTCTGTAGTTAATACACCTTTCCCTGAGGATCGATATCCGTACGATAAGTACACTATATTACTTGGGGCTACGCGTGCACTTGCGCATTTAGGCACACATTTTATACATCGCGTTATCGGCCTGTCAAATACTTGCCATGCTTTAGGGTTCAGTGCATGCTTAATGGTAGATGCACTGATATTCTCTAGATGGTATTTACGAGCCATTGAAATAAGGTTAAATGCTAGGGTTTCAAACTGAATGGGACTTTGAATGCTTAGTATTTAGTTTGACTCAAATAGGAGTGATTCTAGGGTTAGGTTTTATAGCTAAACAAAGATCCGGTTTTGGCTTTGACTATATGTCATTTGCTTACTAATGTGGATATAACCGAGGACACTTTAATAACCCCTGTTATCAAGCTAGTAGCCCGAGCCTTCAAGGTTACCATTTCACCACTTCACTTTAAGCCATTCTGATTAGTCGAACAAACAACCTCCTTTGTTTTTAACAAAATCACAAATCCAAACAAAAGCCTCACCATTTTCCAAACAACGATTTTACCGTCATTAGTGGGATGAAAACCCGTCCAGTGTAGGCCTAGGCGCTATCTTTGCGGTAGCTTGACTACGTGGGAAAATTTATAGGAAACAAATATTGTTGATTGCTCACCCTACGTGACACGAATCAAATGAAGTCGATTGCGAGGATGGTGCGAGCTTCGTATGATGAGTTGATGTGTACTTGTAATCCACATTACAGAGTGTTGGTGACTACTTCGATCCTTTTTGAATTTAGTGTGCCGGGAGGCGCAAGTTTTCTTCACTTAGCGATTCTTGCCAACATTTTAATTTTCTGATCGATTTTGTTTTGTGGCTGACCTTTGGCCAAGTTTGTTTGTGTTCTTTGTTGTGTCTCATTTTGTGCCAGGTGTTTATACGGCATTGGGATGAGAGGATGTCAGTGGGTGCAAAGAGTGAGTACACGATTGAGCAAATTTGCGAGGAATCGGTGTGCACAGTGACCAAATGGATCCTCTACCTGAGGAACGGCTGAGTCAATAAGCACCCCTATGAATCGGCCCGGCGTCTGGTCGAGGAACACATCACGCCTCACCAGAGTGAGTGCTCCTTCCTGTATCATACCTCCTGCTGAGGATGTAGCAGTGAGACCCTACCTAGTGCCCCTGCTTCCCACATTTCATGGTATGGAGAATGAAAATCCATATTCACACATACGGGACTTCGAGGAAGTATGCATAACTTTTAAGGAGGGTATAAGTATGGAGCTACATTGAAGTTGAAGGCATTCCGCTGACCCTCGAGGACCACCAAAAATATGGCTCAATTCACTTAGGCCGAGAGCGATTAGAAGTGGGCGATCTTGATCCCCGAATTTTTGAAGAAATTCTTGATGCAACAAGACCAACAGCTTGTAAAGACGGATCTACACTTGTTCGACTACGTGATGAAGTTTTATCGGTGTTGGGAAGATTCGTGAAACCATCAATGCATGCCCACACCATGGTTTTGATACATGGATCTTTAGTGAATCATTTTTATGATGGTATGCCTCCGACCATGTGAAGCAACTGGCAAACCATGTGCGGACGACTTTAATGGCTTCGGATGAGGCCATGGACTTTTTGAACTATGGCGAGAAACCTCAAAAGCATGGGATGAACGAATCGAGAGCCCAGAAGATCGAGGCCTTGAACCCACGGAGAGGGGCATCTATGCGCTCCGAAGAATCTGAGATGAAAGCAAAGCTGACCACTTTGACTCGAGAGGTTGGAGGGCGTGGAAATGAGAAGCCCGGCCACGAAATGCAAGCGATGCCGAGTTACGCATCTCATCCATTTGTTTTGGTATCGGACAAATAGTCATCTGGGAACAGCATCAGAGCATGCCCATGTACGGATCAAAATAAACCACCCCTGAAGCGCTCAGGTATGGCAGCATAACCACAATTGGAGAAATCATCAAGACACGTCATGAAGCCAAAGCCCCTACATATATTCCTACGAGAACTGACATCAGTTGGCTCCACTTCAACACAACAGCAGCCACCTCCACCTTCTTCTCCTGTTGAGCAAGCAATCCTGAATTTAAGTAAAGTGGTAAACCTTTTGTAGAAACGAAGGTGTTGAATGTCTGAGACTAATCGAAAAATTGAAGCCGGTCGAAAGCTCACTCAGGGAAAGCGGACGAGTGTGCACTCACGAGATTTCAAGGTTGTGCGACCAGCGGCAAAGGTTCCGAAAGGACAAATTTCCTTCCAGTCCACGAAGGCAACATCAAGAATGCATGAAATAAACCCGACCAATGATCCAAATTTAGAATTGATGAAGTCAAGAGCGTGGTGACATTAAGAAGTGGTAAAGCTGAGACCGGCGGTCGGCTCTAGACAAGTCAACCCCCTGATGGCGACCCGCCACAAGAAGGAAACGGTGATTAACAAATAGGGAAGAGTGAAGACCCGAGTGTACCCTTAATTTCCCACGGGCTCTCAGAAAAAGAAAATTCCGTTAACCAAGCGAAATGCTGGGGTTTTCTTGCAAGTAAGTTAACATTCCTCTCCCTTGACATGATCAAACAAGTCTATGCAAAATTTTTGAAGGACTTATGCACGGTAAAAAGAGGTCTCAATGTAAATAAAAAGGCCTTTTTGACTGAGCAAGTGAGTGCTATCATTGAGTGCAAGACTCAAGTGAAATATAAAGACCCGGGATGTCCTACAATCTCGGTTAACATTGGAGGCATTAGTGTGGAGAAAGCACTATTAGACTTGGGAGCTAGTGTGAATCTTTTGTCGTACTCCATCTGACAGCTTGGTTTAGGTGGTGAAACCCGTCCATCACTTGTCACTGGCCGATAGGTCTATTAAAATCTTAGAAGGGGACCATTGAGGATGTTTTAATACAAGTGGACAAATTTTACTATCCGTAGATTTTGTCGTGTTGACACGAGAGCCCGGTGCGGTAAGACCAATCATGTGCCATCATATTGGGGAGGCCGTTCTTATTGCCGAGATGCCATAATAAACTGTCGGAATGGGGTTATGCAACTCACATTTGGAAATATGACCTTAGAGCTCAATATCTTTCATTTTGGTAAAGGCATATGCATTCGAGAGGAAGATGGTGTGAAGTCGTATAATAGATGCAATCCTCGAAGCAGATTAATGAAGCGACGGAGTGCAAGATGTATTAACCCCAGGAGTTATGTGAATGCCTCGGAGGAGCGAAGAACCTCAATGCATGAGCTTAGGGCGGGATGCTTGGAGGAAAAAATAGAAGTTCTACCTCGTGGTAGTGATGAACCAAAGGAACCTCAATAGTTAGAGCTCAAACCTCTCCCAGTTGAGTTAAAGTATGCATTCCTGGAAGAGAATGGCGATATCGGTGATTCATCCTTTGTTGACCACTTCACAAGAGCATAACTTGTTGCACCTTCTCAAAAGGAACAAGCAAGCATTGGGGTGGAAAATTTCTGATTTAAAAGGCATAAACCCATCAATCTGCACCCATCACATTTACCTAGAAGAGGAATCTAAGGCTATTAGGCAGCCACAGCGGAGGTTGAACCCCCACTTGCAGGAAGTAGTTCGCATTGAAGTCCTAAAATTGCTCCAAGCCGGTATCATTTACCCCATTTTTGATAGCACTTGGGTAAGCCCAACCCAGGTGGTGCCAAAAGAGTCGGGAGTAATAGTTGTGAAAAATGAAAAGGGTGAAAAATTGTCTGCGGAGCTTCCTACGGGTGGAGAGTGTGCATAGATAGATTATAGGAAGCTCAATGGGGTAGATCACTTCCGTTGCCATTCTCGATCAACTCCTTGAGAGAGTTTCTGGGCACCCATTCTATTGCTTTTTGGATGGTTATTCAGAGTACTTTCAGATAGAGATTGCACCAGAGGATCAGGAAAAGACTACCTTTACTTGTCCATTTGGCACGTATGCTTATAGAGGAGAATGCCTTTCGATCTTTACCTTGACCACTTTTCGGTCTTATGCTTAGTATGTTTAGCGATATGGTAGGCGCATAATGGAAGTATACATGGATGATATCCTTTGTATATGGAGGCGATTTTTTGAAGAATGTCTGTCTAATTTGGAGGCCATCCTGCAGAGGTGCATAGAGAAGAACACAGTGCTCAGCCCAGGAGAAGTGCCATTTATGGTTAACCAAGGGTGTACTTGGTACATTATTTCAGCAGGGGAATAGAAGTTGACAAAGCAAAAGTTGAACTTATCTCCAAACTGCCATCCCCAACAAATGTAAGAACAGTTAGGCAATTCCTTGGTCATGCAGGCTTCTATAGAAGATTCATTAAAGACTTCTCGAAGATTGCTAAACCTGTCTGAAGCTCTGAGAAAGATGCGAGTCGTTTGGGAGAGAGAATGTCATGAGAGCTTTGAAGCGAAGTCCCTGTTGACTGCCCAATAGTACGAGCACCCTAGCGCGAGTTACCTTTTGAAGTGATGTGTGATCACGAGTGATCTTCTTTATTGGAGGCAGTGCTTGGCGAAGAAGAGGATGGGAAACCTCGTGCAATCCTCTTATGCAAGCAAAACCTTGAATGAAGCACAAAGGAATTATACTACTCGAGAAGGAATTGTTGGCGATGAAATGCAAGCCTTAGACAAGTTCGAGCATACTTGGTCGAATTACGATATAGTCATTTTCTGAACCATTCCGCCTTGAAATATCTCTGACCAAGCAAAATGCCAAGCAAGGCTTATAGATGGGTTCTTACGCCCAAGAATTTAACACCGCAAATCAAAGACAAAAAGGGGTAGGAAGTGGTGGCGGATCATCTTTCTAGGTTAACGATAGCCCATGACACTCATGAATCCGCCTCCGATGATGAATTTCCTGAAGAGTCTCTAATGCAGCTGGAAACAACTCCCTGGTATGCTTACATTGCCAATTTCCTTACAACGGGAGAAATCCCATATGATTGGAAAGAACAGGATAGGAAGTATTTCTTTGCGAAGATCCATTCATATTATTGGGAAGAGCCCTTCTTGTTTAAATATTGTGCGAGATCGGATAATCGGGAAGTGTGTGCACGAGGAAGAACGACGGGGAATTACGAGGTCATTCTGCCATGAGTGCAATGGTGATCACTGCGTCTCGGAAAGGCGACAATGAAGGTCTTCTTGATCTGGTTTTCTGCGGCCTTCCTTGTTTAAAGCACACCAAATGTCGTGTATGTGATGAATGCGAGACTCCGAAATTGTCTCGCCGGCATATGATGCCCTAAACCCAATTTTAGTGGTCGAGCTATTCGATGTTTGGGGCATCGATTTCATGGGACCTTTCCCCACATCCTATGGTCACACATACATATTGGTGGGAGTGGACTATGTGTCCAAATGGGTTGAAGCAATCCCTGAAACTGATGACCGGGGTGGTGCTTAAATTCTTGAGAAAGCAAACATCTTTTCTAGGTTCGGGGTCTAAGCTATTATTAGTGATGGAGGGTCACATTTACGCAGCAAACCTTTGAGAAAATCTCATGGCTAAATACGGTGTGAAACATGGAGTGGCCACCCCTTACCACCCTCAAACAAGTGGTCAAGTAGAACTGCTAACGAGGAGAGATCAGAGACTATTTTAATGAAGAGGTAGTATTAGCAATGACGGGGAAAAGCTGGTCCATCAAAAATTTGCTTGATTCATTTTGTGGGCCCCTCTGAGCCGGCTCATGACAATCCTTGGAATGTCTCCTTATCGGTTGGTCTAGCATGGTAAGGCATATCACCTTTCGGTAGAGATCAGATACAAGGCATGGTGGGCAATCAAAAGTGAACATGGATCTAAGTAGGCGAGTCGAGATTCCTTGATCTCAATGAGTTGGAAGAAATACGAAATGATGCCTACTTGAATTCGAAGATTGCAAAGGAAAGATCAAAAAAATGACATGATCAAATGATAACTAGGAAGCAATTCAACGAGGACCGATCCTCTGTATGACTCGAACTCCATATTTCGGGGCGGCTAGTCGCGATGGACGGGTCCATTCATTGTTCAGCAGGCATACCCCAATGGTTCAGTGGATCTACGCAATCCAAATGATGATAGGGTGATCAAAGTCAATGGACAGAGGGTGAAGCCCTATGTTGTGTAGTAGACCATCAGGGAAGAAATTCTCCTCCTGGACCCTCCCTGAGTCCCACAGTCCACACGTTAAAGGGTGGCTCCTGCTTTGTCCCAAAAGCCACTGATCTTATTGTTTAATTTTGATTAAATTTCTTTTTGCTTAAAATTTTTGCTTGATTTCACTTTCTGTTGATACCTGCAGTAACACTAACAAATGGAAATGACTCTTTTCCAACCACTACACATTTGAGGAGAGTCACAGTTCCATCTTTTTGGTTTGCATTCCCATGCCCGAAGCCGGAGTTCGGGGTAATTTTCATATTTTGGAATTGATTTCTTTGGTTCTTCATGTCTATGGGAGCCAAATTCGTTTCTCTTTAATTTTTAAATTGCATTTTGTGTTTCTACTCTTGCCTTTAGTTGGAAAATTGTTGCCCTGTATGTTACCTTAATGTTAGAACATTTCCATGCATGATTTAGTTTTTGGTCAATTGAAATTTCGGCATAGTCAACCTTGAACATTCCCCCTTTAGCTAATTCGCACACTGCACACCAGGTTGTACCAATAGGTTGAGAGGCAATATACCTCTTTCCGCTTTGCAAAGCCGACCTTAAATTTTTGACGACCCATAATAGGTTTTTGTTACCCATGTATGAAGACCAATGAAGTCTTCCAAAAAGGAAAAGAAAAATCAAAAAGAAAAAGAAAAATAAAGGCCGTGACACTTTGCCTTGAAACCCGAACACGGTCCGAGGGTTATATGGCGAAAGCCTTCGTGATGCCCTAAACCTTAATTGGTTGGAATCATCTACTTAGTCGATTACTACGGGTGGATGGGTGAAGTTTAAGCGTGTTGTAGGTGCTTAATTCTCGAAGTCATTCGAAGTCGAAATTGAAGCACACGAGTTTGTGGTTAAGTGATCCTTTGGCTTGATGCCACAAACCTTAATTGGTTAGAGTCATCGGTGGACCCAGATTACACGGACTTTGGTGAAGTCGGAGTTTTTAGCGTACTACACATAACTTAATCGAGAAGAAATAAGGCGTAGCTAATACATTTAGGTTGGTCGACGGTTTAAGGCCATGGCGTAGCTAGGTTAGGCGAGGAATGGCTTTGCATTTTATTGGCTGGTGGTTACCTTAGGAACAATTAGATTTTGGTGGAAGCTGGGTTGACTTCCTTGGAACCAATGTTGTCAAAACTTTCTTATGTGGTTTTGTTCTTTCATGACCGGTTTTCATACAGGGTGTAAATTATTCATGCTAAAGGTAAAGCTTACCTGTACATACGCTTTTTGAACCACATACACTTTTTGTAAAAGCACAGCATGCATCACATTATTATTTTTAGCATTGCTAAGGGACTAGCAACGTGTCGGTTGGGGGGTGTGATTAGTGCCCCAGTCTTTATTTTGAAGCCTATTCAAGATAGGTTTGAGTGCTTTTGCGCACTAATCATATCAATTAAGCCAATTGATGTGTTCGAGTCCACTTAGTTTCACTAATTTCCATTTCGAGTTTGTTTGAGGTAATTTCACGAGGTTTTGCGTGCCTCGACCAATTAGTTCCAAGTTGATGTCAAGATATTTGGCGAATGCGAGAGTTACTGATGTTTTCAACCATCAAAGATGAAGAAATGTGAGTGAATGTGAAGAAGAAGGTTCTGCGAGAGGGATGCATTAGCAAAACAAGCAAGCGGGGATTTTCGCATTAGCTGCGAAAATTTCAGCGGGATGCGAAAATTTCGCAATCATAGCAAAGAACTAGCAATCCTAGCGAAATTTTAAGCTATGTGAAAATTCGCAATCCTAGCGAACCTACCCAAGCTATCTATCAATTCAGCTGTTCTACGAAAATACCCGATTTCGCTATCTCACAAAAATTTACGTAGGCTAGCGAAATTTCGCTAAATGTATTCATATTCCTATGAAATTTCTCAATTTCGCTATCTCTTATAATGAATTTCTCTAAGCTAGCGAGAATTTAGCTAGCATAAGCGAAATTTTAATATCTTGTCGAAATTTCTGCATGCGAGTCTCGACCTGTGTTTTTGGAATTCTTGATGCAACGACCAGTTTGATATATTACCATTTTGTCCCTTATGTAATTTCATATTTTAGGCATTTTGTATTTTCACACTTTGGGGTTACGGCTATCTAAGCCCCCGACTTGTAACCTAAGCAACTTTTCATTTCTCAGTTTCCCATACGTGAAGCTTTCATTTTAGGTCTCATTTTGCTCTCTTCTCTCTCCTCTTTCTCTCATTTTCTCGGCTGCAAACACACCCCTTGAGGATGACACTCAAGGGATGTAGCTAAACCTCAGCCTTGAAGAGGAGGGTTGCTAGCTTAGTTTTGGGGCTCAACTGAGGTTGTCTTCATGCTTTAAATGTTACCAGTCTTGCATTTGTAGTTCCATACTTTCAAACTAGGGTTTAATGCCATTAATGTCTTTTCCTTTGGTCAATACTTGCCATGCTTTAGGGTTCGAGTGCATGCTTAATGTTGATCTGTGATATTCTCTAGATAGTATTCCCTGAGCCATTGAAATGAGGTTAAATGCTGGGTTTCAAAGCCCCGAATGAGACTTTGAATACTTAGTATTTGGTTTGACTCAAATAGAATTAGTTCTAGGGTTAGGTTTTATAGCTAAACAAAGATCGGTTTGGCTTTGACTATATGTCATTTGCCTGTGTGAGGATATAACCGAGGACACTTTAATAGCCCCACATCAAGCTAGTAGCTGAGCCTTCAAGGTTACCATTTCACACTTCACTTTAAGCCATTACAGGTTAGTCGGTGAACAAACGGCCTCCTTGTTTTTTAACAAAATCCACAAATCCAAGCAAAAACTCACCATTTTCCAAACACGATGCAAATCATTAGGTAGGATGAAAACCCATCCCGTGTTCGACCCTAGACCGCTATGCTACTGATAACCCTGACTACGCCGAGTAGGAGGAACATAGGAAACAAATATTGTTGATTCCGCTCACCCTACCATGGCACGAATCAACAACCCATAAATTAAAAAAATAAATGTGACCTACCTAGAAAATGTAACCTAAAAAGCAGCTGCCAAACAAGGCCCTAGCTTCCATATGTTTGTTTCTCAAGAAAATACATATTTAATCACCACATTATCAACAAAACACACCACACCAACAAAAGATTATCACCACATATTAAAATGGGAACTTAACCCAAAGATTTATCACCACATTATCAACAAAACACACCAGGAAAAGCAGCAATGTAAGAAATTTTCAACAAAAAACAGTCCAATGTAAGAGGGTTACCTGCTGTAGAGTCGAATGGACTACTAGAAGAGAAAATACAGAGCAAAAATCACTTGATTTCCAAGCCCTAATCGGTCGCTGGTGGAGGAGCAGGTGAAAAACATGAGAGAAATGAGGGAGGAAGAAGGGGTCTGCACATATAAAATACACGATAATGCCGTTGTTCAAGACAACGACAATTGAATTTTAAAAAAAATGATGAAGCCTCTGTTTAGGAGAACGACATCATCCTAGTCATCACCTATATGGTCCAAACACATTAAATTGAGCAATAGTTTGAAATTCAAATGATTTTTTGTAATTATTTTTAAAAAAAAAAATAGTATTTTAATCCAAAACTCTCCTCATAAATTGTTAAAGAACAAGTTCCCTCAGGAACTGCCCATTTGGTTCGAACGGGTATTTTTATATTTAAGTTGTTGAAACATTTTATGCCTCTAAACCCCTGAAACATTTATGTGTTAGTTTTCTATTTATGTGGATACTTTGTACGATGGGATAGCAGATTATTCAAACAACAAAAGTTCTTCAGAGACGATAGGTGATAGAGGAACCATGATGGAGGTTGAGCCTTTGGAGTTGAACTTGCCATCTTAAACTATGTGCGCAAGACATATTGGGTTATGCTACGATGATGCTTTCAGCCGGAGGCTAGGCGGAGCGATGTAGGGAGTCGAGGGAATTTGGACCCGGACTGTTTGTGGGGTACAGGATGCAAGCGTGAGATCGTGCAGGGTGAGGAGTGAGACCGGCTGCTTTGTTGATTCTGACTCACGAGCGTGGCACTCCTCTGCAAAAACAAGGAAGAGGGGTTCGGCGGCGTGCCACACAGGTGGCAGCTCAGATGCCCCAAGTCGGTTCTTTACCGAGAGAAAAGGGGCGCAGAGAGCGAGATGTGTTGCATATGTTTGCATATGAGTGTGTCCTAGAGTGCGTGTACCTTTCCATAGCTAGAATTGGCCATGTGTTATAGTAGATGTTCAACCAATTGGATGGTGATTAAAGGTCTTCCCATTGGATGGGATATTTCTTATTATAGTCCATATCAGTTTGAGTACGGGATATAGAAAGAATAGTTTACTTGAGATAGTCTTCCTTCCTTATTGATGAGATTTGGTGGGATTCCACCGAGAATGGCATATATTGGCCCAGGGGGTTTTGTCTGTTCCCTGACCGCACTGGGAGACCTGGTGGCCTTTGGAGGCCGGCGGGTTGGACCTTTCTTACGGGGGTGGCAAAGGATTTGGAATGTTGGTTTAGAAGGCTTTGAGTGCCTCATTGGACAAACTCCTCCTTTGGAATTCAACTAGCGGACCTTCGTGCTTATTGGGGTGCTCTTTTTGGGCGATGTGTGAGCTTGCAAGCTGTATTTTCAAACCCTATCGGTTGCCCCGACCCTTGTGTACGGTGTGCATGGGCAAGGGCTGTAACGTTTCTCGTACCGGGTGTAACTTCCGTGCCACTTGGGGCTGGATTGGGCTTGGTCGCGAATCATTTGTCTTGTGATAATGATGACTCTTGGTTTTTAACTGTTTCCCCTACCTCTTCTAGTTTCTTTCGGTTCTTTCGCAAACCTCCCTCACGTCTGTGCTTCTCTGGTCACTCCAGCCTCTTCCCTTGTTCGTGCTATTTGTTCGAGTTCTCTGTTTTGACCACTTTTTTGTGTAAAGTCTTTTACGGCATTTTCACGAGGTAACTTCTTAGTCTTATTCTGGGATCAACTGCGTCTCTACCTTTTGTTTTTCTTCAATTAGTGCGGCCGGCGCTGGGTTAAATTGATTGGGTTTCGTTTTAACTATTTGCTTTGATTATGGGTCGGGTCGCTCTTCTTCTTTGCGTATTGGCGATGACTCTTAGGTTATTAGGTTGACGAGGTTAGGGATGCTTCGGCCGTTCGGCAGAGTAGTTGAACCAGAAACGTTCTGGGGCGCCTCTCTTCCCTTGGATAAGGATAAAGGGAAAATAAACCTAATTAAATATCCACAGGGGGTGATTACCTTAAATGCGCCGTTCGACATCTTTGTGACATGGGACCTAGCAAGGTCGGTCCTTCGTATGGGGTTACCTTTGCTAAACGTTATCGACCTCCCCCTGGCGTCCGAGTATGGACCCCTGACGTCCTGACTTTTTATGTAGCTTCCGTTCCTGGGATGGTATGTTTCTTTAAGGTCGCCTTTGACAATGGTCTTCGTTTTCCACTACATCCCTTTATGAAAGAGGTTCTGCAGCATTTCAACGTCTGTCCTTCCCAACTTGCTCCCAACGGTTGGGGCATTTTGGTGGGCCTATTGGCCTTTTGGAGACGGGGCGCTCGGCGTCTAGTGTGGCTGCTGCTCCTCTGTCTTTTTTGAGAAGGAGACTCTTAGGGGAAGCTAACGCCTTCGGTGCTGCAAGAGTATACGGTGATCATGATCTTCCTTCTTCCCATGGAGTGGAAGTGGAAGGGGCGTTATTTCTTTTGTTAGTGAGTCGCAGGCGGGAATATGATCCTTCCAGCAGGGGATGATACTGCGGGCGATTCGGTGGCTTGGACCACCCACGATAATCTTAGCCGTGAGTGTTTGCTCTGTTTGGTGCGCTTCGTGTGAAGGATTGTTGGAATATTCTGATTTTCATTATTCTCATGCTTCCCAGTGCTTTCGACTTGACTTAGTCTTGAAGATAATGTTGTAGCTGCGGCGTTGGTGGAGATGTCACCGCTTCGTCCTTATGCGGAGGCGATAAAATCGGACATTCTACAGCCACGTCGAAATTGAGTGCGCACGTTCCTGCGCCCGAGGCCCTTACCTTCTTCCCACCATGGGAAATTCTCGGGTGGAAGCTTCTGCATGACCACTCCTACTAGGGGAGATTTTGGTCGATTAAGAGCCTTTGTCTCGAAGCCAGTGCGAGAAAGCGGGAAAAAATCAGGCTCAGCGAGAAGATCGGCGGTTTCGGTCCAGGTTCGAGAGATTGGGGCGTCTCAGGCTTCTTTGCTAGAAGCGGAGGCACAGACACGATGCGCTCTTGGCCAAGAAAGCCCTGTGGTCTGACTCTGCCCCTTCTAAACTGTAAAAGGCAAAAATCTCTCGGATGGAGTAGTCGGCCGTTCAGGCGTTATGCCTATTGCAGATGCGGAATCAGCAACCGAAGAATGCTAGGCCACCTCCTCGAAGGGTGGAAGAATTGAAGAGAAAAAGTCCGGAATCAAAGTTGGCGAAGATGAGGACTCTTTGCTCTTCAATCTTCGAGCTTCGCGGCAGTGCGATCTTGTCGATCATGGGATTTTGACCTTGGGAGGTCGAAAGCGCTGCCTGTTGATGAGGCTCTGGCTCTATCCCTTTAGGGGGTTGCCTCGGTAAGTTTCATATCGATGAGTGTGTTTCGAGGTTGATCCGTGTGGATGTTGACCGTGTTTGATGTGCAGGTAGCCATTCATTTGAAGGGTCTGGCCGATAAAGGCCAAACTAAGCAACATGTAAAAATCGCCGGATTTATAAGGCGGCGACCTCTTTCTTACGGGCGAATGAAGTTTGCGAAACTGGGCACGACGTATGGTGAAGAGGTGGAGGGCTTAATCCAGGTCAAAGCATACCGCGTCGGCTCGTGCTGGGCGGAAAGTAGGGGATGAAGTTCGAAGTGGCAGGCGGTGGTTGAAGCGAGCTTCGAGAGGAGGTTGAGGGGTGAGCTCAGGGTGTATTTGAATAATCTGATCGAGACCGGGATGAGAACGCGATCCTCGATCTGAGCTTGAAGCGGTTAGGGATGAGCTCGTCACATCCGGCGGCTGCGGGAGTCGAAGGGCTGCGTGCGGTAATGTGTCTGTGTGATAAATCGTATGACTAGCCGTGGCTCGTGGCAGGCCTCCCGAGAGGCCGAGGGCGCTGGGCGACTCGTCGTGAGGAAGCCACGGGGCTATGAGTCGTCGGAGGCGAATTTGGATGAGGAATGTCGTGGTTGTGCGGGGATCTTCACCAGCAAATATCCTTGGTTGCTGAGAGGGATGATGTTATTAGCGGATGAGGGACGACGGTGCTCGGTGGGCCTCTGGGTGGCTCGGCACCGGTGGAAGGTCGGTGCGTCTACCCGGTTGGACTTCAGCAGCAGATCTCCCAGTGACGGGGATGCGGAGTATTTCTCTGCGACGAGATTATTCAAAGCCGGATACTCTATTTGAAGCCCGTTTCCCCCTCTTCGTCGTCTGCTCCTCCTGGTGACGCCTAGGTTTCTGTATTCATTTATACACTTTGATATCGACTTTTATATTTTTCTTATGTATACTTGCTTCCTTTTGTCGAATTTCAGGGCGGACATATCTCTTTCTCCTTTAATAAATATTTATCGTCTGCGTTCTCCTTTGTAGTATTTCGTTTTTTTCTTCATGGTGTATGGCCCCGGGTGAAGTGCGAGTTAGACAGTCGCTCGTCGGTGAGTGTGAAGCTTGATGGGTTAATTTATGCAAGGCGCGATTCTAAATTTGTCACGAAACTGTATAGGCGGGGCTCGTCAGGTGGAGTTCTTTGGTCTTTGTTATTTGTACTGCCTAGTATCGAGTTCCTTCGTTGCATGACCTATTTGTGAGCTCGTCATCTTGGGTGGCTCACCTCCATCGGCTGACTTGCATGAGTTGAACAGATTCCTTAGGCTGCGCGACGAATGGATGAGCTTATCGATTGGGTTGGTGGATACATTGGTAGTTACGAAGCTAAGCCAGGCTTAACAGGTTAATGCGGCCTATGTAGAATTTGGTGGAGCTCGTCCATGTGAACTCTACGTCGGTCTCAGGGCAGCTAGGAAGAGCTCGATCAATCTGAACAGGTTAGTGAGCCCATCCATGAGTTGCTAGGAAGGGTCGTCGATATGATTTGTTGGGGCCCGGAGCTCGTCATGAGCTATTTAGGAAGAGCTCGTCCCGATCTGACTTAGGTTGAGGCGGGCAGATCCATGTGGCCACTAGGAAGAGATCGTCAATATGAACTGTTGGGCAGAGCTCGTCTATGTGGACTGCTAGGAAGAGATCGTCAATGCGAATAGTTGGGAGCCGTCCGTAATGACTATTGGGAAGAGCTCAAAGTGATATGAACGAGTTGGGTAGAGCTCACCCGTGTGAGCTGGCGGGAAGAGCTTTCGTCGGTCTGGGCTCGTTAAGGCGGATCTCGTCTATGTGAACTCGTCAACGCGAACTATTAAGCGGAGCTCGTCCATGTAAACTGCTAGGAAGGGCGCCGTCAATGCGAGGCTTGATTGGGGCGGGCTTCGTCAGTGAAATCTTGGGAAGAGCTTGTCATTCTGAACATGACGAGCTCGTCCATGAAATATTGAAGCCGTTGGGTGAGTTGTATGCAGATTAGGATGGCTCCTTAGGCCGCGTGACTTGTCTTGGTAGATGAGCTCGTCGAGTGAGCTCACCAGGGCTCTGACTGGCTGTGGCCTTGGTGAGGCGTTCTAAGTAAAGTGGCAATGTAGCTGGTGGTCGACTCACGAGGCGTGGCCTATGCGGAAAGTAGATGAGCTCGTCGGAGTGAGCTCTTGGGCTCGGCGGCGTGGCCTGGTGGCGTTCCGGCCCGGTGGCGATGGCCAGAGTGGCAATGTGGCACGAGTTGGTCGACTCACGGCGTGGCTGTGCGAGTAGATAAGCTCGTCAATGGTGGCGTTCCGGCCCAGTGGCGTGTAGACGAGTGGTAATGTAGCTGGTGGTCGAGCTCACGAGGGGCGTGGCACGTGTGAGTCGTGGGCTCGTCAATGGTGGCGTTCGATTAAGTGGCGATGTAGCCGGTGGCAATGTAGCTGGTGGTCGACTCACGAGGCGGCGTGGCTTTGTGCGGAGTGGATGAGCTCGTCGATGGTGGGCGTTCGGCCCAGTGGCGATGTGGCCAGAGTGGCGATGTGGCTGAGCTGGTCACGACCTCACGGGGCGGCGTTGCTGTGCAGTAAGATGAGCTCGTCAGTGGTGGCATTCCCGGCCCGGTGGCGATGTGGCAGTGGCAATGTAACTTTGAAATTTGGTTTGACTCTGGCGGCGTAACGTGCGAGTAGATGAGCTCGTCGATGAGTGGCGTTCGGTAGAGTGGCGATGTAAGCCAGAAGTGGCAATGTAGCTGGTACGAGTCGACTCGAGGGCGTGGCTGTGCGAGTAGATAGGCTGGAATCAATGGTGGGCGTTCCAGCCAGAGTAGGCGATGTAGTAGAAGTGGCAATGTAACTGGTACGAGTGCGAGGCTCTGGCGGCGTTGCACAATCTTGAGTAGATGAGCTCGTCGATGGTGGGCGTTCGGTCAGTGGCGATGTAGCCGAGTAGCAATGTAGCTGGTGGTGGGGCTCTGAGGGCGGCGTGGCTGTGTAAATTAGATGAGCTAGGCGTCAATGTGGTGGCGTTCGGTCAGTGGCGATATGGCAGTGGCAATGTAGCTGAGCTGGTCTGACTCGGCGTGGCGTGCGGGTAGATGGGCGCTCGTCAATGGTGGCATTCGGCCCGAGTGGCGTATCGCCAGAGTGGCAATGTAGCTGGTGGTCGACTCTGAGCGGCGTTGCTGTGCGTAGATGGGCTCGTCGATGGTGGCGTTCGGCCGGTGGCGATGTAGCCCGGTGGCAATGTAAGCTGTTTGGTTTGACTCACGAGCGTGCTTTGTCTGAGTAGATGAGCTCGTCAATGGTGGGCGTTCAGTAGAGTGGCGATGTAGCCCGGTGGCAATGTAACTGGTGAGTGACTCTGAGGCGGCGATGGCTGTGCAAAGTAGATTGAAGGCTGGTCGATGGTGGGTTGTTGAAACCGAGGGTGAAGGGCTTTAGACCGATTTCTTGGAAAGGTGCGGCGTCTTTAATCTTGGTTATGGAGAATTTGAAGCGTTATGCGGGTTCCAAGGGCCTTAATCTTCTTATAAATGGTGGCTTCATCGCTAATGAGTTTACATTTCGAATACTTTGGCTTTTATTGGTGCGTCAGCCAAAATTAAATGCGAGATGGAGTATCGAAATTAAATTAGGTCTTCCTTTGGGGATCACATGGAATTTGCGAGAGCGATCTTGTCGACTTTCTTCTTGTGGGAGTTGTGTTTTCCCTAGTCTCCTTTAGCCAGAGTCATGTTATTCCCTAGCTTTGTGCTAGGGAATGATCGGAAGGCGGTGCATCTCTTCTTTGCTCTCTACACATTTTTTGTTCTTTTTCTTTCTCTTTCTCTTCTCCTTCTCCTTCTTTTTCATCTTTTCTTCTTCTCCTCTTTTCTTTTCTCCCATTTCCTTCTTTTTCTCCTCTTTTCTTTTCTCCCTTTTTCCTCTTCTTTCTTTTCCTTCTCCTTATTTTCATTCTGTCTTTCTCCTTTGCCCCCCCACCCCCTTTTTTTTTTTTTTTTTCGAGGGAGGCTGCATGCTGAATCTTTCAAGATGTAATCGATGGTGATAAGCAAGTCATCTATTTTCAGTCCATTTTTCGCGATTTATTTTATTCTAAAAGGGCTGATTTATGTGCGAGAATATGGAATACTTCACCAAGCTTCTTTGTACATGAGGAATTCAAAGAGCGAAGTGCAGTAAAGGAGCGGAATGTGGGTTGGCAATCTTGATGGCGGGTGAGAGGAAATTGCAGCGGGAGAGAGGTGTAAAGGATAAAGGTTTGATCGTGAAGCCTTTACGTGTCCGAAATACATATTAAGGTTGCAACTACAAAGCTCCGGTCGCAAATGAGGCTTAATTGAAGACAAAACAAAAATTTGGGTGTGAAAGAAATAAAGTCGAAGCAACCGAAATTGATGAAGAAAGAAGACATGATGTCGCGACATCATTCGAGGAGAATCAAAACGAAATTAAACACGATCTGGAGTGGACAATGGTCGCGACACCAAAAAGTTGCGACGAAGATAAACGATTATTAGAACATTGATGTCGCGACATGCGGATCACGATCGCTACATCAACCTTTGAATCGAAGCGGTCGCGACATCGGCACCTGCAAGGAAACTAAGGTGTGACATGATGCACTAAGGTTGGGGCAGAAGTGATGGATGATCTAGAAGTTTTGGTAAGTCAAAATATGGGTTTGGGAGTAGTTTCTAGGGCCAAAACAGGTTATGGTCGAGTTTATGAGATTTTCTAAGTTAGGGAATGTGTATTTGTGATATATAAGGGAAAAAGGGTATTTAGGAATGTTTTAGTAGTATGGAACAAAATATGGAAAGTTTTAGGTAGAGGTTGAAAAATTGCTTATGGAAAGTTTAGAGAAGATGAGATGGTGAGAAGAGTAAGAGTTTGCACAAGTGTGGTTACTTAGGGTTAATGAAACGATCCACGCTAGATATATGATGGAGTAAACGCCACAATCAACTATGGGCGGGTTGATTGATAAAGCCCAGGACAAAGATTCTACAGGAATCCACCTAGGTATGAAGCCACGAACTCGTTCCCAACTAACTCTGCTCCCAAGGGAATCCACTCCAAGAGATAAGAGAACAAGAGAGAACTTAAAAAAGAGAAATCTGGTAACATATTAAACTTGAACTGATTTTAAAGATCACACATTAGGGGGTATATATAGCCCCATACTTTTCTAAATCAAAAGCAACTTCTACTTTAACTAGAAAGAACTTTCTAAATTTACAAAGAACAACTTCTACTTTAACTAAGAAAAGAAACCAAATTACAAAGCAACTCCCAAAAGAAACTTTCTAAAATAAATAGCAATCTTCCTAAATAAATAAAGCAAACTTTCTAAAATAAATAAAGAAACTTTTCTAAGATAAAATAAAGCAACCTTTCTAAAATAAATAAAGCAAACTTTCTAAAAATAAATATATAGCCCACATCGTGGGTTTGTCCAAGTCTCGGTCCACGTTTTTTGCCTCCCAAGGCCCAATGAGGTCCAAAAAAGGAGTTTTCACATGTATTCACCGCGTCTGACCTCCCCAACTAATTCCTTCAATAATTAGGGTTGAATTCCCAATGTTTGGTGTGTTTGGCTGCATGCCCTCGCATCAACCCCTATAGTTGGGAAAAAAGACTTGTCCTCAAGTCTTCACCATGATAAGGCCTCAAATCCTTAACTTGAATGTAGGCAAGATATTGCAGTCACCGGATAATTTAACCTTGTAAGCATTCTTTATGATCTTCTTAATAATCTTGGAAGAACCAGCTATTCTTGTGCACAACTTTGAACACCTTCCTTTATCATGTGTAACCGAATCCATCCTCCCGGATCAAATACCAACCGTTGATGCTCTTCATATGCTTGTTCTTCATATTGTTCCACCTTTCGCCTCTTTGTCAATCTTTTGCTTCCTCATGAATAAAATGTCGTTGAAAGCTTGGCAATGAAAACACATACTCCAAGATCCATCTTTTTTCTATGCACCAACATGGGAACCACATATGAACTTTCACTTTGAACAAGCCCTGTCAAGAAAATCATCAACTTGTGTTTAAACCTTCATGCTCCTTGGTGGCTCTTCATGTAGGCTAGCTTATTAGAAAAAACCAAACCTGGTATGAGGTCTATTTGATGTTGAATACCATGTGTGGAAACTGTGGTATTTCTTTTTCTCGTGCATTACATCAACAAATTCTATAATCGATTTTGCTTCTAGTGAGAATCTTTTTCACTCAGCTAACAACCAAAGTGGTCAGATCTCAAACATCTTGATTTCTAAATCAAAATTCCGACTAGGAGAGTGAACTCTTTTCTCCCTCATCTTCTTGATATGGTTATCTGACTACTAAACATCCAACTTAGATTTTGGCCACATGATTGTTCTCATCGCCTTCGACATGGTTAGATTCGATCACTTGTTCAACATTTCCTTCTGCTTTCATCTTCCTCAATTAAGGCAAACAGCTGTTAGGACATTCGTAATCAATATGCCTCAAACTTCGGCACTTAAAACACGCTCTTGACTTAGAAGCCACTTGTAGTGCTTCACTTGTTACTGAAAGTGGTAGTTGTATCACACTAGATTCCCAAGAATTAACCCTTGGCTCAAAACCCCTTCATTGAAGCCGACACCCCCTGGCCAGAGCAGAGTTTCCATACTTTTTGAAGTCCCAACCTTCGAAAAGCAAAGTTTCATCACATCTTCAAGACTATTATATGGTTGCAAAAATAATCCCCTAGCAATACTCTCGATCTCAAACCAGCAATGTAGTGGTGGGCTATGCATATTTCCGGCCTCTTGCAAGTCTCCTCGATAATCAAGTTTACAAACTTAGCCGAATAAGCTCCTCCTACACAAAGAGCTCCTCGGCCGCTTCAAATTTCGAATTTTGAGGAAGATATTCGCGACAAGGGAAGGAAGATACTTCCTTTAGTTCTTTTTCTTCTTTTCATCTTTTCTCCTTGGGTGCTTCACCTTCTTCTTTGTCATCTCTCCTGACGCTGCTCCTTTAAATTTTCTCCTACCAAAAGAAGCATTCTTACAAGATTCGATAGCCACCAATTCTCACCTTTGCCGCCGGGGGATCATAATATTCAAAGACACATTCGACTGGTATTAGTTAACCCAAGAAGCCATCAAAGATGCATTCTTCCTTCAAATTCGGAATATCAAACTTTGGATTGAATCGAACTTTCTATCATTATTACGCTTCTCATAGTAATCATCATCACTTTAGATCGACTATACCTTCCTCCATAATCATATTCCTTGAATGCTTGCTCTCAGTTTCTTTTCAAGGCTCAAGTAATTCCAAACTTGGCTAGGCGCACAATTTCGCTTAAACTTTCATCACCTTCACCTTCCATGAAGGTCTTATCACATAGATCATCATTGATGGCCATCTCGTCAGAGACGCCGAACTACGCATTCAAGATCGCCAATGCAAGCAGAACGGGGATTGAGAACCACTTGAACCAGACAGGAATCTGTCTCCTAACCAAGAACACCCTTTTTAGGTTATATGATCGCCCATCAATCCTGGAGCTCTTCCGATACCACTTTTGATGCAAGGTTAGGACCCGCGGATGGATGATCTGGTGGTGCTCGGGTAAGTCAAAATATGGGTTGAAGCCAGTAATAAAATGGTGTTATGGTCGTGAGCTTACGAGATCTTTCTGGTTAGGAAATTCGTGTATTTGGTGACATATAAGGAAAGGGTATTTAGAACGTTTTAGCAGTATGGAAACAAAATATGGAAAGTTTTAGGTAGAGGGGTTAGAAAATCGGCTTATGGAAAGTTTGAGAGAAGATTTATATGGTGAGGGAAAGTGTGAGTTGCGACAAGCGTGGTTACTAATAGCAATGAAACGATCCACGCTTAGATATATGATGGAGGAAGGCTCTAATGAATCAACGCAGACTGCTGATTGATATCGACAAAAGACTTCACCACCGGCGAATCCACCTTAGTGGCGAGAAGCCACCGAACTCGGTTCCCAAGGGGAATCCACCCAAGAGATAAGAGAACAAGAGAGAACTCTTAAAAGACAGAAATTGAAAATATTAATAAACTTGAACTGACTTTTCAAAAGACTACATTAGGGGGTATATATAGCCCATACTTTCTAAATCAAAAGCAACTTACTTAACTAGGAAAAGAAACTTTCTAAATTACAAAGAACAACTTCTACTTTAACTGTAGTGCTGAAAACTTAAATTACAAAAAGCAACTCTTAAAAAGAAAACTTTCTAAAAATAAATAAAGCTAAAATCTTCCTAAAAATAAATGCTAAACTTCTTCAAACAAATAAAGCAAACTTTCTATGATAAATAAAGCAACCTTTTCTAAAAATAAAATAAAAGCAAACTTTCTTAAAAATAAATATGGCAGCCCACACATCGGTTTGGTCTCAAGTTCTGCCCACGCTTGCCTTCCAAAGTGCCCAAATGATGTCCAAAAGGAGTTTTTCACATGTATTCAACGCCTTGACCTCCTAATCCAATTATTCAATTAGGCTGAATTCCCACGTTTGGTGTGTTTGGCTGCATGCTCCCGCATCACGACATCAAAGAATTTGAAGAGAGAAGGTCGACATCATTCAATCGGTCACACATCGCTTGTAATCGGGGCATTGGTCGCGACAACACCCGCTGTCGACATCAAATAATGTAAAGGAAGTCGCGGCATCACTCACGGCCATGACAACAGCTTGTAAGAAAGAAGGTCGCGACAACACCTAGATGTCGCGACATCACTGTGTGGAAGACTCGGCGTCGTACGACATCATTAAACAGCCGCGACATCCGCCAGAACTGGGAGGTCGCGACAACATTGAGCATTGCCGCGACATCAAATACAGCAGGCGGTCGCGACGCCAAGCAAGTCGGCCGCGACACGCCTTCCAAAGAAAAGAGGTCACTACAGATCAAGTCGCCGCGACATCAAGTTCAACCCAAGACATGTCGCAAACTCAAACAAAGTTGCTTTACGTGACAAAAGACCGAGACAACAAAGGTCGTGCGATGGAAGAATCCGATGAAACGCGATTATCAACAATCGAATCCCGGGGCCGCTGACCGGGAGTCCAAAAGTAGGTGCATCAACAGCCCAACTTCGAACTTATAATATGTAGCCGCACAAGGAACATAATGAGGGACTAAGAGAGATCCGGTTGTCAAGGCTCCCCAGATTTTTAATTTTCTTTCTTTCTTTGTTTTTATTTTTAGATTAGTTCGTATTTTTGTTTCAAATTTGATCCGAACTGCTAGCTCTGCTTAAAAGCCTGAGCTCTCACATTTATATTTCTTCAAATTATCTGCTTTGGTTGTTTGAATTCCGCATAAATTTGGATTTTGAACTACTTCCGGCTTCCGATTATTAAAGGGGTTTTCTTCTTGATCAATGGTTAACGATGGTGTAATCCATGATTTAGAAACCCAGCCTTCCATCAAATGACTCTATCGTCGTAAATTATCTTTTCCGTTAATTTTATTCATCGATGTTTAACTTCTCAAGAAATCTACTTGTTGGTTTGTTACTTAGACTGATCCCACCCGCATACCCGCTACCATAAACCAGATGTCTCAAAGCTCCTGACTTCCGTGAGCCCTGCTTTATCACAGGTAAGCATTCCCCAGAGCATTTATAGTACTCCTGGATCAGATGCTGAACCTTGTTACTTTAAAGAAATTGATAAATCCTCTTTCACTTGAGACTATGAACTTAAGAACGATTTATCAATTTAATGATGCAGAGTTCGCTCGATTCAATAGCAGAACTAACCCGTGTTAAAGTGATTTAACTGGTGAAGAATATATTAAAATCTTGAGGAAGAGAAACCAAGATAGTGGCTCCCGAGGTAATGACTTATACTTAGTGAGCTCAAAGCTATAGTCCAAAGTCAGGTGGAAGTGAAGTATTGAAAAGAAAATACCCGTAATTGCAAGCGGCGCGCCATATTGGTGCCGGTAGTTATCTAACCCACCTGCCTTCTGAGAACAAAGAAGGTGAGATGATGAATGGTAGGTTTGAGAGATCCACTGTGCATCTCCATGTACTCCGGGACTAAGTTTTTTAAATCGTGGGTTCATGTGCAAAAATTATAGTGCAATCCTCATGAATTGATATTACATTTAGTTTTATTTTTCAATGTTCCTTTATAGATAATCAGCCAATTCTTTAAATTTTTTCATTTCATTATTTTAGTATTCAATCTCATTTTGTTATTAATTTAATTCTTTGAGTTTCATAATATTTTAAGGTTAAACCATTCCAATTGTCTATCAGTCCAAACAGTGATGCAGAGCTGAGTGAAGTCGTGCGGTAGTTGGTTGAAAAATTTTCTTCGGTGATCTCTCGCGGGATCGATATCCGGACTTAAAAATCCACTCCCCTTATTACTTTGAAAAACTGACCTATGCACTTGCGTAATCATGATCAAAAACCAGTGAAGAAATTTATCCGCCTATGGAAACCATTTTTCATCGCAAGATAATTGCAAAGAAATATAATTAATAAGTTTCATTTTTAAGTATTATTGTTTCGGATTAGGACAATATTTCAGAAGAGTGTCAAGGCAAATTTGTAATACTGTATTTTTGGTCCAACACAATGACAATTCACCGATTGTAATCTTTAATGTGTTCAATGAAGAGAAACTTTTCCTTTATAAGTTCATGAACTTCATATTGTGCCTTTTCTGAGGTTATAATACATCCAACTGCTTGGGAAGTCTCCGACAATGATATCAATGAATCCATAATCCTCGGTCACCTATGATTAACAAGCCTTTTATTTTTAACCTTATAAAAACCAATGCATCGGTGGGAAACCCAGATGTTCCAGACCCATGCATGCCATAGAAGATTTTTTCCTTCCCCTCTCTGTCTGAGCTCCAGAACTCTGGCCTGCCCCACCCACTGACATTAGAAGACTTATGACCTTCCCCAAATGGGTCTCCACTTTTCCATGCACAAGTCCTTTTCCCTTGCCTATTTAGTGAGCTTTAAGACTTAAATCACTCCTAAGAAGGGAAGCTTCTAGGCTTGATCTTTTTTATTATAGTACCGGCCGTTTTCCTTGATACAGCCCTCCAGAAAGTAAGATTTGTTCATTTTTCTCATCCAGAGATCAAATTTCAATTTAAGAGCTTCGGCTATCAGTTCCACCAATGCTAACTCGATCCTAGACTTTATTCCACCTCAACTGGGTTAATGTCAAGGCGCCACATAGGCAACTCAGGTTTCCCTGCTCGCCGACTTCATGGTCAGTCCCTTCAGAGGGCCCATAATACCCTGGGAGTGTATTCACCCACTTCCTTTAAAGTCTTCCGGGCCAGTCTTCGCGCTTAGCGGGTTCTCGGATAAGATTCTCTACCCGTCCTGATCATGATGTAAGGATGAGAGTAATACCTTTAATCTCTCTTTCTCGAAAGCCCCAAGATAGAAATCTTCCTCGACCTTGCGTTGTCGAATCGGGCTTCCGTTGTCTCGATACCGTGGCTCTGGGATACCAAACCCGGCATATGATGGCTCGCCACACAAAATCGCTGATTTCGCTCGTAATTTCGCTAAAGGTCAGTTTTTCCGCCCACTTGGTGAAATAATCCATCAGCGACGATTATGAATTCCAGACTGACTCCTACCAATAGGTGTGGTCCCACGTCCAAACCCCACCGTTGAAAGGCCGTGGGCTTGTGGATCGACGCTAAGGGTCTGATGGAGGCGTGAGATTCGGCGTGCTCCCGAAACCCGATTCGACCAGGCCTGGCCAGATCCGAGTATCAGAAGCCAAGAGTATCCCCCGCTCAAGATCTTTCCCGCTAATGCCCGAGTCTCGATATGATTCCGCATACACGCCCCGTGGTACTTCTCTCCTCGCACGCACTCTGTCTCTCCGCGATGCATTTAAGGAAAGTGCAGGAAAACTGCTTGCGTAGAGGCTTCCCATGATCGGGTAAACCCAAGTGCACCTCACTCTTATTTTAGCCTTTCTTTCGGCCGCCCCGGGTAGGCTTCCCTTCATAATATAATCCCATATGGGCTCCATCCAGTCGGCTTGGACCCGACTGGGCAACCACTGCCGATGTAGATCGACGAGGGTTCCGCCAGTACTCACCGTGTCGACCGCCGAGGTCTTCCCCGTGAGGCCGTGGCTAGCTTCGCTAAGGCCGACTGGAGTTCTCTCGCTTCCTGTGGACATGCTTGACCTCGAACCAACACGATTTTAATATGTCGCGAACCTTTCTGAGGGTATAAAATCATCCTTTCACTCGCTCCTCGTAAGTATCTTCTATTTGTCCCACCATCATCGAGTCAATGGTGAGACCTCTAGCTGGTCTAATATCTAATGAATGGCGAGGTTGAGGGCTCCATGACAGATCTACCCATACTTTGGCTTCGCTGTTGGAAGCATGAAATCCAAACTGAGCGTAATTAATACCCATTTCTTCGGGAAGTTAGGATAAGACCCAAGCCCACTCCCTCGCTACCGCCCATCTACGTAGAAAGTCAAGGGAGAGGTCACTGCCGCTTCAAGCATCCTCGCGCGTCAGACTCAATGTTTATGCAACACTTGTTTCATCTGCATTCCGTTGGAACTTCTACATGAGCCCTGAAATATATGAGCTTCCGAGCTACTGCTATTGTGAGCCAAAATTCATCCTTTCCATTCTTCGGGCACCTCTTCCTCTCGGCCTCCTCTGTGATTTATCGCAATAGTAAACCAGGGTGTTGAACTCGATCTTTATCTCTCGGGACGAGGACAATTAAAAGTCCGACGGCTAAGTATAGAGGAGAAGTTCCCTTCTCGATAGGACTTACCAGAACGGGCTGTGAGAACTCAAGTATGTTTTTAATGTCAGAACAAGCTTCTTCACTTCGCATCCTTACTGGAAGCCTTCTTCTCGTGACTTCAAGAAAGGTCACTCTATCACTTGCTTCGATACGAACCCATTAAAGCCACAATCCTTCCCGTCAGCGCCGTACTCTTTTTATACTGCAAGGTGACTACATGTCGAGCAATCGCCTTTATTCTGTCATTGGTTCGCTTTCAATTCCCCTATTACTATGAAACCAGAATTTTCGCTTGACACGCCGAAGGCACACTGGGCTGGATTTAGCTTCATGTTGTAACTTAGGATTTGAAACGCTCTAAGTGAGATGGGACATGTGAAGGCCTCTACTGTGGTGGATTTTACCAAGATGTCGTCTACGTATAATTCCATAGCTGCGTCATCTCGCTTCAAAACATTTGTTCACTAACCTCCGATAGGTGGCTCCCCAGTGATTCTTCGAAATCCCAATGGCATCACACGATAAATGGGTCGGTTCCCAGCCGGTGACGAATGAGGTCTTTTCTTGATCTTCCAAGTCCATGCCTATCTCGGGTTTAAAGTCGGAGAAGGGCGTCCATGAAACTGAGAAGTTCATGGCCGACCGTAGCGTCCACGATGAGGTCACTTCCCCGCGTGCGGAAGTCGTCCGGGGCACGCTTATTTATGTGTCTCGGTGAAGTGATGAGTCACTTTCAAGAGCCATTTCTTGATTTGAAAGATTTGACTTAGTCAACCACTCAGTGATAGCTCCACTTATTGCTCTTGCTCGAGGAGTTTTGCTCGACCTCGGTCAAGGCTGTTCTCCCACAAGAAAGCTTCTTCGCTTGCTTGATCGCTTAAAAGACGAGCCGTGTTCAGCCTATGAGTGATTATCGTAGGGTCAATTCCTTCTCCACAGAGATTCATCGCTTTCAAAAGTGGAAGACGTTTCATAGCTTCGTCTAAAACTAAGTAAGGGAGGCTTTTGAGGCTCCCAGCTGATCGGCTGAGCGGAAGTGAGATGTGTTCCGAAACGTCATCCGTAGAAACGGTTCTAGCTCTTCGGTGGGGCTCTGGGTCGTGAGCACCTCGCCACGTGGCGTCGCTCGGGCCCACATCCACGTTGTCGACCGCCGCCTATGGAGGCCGCGGTAGCATTCCCCGCTACCCGCCGATCTCCCCACCTCATCCCTTACCCGTATGGTTGAAATTTGATTATCATGTGAAAAGTGAGGGATCTAGCTTTTATTGGCGCTAAGAGATAATTTCCCAACGAACATGTGTTATGGGGTCGATGGGGCGCTACAATGAGAAACTTGTCGGCTGGTCGGCCGCCAGCGGCGGCTCCCCTCCCGTGGTGAGCACCGCTGGGATCGAGCCCAAAAGGTGGCATCCTTTTCCCCAGAAAATCCTCACAGATGTGTGTTGACGGGCTCCGCTTTCTCCCAATGCCTTATTTTATCAAAGGTCGAATGCAAAGATGATGTCACCAGAATCGCTGCTGTCAATTAGAACCCAATGAACCTGCTTTGTTGGCCACACTGCGCGAACTACCAAAGGTCGCTCACAGGGTGTTTCCAGATCCCTCTGCATCCCGAGTCGTGAGAATGTGTGATGGACAGCCGCTGCAGCTTGGACACCGCTGTATTTCCCTACTTCCTCGGCCGTCCCGATGTTTGCGCTAGACGTGGGCTCTTCCGAAGCCGAACTAGACTCCTCCTCCCCGCGATCCTCCCGATCACATGGGATTTCTCCTGCGGTTGTCGGTGTCGAGCTCGCCGGCTCGGCAAGGCGGTGGTCGGGCCGAGTCAGCCCCGGTCTCCCGGGTTTGATTCGACCCGACCCCGGGGCTCCGACCGGGGAGATATGAAACGCCTAACTACACAGATGGCACCGTATTTCTCTTGGGGATGTATACAAAGAAACCGTGCGATGTCCATACCCCTAAGGAACTTTGCAATACTGAGTTGTCCCTCGTGAAGTGATCCGATTTACTGAGTCACACCGTGAATTGTTCAAGGTACTTCATGTAAAATCTCGTGATACCGAGTGTGTCGTTAGGGATACCGATTTCATTTTGAGAGTGATACCGCCGAGGCAAATAACGCCGCTCTTCGAATCACGGCGGACCTGCACGATCCCCAGGGTTTCACGCTTCGGGATCGCTCTCCATCTTTCTTTCGGGATGTTTCCCATGTAACGCTTGTCTTGGGGGCTTCGCCCGCCGACATCCTGGTCCCACTCTTCTCTTTATGGGCGGAGTGAGCCTCCTTCTTGGATATGAGGGCTTCTTCGCCGTTTATACTTTCTCTGCTTATGAAAATTTCACATGCTTGCTTGAGGGTTCTTGAGATGGAAAACACGTATCCTTTCCTGATCGGCACTCCTAACCTAAAGAATGAAAGCATGGATTGCGACCCTTTTCATCTGCATGTTCATCTTCGTGGACTCGACGTTGAATCTTTGCACGCAGGTCTCATCTTCCCCGCGGAGCCTTGTTTGACTGGGTCAATAGATGGTAACCCCGTTTTCTTCGTATCGCCCTGCCCCCGATGAAGTGGGAGACTAACGTGCTGAATGGACAGTTCTCCTCAATTAAGAGATCGTATGAAGGTGGAATTCTATTAAACCAGCTAAGGATGGGCCTTTAGTGTGGTAGCGAAGCCCCCGCATCGCACAGGTCCCGAGCACCCATGTAACTCCATTTGATTTTTGTAAGTATTGAGGTGGTCGACGGGATCTTTGATTCCATCGAATGCTTCCACTTGTGGCATTCTGAATTTCGCTGGAAGGGGGTATCGTAGCACCTCGGCTGTGAAGGGTGATTCAGTTTGCTGTACCAAGGTGTCCATAGTGTCTGAGGCACGTCCTTTAACCACCTCCTTCACACGGCTAAGCTCTTGTTGAAGACTTCTAAACTGGTTCTGAAGGATCGTCTCCCTCCCCGGCCTCCCGGGCTGGAGGTGATGCAGTTCTGCTCCCGACATGTGTCCTCCGAAAGCATTGCTCCGCTTCCTTCCGCAGGGACACCGTCCAGCCTGCCCTACTGACTCAGTCGTTTCTCGTGACCTCGAGGAATGTCGACCGTTATTGCTCCCCATGAAGAAACGCCATGACCTTCCCGGGTCCTGTCGCACCCCATGGATGTCGTGATCTGGTTCAGGCAGCCCTAACTCTTCTATCAAAGTGCTGATTGACGAGGCGAAGTGCTTCCACCTGTCAGACAAGCTTGGTTGCTTTGCATCGGTCCCAAAGAGGGGGTTCTCGAGCGAAAACCGCGGTCTCCCTGATGATCTGCATCCTGGCGATGGCGCTGTTCTGCCAGGTTCCGAGTCGATACCACATCGCGAATCGCAGAAATCGCTTATATTTATAAAAGGAATCGTTAGCCCCCACGCATTTACGCCAACTCCGATGATGCTTTTTTCAACCCACTGGGTCGGAGCGTGGTGGTCGCTGGCCGGACCCCGGACAGCCTCAGGCCGGGATGCAAAGGCCTCGGATCCCGTCGCGAGGGTAGATCGTCGCGATCGTTGATCCGGCAGCTCGACAGCGCACCTCTCGGCAAAACAAGCGGAAGAAGGGTGGCGAGGGCCGTGCTCGTGGGTCGCTTCACGCCGTCATTTTTCTCGAGAAAAGAGAGACTGCTTAGAGGGCAAATGTGTTGCATATGTTTTCATATGAGTATGTGTCTAAGAGTGCGTGTACCTTTTACCGCTGGGGTGGCCATGTATTTATAGTAGATGTTCAACCAGTTGGATAGTGATTAGGAGTCCTTCCCATTAGATGGGATATTTCTTATTATAGTCCATATCGGATTTGGTACAGGATATAGAAAGAATAGTTTACTTGAGATAGTCTTCCTTCCTTATTGATGAGATTTGGTGGGATTTCTAATAATATATTATCGGGGTTTATTCTGCTTCCCATCCCTCGGGAGACTTACCATAATTGGCCTGGGCTCAGCTGCTGGACCTTTCTTCCGGGTCGTCCCAAAAAGGCCGAATGTTGGTTTTAGAAAGGCCTCGAAAGCCTCACGGGCAAACTCCTCCTTTGAACCAGCGGACCTTCGTGTCACGGGTCACTCTTGGGCCTGATGTGTGGGCTTGCGAGCCTTATTTTTCAAACCCTATCACTTACCTTTACCTTTCTTGATTATTGAATGATGTTCTACTTTGTCCCAATATCTGAATTTTCTTAATTTTCTTAGTTGTTCATTCATCTTACGATGATTGTATCACTTGTCCTGATGTTTACTATATTTTCCAAAGGTTCAATATTACAGTATAAAAACTTTAATAATAATAATTATGTAATCTTGGCTAGAACTTTATTGTTTAGTGCTTAGGTTAAAACAAAATTTTCTGATGTGTAAACCGTGTTCACTACATGTTTTTCTGGTGTTGACATGCTTTATAGAGGTCAGATGACCCTTCTGAAGTCAATCCATCTGGTGGTTCTGCTATCTTGTCCAGACCATCAACTGTCATGTGAAATGTTTTATTGAGGTGAGACGGCCCTTCTGAATTCAATCCATCTGGTGGTTTGCTTATCAGCTGACATGGCAACCATGATTGTTTTTTTTTTTTTTTAGGAAGTTAGATTGTCTAAGGGTGCTTGGAGGACAACTAATGGGAAAGAAACAAGAGTCCCCTCAAAACGGCCTTAGTTTTTAAGATCAAGGGCATCAATTTAAGACATGCCAACCAGAGTAGCTTGTCTGTAAGGGATCCATTTATTCTGCAGAATCTCTGGTTCTGCACAGCATTTGGTCCAATGATCTATATGGAGAAGACAACCTCCTTAGTCTTGGACTCCTGTTTTCACTCACAAAAAATAAAATAAATTGCTTGATTAGCTAAATTGGTTCACCGTGTTGCTTTTCTGATGGACCCAAAAGGCATGTGATTTAATCTTTATTTGCATCTGTCAGAAGAAATTAATCAACAAGTCCGATACCCTGCAATGGCATTGCTTCATAAGGAATTTAACAAAATTCCCACTGCTACCATTTTATAGAGAAGTTCACTAGACACCAGATAATGGAGGCTGAAGTTGGTGAAAGCATTATTCATCACGTACAAGAAGGTTTATCCATATTATGTGACAATTTCGTGTCACCTCATGCCTCTAACTGACAAATCTTGTGGGACCATCCATGATGTTTTCATGATACACAAGGAAAATATTAGGGAGTATTTAGGAATTTTTTTGCAAATAGTTGAACAAAATTACGTTTGAGAATTTTAATATGGAAATTAATTTTTTGTAAAGCTTGAAAGCACTTAAAACACTTGAGATCGAGAGTGAATGTGCTTGAAGCATTTAAGAAATAAGAAAGAAAAAAAGAACTTTGAGAGCTTGAAAGCCTGCCAGCAAAAATAGATTCTAAAAGTGAGGTGTGAGAAAAGGGAGAAGGGGTGGCCTCCAACAGGTATCTCCAAAAAAGTGAGAAAAAGTAAAATAAAATTATTAAAATAATTGACCAATTTAAATAGTTAACATTTCCAAGAGCTATTTAAAAGGAAATGAGTTAGTTATATTTGATTGACAAATTGAATAAACTAATATTTTTCTTTTAAACTCCGAGATAAAATCTTCGAAACACTTGGCCAAATCAGAACAGAAATTAATATTAATAATAAATTTTCTTTGAAACTTAGTTTATTATTATTTTTCAACATTCAGTTTGCTTGCCTAAGAAGTCATTATTTTTATTTGAAAACATCCTGTAAGAAACTATATTGTGATTGTGAGCAATGGCGGAGCCAGTAAATGCCCCCTGAAATTCTGAAAAAAAATTATGTATCCATTAGGAATCGAGATTGGCCGTTGCATGAAGTTGAACTTTCATCTAAGCGGAATTGCAAGTCAGATTGAATCCAGAGCAGCCTATAATTAGAATACCTCATCTAGTGGCTGTAAGTGGAGATTCTTTCTTAGTGTAGCTTCTGTTGCCTCTTCTTAGTTGATTCAATAGTCAAATGCCATGTGCATGCCTTATGGATAAGATAAAAAGTTCTCTTAACACAATATCATATTAACAATCTTCAAAAATTGGCTTTGAAAGCTCACTACATGAAAAACAGTTTTTAGAGGCATCATTTTAGCTGTGACCATTAAAATTTATAACTAAATACATTTACAGCTGCGTTTATTGAATCCATACGGCAAAAGGAAGCTCTCTCTAACTTTTTAGTCGCGAAAATTAAGCAGGCCTTACCATATAAGCTTCTAAGGTTGCATAAAAGTTAAAACATAGAACCGCTGCTATATAATGGTTCATTGGACACATTATTTTTAGACCCGCTACCAAAGAAACCCAATAGACACATTAATACCAAGACCGTGGCCATAGAGGTCATACATAAGCTGGCCTGTTCTTTCCCTCCCCCACTCTCTCGAGCATGTTTTCCTCTCACCCCTCACTCTTAAAGCTCTGCTCTCTCTCTCTCCTGCTACCATCTTTTCACGCTCTCAGATCCCTCTCTCTTCTCTCTCCCCTTTCTCTCTCGGTGTCTTCCAAACCTTGGGTTTTATCTAGAATTTAATCCAACCATCTCCTTGTTGTTTGCATCTGATTTCTCAAAATTCTAGGTTTCGTTTCGCTCAGGATCGCTCGCCCTAACTTTCTCTCGTTCCACCTCTCGCCATCGTGATGAGGTAAATTTTATTTTTCTCTTCCTTCTTTACATCTTTGAAAGCTTCAAGCCCTAATTTTTATATTTTTGTCTTTATTCTCTTTCAAATCTTGGCAAAGCCTTTAACTCTTTTCGCTTTTCACGCTCAGACCTTGTGTTTTCCTTGGTTTATCAATTGATTCATAGATGTTGTTAAGTGTTGAAGACTTTGCTTTGATTTCACAGATTATCAACATGCATTTACATCTTTCTCATAAATTCTCATATAATTTTCTGCTTCTTCTAGTATCAATTAGAACATATATCGAATGCCAGGATATTTCTTCCAATTATAATGCTTTGTTTTATAGCTTAAAGCAGGTAATATCACTTAAACTATGAAACTACTTAGCTAGACAAAGACGCTCAGATTCATGCTCTATTGAAGATTGATTTTTGTTTATTCATTAATTTAATTTGATAGACAAATCTGTATTAAGAAAAAACCTAAAAAACAGGGCGCAGCTCATGTTTACATGACTTAGAGCCATGGGAATGCCCAAAAGACGATAACCTTGGGATCAAAGGAATGCCATGAGAATATTAAGCTTTTAACTCGGGATCGATGTGTGGAAATTTGATATATGATACTTAGACTTAGAGCAAACCCACTAACAAATGTAGGCTGATATCCACCACAGTTTGGAATGTATTTACTTGTATTATGGTTAGGGATTTCAAACTGTGGCCTAGGAGATTTAAAAGTATCATTTGGACCTTTGGCATTTAACCTCACATTATGCCTCTAATTCAATGATATTGGCCATTTCTGAGTAATTTAATATTGTCCACATTAAGGTCAAATACTCCTTCAGAGTTACCAAAATACAAAATACAAAGTTCTTTTATGTTATCTCCCTTCTTGATTTTGTTTGGTTTGTAGCAATAGCATTTCCTGATATGGGTTGGTTATCTAACCTGGTGGTCAAGAAAAGCTCAAGTATAAGATGAGTTGTGCCAATAACCCTTCCCTCATGGCTGGGATAATCCATTTTTGGATGTTGTTTTAAATTTGAGATGCTATCAAACTCATGCTTGGTGTTGTGTTCTAATGGCTTGAAATCAATAATTGCCTAAAACTATCTTTGGGCAAGTCAAGTTGAGTTATTCATGTGGGATGATCCAGAAAACTAGTGGTTTCAGTTATGTGGAGGAAACTGCATAAATCTTCAGCCTGATATGTAACTATTATCTTGATTTACAGATAAAAAGGGAAATGTGTAAGTAATTGTTTCTGCTACAGTAGTTATAGGAGCAACTACTATCATCTCCATCTATTTCTCCTGCAAGTGGATGACCAAACAAAGAGGTAATATTTCATATTTAAATTAGTCTAGTATGATGAGATAGTCTAATTTTACCAGATTGGTTATGTTTGCCTTTTGTTTTTGTGGGATTGATGGACATGGAAATGATGAATTTGATTGGAGAAGTGCTTTTAGTTTTCTTTAAGAATTATTTTTTGTTTTAGTATTTGATTGCTGGAAATGGAAAATTCCTGCTGTTTTTTTTTTCTTTAAGTTCTCATGGAAAATTCATGTTGTCAATGGAAATGGGTTTGGACATTGTGGTTGCTCCAGAATTCTCAATCCATTCATTGCCTTGCCTGCCTGCCTTGCCTATGCTTGATGTGAAAGATTTCAACCCATTAGAGAAATTACTAGAGGACTGTAATTGTGCCTTCTTCAGTACCCGGATGGTATTAGTGTATATTTTGCTTTTTCTTGATATCATGTTCTTTGTATGATATGCTGTAAAATTCCATGGAATGAAGTATTTTATGGGTACATCATTCACAAAATCAACACTTTTATTAAAAAATAAAAAATAAAAAACCCTAAGGTGTCATTTCAATACAATTCTTTTTTATTTTTTAAAACAGAAAATGTGAAAACAGGATTACCTAATTTTAATTGAGCACTTTAATTTCAAAAGAATTAATTATATGGTCCCCTCCAAGTAAGGTGGATTTATTGTGGCACCCTTTCATTTTCTGTGCCTGTTCAGTGACTTTAGGTTGAAAAAGAACAGTTGTAACAGAATGCTTTGAACCCCCTCTGAAAGTTAAGACCAAGAAAGGCAGAGAATCAAAAGGCAAGATGTAAAGTTAATTTTCTGAATGATCATCTGTTCTTGTCCCTGCTATGGTTTCTACGTGCCATTTTCTAGTTGAAACCAATAACTCAGAATCTTGTGTGTGATTTAATGTCCTACCATAAACTCTCTATTGGATGTCAGAATTGGAGAAGGGAAGTGATGCTGAGAATGCACCAAAAACTCTTCATCCATGCTGGGCAGCCTACCAAATATGTGATGAGTAAACTTTCTTTTACCTTTCTAAAAATTTTTTTTTGGGTTATAGCAGTACATCATTAATTTTGCTGAAATAGCTTGTTCATTAAACATGCTACCAAATATGTGCAATCTATTGTTTGTCCTATGGCCTATTGTTTCTTATCAACCAAACGGAGCAAGGACTCTTTTTATTGGACTCAGCAGATTCTTACTAGTTACACCCATCTATAATCTGCATATATTTTTAACTTTGTTGCCATTTGTCTTATGTTTCTTTTGGTGATCTTAACAGTTATGTCCAGGCTGGATTCGATATGAAAGATATCTTTCTTCATATCAAAATGATCAAGCAAGCATCCGTGGATGACCATCCTGCGATTTTGATTCAAGAAGTGTCTGATGACAAGGTTCAAGGTTCTGTTTTCAAGCACACTTTTGCCTGTAACTCTTCCATTTCCTGGCCAGCCATGTCCGGTGCACATGACAGTGCTTCCATTTGTTGCAAGAAGATACAAATATTTGAGAAGAAAGGATTTACTTTAGGAGTTATTCTTCTTCTGGTTCAAGCTAAGCAAGAGAAATCGTTCCAGAACAGAATCAAGAATGCCCTGAAGTTTGCTATAAAGAAGCCCAAACCCACCATTGTGAAGCTTCCGTTTGGCCTATGTGGCTGTCAAGAGCAGAATACTAAGGGAAGAGAAGTGGGGGAGATTGAAGAGGAAGGCAGTGAACATAACTATAGAAATGGCATAGATAATTCAAACATTAAGGTTCAGCTCCAGATGCCTTTGCGAACATCATCTTTTGTTGTTTCAGTTGATGAATGGCAGACATCAGGTGGGTAGGGATTGGAAAATGGTTGTTGAACTCGGATAATCTTGAATTTATTGATCAGATTGGGCCGAATTCATTTAAGGGGGTTTGCAAGGGAAAAAGGGTTGGAATCGAGAAGCTCAAGGGTTGTGACAAGGGAAATTCATATGAGTTCGAGCTCCGAAAGGATCTATTAGAGCTGATGACATGTGGGCATAAGAACATTCTGCAATTTTTTAGTGTTTGTGTAGATGAAAATCATGGTTTATGTGTGGTGACTAAATTAATGGAAGGTGGATCAGTTCATCATGTTATCCTTAAGAACAAGAAATTTCAGAACAAGAAAATAATAAGGATTGCTATTGATGTAGCAGAGGGGATCAAGTTCATGAATGATCATGGTGTTGCATATATAGAAATCTCAATGAACAAAGGGTCTTATTGGATCGGCACAAAGGGGACATGGTTATACTCACTACTTGCAAGAGTGTTGGTGAGGCAATGGAGTATGAAACTGATGGTTATCGGTGGCTAGCTCCTGAGGTTTGTTTCCTGCTATATCTGCTATTCTTACCAATATCGTGCTCCTAAAGTAGCATAAGTTGATCAGGAAAATTCCATTGAATGAAAAATCTCCATGTTAACAGTCACAAGCCTTACATTTTAATTTCTGTGTTGGAATAACGAGTAAAATGACGCCACCCCATTTTGTTTCACAAAGTGCTTGAAACAAATCTCGGAGGTTAACAAAAACAACAATTTTATTGATGATTTGTGTTTCAGATGCTATGGAAACAATATGTGATGGTTCATTTCTTGGGGTTACTTATACACTGTTCAAACTAATAATTATTGTTGACGTGTATTTTTTGTTGTTTTACTTAGTCATACATTATTTAGTTGTATTTTAGTGAGTCAGTTTTTACTTAGTCATATGTTTTATCTATTAACCTAGGTAGTTTTCTTATTTATAGGACTAGCAGTTTTTTTTTACACGTTTACTTGTATCAGTATATATATTCAAGAAGTTCCTAGGTTTGTATTATTGGTTTTATCATTATCAGAAATATAAACACTGCAGTGTTTCGTTCATCTCCTTCCCCTTTTTTTATACTTTTATGGTATCAGAGCAATTAAAAGTATTTTTTTTTCGGTTAGTGAATTATGAACATTCTTGGAATGGCCCGGGGCAATGGTTCGGAAGTGTCTTCGAGGATGCTACGCATTGACCTCACGGTGAAATTGCTTGCTATTCCTGATAATTCTTCTTATCTCCAAATTACTTCGTTCAAATTAAGTGGACGGAACTTTCTTGCATGGTCGCTATCTGTTCAACTTGTTATTCGCGGCAAGGGCAAGTTCGAATATCTCAATGGATCTATTTCTGGTAGAAGCCCTCTGGAAATCCCTCCTTCCCTGCGTGGGACGCTATGACTTCGGTGGTTATGTCCTGGATCCTCAATTCCATGGATAATTCCATTGCTGAGATCTATCTGTTGTATCCCACAGTTAAGGCTATTTGGGATGCTGTCACGGTGGCTTGTTCCGACCTAGAGGACTCCTTGCAGATGTTTCATCTTCGCAATCGCTATTGACTTCTTCATCAAGGTGAGCTTAGTGTCACTCAATATTTTAATACCCTGACTAAACTATGGCAGGAACTGGATTTATTCAATCCTAAAGATTGGCATGATCCGAAAGATGCAATTATCCATATGAATTTTTTTACTCGTGAGCGCACTTATGATTTTTTGGTTGGTCTTGATCTCTCCCTCAATGACATCATTCTCAGTGTGAAACCACTCGTCTGTCGATGAGATCTTGCTGTTGGTCAGGTCGTGAAGAGAGCGAAGTAAGCACGTCGTACTCGGTCACTTTCCTTCCTTTGGAAGCTTCGGCCTTGTTTTGCCAGAGCAATCGATAGCCAAAACAAACAGAGAAATTCCCAGTTTTGTGAGCACTGTCAGAAGCCATACCACACAAAGGCTACCTTTGACTTCATGAGCCGTGGCCGGGTCCCTCACCGCAGCAAGTGGCTCTGATGGAAGGTCTTCACATAAATCCGCGAAAACATCTATCGAACACATCGGCCTCTCATTTCATGAGCTCGGTTAAGATCATCTCAACAAGCTATTCTTTGGCTCGTTGACATCATTGATGGCACACGATACATCCATTTCTTCCTTAACCAGTTAGCCTCCTAAAGGTGACCCTTGGATTATCGATTTCGATGCTTTAATCCTGAAGCAGAATTTTCGATCTCTTTTAAAGTGATTATTTCCTTATCATGGTGATCGGCCGCGATTAAGCTGCGATGGCTCTTTGCTTGTGTTGCGGACGTAGCCTTTGTTTGAGCTCAATGATTTCTTTTGTCTCTCCAATGTTCTTTATGTGTCAAGTTTGTCTTGCAATCTGCTATCTATCATATCAGTAAAGTAATAGTTGACCTCTGCTGCCTTGTCAAGTTCTCACCTTTTTATTGTATTTTTCAAGACCAACACTTGGGTCGGATGATTGGGCGTGCTAAGGTGTTCTCCGGACTCTACTACTTTATGTGTGATCTATCCCACCCAGTGTCTTTGTAATGTGTTGCGGGTTCACAGTTCTTCGCTGCCATCGTCGTGAGTTATGCTTCTCAGTGTCGCCCTGGGCCGTCGGCTTCTCTTATATGCGTCGTTTATTTCCTAACTTAATTTCCAATAATGACTCTTTCAAATGTGAAGTGGGCTTACTTGCAAAATATACCCGAGTCTCATTTCCAATTCAACATTATTGGCCATTTTGGCCATTCTCACTTATTCACAGTGATTTATGGGGTCCATCTCGAGTTAATTCAGTTTCCAATAAAAGATGGTTTATTTCATTTATCGATGATCATACTAAAGTGTGTTGGGTTTTATCTTTTTGTATGACAAAGATAAAGGATTGCCACGTGTTTGAAAATTTTATACTATGATTTCTACCCGATATGACTCTAAGATTGATTTCTTCGAACTAATAATGGGCCAGGAATATTTGTGAAACTTTAACAATTCTCTCTTAAAAAAGGGCATACCACATCAAAGTTTTGTGTTAACACTCCTTGACAAAATGGGAGTATCGAGCGAAAAAATTGTCATCTTCTTGAAATTTCTAAATCTACATTATTTAATTAAATGTTCCTAAGCGGTTTTAGGGTGTATACATTATTTGCATGTTTTTCTTATTAATCGTATGCCATCCCCAGGTATTCTGATTTCAAACTCCTTTAAAAACTTTGCAAAAAAAAAATTCCTGAAAATCGTATTTTTTCTTAACTTGATCTGCGTATTTTTGGATGCACTGCCTTTGTACATTTACACGATCCTTCTTTTAGAAAATTGGATGCAAGGTCGTGTAGATGTATTTTTCTTGGATATTCTTTGGTTCAAAAAGGTTATAGGTGTTATTCGTTTGAGAAAAGAAAATATTTTGTTTCTAAAGATGTGACTTTTATTGAAATACTTTCTTTTTCAAACAAAATCCGAATCAGGGGGAGATGTCCTTAGATCCCATTAAAGGTCGAATTTTCGGAGTTCAAAAATACAATCTCGAGATTTAAACATAGCCTCGATCTTGGTAGGAAGTTTTTGGCATTCTAAGAATTTACCAAGGAAGACATGAAACACATTTAGGCTCAATTGACCTTATCCCACAAAATCAGGCCTCGATCCATTAGAACCCCGGCAGAATTCGAGATCAGATTTTGATCCGAATGAACCATGACTTACCAAATTTGTCTAAATCCACGAACAAACACCTCCTAGCAGACTCATGACGCCATTTCTGAAAACATATTCAAGGAAAAAGGTGACACATAAAGCTAGTGACATGGGGTATCTACGGCGTAGATCTGATCCAACGGCGGTGTGTGAATTAACTCTAAATGAACTTGATATTCCCATTGCTTTGAAAAAGGGCCCAGAGAGAAAATTTGTATCACGACATCCAATCTCGAAGTTTCTCGGATATTCTCACTTGTCCACACCAATGCAGGCTCTCGTCACTCACTTATCAAAAGATGAAATACCAAAATTTGTTGATGAGGCACTTCAGAATCCAGAGTGGAAGGTTGTTGTTATTGAAGAGATGAATGCTCTTAAAAAATATGGAACTTGGGAAGTTGTTGATCAGCTGAAAGGAAAGAGTTCAATTGGATGTAGGTGGATCTTTACTATAAAGTACCGAGCGGATGGATCGGTTGAACGCTACAAGGTGCGCCTAGTTGCTAAGGCATATACGCAAACTTATGGTATAGACTACCAAGAAACGCTTGCACCAGTAGCTAAAATTAATACCATCCGTGTATTACTCTCATTGGCAACGAACCTAAATTGACCTCTCCAACAACTAGACATGAAGAATGCTTTCCTAAATGGAGAACTTGAAGAGGAAGTGTACATGGATTTGCCACCCGATTTTGACTTGGAACAAAAAAATGGAAAAGTTTGTCGTCTTAAGAAGTTGTTGTACGGATTAAAGCAATTGTCACAAGCTTGGTTCGACCGTTTCACTCGAGCAATTCAGCAACATGGTTATAAACGAGCCTGGGGTGATCACACGTTGTTCCCTGAAAGCGGATTGGAAGAGATTCTTATTCTAATAGTATATGTGGATGACATAATTGTTACTGGGAATGATGAAGTTGAAATAGGAAGGATCAAACAGAGACTTGCTCAAGATTTTGAAATGAAGGATCTCAGCAACCTTAGATGCTTTCTAAAGATGGAATTAGCTAGAAACAAGAATGACATCTCAATCTCTCAACGGAAGTACGTGTTGGACCTTCTACGAGATACCAGAATTATGGGATGCAAGCCCGTGGATACTCCTATGGATGAGAACGTGAAGCCCAGACATGAAGGAAATGATGAGCGGAGTTGGCGAAGGTCAATTTCAAAGATTGGTGGGAAAGCTTATCTACTTAGCTCATACACGTCTCGACATTGCTTTCGTTGTAAGTTGTGTGAGCCAATTCATGCATTCCCCCTCCAAAAGTCACCTTGATGTTGTTTATTGGATTCTCAAGTATTTGAAAGGTACTCTAGGAAGAGGATTAATGTTTCAAAAGAATGAAGAAAGAAAGGTAGAAGTCTACGTTGATGCTGACTAGGCAGGTTCGTGGTGTCATGATCCGCCGAGTGTGCTCTTATGTGTGGGGCGGCTTGGTTACTTGGCGGGCCGGGGAAACAAACAATAGTGGCATAGTGGTACCTGAAAGCAACGATTACAACCGAGATCCACGGCTTCTGCATTTGTGAGGTCATATGGATAAAGATGATGTTACAGGAATTGATTATTTTTATAATACACATATTTATAATAATTATATTATAAAATTCTTAATTCGTTCATATAACTATTTAAATAACAAAGTATAATACAGTTTTGTTTTATTAATTTTTTTTGAATGCATCTAATAATACCTATTATTCAAGAAATCGTAAGGAGAAAAAATACAAGAAAAAATAAAAGAAAATAAAAAACATAGTTGAATTCAATATATTATTCTTATTTTTTATTTCAAACTATTTTTATTTATTTTAATTCATTAATATAAAAACTAAATAATTTTTTTTTTAACAAATTAAGATGTTAAGATATTGATTTTTAATATATATAAAATAAACAATTTAATACTTAATAGAAATAAAATTTAAAAAAAAACAACTTAATGCTTAATACTATTAAGTACTATTTAGCATTAAACTATAAAAATTCTATTTAATATTAAGTTAAAAAACAAATGCCACCTAAGTCTTATATTTGTGCAATTTCTAGAATCTAAATAAATGATTTAACTGAAATCTGTGTGCCTATAACCGACTGGCCTAATGAAGTTCAGTGTGTTCGAGGACAGGGTAGTGAACTGATGCTATGATGTTAACCCAAATAAAGGGCAATGCTAGGAATTTAACTGTATCACTCGTGTACATGTTTTAATAGAAGAAACCACTTATTCATGCTTAGTAAATCATTTGTACAATATAGCATAGGGGCCCTCCCATGATTAACTGCTGCAACTTTATTAATTGGAATATTTCCAGTGTTTGCTGTAAATTTCCTTAGATGCTCTTTTTGGGTTTTACTATGTGTTGTACTCAAAATGACTAATATGATTTTATACAATTTGAGTGGCATTCACAGTCTCCTATTATCCACTAAAGTAGTAAGTCATTTATGTGAGAGTGTTCATTTGTGAAACTTAATTATCTCCTTTTTTACATGTCAGTTACGAGACAAAACACGCACATAGACAAAATTTGCAAATCAGTTGAGGATTTTCCAGAGTACAAGAAGAAGGCCACTGTGATTGTGGAGGAATACTCTGAAATGTAAAAATGGATGTTGTTTCAACAGTCAATGAGATGAGAGAAATCCGTTTGCCAATGTTTTCAAATATTGTATCAATGGATATGGATAGACATGACAAAAAAGAAATACAAGAACTTTTTATTCTTCTTGCAAGTTGAATCCCTTAAATTACTTGTCAATTGTGATTAGTGAGAGGCTTGAGTCCTTAACATTTTCCTTAATATTTTTGAAACTCAAAATGAATAATTTTGATGTATGTAATTTTTATATAATATTGATCTAGATCTATATTAGCATCCTAGTGGGAGAGTCACATTATCAGTGCTATGTCCACGGTCAGCTAAAAACCATGGCTATAAATTATGCTATGGTCGCGACCAGTCAAAAATCACGGTTATAAACTATGCTATGGCCACGGCTAGCTAAAAACTATGACTATACACTATGCCATATGGCCATGGCTAGCTAAAAACTATGACCATACACTATGTTATGGCCGTGGCTAACCCAAAACCGTGGCTATAAATATCTCATATAGTCGCGACCAGCTAAAAGCCACAACTATAAATTATGTTATGGCCATGATCAACTATAAACTATGCTATGACCGCAGTCAGTAAAAAACCACGATTATAAACTATGACTATTCACTCCTACAATCAAGAGCCTATAACTGTGGTCGACATTGACTGTGATTATAACTTGAACATGTAGACATGAATTTTCATCTTCTCGCGGCTATAACATTTGGTAACACCACCTATAGTCATGTCATACCATGGGTTTTTTCATCCGCAGCTATAGTTTATAACTGCATTATATATTACTTTTAGTCGAGATCACCGATTGTAGCTATAAGCTTTCTTCCTTGTGGTGGCTACAGGACAGTTTTGGCTGCTATCAAACCTTGATTCACAGGGGGACATTGCTTATCCCAATCATCGCACTTGAAGGGTGCCAACAACCATATGTGGGCTCTCTCAATTAAGGAGAAAAAAAATCTAATATTACGTAAAGTAATGTTATATTTAATAATTATTTTTGAAAATTAGTTTCTTATCCTTCAAATATAAAGAAAAAAGTGATGGTTAAGAAATAAAAAATAAATATTTTTAATTATTTCGTAACCATATAAATATGGAAAATTATTAAAAATAAAATACTGTAATGAAGATAAAAAGCAAATTCAGGCATATAATATTAAGAAATGAAAAGGGTAGTTATGCAAAGTAAAAAATCCTTAACGTGGAGGGTAATTTGGTAAAAATTTGAAAAATAAATCTTTTTTCCTCAACCACCCATATTTTTTGTAGTTTTTCAAATCTCTTCAGCACCACAATTTCACTTTTAGGGCAGTTCAGAAAAGAGAAAAAAAAATGATTTGATTAAAAGACTTTGGAAATATGAATTTTGGAAATCTAACCCAACATCGATTATTTCTCACATTTTACCAAAAATATCCTTATTGTGTTTTTATAAAAATAATAATTTCTTTTATTAGACATATGTAAATACCTTAAATGATAAATGGTATTTTTGTTTATAGTAAGTTATTTTTAAAAAAATATATGAGAAAAATTTACAAATTTTGGATTAATTGATATTTTCTCAAAATAAAAAATAAAGTGCTCAACTATGTGCATTCAAGCCCCTGCTTTCAATCCCACATCCCCCACTGTTTCTTAAGACAACCAATTTCTTTCCCCTTCCGTTCTTCCAGAATATTATATAATGATGCTAATTTTCCTCATTCTTTTCCTGTAACGTTCTGTTTGGTTTTTGAGAAAATGAAAGCTTCTTGTTATTATTTTTTTGGGGGGAATGAGACCTAAAAGTTGTATAAGTTGGCTTCATTGGAGTGGCGATTGTGGGTTTTATTAGCCCTGGCTATGATTGATTTCTCTATTTAATTTCTTTTGGAGTCTTGTCTTCCACTTTTTTTGCATTCACATAAAAACGGAAATTTTGTGAGAGAATCCACTCTAACATCTTGACATACAAATTAGAGGTGGTAATTTAGGTGGATGGGTTGGGCTGGATTGATATCAGGTCGGATAAAATTTGACCTGGTTTTTTAGACTAAAAATATAATAGTCCGAGCCTAAATCCGGACGAGTCGGACCAAATTGCGTTATAAAAAAAAATGGTGGGCGAGCTGAGCCAGGTCAAATTTGGCCCAATTTTTTTGGGCCAATAAATTAACAGCTCAATCCGACCCTAATTCCGGATAGACCGAGCTAGCTCAACGGGTCGGGCTTAAGTTGCCACCTTTTATACAAATCAATCAATGCAATTATTATTCACAATAATGTCTACAGTTCTTTGACTTAACATGTGAACCAATAGTTGACAATGAAATTCTTAAATTTTTTAATTACTTTGAAACTTGAGGAAGAGAGGGTCTCAAGTTCGAGTCTCAGTAATAACAATTTATTATATTATAAGTAAAGTGTTTAGCGGTAAAAAAAACTAAAATATTGTCAAACATGAGAGGTGGCTTGGTTAGTCCAACCTTAAGTTTTTCTTCAATAGTCACCAAGTCAAGTCCTTTAAGACCATTGGAAACTATAGAATGCTCCCATTACTTTACTTGGCTACATGCAAGTTATCATCTATTACTATTGTGCATGGGAACAAGAGTAGTTGTTGTGCTACTCTTTTTAGGCACAAGTTGAACGAGAGTAGGATAAGTTTTTATGTAAAAAAATGTGAATGTAATTGTTGTGGTGATTTTTTATTTTCACACGAACATAAAAAATACAAGCGTGTGATAGGTGCCTTTTACACATGTTTTTAGACCATTATTCACCTATCAATTGCATGTCTTTATGGTGTTTTTATGAGCCTAATATATAAATTTGCATTCCTTTTGGCCTTAGGTACATTTTGAAGAAAAATTACAAAAGCAAGGGTCAAAAGATGAATTTATGGGTTGCACCAAGACTTCCTAAGGCTTCAAGAGTGTTATGGGTGGATTCTATACATCCTCAGCTGTCCATAAAGTCCGACAATTCTCAATTCGGAGGAGCAAAAACGATATGGCCTTTTGAAGTTGAAAATGGAGATGTTCCAAGACACTACATGCAACAGCCTTCCAAATCTTGAGATTTTCAGTATCCCTAATGGCCCCAAATGATTCCAAGCTGATCATAGATGGATTTCATTTCCTCTTAGCTTTCCGTAGAGTCCAAAATCATCAAATTTGGAGGTCGGATGAGAGAGTTATGATCGTGATAAGTTAGAAGGTCGAAACTGGCAGCATCAGGGTGGCCTACTTTGAGCATGAGCTGGCCACGCTGAGCGTGGCGCTGCGCACCAGCACGCAGGCTGAGCGCCCAGCACACACACTCAGTGTGCCCGGCAACCTAGAAATGGCCCATTTTACCCCCAAATGAGCCCTAGATGGCCCATATAAAAGGAGAAATATTTCTAAACCTAAAGAAGAATGAATTTTTGGGGTTTGGAGGCCTTGGAACAAGTCTCAAACACCTTGAAGAACCAGCTTGAAGATCAAAATCCAAGCTTTTTGGAGGAGGATTCAAGCACATTTGCTATAAATTATTTTGTTTGCTTATTCTCTCTCCCTTGAACCATAGATTTGTTGAATATTCTTATGTTTTGGTTTGTATTTGCTATGGATAGCTAAAAACTCCCTCTAGGGGAGATTGTTTGGGATCTAATGTGTTAGTTTCCATGTTTTATATGATTTATTATTCAGATTTATATATCATGTGCTTGGGTATTTCTTGTTGTCTAAATCAAGTTGAATGGATTGTAATGCATTGAGAGTGGAAACTAAAATAGATTAGCTAGACCTTCAAGATACATTGGGAAGAGACAATATGGACTATGACAAGTGATTGGTTCTCCTCTTAGTCTAGGACTCATGTCATATGGACTGCGCCAAGTGATCGATAAAAGGCTTAGGAGGGAAATTTTGCCTTATTATCACTCTTGTTGCTTACATGTATTGATGCCGGAGACTAAGTGACGGGTTTGAGAAAGTGTGATCGACATGTGCGAGTAGAGGTCACATATTATAATCCCTCCGACGAAGATATGCATTAATGAAACATAAATTTGGGCTTGAAAAGTAAACTAATACATTAGAGACCGACAATTGACCTTAGATTCATATCAAATTTGGTTAAACATGGTGTTTTTACCTTGATTCACCCTCTTCCCTCGAAAATTCAACTCTCATTTAGTTTTTGTTTGTTTTTTCTTTCATCACATCCTTTCAATTTGAAGCTTAGATAGTAAAGTAATCGATTAGTTGAGGTACTTGGTTAATCAAGCACTACAGTCCATTCCTTATGGGTTCGATATCCGGACTCTTAGAGTCCACTATATTACTTGTTGGTCCGCATACTTGCGGAGTAAATATTGCATATACATTTGCAAGCGAATTAGCGTGCAAAAGTGCTAGGAAATTAAAGTGTTTCCAAATTGAAATGACTCGTAAGATCAAACTTCTAATGAGACTATGTAGGCTTCCTGGTTCCCTTGACAATTCCCCATAATCAAAGTAGAAAATGTCGTACAAATGGAAATATTATAGGAATTAAATGTTGAAAAAAATGTTAGATTTCCCTAGGAATGAATGAAATAACATGGTGCTGGAAAATTGATAAACTTGAATGGAACTTGGAAATAGAATGCTGGAATTGCTAAAGTAAACATTAGATTTCATTGTGAAAATAATACTGTGTTGGAAAATTGATAGAACTTAGAAATAGAATGCTGGAATTGCTAAAGTAAACATTAGATTTCACTGTGAAAATAATACTGTGTTGGAAAATTGATAGAACTTAGAAACATAATGCTGGAATCGATAAAGAAAATATTGGATTCCACTATGAATGAATGAAATAACACTGTGCTGAAAATTTGACATAAACTTGGCTAAAACTAGGAGTGAAATAAAATTTAGCTAGAATGCTAAAACTGATGAAAGCCGATTGAAAATCTAGGATTTTCTAAAGTAAATTGATATTGAGTCGATTGATTTGTTGATTTATAGATTGATTGTTCGTTGTGTCTTGTTGGTCCTTCCTCTATTCTTTTTATAAATGTAGACGACTTGCTGCCCAAGTCTCCATTTGCTTCACTCTCCCCACTTCCTGAAAATATTGCCAACTTCTTTAATTAAGGAAGTTTATTCCTCAATAATTCATCCACGTCTCCATTAGGGAGACTTGTTTCTCAAGAACTTCATTCACATCTCCATTAGAGAATCTTGTTCTTCAAGGAAATTCCATGTCTGCAAATAACTACCCTACCTCTCTACCACTTCTGATAAAGCTTCGTTTTATTTCCAAGAATTTTAAAAAGAAAAAAATCCAGAAATACCTCTTGTCTTTTTATATGGGGTTGTACAAATGGATTTTGGTCCATTTATATCTGGACTTTTATTCATGAGCTTGCTCTACAAGAAATAGGACTTTAGGTTACGGTCACCAATCGTGACCAAATCAATGAACTCCGTGACTAAAACTTATTGTCGCGGTTTTATGAAACCGTGACCAAGCGTCACAATAGTAGGCGCAGACAAAGGTTTTAGTCACGACTTCTACTCGATCGCGGACCATAGGTCTATTTATCACGGCCAAGAAAACTATGACAAAAACGTGGGTAGGCGTACCGTGCCGGACCTTAGTCACGGCCAAGATGAAACCGTACTAAAAGTGCCCCTTTTAGCCACGATTTTCATGCTGACCGTGACTAAAAAGGTCAACATTTTGTCCCTGTTTTTGGTCACGGTTTTTTTCTTGACCATGACTAAAAATTATTACATTTAAACAATTGATCTTTTATATATTCTCATTTTCCAATTCTGTAATAAACAATTAATCTTTTAAACCTGTGTACGCAATCAAGCAACTCAACAATTTTGAGATTCAAAATTTAAAATAGTAAAATATATCATAATAAATTATCCCAAGCTATATAGTTAAAAACTAACATATAAACGATAAAAAACAATAAAAGTGATACAAATTAGGTTTTACATTATATCCATACTCTGTAATAGGTCAACTAACCAATTATCACATATTAGTCATAGAAAGTCCAAAAAATGAGGAGAATGTATCATATAAAACGAAGTATAATGTAAGTCTACTTCTGCCTTTGTTGAAATTGTTGTATTATTTGCATCATCTGTTCTTGAAGTTGTGCTTGCACTCTTTGCATTTCCATCATTTTTCCATCAAAATCTTCTTTCACTTCTCGTGTCTTCCTTTAAACTTCTACCAGCTTCTCTTCAAATGTTCTGCAACTCTTAGCATCTCTTGGGCATTTTCAAGTTGTGATGACAAAGTAGATCTTGATTACCCGGTACTATTGCCACTAAAGACTAAGGTATGAGTAACACCAAATCCATAACCTCGAACACGTCCATGCCTCTCTCGACCCATCACTTGGGCATATATGTTATCTATAGATGTAGATGCTACAAATGATGCAAAAGCAGTAGAAGCAGCAGGAGAAGAAGAAGACATCCCTCCAAGTTGGGATAGTAACTGCTCAAATGGATCCTGACATTAAAAAAAACAAAAATAATTGTTAGACTTGTACAAATAATTTAGTATGTAGCTATGACTGAAATACAAATATATAAAATTTAGATACTTCATTACCATGATCTTCTTAGAACGATCATCAACAAGCGTCCCATCTTTTTTTGTATGTGTTAAGACAAAAATTTCAACTCTATTAGGTTCGGTTCAATCGTCCATTTTTTGTGCCTATTCTTACAAGTAAAACAATTAAGTTATTTTTTATGTATTATTGATGTACAAGCAAATCTTATTAATAATAAAATTTCTACCTGTTCATGTCGGATTTGAGCATAACTTTTTGATCCCGATGTATGATTTATGACTTGCTTTGCCCAATTAGCTTTGTTGTTTTTTTTTCAAATATATCCTATATAAATGAAAAAATAGCATATCACATATAGCTACTAGAAACATAATAAAAGTTACTATAAATGAAGTATTAAATTAGATATAACTAATAAATATGATCTTATTTGAAGATGAGTATGAAAAGATACACTATATGAAAATCATTATGTTAACTTTCGGTTTCTGGGTGTGTTCCCAAAGTTAATGAGCCACGCTCCATTCATCATCCGATAAGTGGAGGTTTCAGGGCGCAATCTCTTCATCTGTATTATAAGGGTCATAATACTTGGCCTTCATCTTATTTCTATAACTTTTGAACATATTTCCACAATATGAAATAATGTAACTCTTGCATGTTTCATCCATTTCATATTTCTCCTATATTTCATGAAAAAGTCATGTATAATTAAGAGGTTTCATTTTCAAACAATAACATTACAATTTAGATTAATAGTAATTGACATACCAATATTAAGGCCCAAAGCTTTTCCTTTACATCTTTACTAACGTGATGCCAATCTTGGACTTGGATGGGTACATTGTGTTGAGATCGTACCAATGTGCCCATGTAACTAGAAAGTCTTTCACCGTTGTCATGATAACCAACTTGGCCTTTTGTATTGAAATGTGTTGATTTCTTTTCGCCAAGTTTCATGCCAAGTAAATCCAAGTTACGCATTGGGCCCACGTGTTCTCTTTTTGTTAGAGGAACCTTCTAAAAGTAAGAATAAAATTATAAGAAACATAATTTATTCTCTTATATAAAATTAAATAATCGATTTTCATTATTTGAGAAATTAAACATATGTCAACACAAATGTCATAAGTGAAGCTAAGCATAATTATCTTAAACATACCAGTAGTGGAAGTATCTAAATGACCAAAATCACCAGAACTAGTAGAAGTAGTTGCAAGTGGTTGTAACTGCATGTTCTATTGTAGATTGTCCGAGTCATCCTCTGGAGACATTGTCTGTACCCTTCCTCATCGATAAGACATTTCCTATATAATAAAGTAATGTATAAAATAAAATATCAATAAGTTACATAAATAACATGGAATAAATTTCTAGCTATTGCCACTATTGCCAGTATTTGTAGGTTCATTAAACTCATATTCCTCATGCATCAACCATCGCACATAATTTCTAGCTATCACATTGTGTAATAAATACTATATATGTTTCTCGCTTGTCGTAGTTTCCAATTATTGCAACGAATGCAAGGACATGAGAGCATTTCTTTTCCTAATGCATTATTAAAGGCAAAGTCTAAGAACTGTGAGACTCCTATCTCATATTCATTGCTTACTCTTAACTTTTGCATCCAACTCTTATCTATTGGCATTTTTCAGATTCTCTCGTAAATTCAATCATTTAATCACATAACAATGAATCTTCCTATCAACTTGTAATGAATGTGATATGTTTTGTATCATCTCAAACTCCCATATCAGGTAGTGGTTCCTATCCCATTTAGAAATACATAATTCTTATGAAACAATCACCAACATGCTTAGTTTCATTTTGAGGGAATTTGAAGCATTTCCCTACGGTTCTCCAAGTACACGAAATGGCCAAGGTATAAACATATCATTAGTTAGCTTAACTAAGTTGCTAACAATATGTCACCTTGTCCAAATATGCACTCTGAGAACAAGAGAATTATTGTTGAACTTTCTCAAAATGATAAAGCATAAGCATGTGATTTCATAGATGTTATATATTTCTAAACTGTCTAAACGGACAATTCAAGCATCATTTGTAGACAATTTCACCAATCATATGCAAAAACATTTAAGTTGAAAACTTGAGAATGACCAAAATAAATAATCATATCCATACTTTTTCAACTTATATGTTTTTAGTATATGATCAAAGAGACAACTGTCATACAAGGATGCTTGAACTGGATTTCTAGGGTTTACTAAATTGAGAATGAGTGAATGATAGAAATTAATGAAAAACAATATTATAAAGAATTACATAAAAAAACACCATGAGACTAACACCAAGAAACAATGTCTACCCAACGACTGGTTCACCGAGGCGGCGAGGTTCTAGACATTTTTTATATAACTTGTATACGTATATGAACCCTTTCATTCACTTATTAGGATCCTCATTAATCCAATGGATGGTTTCTAAAATTAACGGAAAAGAGAAAACAAAACAAGATTCCATACCAAAGCAAATCAAAACAACTCCCAAATCTTATTTAAGCCAACCTAAAATACATATAAGGGAAGAATTCGGACTTCTCATAACACAACCCTAAACACAGAGGAATTTATGAGAATTTCCATACTAGGATTCCATACCAAAGTTCCATACTTATAGTTTCCATACTTTCCATACATTCCATACATTCCATACATTCCATACATTCCATACTTTCCATACACAAACATAAACAAGTTTCCATACCTTGATTTCTTCTCTACTTCTTTCCCTTCTCTTTGCTTGAACAATTGGAAACCCAAAAATGGCTTCTTATCTTCAAACCGTAAATGCCCTAGCCAAAGAGAAAATGAGAACTTGTCTCATTCCAAGACAGGTTTAGTCTTATCCTTAAATTGGCTTAAGGCCATGTTTGGCTTTAAGACATTTGGCTTTCAATTTTTTCATTTTGCTTATTAGTCCCAAACGAACCCTAACTATTTTGAACCAAATGGACCCTAGCAATTGCCCCAATTTTTAGCAATTTCCAAAATCCTTAGGTTAGGTCCCAAACGGACCCTAACCATCTCCTAACTAAAACAACAACTTAGTGGGAAAAATACCAACAAGACATACCTAAGTAGAGAATGAGTGGAATAGAACAAGAAGAAAGGGAGAAAACTGACCTAAAATACAGAAAAATCGGCCATGTGCAGAGAAAAGTGCAAAATGAAACCCTAGCCACGGAGAATATGAGCTGTGAGTCCAAAAATCGAAGTCTTGCAGCACAAATGTGAAGATCTACGATAAGAAATTAGGTTTTTAGGGTTTTCAGCAAATAGAGTAAGGAGAATGGGAGAGGAAATGAAAGTAAAATGTGGAGTGGGGCGAGAAATGACAAGTTATAGGCTTTTTTGCTGATGAACCGATCGATCGGTTGAAATTGATCGAGATAAACCGGTCGACCAGGTTCATTCGATCGATATAAACCGGTCGACTATTTAGATGCGAGCTATCCATTCGGTTCGACATGAAACCCACAACCGTCAGCATAAACGGCCGACCGGCTGAGTTGATCGCTTGACGCAGTGAGCCATCCATTTTCGTATAATCAAAATGGTCGACCGGCCATATAAATAGTCGACCAGTTCATAGAATGGAATCGTTGGTCGAATCGTCGACGTTCCCCATCACTCTATTTCAGCTATAAACGGCTAGCATGTAAAAGGTCGATGTCGGGCAATAATGCCGCCAATTCTACCCCATAAATAGAGCGCTGTGCATCACTTAAAAAGGTAAGACACTTATTGAATATCCTCTCAATCATCATTTCCTTTTGTGAATCATTTCTCAAACTAAGATCATGGAGTGCATTCATTACATTCATATTTTAGAGTGCACACTTGAAACATCAGCTTCGAGTTGTATTTGAAAGATCTCGATAGCTCTCGAGAGTGTCTCCTCAGACTTAAGTGAGAATGCTTAAAGTGTGTATATAACTCTTAAGGATTTGTATTATTTCCATTTGAGCCATAACTAAGTGTAAAAGAAGATGCTCGGGTTAGAGCTTGCCACTAGCGGGAACCTCCGGCAGCCACTATAAATCTGATTTTGTTTAAATGTTATTTAAAATATTCCTCACTTTAATAATTACTATTTGTGAATGTACAAACAAATTGCTTCTAATTTAAATATATATCTATATCCCAAAACCATTCATGTTGAAATAAAATTTTTTCTATAAATTATATAGTCATTGAATGTGATAAAATATTTTCATCATTATCTATATCCAAGTACCAATATTTTCATCCACCAATTTTTTTTGCATATAATATAAAACCCTTAATTTTTATAATCTATATAGAAAAAGTGTTTTCCTTTTTAAATTTTTAATGAAAAGTCAAGGTAAATTTTTAACTAATTAGTTTCACTACAAGAATTTGACAGCTTACTCATCGACCATTTCCATTACCGCAATTTTGTAGGTAAAAATAGGGATTTACCGACAAATTACCTACAAATTCTTGGGAAATATGTTTTCAACAATTTACGTACAGAATACCTACCATTTACCTACTAATATTTACCTACAAAACTATTTAGTCGGTAAATATGGCGCCAATTTTTGGCGCAAGATATTTGCGACAACTTACCTACAATTTACCTACTAATATTTACTCTTACAATACTATTTATTCAGAAATATAGGGCCAATTTTTTATGCAAGATATTACCCGACAATGTACATACAATTTACCTACTATATTTATGATTCCATGATTACTCATCGAATTTGTTGTAGGTAAATTAAAAAATATATTTTTTTATTTCTCATTAGTTTACCTACTGTCTTGTTTTGTAGGTAAATATACATATTTTTAAATTATTTTTGTTAAGTAGTTACCTACTAAAGTTTTTGTAGGTAAAATGAAATATTTAAAGAAAACAATAATAAAATTATTTAAATTTAATAAATTTTTAATTATGTTAATATCAATTTAAAATTAGATTATCAAATTGATTATTTTTTTAGTTTATATCAATAAAAATTAAATAAATTTTTGTAAGCCATTTTTCATCCGTTAAAATTAATACTAAATAAACATTCTATAAAATTAAGTCTTTTTTTTATTTAATCGATGCAAATGAAATCTCAACATAATTAACTACCTTAAAAATTATTAATTTGCATAAGCTCTAATGTAAACTCTAATGTAAAATAAGAATTTAATTTCGGGCTTATTAGATTAATTTCCTAATGTTTAAAAAGATTAATTTTGATGACATCTGGACCGATCATTTCGCAGCTCTATCCACACCATTCATTTCAAGGAACCCTAATAGAATAAGTCTCTCTCCCACTTCACTGCCGCCTCCCACTCCCCATTTCTTCTTATTTTTTCATTCTCTCAAACACCCCAATACCCATGTCTTTCAATCGATGTTATACAGGTCCTTTACCGCTCACTCAATCTCCAAAGATTTCCACCGTCAAGAACTCTCAAACATTCACTTCCGATGATGCATTATTGCTCAGCTCAACTCACTACTCGGCTTAGAACATTCAAACGCTTCCTTTCCCAAGGAATCGCCTCTTTAACGGGCATTCTCTTGCCATCATTCCTATTGTTTTTGAAAATGTAATAAGTCTGAGGTGTTTCTCAGAAGCTCATTTTTTTGGCATGTCATTGTGACTAACCACCCTCCATTCGACCCGGATTCAATTGATATGAAGGAAAGAAGAATCATGATAATAGTTGAAATGAGATTCATGATTATGATTGTCATTTTTGTCAGCAGGATTTTCCCAATCGAATTTCATTAGTTGAGGAAGACCCGATTAGCTTAATCATCAAGCTTGTTGATCTCACCTCTATTCCGAAAATGCTTGCATCCCCTTCTCTTCCGCACGTAATTAGCATCGTACTGGTTAATCGTAAGAAGCTCTTTTCTCTCGTTACTTAAAATGAGCATATTCAGAGTGGGTCATATGAATCTTTTTCACTTTTATTTGAAGCAAATTTTTCTTGATCATAGAAGGTTTTTTTTTGTGGACAAGAAGGGTGAAACTATCGGGTTTCTGATTACGCAACACAAGAAGACAAATTGTCTTGCTTCTGATTGTGTGGTATGGGTTTTTTATTATTTATATAGTGAAACTATTTGATTCTAGGTACCAAAAATATTTATCTGTACTTTTGTGTGGATGAAACTTAGGATATCATTTGCAAATTTATGGAATGGAAACAAAGAAAAGGATGCAAGAATGAGGATACGGGGTTTCTAAGACTAAGGCTTTGCAGAGAAAAAATTATAAGGTTATATAATTTTAAAATACACTATTTCTAAGAATTTTAAATTTATCATTGTAAAATTTCATTCAATGAGATAATAAAAAAGGTCAAATGATCATGTTTTCTTGTAGATATTGTAATATGAGTCAAATTCTTATGTACATCTCTAGATGTTTTTTATATAATCTCTATGTTTAAAGATGCACAGATGGTTGGACGATTAACAAAATCCTTTAATTTGGTTTCATATATGATGCTGATTCCTTGGGATGACAACCTTTGATAGGGTGATATTTTGTTAGTCATGTAATGGTGGCTTATATGTCAGAGAAATCTCAACCATATAAACTTAAGGTAGTTTGCTATGCGCATTTGGTAATTACTGGTTTAATGTCATCATATTTTATAATTGCCATTGTAGTTAAATATTTATCATTCTATTTTCTCGCTTTTATCGACCAAAAAGAAAAGGGCTAATGGAGTTAAAGTCCTATAATTCATGCATCTTAGCTTTCAGATTGGGAATTTCTTAGTAGATTAACTGCTTCAATGTAATTCTGTAATGACATGGATATGAAACCTTTCTATCACCTCAAGTCAGTCAATCCATATCTTTTGGCCCAACACAACCACATGACCTTTCAACCATATTATTCAATATTAAGGCCTTTAATACAAATCTAGATTTATAAAATTCAACAAGAGATGTCCCCAACATTTTGAATTAAATTTAGCAATCAGGTCAGGTAATTACTCTTTAGCATGTTTAGTTTTATTTTATTTTTCTCTATGATCATGTCTCGTCTCTTATCAAAAAAAAAATTATACTATTATTCAACTTGTGATGATATGGATTATTATATAATAGTGCTTAATAGGCAAACACAATCGAGGTAGGCAATGAAATTATAAATTTAATAATAATAGCAGTAATCTTTAATAGTAGCGCACTTTTCCCCTAATTCCACTCAATCAGAAAGTGCACTTTCCCCTCCCTAAACTTCTCACTTCCCCTTAAAATAAGAGTAATCTTCCCTAATTCCACTCAATTGTTCTAATTAATAAAATAATAATAATATAAGAATCAAATAATTGTTTTCCTCTATTTTACTACACTTTCTATAGCCAAACAAAGTAAACAAAAATAGTGGAGTTTTACTCTAAACCCAAACTCCAATTCCACTACTCCACACCCACACCAAAAAAAAAAATAGAAAAAGAAAAAAACCCCTCAAAGAATTACACCTAATTTAATTCAAAGTTTCAATGTATTATATTTCCTCACTCTACAAAGGAATTAGAGAATTTTCCCATCAATGGTTAAAACATGAAAAAAAAAAGATAACAATAAAACATTGATTTCAGGTTTCAACAATGTCTTACTCCCTAATGGCTAAAAGGCACTACACCTTTTTTCTATTAGTTTTAATATCTAAAAATGAATAAGCTACTTGCATAACTGGGCATTCTATGCTTTAGCGCTACATATATATATATGGCGCAGGAAACATTTATAGTTTTTCATATGAGTATGTCATTCTTAGTAATATATGTGTAAAATAATTGATGAAATGTGGTCTAACTAAATTTCAAACATGGAATCGACTCAGAAATATGAGATCAAATCGCCAATGGATGTATACAAGAATCAATGATGGCACCATTAACAAAGATTTTATTGATGGGGTTGGAAAATTTTATTAGCTTTGGCTTGCAATCAATCAAGTGATGAATGTAAGTAGGATAAGATGTCCATGTAGGAAGTGTCATAATCGAAGTTCCAAACTTTGAAGAAGTGGAAGTTACATCTTTTTTAGAAAAGGATTTATTTGCATTATTATGTATGGGATCGTACATGGGAGAACACATGCAAATGCTACCTCTACAATTTAATAATATTCATGAAGAGGTGGATACATAATCTAGTAATCCATATCGATAACTAATAATCGATGTACTGGCCTCGGTTTTAATGTAGAGGATATGGAGGGAAGTACTCTAATCCCACCGCACAAAAAGTTTTATGGATATGCTTAATGCGCTTGATGAAAAATTATGGACGGTTGTATTAAACATTCTCAAATGTCACTACACGATTGTTGCATATGAAGTTTTGAGCACCATTTTTCGGGAAGATGCTTTGATGATTTCTACTCAATTTTTACAAGAGGTGTTACCGTGAGGATAAATAAAAATGGTCGATACCTTTACGTACGTTAAGTTACAGGACTGGTCTTCCAAAGAGAAAAGATTGATTGTTCAAAATTCTTTGTGATATATCAGTGAAGATGCCGACTTGACAAGTTGCAAATTTTGTAACCATCCTCGGTCTAAGAATAAACGAGACTCTGTGGAAACCAAACAAATATGTTCCACACAAGACGATGTATTACTTCCTTTAAGTCCTAGGTTACAACGACATATGCTTTAAGCACAAATGCGACATATGCGATGGCATGATGAGCACCAATGTGGATGATGGCACAATGTGTCATCCATCCGATTCTCGAGGCATGGAAGTTATTTCAACCGCACATATCCTTCATTTTCTTATGAATGTCGCACGTGAGATCGATTGTGTACTGATGGTTTTCAACCACTGGCCGACCGACAACAATATCTCTCGTCATGGCCAGAATAGCTATCGATACAATTTGCCACCATGGATGTGTATGAAGGAAGCTTATATGTTCTTATCCGTATCAGACTCGGGGCCTAACAATCCTAAAAAATAAGATTGATGTTTTCCCGCAACCTTGACGGCGTAATTCACAACTTCGATGTCAGTAACTTACGGCGTTTCACTAAACGTAACTTTCAAATGGAGAGCTGCTTCATGTGGACTATTAGTGATTTTCCCGCTTTACTCAACAGCTTTCTTCTCGTTGAGCATACCGAAAACTTGCTCATTCTTATCAGATGGAGCATTCACAAGCATTTGAGCACGACAAGTGGCCGAAAAACATCTTCGTTTGACAATAATCATCGAAAGTTTCTCACCATGAACATCCTTCAAAGAATAAGAATGCTTTCATTAAAAATAGAATCGAGATGTCACCATCCCCACCTATAAAGACCTAAGGTCTGCATTTTGCAAGAAATAGATAACTCGGGGAGTGAGAAGAGTGATTGATATTGATGTTAAGCCGAGGTTAATAGTGGTAATATGCAAGACATGTGGTTGGAATAAACGGCATCTGGGGAGTCGCTATATTTGAGTTCAAATCTCATTAGACATAATCTAGATGTCATGCATATCGAGAAGAATGTGCTGAAAATGTGTTTCTAATAATTCTGTCGGGACATTGAAGAAAACTAGCACAATGAGAAAGCCGTAGAAGACATGAGTATGCCAGGTCGAAGGCATGAGTTGGAAAGGACGGCCAACAGCAATTTCCCAAAGCGTGTTATACATTAGATAAGGCAAGAAAACAAGTTTTGTGCGAATGGGTGAAAAACTTGAAATTTCCTGATGGGTATGCTTCGAATATGGACGATGTGTAGATACAGTTAAAGTTGTTTGGGATGAAGAGCCATGATTGTCATGTATTTATGCAAAGGCTACTTCCCATTGCTTTTCGTGAGCTCCTTCCGACAAATGTATGGCAAGCTTTGACAGAATTAAGTCTTTTTTTCAAAGACTTAACATCAACAACAATTACAGTAGCAAACATGGAAAGACTTGAAAGAGATATTCCAATTATCATTTGCAAACTGAACGATATTTCCTCCTCGGTTTCTTCGATTCTATGGAGCACCTTCCGATTACACTTGCCTTTTATAGACAAGAATCAATAGACTGCATAATATCGTTGGATGTATCCTTTCGAAAGGTAAATGAGTAATTTAAATTAATATTTTTATTATATTAAATGAATACTTATATTTCTATGCATATATGTTGATATAGATTTCGACACTTGAAAAGAATCACACAAAGCAAAGGAAGGATCAATTTAGAATGCATACTTTCTAGTGTAAGAAGCATCCACTTTTGTTCATATTATTTGAGCTACACGTGTACACAAAAAGCTCGAAGAGTACCTTGTAATGATGATGGTGGTGATGTTGAAGAGGTTGTAGGTAATATTTCAACATTCAAACATCCCGCCACCATTTGGACGATCGGTCAAGGAGGTTATCCGGATATCGAGTATGATGTCAGACAAACTTATATTCTATTAAATTGTGAAGATGTTGAACCTTATATCAAGTAAGTGTTTTAAAATTTTAATACTTATCATTCATAACTTATTAGTTGTAGGATGTCTAAAAGTATTCTATAATTTGATTAGAATATACACGATGAAATACAAAACAACGACCTGCATCACGTAAGCCGAAGCTGATGAGAAGCTTCTTCTTTGAAAAGCATTTTTCAAAAATGGTTTAAGGAATATGTAAGAGTGAAATTTTATTTCCTATTAATACCAAGTCTATTGCTTATATTTCAAAATTAACTGGTTGTATGTTTACGCACGCCATAATATCAACAACGAATCATTCAAGATCTTGCAAAGGCCCTTTAATAAGACAAATTGAATCATATCCAATGTATTTTGTTAATGGTTACAAATCGCATACTGAATACATGGATCAATACAGCCAACTCAAATAGTGGAGTTTGCATGCTAAAAGGCAATAAATTTAAGATAACGAGATTCATTACTATGGCCGCTCGATAGAGGTTCGAGGTCAGGAATATCTAGGACTCCGCCAATTGCCGCACAAAGACTCTTCAAGTGTGTGAGTGGCTCGATCCTACTATTAATAAAGGATGAAAGCTCATAAACAAGATCCTCCGTAGATCAACTCAAGCGAAGGCTAAATAAGTATGAACCTTTATTCTCGCTTACAGCCGCATAAGTTTATTGTTTCTCTTATCCTAACTTAAAAAGAGACAAGTCTGACTGGTTAGTTGTGTGCAGAGTTAAAGCTAGCCTAATGGTGGATGTTCCTCATACTGTTGAGAAGATAGTAGATGGTAACTCAACATTCCAAAAAGATGAGCCATTTAATTTACAACTGACTGAAGCATCCATCATGATTGATGAATCTGGTCCATCACGATGTAAACGGGGATCTTGTTCAACTAGTTGATGATGAACTGGAATTTCGTATGACCCCATACTTGAGCTTCGAATCGAAGATGAAAGTGAAGATGAATATGTGGAAGCTGATGATAGTGATTAGAAAAAGAACATTCACAATACTTTTGTATTTATTTAGTTTATTATGATGTTCGTAGAAATCTTAATGGTTGATATTGGATATTGCTATAATAAATCATTATGAATTTTGATTATGATGTTTGTAGAAATTTAAATTGATATTGATAGATGTTACAATAAATAAGTAATGATCATTTGTTTTTCTCACAGAGCCATATTTGTTTAATATTGTAACTGCTCACATTTTTTTTTTGTTTACATCTTTATAGGTTTGTCAAGACATGGTTAAATCTCTAAGAGCCAAGAGAAGAAGGTCAGACACTACAACCATCTCACTCAACCAATTCAACTGCTGATACAAGCCAACACCGCCCCAACAACAAAGCATCTACACTTTCCTCCGCATATGTAGTCAATGTGCCCATAAACTAACTTCAGACTCACGCATATGAGTCATCAGTGCATCCCAACCTACTCGCTGTTCCACCTCCATAGAGTCACCAACCTCACTCCCAACTTGCTGCCTTTGCACATACAACTTCACCAACACCTACACTAACACCTACGATGCTTCTCGCACCTATTCCCGGACCTACAAATTCCTTCAACACATACTTATGAATTTGGGATGTACCGAAATCGCATTAATTTAAAAGGACATTTAAATAATGTGTAAGTAATATATTAAAAGTCTTACATTTTGTTAATCGGTGAATATCATTTAAATAGAATATTTTATGCTTTAGAGCCATCCTGGAAGAAATCTCATAATGAGGAAGGCTTTTGAGGAAAATATTGATCTTGAAGAGACAAATGGACTAAAATGGAAGACCATTTCTGGTGAAATTAAGGCTTTTTATTATACTCAATTTCAGGTAATAAATGCTAGGTTAACTTATTTTTAAGTTTATTTTAGCATGTGTTAGTTGGAAAAAAAAGGTGAAGCAACTCCTACTGCATAGAATTATGATTTAATCAGATGCTAATTTGATTATAATGTAGAAATGTCATACGTGGGACAATGCACAGATGAACTAGTCAAAATAGCATGGGAGGAGAAAGTGTTCAGTCGATATCGAGACATGATATCGTAGATAAAAAGGAAAGGGAAGAAGCCAAACTTCACGATCCGTATTTATGGGAAAGATGGCAATATATTTGAACACACCTAAAGCAAAAAGATTCATGAAACGACCCAAGAACGTATCGTCAAGGCAATGCATTCGGAACGGACCTTCAACTCAGCATTCCGAGGCACTGCTACTCATTACTTAATTACGGGAGACGACTTGTGTTTTCAATTTAACTAGTTTTTAACTCTTTCGCTATAATTTGTTCGTCCTTCGCCATATTAAGTAGATAAGGAAAGGAATTTTATGTTAGTGAGAAAATATATAGACATGACAAAAGGCATGAGTGCATATAATTTCCTGTTATGGTTTGTTTGGCTGCTAAAAAAATGCAGGGGAACAAAAGGCATGACATATAATATTGAATTCCAGAATACTATCAAACTGATTCTCCTATGTCTGACTAATGAACATATAGACATCTCGCAGCCCCTTTTATTTTTCCGGGACCGAGTACCATTGTCTCCTTCCTTGTTCACATACTTAATGGAACATGAAATTCAAGATTAAATTAGCATAGAATACTAAGTGTCTCATTTCTCAAAGTGTTTTGATGTTGGGTGGTTGTTCGTGTTTGTGATTACAACTTTTTCTCATGGTGGATTGTGGATGTCGGGTGGTTTTTGTCAGGTGTTGTTGGAAAGGATGACCAATGTGAAGTTGTGTGTTGTTGTGTATTTGTTCGCTTGACTAAGGATCTTCATTTGGAAGCATTTTAAATTTTAATAGATTAGTAATTTTTTTAATCTTGTAAGACCATAATCTTCTGGGCATTAGTAAGGGTGAATTACATTTTTTAATGAAAGTTTATAATTCTAATCAAATCAACTTCTATTTTGTCAGTTTATGTTCTTGGTTTGTAATGAGTTTCTATATTTATGTATATTTAGGCTCATAAACTCAAGGCCATCCCACTCCGCATCGAGCTATTTTGCACACGCACACCAAAAAAGCGATGGTAAAGACATTTGCTGATAAGAAGTCAAGAACTCTAAATGTAAGTTAATTAATTTGATTAATGTATGACTTTCAACTTATCATCTTATGATAATCTAATTAATTTAAATTTTTACCAGGATGTTTCTTGAAGTTCAGAGAGCGCAGCTTAACACAATGCAACGAGACAATAGATGAGAATAGCATGTTTTTGGATATCAGGGGTGGAAAACAAGAATGCGCTTTATATTCTGGAACCAAGTTTGAGGAGTACTACCGACGTTGGTGCATCTACTTCAACAACGTCCCCTTTTCCTCAACAAAATGAAGAAGAAATGCAAGAGCTACGAGAGAGGCTTACTTCCTACCAAGAGGAGGTACCACAAACTGAAAGCCTAACATCACATTTATTACAACGTATGGATGAAATGTCAAGAGCTCAACAACCACCACTAGTCCCTACTCGTCTTATTTCTGACCCCGTTCATGATGATGATACAGATCATGACGATGACGATGACGATGACAACAATACAATTCCAAAGTAGTATCTATTGTTGTCTCAAGTTTTAATCTATCATGTTATGCAGCTATCAACTTGTTATTATTGCCACTTTTTATTTTATGTAAGACTATACTTTAAGTGCACTTTCTAGTTATATTTATGTAATTTGAATATTTTAATTGCACTATTATTGTCATGTTATTACAATTTTGAATCATATATTAATCTACTTCTTTATTGTAAATTTATTCTCGCTTTTGTCAGATTACAATTTTAAATTAAATTAAATATGTAAAATGTTTTCATATTATTTTAAATTACCTACGTATTACCTACTAAAAATATAAATGAATGGATTATCAACAAATATTACCTACTAAAGTATATAATATGAATGAAATTATTACCGATGATACTCTACTAAAAGTATAAATGAATGAAATTATTATCGATGACATTTACTAAAAGTATAAATGAATGAAATTATTACTGACAGATAATGTACTACAAGTATAAATGAATGAAATATTACCTTACGTATTACCCACAAATCCAACCATTACCTACAGACACCGACAACTTTACCTACTAATCAAAATTAGGCAACAAACTTTACTCTACAGACATTAACAATATAGCAACTACACGAAAATTACCTACCAATTGTACTCTACAAAGATAGCCAGCCACTAAATTTACTTTACAACATTACCTACAAAAACAATAGTAGGTAAAGTAATTTCCGACAAAATATGACATGATATTACCTACCACTTAATGACTATCATTGTCAGAGGTAATTAATTTACTATTGCACTTTTGTAGGTATCATTTTTACCTAATGCAGATATTACCTACTAATGGTGCCCCGTGAGGAAATTAGTAGTAACCGATTACTCATGTAATTTTTAATGATTACCTACTGAAATGTTCAGTAGGTAAACTGTTAATTTCTTGTAGTGTTTAGTATGTGTGTGTATATATATATATATATATATATATATATATATATATATATATATATATATATATATATATATATATATATATATTATGTATGTGCATGACTAAATTATTGGTGCTGCTTTCCTTCATATTAAATTTTTACATATAGTCAAAGTCCAAAACTAGTTAACTTATACCAAAAGTCACTAATTGTAATCAAAGTCCAAAACTACCTACTTATAGATTTGGTCACGGTTTTACTTAAAATCGTGACCAAAAGTCACATTAGTGTACTTTTGGCCATGATTTTAAATAAAACCGTGACCTAAAGTCAATATTAGTGTAATACATGCTACTAGGGGATTTGGTCAAGGCCACAAATAAAACCGTGATCAAATATATAAGTTAACATGTTAACTTTTGGTCACTAATGTGACTTTTGGTCACGGTTGTAAGTAAAACTGTGACCAATACATGTTAACTTATATATTTGGTCACGGTTTCATTTGTGGTTGTGACCAAAAGTTACATTGGCATAGTTTTTTGTCACAGTTTCGGGAGAAACTGTGACTAAACAATTCACGCCAAATTTTCCCACCATCAGTTTTTACATATAGTCATGGTTTCCAAAAATACCGTGACTAAAATTCCCATCAAATATTTTAGGTGATGGTTTTACGATGATTGCGACAAAAAATCATATTTAATGACAGTTTTTTTTTACCATGACTAAATAGTTGTCACTAAAAACCTTCTTTTTTGTAGTATTGGGCTTAAGCCTAACCCATTATTGGATTAAGCAAAATTTCAATTTGGGTGCAAACAATTGCCCCACATACATTGTGGCCCGAGAGCCATATTGTATGTGTTAAAAGCCCTAAAAAATATTCTTTTGGGCTTGTTTCCAACCATGAGACCGAAATTTCAGCTTTCGGTCCATGATGTTCCAACGGCAAGAACGAGCTAAGTCGGATCGAATAAAGAAGCAACTGTTGGTTCCACAAGAAAAAGTTCACACCATCATCAAGTTTAAACCTCCAACTTTTTTTCTTCCTCCACCAAAGGATATTGTTCCTCCAAAGAATAACCATCTGACTTTTTCAGGTAACCCAGTATTATTTACTTTCCTTCCTTGAAAAAATTTATTTTCACTTCACAAAATAACCCCTTTTGGTTTGAAGAAAGGAAAAAGAACCTTTTTCGATTTGGAAATAAAAAATTTCTTCACCCTTCCATATTCATTTTCTTCTTTCTCCCTTCATGCTGTCAGCGCTGTCGTCGTTGTCGCCATCATTAAAGCTACTTCCAAAATCGTCGTCGCTGGCGTTGAAGACACTGACGAAGTTGTCAACGATGTTGTAGAAGGAATTGGTGTTGTTGTTGCCAAGGAGATCGTAGCCCATTCATTGTTGAGTTTGTTGTTGATGCTTCCATGCACGCCGCCGTCAGCCTTCTAAGACACTGAGGTTGATGAAGTTGAAGTTGAAGTTGAAGTTGCTACCTTCACTGTCGACGTAGCGGAATCCATCGACGCTACAGCAGTAGTCGTTCCTTTCGTTAGATCTATTCGTGCCACCAAAGACTTTCGCCGACATCTATTTTTCGACTCGTCAGCGACTGCGCTGGTTCTCTTTGTACTGCTACTGGTATGTTCTCCATTGATGAAAAGATCTCAACTTTTATGATTCTCTTGACAATGTAGTTCTTGATTACGAATTTTCTTAAAGAAATCTGCTCTGGATGAAATTTCCAAGCTTTCTTTGATACCAAAAATCAAAACTTTGTTTGACACCATTTCGAAACTTTTTATGAGTGCAGATTTTTCAAAGAATCATCTTGAATGTATTCTTGAAAAAATTCTTTAAAGCTGTTTGGCTTGTTTAAAATTTTTTCCTAGGTGTAGACTTTGAAAAGATTCATGAATACATCTTAAAAAAGATTATTTTGAAGTCGTTTGGCTCTTTTGCATATTCTCTAAGGTGCAAAACTCGAAAATATTCATGAATACACCTTCGAAAAAATTCTTTGAAGTTGTTCGGTTGGTTTCGAAGATTTTTCTAGGTGTAAAATTTGAAAAGATTCATGAATACACTTTAGGAAAAATTCTTTTGAATCTTTTGGCTTGTTTCGAAAATTTTCTTAGGTATAGAACTTGAAAATATTCATGAATGCACCTTCGAAAAAAATTCCGTGAAGCTATTTGGCTATTTTTGAAAATTTTCTTAAGTATAGAACTTGAAATGATTCATGAATACACCTTCAAAAAAAATTCTTTGAAGCTATTTAGCTTGTTTAAAACATTTTCTTAGGTACAGAACTTTAAAATATTCATGAATACACATTCAGAAAAATTCTTTAAAGTTGTTTGGCCCTTTCAAACATTCTCTGAGATGCAAATTTTGAAAATAAATCTCAATGCACTCTAAAAAAAAAATCTTCTGAAATCATTTGGTTATTCTAAAAATTTTCTTGAGTGCTTATACTGAAAATCAACCTGAATGAACTTTCGATTTTTTTTAATGCTTAGCTTATTTTGAAAACTTTCGAAAGCATATTTAAAAATGAACATCAATGCACTGATCCCGGGTCTTTTTCGAAAATCCGACGTGAGGTCAGGCATTGCCAAAAAATTTTTCTTTTTCTACTAATGAAAATGACTTAAAGGTAGCTCTCTACTAGATAGAATTTTGCCCTATTGAACATTTCTCGGCTTTGTAGCCTGAGATTTAAACTTGTCATGAATCAAGAACTTTCAGGTTTGCTCTTTAAGAGCTTCTGTGTTTGTCTTCTATGGCTTCCAGCTCAATTCCATCCTTATCCCAGTAATCCAATCATGTGCTATTTCTTCCTTGATCCGTATAAATTTTGACATCATTTTTTAAATCGGCAGTGATTATTTTCACCTGGCTGGGGCTTTAGGCTCGTACATTCTCTAGAGTAGAAGCATATTTTTCTCCACCTAGTTTCCCTTTTCCCACTCGAGACTCAAAGAACCGAACTATTTCTTGGTTAGTTACACTCATGGTAAACCTGCCAACCAAGGCTGCCGGCTTTAGTGGACGTGGTTGCATGCTCTAGATTGTCTCCGCATTTTAGAGGACTTTGTATAGTATTGGGGATTGAGCTGTTCATTCATCTGACCACTATAAACACTTCACTTGAAATGGAGTTGATGAGTGTTGCACTAAACTTCTAGTAAAAGAACATTAACTCTTTCCTGTTCCCTTTTGGCCCCATTTCCATCACATTGAGAGATATTACCATTCTCACAGGCCTACCTATCCGAGGTGTCAATGCGTTGTGTCTGCTTGAAATTCAGGATTCTTCTCTCTCGGCTATAGAGGTTTCCTCCACCACTCAAACTTCGTGCTCTACCACTATCCAGAAATGGCACGACGTCACTAGGATTCCATCCACTACTGAGCATGTTGAGTTCTTGTAGGTTCTCTTGTGCTGATATGTATTTTTTCCTAGCTCTGGAAAAGTGGCCATGGAGTACTTACCCTTGGAAAAGACACTTGCTCTAGGCCGGCCTTATGCCTTAAGCACTCTACTCTTGGCCTCAATTTATCAGGCCATGAGTAAATATGTTTCTAATGAGCCTTACCATGTAGTCAGCGGTGCCTTGCGGGGCCTACATAGATGTGGTTATTTTCAGATATTTCCAAAGCTTTCTGACAGTGGAACTCACTCTTACAAGACTTTGGGACTTCATGTCTCGCATTCTCTATATATGATGCCCTTTAATGATCTTATGTCCTTCTTCTTGGGTTTGGTAAATCGAGCATTAGTACACTTATTCTTGAGGCCTGATTCTATACATATCTCAGCTTAGAATCAGATTTTGGCTTCATCTCAAATGGGTCCGCATGACTTTGAGAGTTCGTGGCTCCTACTAGTGCCACTTAGAGTACTTATCTCGAGGTTGCTTCGCGCCTTTTCAACTTCAATTATCTCCGCAGATCCCTACTAGCTCCTACAACCCTATCTCCCTTGGTTCTCGTCCGCCGCCTGGGCTTTAGGTTGCATCCCGCTTACCCTCGCGTTTTCCGGGTCCAAACAAGACTTAAAGTTTGTACAAGAACTAGTTAAGGAATATCAAACTCTTTCATGCTCCATTAGGATTACCTTTCTATCCACGACTCAGTCCTTCTCTACTTGGTGGACTATCAGATTTGATGAGCTCCTCAATTCTTTCTCACCCACTACACGTAAAAGAATCATGTGCTACATTTTTATTCATAAATTTACCTAATGCTAATTTCCTCATTTTTTTTTTCTATAGGATTGACTTCTTCTCCTAGTAGGCCTACCAAGAAACTCAAGATGGCCGAGAAGAAGATTGCTTCTAGTAGTTAGCCTAAAAAGCCTAAGTTTTTTGAAGATGTGAGGAATTCTTCCAATCTTACGATCGCTCTAAGTGCACCAACCCATCATTTTGATTCTAATAGTGCTTGATGATCCCATTGGTCAGCATAAGGATCCTCTCGAGGATAATGAGCAAGGGTCAGCCTTTGGAGAAGATGCCTCAAGCGAGGATGATTCCCAGGATATTAGTAGTGCACCTGATGTGACAGAGATGGTAAAGGGCTCTTTGGATGAAAGGGCCACCACCGTTGGAGAAGGCCAATACGAGCATACCTCTCGCCCTACTCCTCTCTCGGCTCGTTTCACTCTATCTTTCTTCTCGTATTTTCTTTCCTTTCTGGTGCCTTTTGAGGCTTTTCCATTTCTTTTCAAGCTTCACCGGGATACATCATCTTTCCAAATAGAGACAGAGATGGATTTATCTTTGGACTTATCTTTCTTGGACTAGACCACTCCTGCTCCCCAATCATTAATGTGTTCTCCTACCGACTGGGACATGTACGTACTCGCCTATTATGATCCATTCGCTGGGCTTCGACATGCTTTCTTATCTACCAAACAAGGATGCTTTCGCGCAGCCTGGCGCAGGTTGCCGTCACTTTCCAAAATGCCTCAATCCGTTTTGCTTGAGGCCTTAGCTCAAACTTTTAGTGTTTTCCTACATCGATCATAAACAAACCAAACACGAGATTCTCCAAATTGATTCCTTAAAAGACAAAAGAGAGTTTGAGTACCAACCTACAAGAAACAAGCTACCCGGATGTCGAGCGAAATATGTAATCGAATATGACGATCACTAAGAGCGTAGCATGGCAAATGCACGTACCAGATAAGGAGAAGGTGAAATCGCCCATGAAAATTCCCAAAGATATGTTTTGTCATATCACTAAATCCCCTTTATGCACCGAGCGTCTCGGTGCATTATCCAAAGGGCATTTTCCCAAAGGCAACAAAGTGTATGGGCAGGTGGAACGTGGTTTTCTGATCTCAGGCCATTCAATTTGATCACAGACCCGAGTACCCATCTAGAAAACAATAAATTTCATGCCTCAACTCTCTTAACATTTGATCTACAAAAGGTAAGAGGGAAATGATCTTTCCTAAAGTACAAGATTAAGTTTCCTGAGTGTCTATGCACACTCCTCTAACTCAGGTAATCTGAGCGGGAATTAGTTCATTGTGTTCATTTGCTACCACAAAGGACCCCATTTCTTAGAACTACTCGGGTCAGGATCGACGACAGAAGACCGCGAATGTGGTAAATAACACTACATCCAAAGAAGCTTTAAGACTTTCATAACTTTTCATGACTAGATTCAGTCGTCACTATTAGTCTGGGGAGACTTGACATCCTCTTCCAAGTGAATCATGTGTGTACAAATCAAGGGGCTAATTCCCTTAATATCTGCAATTGTCCATCATATGGTAGTTTTGTGGGTTCTTAATATCTCAAAAATTTTATTCTCTTGATCCTGACTTTCAAATAGAAGGTTACATTTAATGAAAGTTTCTTCTTACCTAGGAATGGTTACTTGAGATGTGATGGTAAGGGTTTCAACCTGCTTAGGTGGTTTCTCTTCAAGGTAATAATCTGGCCTCAATCAAGGCAATTTTTCAAATCAACACCCATTTGCCTCCCATTACCTCACTATGCTCACTTGCGGAATGCGTAGTAACCCAATCAAACGTGTTACTCTCTCGACACAACTTGGGCTTACTAGACAAGACTGAGAGGATCCTCATATGAAACATGATCTACATAGTTCTTCATAATGCATTCCCATCATATTTACCCCACTGCATTCTCACCATCCCCTATCTCCTTGATACCATTGAAGATATTCAAATTAATAGTCATGTTACCAAAAGATAACATCATCGCCCCTCCCTACGTTGTATGATGGCATCATGTGGCTGGAAGAATGGCCACTAAGAATCAATTAGGAACTAAGTCCCTATCACTGGCTAAGCTTCGAAAGTGTCAAGAACAACAAAGTCCACAGAGCAAATCATTACCGCACCAATACATCCTTCACTATCCCTTTAGGAATTTTCACACTACGGTCAGCTAGCTAAAGGGTGATGTTAGTCGGTTCTAACTATCCTAACCCTAGCTCAACATATGCCGAGTATGGCAACAAGTTAACACTGGCTCCTAAGTCCACTAGAGCATGTCCCAATTTTGAATTTCCCACCACTATGGAAATGGTGGGGCTTCCTGGGTCTTTGTATTTTGGGGGCAAGTTGTTCCTAATCAAGGAGGTGGACTGTTCAGTCATGAATGCATCCTTGTTGACACCTAACTTTCTTTTCACAGTGCACAAGTCTTTCAAAAACTTGTCATGTGACAGAATTTGCTTAATGGTATCCAAATGTGGGGATGTTTATCTTAACCCGGTTTGAACAACTCCTCTGAGATTTCGCAGTGATTGTCTACTCTTAGGAACTCAACCATGAGGGTATGGAGCAGATAACATGGGAAGCTTTATCTTTTCTAAATTTCAACATCAACAACATCTCACATTAGAACATTTAGGCCCATCAAACACCTCATCATCCCTTAATGATTCATTTTGCACATCTTTTATTGTTTCTTTGTACAATTCCTTGGGCTTAATGGTTTTATCAATTGTTTTTCCACTTCGAAGAATGGTGACAACCTTGCAATGTTCAAAGGTTACACTGTCGGATCAGATTCCAAATAATTGTTTTGACTCGAGGTTTCGATGGTCCGAAGGGAGTTTCCTTTTCTGCTGAAAATTTCATAAGAGGTCAACTTAGTGATTTGGGATCTCACATCATTTAAGGCAGTTCGAAATTTAGTGTTAGTGGATTGTTGAGCCTGGACAAACTGTGTCACAATGTCCTCCAAACTTCTCCTATGTGGAGGTTGGTAAGGCTGTTGGTTTTGATTCTCTTGAGAAGAGGGGTGAAACGCTCGTTGGGGGATTCGCAGAAACTTTCGAGACCTCGATTTGAATCGAGGGGCTCGATTCGAAAACCCTTGGTTTTCAAAGTTCTGGCCCTTGGTTATTTGGCAATGTGGTTTTGCCTCATTCCTCCATTCAAAATTCGTGCGCATACCCCACTCGGATTATAAGTTTCCAAAGTATAGAGAATCAAGGGCTTCCTTTGCAATTAAAGCATTAAATTTCGTCACTGGCTCGCTTCCCGACTCGAGGAAGGTTAAAGGCAGCTTAATCTGCTGGAATGAGTGAGGTCATCGCAAATAATGCAGCTGCCTTCACTTTAGATCCCATAGGAATCAAGATACTCTTGTACAATAAATACCTTATCTACCTTTTCACTCAACGGCCTCTAACTTCCTTGCTTAATTTGCTATTTTCACTGGCAGTCATCATTCTTATGGATGTATTCCTCCCCGCGGGTGTCCTATGCACTTTAGCAAAGATCTAGAGGTGTTAGCCCCCCAAGTTCGAGCATTTTCGCTATTATCAAAATTACATTGTTCTTCCAGCACTTTTCTCATGTAACTCCCCCTAGCACACATCATTCGATGTATTGCTTATGCTCAGGAAAGTCTGTGAAAATATAAATAATTATTCAACATCTAAACCATGACGGGAGAGCATGGAGGAGGTCCTTATATCTTTCCTCAGCTAATAGCGAAGGTTTACATCTTGCCAAAAGTTTGGGACTGCCTCAGAGAGTGCATTAGGCACGCATGAGGGAAAATACTGTAATTCATTTCTCATGTCTTCCTAAGTGAAAATTGAATTGGGAGCAAGAGAGTGAAACCAAATTTTGGCCTTTTCCTTCAGAGACAATGGGAATAAAACCATACAAATTATATGGAGGGGCGATCCTGTAGAAAGGAAAGCACTGTAAACATCCTCAAAATCCCTCATGAATGAGTAGGGGTTCTCAGAATTGACCCCTTGATACACAGGGAGAAGATGAATCATCTCCGACTTCATAAGGAATTGGTTAGCCTTTTCAGGTAGGTGAATACATGAGTTTGTTGTGCTTTGAGGTTGCAGGATCTCTCGGCGGTCTTCTTTCCACACGAGTAAAGGGCAGTGTGGTTTGCCATTGATTTTGTTGAAAATTAACATTTCCCCCTCCTGCCGTCGGGGTTCCATTAGAGGTTTAGGGTTCTCTTGAAACAAACTTGTTATTGTGGACTCTTCAGGATGTCTTTGACGTATAACTCTTACAAGTCAGCGTTGCTTGTCATGAGCCCAAACCGACATGCACCAACACCCCAACTCAGACAAAAATCCACTTATATTATCTACAAAGAATTAAAGGAAAAAGGGTAGGAGAACGACGGGGATTTGCAATGAAATTGAAAATTACCACTAGCTCTCTCTGGATCAACTAGAGCCCTCGCCACTCCCCGGCAATGGCGCCAAAAATGCTTCGTCTATTTCGTGTGCTGAAATTCATTCCCACGAGAACCCATGTCGTCAAGCATTATAATACCTGTGGGAGTCCATAGTCATTTCCACCGGGGGAGTGGTTTCCCTGTAGTGATCCTAGTGGATTGCTTTCAATGAATGCATTTAAGGTAAAATTGGGTTGTGATTGATTGATTTATTAACCGATCGACTTAAAATATTGTAAAACTAGAAGGGCGAAATGATGTGATCCATAGGTTTCCGCCACCACCAATTCAGGTACCCACTCACTTACAATCTCATCTAGAGTCATCGAAGGAATGGTCTCTAATGGGATTTAATCCTTAAAAGCTTTTGTAAGACAAAGAATAATTGAACGATATCAAACGCTTGTCGACGATGATGCCTGGGACTCTGCCGTATTTTTATCGCCACAACGGAAAATTAAGAATCTCTCGCTCACATTGTCATGAAGATGCCAAAACTAAGGTTTTAGAAGAATTTCACAAGTGTTCAATATCGTGACAAACCCATCAGCCACAAAAAGAGGATTGAGGGTCAGTTACCTCAAGAGAGATGAGTTTCCACCATTAACCCTATCATGGAGGTTTAGAACTCCATTGCAAGCCGAGAATTGATTCATAATTGCCGAACACTACTAGTAAATGGGAATTGAGTAAAATAAAACTTCAATTGCAAGGTTGAGATATCAAAACGCCAAGTTCTCAATGAACACCAAAACCAACTAAAAAGATTACAAATGCTTAAAAACTCATAATCGTGGAGAAAACTAAGTACTCTACTCTATGAAAACCCTTGAAAATACAGAAAATGACTCCAAAGGTTGTGAGCCAAAACTCAGGAATCCGAATCTCAATTATGTCTTAAAGTGGGCGAATATTAATCCTCATTAGCATCTCAAGTGGGGATCGAAAAGACGAAGCGTGCCTCATACACCAAGATCGAAATTCGGGCCACATCCCAGAAAGACGTATGTCGGGTATCGGGTATTCGCTTAGTGTGGTACTCCTGCACTAAAAGTGCAATCGTAATCCAAAGGTTACGGGTATCGATATACCACTCACCCTCCATGCAAACAGCTTCTCTTCACTTTAGAACTACCTTCGGCCTCACAACGTCTCGTAGTCGATAACGCATGATCTACGCTTGTTCTTCGAACCAAACCACTATGAAAATGTGCACTGACATCGAACAACCCGTACACTAAAAACCCACAGAATGTGTCAAAGCACTCTTATTCTACAATTTAAAATGAAAGCAAACAGCAATCGGTGGGAGCTTAAAACCTATATATAATGGCTGCACTTTTATGCATCCAACATTGATGTCGCGACATTTCTATTCAGTGTTGAGGTTACTTTATGATGTTGTGGAAATGTCGCGACATTTAAAGATTAGTCCAATTTTCCTTTGGATGCTTTGATATGATGTCAGCAACATCATGTTCGGGCTTGATCATTTCACCGATGTCGCTACATCGTCAAGCAAGTGTTTCAACTTGATGCTCTGACCGGCGTCTATCGTAATAATTCTTTGTTCTAATGTCTCGACATTGCTGACTGATGTTTTTGCTCTTATAGCCTGCCCCGGCGCTCAATGATTAAGGCTACGTTGCTAAGCATTCTTCAACTTGGCGTCTTCAACGCCGAGTTTTATCCTCGATAAGTCGCGGAAATGTCGTGACATTTCGTTTCTACCCTTTTGACCTGATGTCGTGACATTACTTTGATGCCCATTAATACTGACCACGTCGGCGTCTCGGCGTCGCTAGTCTCGGCAATGCAGCGTTGATGTCACAACACAGCTCTCGCCATGTCCAGTGTCTGAACCCTTTATGATGTCCCGACATTGAATTTGAGTCCTGCGATCTTTAGTGATTTCGCAACCTATGTGGCAATGTAACGACATTTTCATATTTCTTATCTATCTATTTCAACCGATGTCGCGGCAATGTCACGACGTTGAAGTAACTGTGTAACACCCCGAAATGTACCCTAGCAGTTTTTGACATGTTTAAGGTATTTTATAAGATAATTTAAATGTTTCGTGAGTTAAATGCGAAACATGGAGACGAGACCCTGAAGTTACAAAACTTAAGGACAATATTGTCATTTGTAAAAGGGGACATAAAAGCAGAAGTTGATAAGAATCTGAGGCCAAACAAAACAAAGGAAAGTTTATTTATAACAAGAAGATTACGTCAAAGAGATGAAACATTAGAATTTTGTGGGAATTCCTAGAAGGATGGAGGACTTAAATGCAAAAAGGAGATTTAATCCAAAATTGGTTTTATCGAGGGCCAAAATGGGCCTTAGCAAACATGGAATTTAAAGATCAAAATTGGTCCTGTATTTTGGGAAGGAGAAACAAAACGTGAAGGAGAAGGAGAAGAGAAGAGGGAAGAGGAAGAAGAAGGAAGAGAAGAAAGAGGAAGAGGAGATCAAGGTCAAAAAGTTGCCTGGAACTACTAACCTCGAAGTATGGAACTTGATTTCAAAGCGGATCCTTGGTTTTGTTTGGTTAATGGTTATTTGTTGTACCTAAATCCTAGGGTTTGTTAGGATTTCATCCAACCCAAAGATGTACTTGAATTAAGGTAAGAAAACTCCAACAGCACAAGAAAAATAGGGAATCCTTCCTTTTGAAAAGGATTCATGGTTAAACTGTAAGTAACAGAGTTGAGGTTTAAAACAAACCCTAACTAACCTTTATGATTGGGTTGTAAAAGTGGATCATAAACCATATTGGAGTGGGGCTTGAGAGTAATTCATAAATATTTTTGAAATAAGAGAAGTATTGAAAGAAGAATCAAGCAAAATTGAGGTTATAAGATGAATTAGAAGTGTTTTTGATGTGTGTTTGAAGAGTAGAGTTGATTGGGTATCAAAATATGGAAATATGGAACAAAAATACACATTTTGGGCACTTTCGGTGACTTGTACTGTACACTTTGAGCAGACTGTACACTTTTTGCTTCTCGGTCATTTTTGGCCAAAGTGTACCTAAGATAATTTAGGGGTGTACTGTACACCCTGCTCTGGTTTTTCCCGTTTTGCTCAAGCCAGATTTAGGCTATAACTTGCTCATTTCTTTATCCGATTTATGATTCAAGGATACATAAAATAGACTTCAAGGAGAACCACAAACTTAAAGAATAGGCATCTCCAAATTCTGATCCTAAGTGGCCTAAAATTCACCAAAATGGGGCCATGTGTAAGCCAAATCTGTTCCAGCTTGAACAGAGCAGTCCGGTTGTTCCTGACAATTTGAGTTTTCAGTTCCAATTGTAGTGATTCTGTTGAGAACCCTTATCACCTTATCTTTAAAATAGTACAATGACCTAGATTCAAACATGAAGTTAAGATCCTGGAAAATTAGTAATACGAACTGTTCTAGTGTAATCCGTGTAAACCGACTAGCTTGGCATGAAAAATGCCATAACTTTAGTTTGATGATCCGATTGATTTGGACCACTTCCTAAGTAAAGTAGACTACAGAGGAATAAGAATATATGAATGAGGTGTGAATGATACATCATACTTCATGCAGAATATGAAGTGCCATATGTAATAGGTATGGAAACATAAGAAAAATGTAGAAAATGAAGATCAGAAGATGTGTCTATAAACAGAAATGATTATGGAAATGAATATATAAATAAATATTTATGAATAAGTATAAGGAATGAGTATAATGGGTCAATGAATTTATGAATGAATGTGAATGAGTATTTATGAATGAGTACACATGAATGAGATACGTGGAATGAATATGTGAATGAGTATTTATGAATAAGTATACATGAAATGAGTATACTGATGAATTTATGAATGAGTATTTATGAATGAGTATACATATCGGAGTATACGGAATGAACACGTGAATGAGTATTTATGAAATGTATACATGAATGAGTATACGTGAATGAAAATGTGAATGAGTTTATGAAATAATGTAATATAGATTGAGTATATTCGCAAAGATAATACGAAAGGATTATGAAATTGAAATGGGATATTTGAAACCGAATATGAATGTGAATGATACATGACTGATTCATTAAACTTAATCCATCATAAACGTGAATACAAGGGTGAATATGAAATCGAAATTTGATATTCGAAACCGAATGAACGCGGAATAATAATAAAGATCGGATTCATTAAACGGAACTGGCCAGAATGGGGAATTGAATAATATGAAGAATGAATCGCCGACGCGGATGCACTAATCGCATCCGCCATGAAGGCACTAAATTTTCTAATGTCCCACTTGATCGATGCACCAATCAGCATCCGCTGGCGATGGCGTGATATATCAAGAAATGTCCTATCGCGATGCACACCGCATCCGCTTTGATGGCGATGACATTTAATTGATACCACGGTCGATGCACCAACAGCATCCATGATGGGAGAATCGGTTGCTTATACCACGCGGTTTGACATGCATCAAACAGCATCCGCTGGCGCCAAGAACCCAATATGATGAATGCTACGGTTTCCGATGCACCAGCAGCATCCGCCTATGATGGGAGAACCGAAAGTAATTGATACTAATGCGGCTCGATGCGTTCAAACGGCATCCGCCATGACGGAGAACCTAATAATTCATACTACTTGCCTGGGATGCACCAAACGGCATCCAACATGATGGAGAACCGACATCGATACCATATGCTCTGGATGCACCAAACAGCATCCGGCCATACGGAGAACCGACAGGTATACTATGTCTGGGTACCCAAACAAAGATCTCGTCATGATTGGAGACCGAATTAGAACAAAGTGCCACATTACCGATCGATAATATAATAGATTCATTAAAACTAATCCGGTTTAAATGTGAATAAATAGTCAGTTTAAATAACTAAATAAATGACAAGTGTGTGCTGGATTTTTAAGTGTATGCTTAAATCCTTACAAATTGAATTGTGAATTGATTATTGCATTGAAAATGGCTGTTGTGATATTATAAATGATGTGTAAAATGGGAAGATGCTAAAATTAATAAAGATGAGTTTATGTGGATAAAATGGCATTATCTTGTAAATGCATGTTATTAAGTGTGAATGTTATGGGTCTTTTGAATTTGTATATGGTCATGGGATTGCCCGAAAAGAAGTGCTTTCGCTTAATTAAAAAGGTCTGAAATAGAATAACATAACCAACATGTTTTGGAAAGATAATTGAAATGTCGAGTAAACCAGCCCAAATTTGATCCGCGAACCGGTCAAGCCTGGATTCTGGTCGCGACACTTTTGAAAACAAAATTTAATAAAAATGAAACAAAATGTTTTGATTGGAAAATGTAGAGAACCTGCCCAACTTGGATCCGCCAACCGGGTCAAGTCGAGGATTCGGGTCGCGACACTTTTGAAAATGAAAATTTAATATAACGAAACAAAATGTTTTAAACGGGCATCCCAGATCATGAAACGTATTTGCTAAAGGGAGTTGATTAATGGTTTCGGCCGTGATAGTGATAAGAGTCTAATATGTATTGGTATTAGTCTGATTTGACCTTGTATGAAATTGATATGACTTGATCTGTTCCGACGGCTGTAGATGTATAAATTGTTTGAATATGATCCTCGATAGGGCCATACACGTAGAAGATATGAACTGAAACTTGTAAAGACATGACACAATGAAGTGATACTACGTTGAAAATATTATGGAATCTAAAAGGATAAAATCTATATGTATAATACATGATATGAGTTAGAAGTCACATAACAATAGGCTTGCGACTGTATATAAAAGTAAATGTAAAAAGATAGTGATTCGATTATTGTTGGTCACATCGTCTATATGTTCCCACTAAGCGTAAAGCTTAGCACTCGTGTTCAACTGCAGGTACGTAAGAGGAGATAAAGAGGATGTGTGACATTCCACACCACCAGATGCCATCTCGTAGGATAGGTGCTCACCAAAGCACGTTTCCGCGATCTCTCATGTTTGTATTAAATATGTACATGTATAAGTATTTGTATATAATTGGGATCAGAATGTGTGTAGAGATTTTAATGGATACCACTCATGGTAGTCTTGTATATATAAATGATGTTGGTTATTATAAAAAGTTAAGAGTCCCAGCATACGGTTTCAAGACCCTCGAAACCCGCTCAGATTCGCCAACGTGGCCTGACCGAACTCGGGCGTGGACAAGTCGGGCATTGACACCTCTCCACACTGTGATATCGCAACATTGTTCTTCCGGTGTCACGACATTATCGCTTTGCTTCCCTTTTTGCTATTTTTGTTGCTTTTTTGCTTCTTTTCTTCAAATTTCTACAAAATATAAATCTTGGTAAAAACTCCATAATTTTACATTAAATTGGACTTTTAAGCTTAAAATATACTTGAAAAATTAGCTTCAAAATATATGAGTTTTAGACTCATCAGGAAGCATGGACCATCTGATAGTTTATTGTCCGTGAGGATTTGGGAGTTCTAGAAATCCTCAAGGAAGTAGCAGTGCTGGGTCAAATGTACCTCCACCAACCCGTGATAGGGGTAGAGGGCAAGGTAGTTCGGGGTAGCAAAGAAGAAGTATTTAATCAAAAACAGTAAATCGCCTTACTGCTACAACCCCAACCCAAGCTTATGCTATGAGGGCTCGTGAAGATCAGGATGCACCGGTGGTTATTGCAGGTAATTTCACTCTTTATATCAATGAAATGCATGCTTTGGTAGATCCAGGTTATACACATTCTTATATACGCATTGAACAATTGGAGGATAAATTGCCACAGTAACCCTTAAGAATCGACAAGTATGTTACTACCCCCGGGGTATAGTGTTGGGAGTCAGAGAGTATATAAGAACCGTCCCTAAAGGTCCATGATAGAGTTTTTGGTTGATTTGATTTGCTTAAGCCTTTCATGAGTTTGATTTTATTTGGGATGGATTGGTTATCTAAACATCGAGCCAGAGTTGATCAGGATAAGAAAAAATAAGAGTAAATGTTCCGACCGTCGAGGGTCTTACATGGTGATAGTGATCTGAATTAGTTAATGCACTCCACTATGCAAGCTCTGCTTTCTGTAAAAGGTTGTGTGCCTTACCTCCTGGTGCTTTACCTAAGAGGGACAAATCTAGAAGACATTCTGGTGATAAAGGAATTCCCTGACTTGTTTCCCGAGGAATTACCGTGTTTACCACTCGAAAGAGAAGTAGATCTAGCTATTGAAGTTTTACCTGGAACGACTCCTATTTCTAGGGCACCTTACCGTATGGCTCCAACTGAACTAAAAGAGTTGAAGACTCAACTTCAGGAATTATTGGACAATGGATTCATCCACCGATTTGTTACTGGTTGTGCCACTTAGTTTCGTCAAAAAGAAAGATGGCACTCTGCTTGATGTGCATTGATTATCGACAAATAAATACAAGGTAACAATGAAGAAGCCAAACATCCAAAGGTCAGAATATGCGATTCTTCGACAATGAGTGAGCAGTGTCTTTTTCAAGATAGATTTGCGATCGGATATTATCAACTTCGGGCGAAGATGTTAATGTCCTAAAAAGCCTTACAGAGCAGATATGGTCATTATGAGTTTTTAGTAATGCCATTTGGGTTGACTAATGCACCGACCACGTTCATGGACTTGATGAATAGGGTATTCCACCCTTATTTGGATAAGTTTGTAGTGGTATTCATAGATGACATCTTGGTGTATTCTAAGGATGCACAAGAACATGAACAACATTTGAGTATAGTGTTATGGATTCTGAGAGAAAACATTTGTTTGCAAAGTTAAGTAAATGTGATTTTTGGCTTAAGGAAGTGTCATTCTAAACCATATTACCATCACACATAAGGTAACTAGAGATTGACCTACGAATTGAAGCAGTATGGTGGCTCCGCCTCGAAATGTAACATGTGAGAAGTTTCTGGGTTTAGCTGGTATTACCAAATGGGTTTGGTAAAGGATTCTCATTATAGCCTCTACACTTACTAAGTTACTCTGGAAATGGGTGAAGTTTTGAATGGGATGACAAATGTCACTTCAAGTTTTGAACAAATTAAAGAAATATTGGTTGAAGCACCACCGGGCTGACTCAAATTTACCCGGTAGAGAATACGCCTTGTATAGTGATGCTTCAAGGAATGGTTTAGGATGTGTATTGATGCAAGATGGAAAGGTAGTGGCATATGCCTCCAGGCAAATGAAACCACATGAGTAGAATTATCCCACACATGATCTGAAGTTCTCAATGGTAGTGTTCGCTTTGAAAATATGGCGACATTATTTATATGGTGAAAAATGTAGAATATTTACCGATCATAAGAGTCTTACATCTCGTTAATCAAAAGGAACTGGAACTTGAAGCAATGTCGGTGGCTAGAATTGTTCAAGGACTATGATTGCATAATTGATTACCACCTAGGAAAAGCTAATGTGGTGGAGGACTCCTTAAGTAGAAAAACAATTTATGTTTTATCCCTGAAACACTGTATATGGAGATTTGCATCTGATGGAGCTTTGTTAGCTCAATTAAAAGCCATGCCGGATTTGTAGCAGATGATGATAGATGCTCAGAAAAATGATCTCAAGTTATAACAAATGGTACAATTAGTCGGAAATGGAGACAAAACTGATTATCCTACGAAAGGAGATAGAGGTCTCTATTACAAGAACATATTATGTGTATCGAATGTCCAAGAATTGAAAAAGAAATTAATGTATGAAAGCCACAATACCGTATTCACCATGCATCCTGGAGGTAACAAGATGTACCAGGATTTGAAACAGTACTATTGGTGGCAAGGCATGAAAAAGAATATAGTAGAGAATGTATCCAAATGTCCAACTTGTTAGCAAGTAAAACTTGAACATCAAGAACCATCCAGTCTGTTAAATCTCATCCCAATTTTTCAATGGAAGAGGGACAAAATTACTATGGATTTTGTGTTCTGTTTTCCCCTCACTCAAAGGAAACATGATTCAGTCGGGTACGTGCCGATGAAAAAACCTTTGTCGTGAAGAAATATAATCAAGTGATTCGCGGGTTCATCTCAACAACGACACCCTTTTCGCGACGAAGGTCGAGGCCCATCCACTAAAAGTCATTTCCAAAAAAAAAAAGTAGTACGTAGTCCTTTCCAAAAAATTAAAGTAGCACGAAAATCCTTTCTTAAAAAAAACGTAACACGAAAGTCCTTTCCAAAGAAAAAAAAAACGTAGCACGAAAGTCCTTTCCAAAAAGAAAAAAAAATGTAGTACGAAAGTCTTTTCCAAAAAAGAAAAATTAACGTGGCACGAAAGTCTTTCCAAAAAAAAAAAAAAACATAGCATGAAAGTCATTTCTTTAAAAAAAAAAAATGTAGCATGAAAGTCAGAACAAAATTTTGCTAATTTTACTTACCACAATCGTATTTTCAATATCTTACTTTTTTTTCTTAATTTGATCCCATGTTGCTCTTTATACATTTCTTAGCGGGTTCATGTCCAATAATTTAGATACTTAAAATTAGATTAGGGATTTTTGTGGACCAATCAAGCAATCTACCACAAGTTATTAAAGTTATTTGTCTGCAACATAAAGAAGAAAGTGATTAACTGCGTTTGGTAAAATTTATTATTTTCATAATTTCATCATTAAAAAAAATAGTAGGAATAAAAAAATCACTATTGAAACGAAAGTATAAAAAATAGTAGGCATTACAAATTGGGTCATCCTCGTTTTATTTATCTAAAACAATTTTTACCAATAGTGTTTAAGAATAAAGACCCTTTGAAATTTAAATGTGAGAGTTGTTTACTTGCTAAAAGTCGATGACAGTCAAATGTTCCTAGACCGTACCTTCCATCAAAACCTTTTTATTTGTTCCATAATGATGTTTGGGGACCTTCAAAATAATCACTATTTCTGAAAAAATGGTTTGTACCTTTATAGATGACTATACTTGATTGTGTTGGATATATCTTTTAAATAAAAAATCTGAAGTTGAAGAAATTTTTCAAACTTTTATCATAGAGAATCAATTTCAAACAAAAATGAGCATCTTAAGGTCATACAATGGTACAAAATACTTCAACAATATTCTTGAAAGTTATTTACAAGAAAAAGGGATTTTAAATCAATCCAATTGTACAAATACTCCTTAATAGAATGGAATTGCTGAGCGAAGAAATACACACCTTTTGGAAGTCACTCGAGCCATGGTGTTTCATATGAATGTCCCGAAGTATTTATGGGGAGATGTTGTCTTTACAACGTCCTATCTAATAAATAGAATGCCTTCTAAGGTGTTGCAATACACCACTCCTTTAGAGTGTAAAATTTTTTTCTTGAGTCACCTATCAATTTAGACCTACCTTTAAAGTCTTCAACTACACTGCTTATGTGCACATTCCAAAGAAATCAAGGTCTAAATTGGACCCTAGAGCAAAAATGCGTGTATTTTTTGGATATGTTCCAGTAAAAAGGGGTACAAGTTGTTAAATCCTCTTACTAAGAAATTTTATGTCACTATGAATGCAACTTTTTTGGAAAATGCTCATTTTTCCACCAAAAATTCAATTCAGGGGGAATTGTGGTGATGAATTAAATTTTTGGGAAACAGAGACTTTACCAAACATAGTGTTTGAAACAGATAAGGAGAATAGGAAGAATTAGTAATGTAACACCCGGTGTAAAATAAATAATTTGATTTAGTGTTATACTACCTAATTATAATTAGGTAGAGGGTTATTTTGGTTGGAGGTCATTTATGTTTTGTTATGCTTTAAGTTTTGATTCAGATTGTTAATCTAAATTGTTGGCCTAAATAATTTGGCACATTAAGGATAAGAGTTATAGAGGGACTTTGTAACACCCCAAAGTATACCGTAGTAGTTTTATAACATGTTCAATGTATATTGGAATGTGAAAAAAAGGGTATTTTGGTACATTCTCAATTGAGGTTTTGTTTGATATAAAGTGATTAGTCTTATGTCATGGTAGATTTATGTTAAGTTGTTGTGAAATTGAATAAAGTTGGGGGACTTAAAAGCAAGGACCTATGCTCAAATTAAGGTTTTATATGCAAAATGAGAAAAGTTGATCACATGGGAAGGTGACACATGAAACTTCTAGAAGATTGGATTCCAAATTGGCTTTGGGAGCCTTTGAAATCAGGTTGAGCTTGGGAGAATGAGATCCAAAATTTTTGGCTCTTCTCATTTTGCGCTAAATACGGTTAAGAGAAGGGAAAAAAGGAAGAAAAAAGGAAAAAGGAAGGTTTGCTCCAAGGTTAGACCAAACTTTCTCCATCTTTTGGGTATTTTGTTTTGGATTTGAGATTGATTGTTTGTAAATGCTTTGGTTGGTAGTGTCCTTTGTTAAGGACCAAATTGTAAAATGGATATGATGCAATTTGATGATGCCTTTTTCAACCGGAACTAGGCTGGAGCGTGTAGGGGTCGTTGAGCCAGACCTGGATTGATGGCGGGCTGGTCTGCAGGCTCGGGGCGTGGCACTCCTCTACAAAAAACAAGAAAGAAGGGGGTTCAACAAGGGCTTCACCCGTGGCCGCTCCGATGCCTAAGCGCTTTCGAGAGAAAAGAGAGATCGCTAGAGGGCTAAGGAAGGCGAGACGCGGGGATGAGTATGCGCACTTCACCGATGTGGCCTTGGTATTTATATGATGTTCTACCGCTTGATGGTGATTAGGATTCATTCTATCGATGGGATATTTTTGTTATTATCGGTATCGGATTTGCAAAGGATATAGAAAGAGCTTTGCCCATTTTGGGATAATTCCTTCCCTTCCTTATTGGGGGATCCGATTTGATGATGAGCTATTATCTTTCTTTCTTATTAAGAGATTTGGTTGATTCTGCAAACAGAAGAAGATATTATCAAAGATTATTCATTTCCTACCTTAGACTTCCTGGCTAACTGTGCTCCTGGGCCGCATTATCCTCATCTGGTCACAACTAAAAGGCTTTAATTGTTATAAAATATTGAATGCTTGGGCTGGGCATGCCTCTCCTTTGGGGTTTAGCGAAAATTTGTTTCATCGGGCCGGGCCTCTTTCTCGGGCCTGGGGCCGATGGCCGTGGAGCCCATTTTCAAAACCCTATCGCTTGCTCCCCCAACCCTTGTAAAATGTGTAATGGGTAAGGGTTGTAACGCTTTCTAGACGGTGCAATTTCCACGTGTTTGCTCTGGGTCGGATTAGTTAGGGTAGTCGTCGCCATTTGTCTTGTGGCGATAATGATGACTCTTCTGCCGCCATTCTTGCACTCCTCTGCTCCTTCTATTTCTTTCGTACATCCTCTCGTCTTGTGTGCCTTTGATCCCGAGACCTTTTCTTTGCCTTTAGCGAGCTCGACTCTTCTCTTAGTCTTCCTGGTTCGAGCCTTTTTGTGCGTATTTTTCTACGTCTTCTCGTGATAGCCTTTTCTGTTGTATTCCTGGGTCCGCTGCGTCTTTGTCTCCTTGGTCTCTTTTCGAGCGATACGACGAGGCGCTAGGGTTGGGTTGGCCGAATTTTATTTTCATTATGGGTCCGGGTCGTTCTTCTTCTCTGCATATAGGCGGTGACTCTTCGGTTGTTGCCGGTTCCGGGCGGACTGGCGGTGTCTCCGACCGTTCGGCCAGGTTGAACTCAGACGCCCTGTGGGCGCCCCTTTTCCCTTTGGACAAGGGTAAGGAGAAAGTAGGACCTAATCAAATATCCTCGAGGGTCGAACACCGAGATACGCCGCTTCCATCATGCTTTAACCGGTGGGGTCGAGCAAGGTCGGTCCTCATATGGGGACCACTGCTAAGCTGCTACTCGGGCCTCCTTTTGGCGTTCGAGTGTGGTCCCCTGACGTTTTGACCTCTTATGTGGTTTTCGTGCCTAAGATGGTGTGCTTCTTTGAAGTGGCCTTCGATAATGGTCTTCGCTTTCCTCTGCATCCCTTCATAAAAAGGGTTTTGCAGCACTTCAATGTTTGTCCTTCTCAACTCGCGCCCAATGGCTCGGCACTTTGGGTTGGTCTGTATAGTTTCTTTAGGGACAGGGGGCTCGGTGTTCCCAGCATAGCCTTGCTCCTTTACCTTTTTAGCCCGAAGGAGACCTCCGAGGGCTTCCTTTATTTTTCTAGGCGTTCTAGCGCTCCTCTTGTGATTTCCGATCTTCCCTCTTCCCACAAGCTGTGGAAGGACGCGCTACTTCTTCGTTTTGCGGGTCGTGAATTTGGGAATATGACCCTCTTGACAAGGATGACACCCCCGGGCGCTCCGCTGAAGGGCTTGGACCACCCCGAGAATCTTCGTGAGGTTCGTTATGTTTTCGGTATAACCTCAGGTGGAGGCTCTTTTTTTTTTTTTTTTAATTATGTATCATTTACATGCTTCGTGCTCGAATTGATCTCGCCACAATACACGCGCAAGGCCAAGGCCAATGAGTGTCCTTCTCGTCTTTACGCAGAGCTGATCAAGTCGGATATTCATGGTCCTTCGAGCTCAAGGTCAGCTCGCTCTGCTGCTTTGAGGCCTTCGCCTCCTTCCATCATGACAGTTTCTACCATTAGGCCCTCCGCTGCCAAACCCACTAGGGGAACCATCGGCTCGGGCTTGAGACGCTGGTCCTAAGCCCCGGAGCATGAAACGAAAAACCTCGGACTTCGTTGAGAAAGATAGGCCGACTTTGGTCAAAGTTCCGAAGTTGGGGACATCTTCATCTTCTCCATCTACTCATGCCCATAAACTCGAATCCGTGCAATACCTTTGGTTAAGGCTCCTACGCCTTGAGTTCGCGGTCCCATTCCGGTCCGTCGCGAGGCGTATTACCTCAGGGGCTGCTGAGCAAATTACATGGGTCACGCCTATTACCGTCTGGAACCCGCCAACGAAGAGGGTTAGGTCATCTTCGAAGGGCTGGAAGAGTTGAGGAGGAAAGATCCGAACTAAATCGGGCGGAGACGGGGACTCTTGTTTAATGCCGACCGCAAGCTTAGCTACCCATTCTAAGGATTCCGATCTCAAGAGGTCGAGTGCGCTGCCCGTTGATGAGGCTTTAGCCCTGTCTCTCCAGGGAGTCGCCTCCGTAAGTTCTCATACCTTGTCGTGTTTGATTCCATTTTGAGTTGACCGTCAATTTTACTGCGTTGATTCGCGGTTATGCATAGGTGGCTACCATTTGCGCTGGTCCGCCAAAAAGGCCAAACTAAACGAAAGCCATGCCAAAGCGGCCCGGGCTTATAAGGCGAGGGTGGCTTCCCTCACATTTGAGCGGGCTGAGCTGCGGGACCAGGTGCAACGTATAACCGAGGAGGCAGTGAAGCTCAAATCTGATTTGAAGCATACCACGTCGGCCCGTGCTCGGGCCGAAGGTAGGGAAGACGAGCCCGAACAAACAGGAGCGTCGAAGGCGAGCCGGAGGTTCAGATGAGCGCGGGCTGTGCCGAACGACTTGATGGAGCCAGTGGATCGGGCCGCAGCCCCGCCCAATATGAGCTTCCCCAACGGATGAGTTTCTACATCCCTGAGGCGAGCTTCGGGAATCTAAGGAAGAACTGCGCACGATCAAGGACGACCTGCGTGATAAGACGACGCTGTCGGGACCCGGCTCGCCGGAGGCTAACGTAGGCAGCCGCGAACGCCCGATCGAGGAGTGTCGGGTCAAGGTGGGGACCTTCTAATGAAGAAATAACTTTGGTGGCTCAAGCACTAAATTACTGGAAGACCGAGGGCCGAGGCTTGTACTCACGGGTTTCTTTAGGTATTATCTTTCGTAAGGTCAGCACGCTCTATTCCTACTGGATTTCAACTTTGACCTTCCCGCTGACGAGGGAGATGGAGGGTCTTTCTCTGATTATTCCGAGAACCGGGCACCCCCGTCGAGGCCCACTCCCCTTCACCGCCCGCTTCCTAATGCCTCGATCTCCTTGCTGCCTTCGTCGCCTCATGTCACTTTATACTTTTTTTTTTTATATATACATTTTGGTCGGGTCTGGACCCAAGACATACTAGCCTTTCCTTAATGAATACTGCTTGCACCTTACTCTTCGCCTACTTATGCTCTTCATGGTTCTACTTAATTTGAATTGACTTCTTGTCCGTGATGGTCCTCAATTGGGCGCCCGAGTCAGATGTCAGCCCTCAAACTGGTCCGCTGAGGCTCTTGGGCTCTAAGGCCTTATGGGTTGAATAGCCTGAGCTGAACTGACCTTTGGGCTACATGGCCTGAGGTGAGCAGTTGAGCTTTTCAAATTGTGTTGTCACCCCGACACCGATAATCTTAGTTAATCTGACTTCAGGCCGCATATCTATGCAGAGCAACTGAGCTCACAATGTGAGTTGATGGGCTCCATCGGCTGATTCTCGAGCTGAACTGATTCCTAGGCTGCATGGCCTGTGTAGAGTGGTTGAGCACGTCAATGTGAGCTGCTGGGCTCCGTCGGCTGATTTGCCTAAGTTGAACTGATTCCTAGGCTGCGGGGCCTGTGCAGAGTAGATGAATTCGTTAAAATGAGCTACTGAGCTCCGGGCTCTAAGGCCTTGGTGGCGATCCAGCCTGAGCTGATATGACTCCTTAGGCTGCGTGGCCTGTGCAGAGTAGATGAACTCATCAAAGTGAGCTACTGGGCTCCGGGCGCTAAAGCCTTGGTGGCGATCCAAATTGAAATGACTGAATCATTAGTCGTGAGCCTATGCGTAGTAGATGAACTCATTAAAGTGAGCTACCTGGCCCAGCGCCGAGGCCTTGGCGGCGATCCAACCTGAGCTGATCCGAATTCTTAGGTCATGGCCCGTAAGTGCAGTAGATGAACTCGCCAAAGTGAGCTACTGGCCCGGCGCCGAGGCCTGCGGGGATCCAGCCAGCCGATATAACTCCTTAGGGCCGCGTGACTGCAAGTGCAGAAGATGAACTCGTCAAAGTGAGCCACTGGCTCGAGCGCCGAGGCCTTGTGGCGATCCAAATGAGCCGACCGACTCTTTAGGCCGTGGCCCTCGCGCAGAGTAGATGAACCCGCCAAAGTGAGCTTACTAGGCTCCGTGTCGAGGCCTTGGTGGCGATCCAAATTTCGAAATGATCCGACTCCACAGTCGCTGGCCCCGTGCAGAGTAGCGAACTCGCCAAAGTGAGCTACCGAGTCCAGCGCCGAGGCCTTGGTGGCGATCCGTACTCGAGCCGACCGACTCCTTTAGGGCCGCGTGGCCCGTGCGCGCAGTAGATGAACCCGCCAAAGGAGCCACTGGCTCCGGCGCCGAGGCCTCGTGGCGATCCACCGAGCCGGATCTGGGACTTAGGCCCGTGGCCTCGTGCGCAGTAGATGAACTATCAGTGAGCATCAATCTCGGCGCCGAGGCCTCGTGGCTATCCAACCCCGAAATGATCCGACTCCTTAGGGTCAAGGCGGGTCTGCAAGTGTGAGATGAACTCACAAAGCGAGCTACTCGGGCCCGGCGCCGAGGCCTCAGGGCGATCCAAACGAGCCGATCCGACTCATTAGGCCGCGCGGCCCGTGCGCAGGTAGATGAACCTGGGTCAAAGTGAGCCATCGGGCCCGGCGCTAAGGCCGGTGGCGATCCACCGAAATGACCACCTCTTAGGTCGCATGGCCCGTGCAGAGCAGATGAACTCCATCAAAGCGAAAGCACGGGCCCGGCGCCGAGGCCTTGGTGGCGATCCAAATTCGAGCTGATCCGACTTAGGTTGCGTGGTCTGGTGCGCAGTAGATGAACTGGCCAAAGTGAGCCATCAATTCATACCGAGGCCTTGTACATCCACTCGAAATGACTGACTTAGGCCGCGTGGCTCGTAAAGTAGATGAACCGCCAAAGTGAGTTGTTGCGCAGCGGCCATCTCGACTTGATTTTCTTGGAAAGGTGCGAAGGCCTTTACGATTTATGGAGAATTTGAAACATTTGTGCGAATTGAAAAGCCGGGCCTCTTTTATAAATGCATGGCTTCCATTGCTACTGAGTTTATACTTTGATATTCTCGCTCTTCGCGCTGTAACTGAAATCGCAAGGAGATGGCTAGCCGGTTTGATCGCTCTTCACGGATCCACCTAAGATTCCGGGTTCGCCTTTGTTGGACTTCTGCTTGTGGGAGTTGTGTTTTTCCCTAGTCTCCCTTTATGGGAGTTTTCCTTCAAGTGTTATTCCTAGCTTCTCGTGCTGTGGAATGTCCGGGAGGGCGATACATTTTTTGTGCCGCTTCTATTTTCTCGTTCTTCTCTTCCTCTTCGTCCCTTTCTCCTTCTCCTTTCGCTCTCTCTTCCTTCCTTTCTTCTTTCCACATCTCATTCTCCCTTTTTGTTTCTTCTTCCACACTGCTTCTCCTCTTCCGCACGAACTTTCCATCCCTTTTCTTCTTCTCCTCTTTCCACCTCGCTTTCCTTTCCTTTCTTCCCCAAGTTTTTTTTTTTTTCGAGGGAACTCGCTTACCGAGTGCTTCCAAGATAAAAATGATGTGATACCACCATTGTAATTGAATGTAACCTAATTGGAATAAAGAGAGACTTTTTCTTTATGACTATAGAACTTTTTCATTCTCAAGGTATGTAATTTTTCGAACATTATACTGAGCCGCTTGAGACGTCCGACAAGATAATCAAGAATGGTCGACCAAGTAATTGAAAATTGATAAATCTCCATTTAAGATTACAAACCAAGGTCTACCGATAAAACGCTTAAGATGTTTCAGATCTGTGCATGTCAGAAAATTTTCCCCCTCTCCGTTTGGAGCTCAGAATTGCCCGGGTCCACGACTCGAGATATGATGTAGGGGCCTTCCCAGTTGGGGCCCAGTTTCCCATGTGCTGGATTCTTCCTTGCTGGCGGGAGCTTTTTTAAGACTAGATCACCCGACATGTAGCTCCTGGGTTTGACTTTTCGTCACACTCGCCGTCTTCCTTTTGATAGCTCAGACTTTAGAACCTGCTCACGTTTTCATCTAAGAGATCCAAATTTAGACTCGAGAGCCTCACACAGTTCAATCGTTGCTAACTCGATCCTAGGACTTTAATCCGACTCGATAGGGGCTAACGTCAGTTAAAGGCTGGCGAATTGTGGGTTTCCCCTGGTTGTTGACTTCAGATTGTCCCTTTAGGGCCCATAGTACTGGGAGGTATTCTACCCATTTCCTTTAAGATCTTCCAATTTAGTCTTCAAAGGCCTTAAGGGTTCCGATGGTGACTTCGGCCCGACTGCTAGATCAAGTGATGTATTGAGACAAGTAGTAATCTTAATTCCGAGCTCTAAGACATAAATCTCTGAATTTGGCGTTGTTAAATTGTTTTCCGTTGTCCGACACCAGAGCTCTTGGGATACCAAACCTGCATATGATGGCTCGCCACACAAAATTGCGTATCTTCTGTTCTGTGATTGTGGCTAAGGGCTCGGCCTCAGCCCACTCTGTAGCTTAATCACCGCGACGATGATGAATTTACATCAGCCCTTCCTCAAGGGCGAGGTCCCAATACATCCAAACCCCATTGCTGGAAGGGTCAGGGGCTTGTGATTGACGTCAAGGGCTTTGATGGGAGGAGTGAGATCTCGTCAGCTCCTCGCGTATCTTGCATTTCGACCAGGTCACTTGCGCTCTCGAGTATTGCAGCCGCAGGTATCCCCGTCCCAAGACCTTTCCTCGCAATGCGCCGAGTCTGACATGATTTCCGATATACCTTCGTACTTCTCTTAGCACGTATTCTGTCTTTCCCGCTGATGCACTCAAGGATAGTGAAGAAACTCGCAGGCCGTGCTTCCTATGATTTCTAAGTGAACCCGGCGCACTTCGTCCTTATTTTAGCCATTCTTGTCGCTGGCAGACATCTGGTCTATTATATAATCCTAAACCCGGTCAATCCAACTCCTGGCCTGAATTCGAATTGGCAACCTCCACGTCGCAGATCGATAGAGGGCTCCTCGCTAGGTATCCAACAGTGTTGATCCGCCGAGGTCTTCCGTAAGGTCGCTGCTAACTTCGCTTGGCTACACTGGAGTTCTCTAATTTAGGACATGTCCGACCTGAACCAAAGACGAATTTTTTCAATAAATCCTATACCTTTGGAGATATAGGATCATCCTTCCGCTGGCCTGTGAGGTATCTTCTCTCGCGTCTGATTACCAAATTCGGGAGTCGCCCGGCACTCTCCAACCGATCAACTTCCAAAGAAATGGGTGAGGCTTGAGGCTCGCATGACGACCTCATATTCCTCTCTCGTTATTAGAGGCTCGAATCCGAATCCGAGTGCACTAATGTCTATTCCTTCCTGAGAGGTCGATTGTAGTTCGTCCGCTCCCTATGCATTCGAGGCTCCATCAAGTTTTGGCTTGTATCTGATGTCGAACTCGCTCAGCTCTATGGCCCACTTCATCAACCTTCCGGAAACTTCTGGTTTATGCAACACTTGCTTCATCGGGTATTCCGTTGGAACTTCTATGGTATGAGCCTGGAAGTAAGGGCGGAGTTTCTTAGTTTCTCCATCCTTGGGTACCTCTCCTCCTCTCCTCTCAGTTCTAAGGCAATAGTAAACTGGTGTCAGACTGCCTTATCTCCGACGAGGACACACACGAGAAGTCCGATACACCTAAGTATAGAGGAGGAGCTCCCTTCAATAGGACTTACTAGGAATGGAGTGGGAGCTCAAATATGTTTTCAAAGCTGAAAATGCTTCCTCGCACTTCGTATCCCATTGAAAGGCCTTCTTCAGGACTTGGATGAAAGGCTGGCATTTATCACTTGCCTTGGATACGAATCGGCTTAAAGCAGCAATCCTTCCCGTTAAGCGCTGAACTTCCTTTATACCCGATGGCGAAGGCATGTCGAGCGCAACCTTTATCTTGTCTAGATTTGCCTCAATTCCTCGGTGGTTGACTATGAAACCTAGGAATTTTCCTGCTGATACTCCGAAGGCACACTTGGCTGGATTCAGTTTCATGTTGTAATTTCTCAAGATCTGGAACGCCTCAGACAGATGAGCTATGTGGAGCTCAACTATGGTGAATTGTACCAACATGTCATCTATGTACACCTCCATAGTTGTGCCTATCTGCTTCTGGGACATCTGGTTCACCAACCTCGATACGAAGCCTCGCGCTGGTGCCCGAACGACATCACATGATAACAATAGGTTCCTCGCTACTGACGAACGAGGTCTTTTCTTAGTCGCCTGGTCCATACCGACCGTTGTAAATGAGAAGGCATCCATAAAACCGAGGAGTTCATGGCCGCTAGTTGGCATCTACGATAGTTGATTCACTCGTGAGAGGAAACCGTCCTTCGGGCACTCTTTGTTGATCGTTGAAGTCGATGCGAGTCGCCACTTGCCATTTGCTTTTTTGACAAAGTACGACAAGCCGCCGCCCATTCGTGATATTCTACCTCCCCCGACGCTTCCCGCTTGGAAGGAGTTTGGTCAATTTCCGCTGATGGCTTTTTCCTTTCCGCGCGAAACTCCTCCTCTTTTGTTTGATTGGCTTGAAGGATGGGTGACGTTCAGCCTGTGAGTGATTACCGTAGGATCAATTCCTCCCATTTCCGCCTGCTTCCATGCGAAGACGTCTTTGTTTTGTCTTAAAAAATGGATAAGGAGGTTTTTGAGATCTTCCGCTAGCTCGAGCCGATGTAGCTAGATGTTCGTGGTCAATGGCCCAACAATACTCGGGGCCTAGCTCTTCCGAGGGGTCTGTGTTAGTGAGCACCTCGTCGCAAGATGTCGAGCTCGTCTGTGTATATGTCACTCAATCGTCTCGTCTATGGATGCCGAGTAGCATTCCCCGCCACTCAAGGATCTCCTCGAATCCATTCCTCTACCCGTCACGTAGGAAACTTGATCATCATGTGGTGGCATGAGGGGATGGCTTTTATTGCATTAAGAGAGGGTCCCGCTCTAACAACATATTATAAGGCATTCCGGGCATCTACAATGAGGAATCCACCGTAGTCGTCGCCGTGGCTGGACTCCTGGGCTGAGTACCGCTGTATCGAGCCCAGAGGCAATACCTTTCCCGCAGAACCCCGCATGAGTGTTGACTGCCCTAGTTTCTCCCTTCCGATGCCCATTTATCGGCTATCGACGCCAAGATGATATCATCCTCAACCCCGCTTGTCAATTAGGACCCGATGAACTGTTTTGTTGGCCACAACTGCACGAACTACCAACGGGTCAAGCCATGAGGGTGTTGGCATCCCCCGTGATCCGAAGAGAATGTGATGGACGGGCGGGCTCACAGGTTCAGGATCGCTTATATCATCTCTCGCTGACCTCGATGTCGCGATGGGCCTCGAGTTGAACTGATTCCTCCTCCTCGCGAATCCTCCCGAGATTACCCGGATTTCACCTAGGGTTGTTGGTGTCGGTTGTCGCCCGCCGAGGTGGTGGCTATTAGACGGGCCTACCGAGCTTGATCTGACCTCGATTTTCGTGGGATATGAAGCTGAGATACCGCGCCGCATCAAGTAATTATATTTCTCTTGAGTTGTGCGGGCCGGTCTCAGGCGTGTCCGTAGTCCCTATGGAACTCGGGAAATTTGGAGTTGTCTCTTGTTGTGGGGTCCGACTTTGACTTGAGTTGCCACCTCGTGAATTGTTCATTTCGCATTTTCGTGAGGGACCCGTGATACCGAGGTTGTTAAGGTGAAACGCCAGGCGAATAACGCCGTTGTCTTTCGATTACGGTGGAATCTGCATTTGATCTCGAGGTTCCCACGCCTCAAATCGCTCGCTTTTCTTTTGAAGACCCTTGTCGCTGAATTGGGCTTCGTCCCGTCGTTGTCTCTGTCCCGCTTTTTTCTTTATGAGTGGAAGAGCTCTTTTTTTTGGATATGAGGGCTTCTTCACCGTTAATATACTTCTCTGCTTTTGCAAGCACCTTAGCCATGTTTGCTTGGGGATTTTTGGAGATGGAAAACATCAAGTCTTTCGACTGCACCCCTAAGCCAGCAATGAATGCAGTGATTGCGAACTTCTCGTCGGGTATATCCACTTTTAGAGACTCGGCATTGAATCTCTAGACATAAGACCTCAGGCTTTCTTGTGGGCTCTGTTTGATGGTCAGCAGATGATAACTTGGCCTTCTATAGTATGTTCCGCCCTAATGAAGTGAGAGACTAATAAATGGATAGGCCTCTGAATGAGGAGATTGACGACGGTGAAGCCCATTAAACTGGGTGCTGGTTACCGGGCCTTAAGGTGATAGCGAAAGTTCGTGACGCATCGGATCTTGATACCCATGCAAACTCCATTTGGCTTTGTAAGTGTTGAGATGATCGACTAGATCCCTAACGCCATCGAACGCCCACTCAGGAACCCGAATTTGGTCGAAGAGGGCGGCACTTCACCGTGAAGGATGATTCAGTTTGTTGTACCAAGGTATCCATAGTGTCAGGAGCGTCCTCTCACCACTTCCTTCACTCGGCTGAGCTCTTGCTGGAGGCTCTTGAACCTCTACTCCCATGATTGCTCTCCCGTCCCTTGTTGAGGGTGACGTAGTTCTTCGTTCCCGACATGCCCCGTGTGTCAGCCGTCTCCTCTCTGGGGGGCTAGATGTGGTCCGTGCCCCTGCTCCTGGCTAGATTCTCGCTCTCGCTTCGGCCTCCTGGGAGTGTCGAGATTGTGGCCACCATGAGGGGGAATGTCATGGCCTCTTGAACCGCTGCGCCTCCCGTGGTCAGCCAGATTGGTTCAGCGAGTCATGTTTCCAACTTTCTATTAGACGTTGGTCGGGGTGAGGCGAGCAGCCTCCCCCACCTCGTCCGTGTCGGGCTTGCATTGTTTCTAACGTGCCGAGAGGCCTACCGTCTGCAAGGTTCGGCTGGTCCTCGTAACTTTAAGGATTAGCTCCCGCTTGGTTCCAAGTCGATACCACAAAGAATCGAGAAATCGCTTATACTTGTAAAGGAACCGCTGCTTCCTACTGCATTTAGCGCCAATCGATGATGCCTTTTCAACCTGGAATCGGGCTAGAGGTGTAGGGGCTGTCAGCCCGACCGACTGCTAGCGAAATGGTCTCGGCAAGCCTCAGGCGTGGCACCTCCGCAAAACAAGAAAGCAAAGGGGTTCGCGAGGGCTTCACCAGGGCTTTCGCTCCGATGCCTAAGCCGGCTTTCTCCCGAGAGAAAGACCGCTTGTAGGCTAAGGTAAGCCACAGAGGTCTCAAGGTGACATGAGTATGCGCACCTTCCCAATCGATGGGGCGGCCTCAGATGAGCAGATGTTCTACCAAATGGATGGTGATTAGGATTCATTCCCATTGGATGGATATTTTTGTTATTATCTGCATCGGATTTGGTAAAGGATATAGAAAGAGCAAATATTTGGGATAATCTTCCTTCCTATCGGGATCCGATTCATGATGAGCTATTATTGTTTTTCTTTCCTTATTGGTGAGATTTGGTTGGATTTGCAGGATAATATATTATTGGGGATTATTCTATTTCCTTATCTTTGGGAGACTTCCTACACCTACCAGCTGCTTATTGGACCCTCATTCCTCGGGTTGGCACCGTGGTTGCTCAATGTCAAGCGCAAAAGGCTTGAATGCTTCAATGGGCATGCCTCTCCTTTGGGGTTTAGCGAGTGGGCCTGTGTGTTTCGTTGGGCTAGCCTCTTTCTTGGGCCGTGAGAGTGGGCCTGTGAGCCTTATTTTTCAAACCCTATCGTATCTATAGGGAAGTGTCGCCAAAATGTCTCCGTAACCCGCTTTGTTCGCCATATCTTGGCCTCCGATCTTCCAAATTGGATGCTTCACTGAAGATGGAATCGACAAGAGATATACCTATAATTTTCTACTAGACACCAAGAATCAATTCTTACCCTAAGTCCCCTGTTTGTGAGCCTAAAGTGAAGAGTCGGGTTTTGTTCCCTCAACAGGGGAAGATTCTATATTTTGGCCAAGTCGAAGCTATAATGATTCAAATGAGGTGGATTCCACTTATACTAAAATAGACTCCTATAACAACAACTCATGAAGGAAGCATTGCAAAATATGTCTTGATTGATCCCAAAAAATTTAAAGTAGGGAGATAAGAGTGTGATTTGTTTAATTTGATGATTTTCACAGGTGTTAAGAGACCTAATTGAATTATTCTACCTTGATTCTTTGATTTAGGTAAAGAGTCTCTCTACTTTAAAGGAGAAATTCAAGATCAACCAAAAGGATAGGGGTACCATTCTATGTTTGGCCGTGATGATTTATTTAATTATATATATATATATATATATATATATATATATATATATATATATATATATATATATATATATATATATATATATATTCATGATTTTGAAATATCCATACGGTGAATTGTGTTATGTAAAATTATTTTAAATCATGGCATGGGGATTGGGACTGTGGTGAGATTCCTGGTTGTTGTGTTGAAAACAGGATGGTGACTAGTCCTTGGGTTGATGTTCCAAAATTGTCCAAGTAATACGGGATGGAGACTAGTCCCAGGGTCGAAGTCCCAAAAGTGTCATTGAGGGGTTGAGTTGGGAGATAAGTTAAGCTTTCATGTGTTTTCCATCTTGTACTCAATTGTATTTATGAAATACTCATGTTTTTATAAATATATTTTGGGATATGTATAATTAAAGTATTTAATGGTGAGCATGGTTTGTTTATGAGATTTCCTATTGAGTTGTTGAACTCACCCTATTATTTTCCTCCACCTTAGATACAAGTAAGAGGCCAGCTACATGTGCGAGTTGTGGAACCTACAAGGTCTTGAGGATTGGGAGTTTATTTTGCTAGATTAGCCTTTGAGTCCTTAGTCATGTGTTTTGATGAACAATCATATTTTGGTTTGGTGGATCAATGTAATATAACCTCACTTGTTTATACACTTGTTAGTTTTGGGGTTGTCTTTAGATAGCTTGGGATTGTAGATCATATATATATATTTTGTTTACGACCCAAGTGTCGGTTTCACTATTAGATATGTAAGTATTTTGGTCGTATTTTGTGCAAAAGGACTTGAAAGTATTGGCAATATGGGTTCCTAGGTTCATGCTTAAATATAGAATGGTGTTATTTTAGTCACGAGTTGCGATAAGTTAAATCTTAAGCTTGTGGTTTATACTAGGAAGAATTTATCTAAGAAAGTGACAACCAATGATCAATCCAACACATGGTGATGAGGAGCCCCTAAGTGAAGTCCATCCGAATACAGCAGGTAATTCATCATCTCCCTTATCTTTGGTTCAAAACTTGAATCAAATAATAGTTCCTGAATATAGTTCAGCTCCAAGTCTTGTTTTACTTGTCCTAGAATCTTATCTTGATCTTCCTATTGCTATTAGAAAAGGTACTTGAACCTGAACTAGACATCCTATCTCCAAGTAGGTGTCTTATGATCACCTTTCTACCACCTATAGAGCCTTTACTACAGAAATTTCAAAACTTGTAATTCCTAGAAACATAAAGGAGGCTCTAGATTATCAGAATTGGAAATCCGCAGTATTTGAAGAAATGAAGGCTTCACAAAAAAACATTTGGGATGTGACAAACTTTCCTAGAGATAGAAAATGGGTGTTCATAGTAAAAGGCAAGGCAGATAGAAAGGTACAAAGCCAGACTAGTAGCTAAGGATTTTACACAAACTCATGGAATAGATTATCTAGAAACATTTGCTCCTGTAGCCAAGATAAATTCTATTCGATTTCTTTTATCCCTTTGTTGTCAAGGCCAAATTATTTCAACTCAACATGAAGAATGTCATTCTCAATGAAGATTTGGAAGAGCAAGTGTTCACGAGTCTGCCACTAGGATTTGACGAGAAATTTAGTGTTGAAATTTAGTCTACCACTAGGAAAGGTTTGCAAGTTGAAAAACTTCCTCTATGATCTTAAATAATCACCAAGGGCATTGTTTGAACGCTTTGGCAAAGTTGTTAAACTATATGGATTTATACAACCCGCTCACATGAGCGTCGACTGGCTCCTTCCTTCCTGTACTTAACGTCAATAATCTACCTCAAAAAAGCATCTCCATTAGTAGCTTATCTCCAACCCCACTAACCAAGGACAAATCGATTAAATAAAGAGAGACTTCTAATGCCCAAACACCCCCCACCCCCGAGTCTTAAGGAACCAGCCTCATGTGTTCAAGCATTCAATCTTTACCGTGAACAAGCAGAAGCATCATGGTTCTCATGCATTTCTCTCCAATTTACAGAGAACAGAATTACAATGATGGGATTCCAAGATATAGAAAGATAGAGAAAGATAGAGAGATATAGAGAGAGATAGAGTTCATTTCTTTCTCCTTTGGTGTTTGGAGGGTTTGAGGTTCACTTGTTCATACTTATATGCAGGGAACAAAAAATCGGTTTTTTCGGCCGATATATCGCCGAAAAATCGGTTTTCGGTCGGCACCGAGAAGAAAAAGCAGAGGAAAATCGACGAGAAAATCGGGAAAATCAGAATAGCTGATTTTTCGCGAAAAATCGAAAACCCGATTTTCCACCGAAAATCAAGGACCGTGGAGCACGACGCTGTGCAGAATTTCAAAACATTAAAACACGGTAAAATATAGGTAAATATCGGTAAATACTGTAATATCGGCAGAAATACTCCAGAAATACTCCAGAAATACTCCAGAATCACTATTTCACTCCAAAATTTTTTATAAATACCCATAAAATCATACAATCTCTTTACAAACTCATCCATACACATCCAAGCTCCATTTAACTCTCAAATTATTTTTTCTTTGTAATTTATCTCAATATTTTGAAGATCTTATTATGAATACTATCTTCATCAATATGGGATCCCTTCATCAAATAATGTAATGGTTTACATCGCCTTTCATTTTGGCTTAAATTACTATTGTAATGTAATTTGAGAATTATAATGAATGATATTTTCAATATGTATATTTGCTTATTTATGTCTTTATAGTTCAACAAAGTATTTCCATGAATTTCAAAATATTTTTATTAATTTTTGCTTTACTGATATTTTTGTCAAAATATCCACCGATATTTACCGATATTTCCGATATATCAGTAAAATCCAAGTACCGATATATCCGTAATTACCGATATTTTGTTCCTTGCTTATATGTAGCATTGGAGGGAATGAAATCAAGGATTGAGGGTTGAGGTTTTGCAGTTGAGCTATATTTTCCCTTGTTTAGGAAGTACCACTCTTGAGTTAGAGCGTTTTGTCTGATCAACTCAATCTGTCTTGACCCAATTGAGTAGGCACTTTCAAACTCACCCTGGGCTTGATACATCTTCATCCTGTTTTGGTTCACCAGGTCAATGCTCTATGTCCACAGTTTCTCCATGTAGTTCAGGGTGGACTCCAGTTCTTTATCCCTCTTCTAGATGGTTGCCTTGATTTCCTTCTGATGTTTTTTATAGAGATACCCAAAGGCTTATGCTTTTTGGAGCATGTTCTGCTCCATCTCCTTTTCCCGGATTTCTAAGATTTTCAATAATTCCTGGTCCCTCTTCAACTAGTCAGTAATGAGTGCCTTCTCCCTCTCTCTGAACATAATCCTTAAGGCTCTATCCCTTTCAACTAACTCTTCTCTCCACTCACTGTACCTTTGCTGGAGTGATGTGTCAAATTATCATCTTTCTTTTTCAACTCCTCTTCAAAATGTGTTTCTCTCCACCTAAGCTCCTCCCTGAGCTGCTCATCCCTGCCTCTCATTTGATCTCTCATCTCTCTGCAGATCAATAAACACGGTTTCTACTTCTCTTCACTCAGGAATTCTTCTCCTCCGTCTCAGCTTCGATAGGTAGAGCGTGAGTCAAGTGTCCCTTCTATAGTGGTGGGAGAATTGGTTGCCCAGATAATCTTCGAAACCCCCCCTTTCTTCATTTTCAAACTCTTTCTCACTTACTACTGTGAATCGCTTCCTGTAGTTTTTCTTTTCTCCAATCTCTTTTTCTTATGCCCTTCTACTCTTCATTCTTTGCTGGAGTTTTGAGGACTCAAGTGAGAGTGAGAGCAGAGGCTTTTGGTCATTTCTCATCTATTTCATTGAATGTAACACCCCCCTTGATACATAGGAGAGTGATTAAGGTAGGGTGGGGGATGTTCCCTGAGAAATTATTCTCAGCATAGTCCATGATGGACTATTCCATGATTTTCCCCACATTCAATGAATACCCCTTTACTAGTGCATACAAGAGTATTGCACGGTCTTGTCTCACAGTTGAGACATGTTTTGAGGGTGTGAAAACAGAAGACAAACAGAACCAGCAACCTTGTTTGTTTCAACCAAATCAATTCCCCGTCGATGTAGTATTTCAAAATGGTCTCTGTCCTTGCCATTATCCTAGACTATCTGTCGCCTCCTCAGGTTCTTCAACCTCGAGCTCTCCTGTAATTGCTCATACTCTGTGCAATCCCCCACTATTTTAAGCTTCAAAAGTTAGGAGATGGCCTTTTCTCCAAAAGGGATCCATCTCCCCCTGACGTAGCATGTCAGGTCTTTCCTCTCGCCCAGGTTGGGGTAAAACTCCTTAACTATAGCCATCCTTCCTGGTTCCATGTGCTGGCTCATTGTCTCCTAGCCTCTTCGTTCCACTTCCTCCTTGAATGGCGACACGAGCTGTTTGAAGCCTCTCTCTTCCACATACCCCTTCTTAGCGAGATGCTTCTTGAAAGCTTCTTCTCCCTTGTTGGAGTAGAAGGCCTTGGCCTCTCCTGCCTCTACTTCAATCTCCATCTCTTTAGGAACTATCTCGAGAATAGTTTCTTGGTTCCTTTCCTCTGCCCTCTCTCTCAGATTCTCCTCTACAATGCTTCTTATCATTTCTTCAAGGGTAGGAGAGCTAGGCTTTGACATTGCTTGGTTTCAGGCAGATTTGGAAAAAACTAGGGTTAGAAAGCTCGAGATATTTGATTTGAATTTGAAAATCTCCAAGAAGTGTACCTTTATATAGGTAGGCTACCTTAAATGTGATGTCGCAACATTGGAGTTGTTAATGTCGCAACATTGACTTGATGCTCTAAGTGACTCAATGAAATGTCGCGACATTGGAGTTGTGATGTCGCGACATAAGAGATTTAATGTCGCGACATTGCTTATGCTTTCTTATTAACTTAAATTGATGTCACGACATTGGAATTTGATGTCGCGACACTGCCTTAATGTCGCGACATTGCCAGAATGTTAATCTTGATGTCACTATTTTATAACTGTAATGTCGCGACATTGGCTTTTTTTTTTTTTTTTTTGAGTCGGTGTTGTGACATTGTTGTCAATGTCGCGACATTGAGTGTTACTTGTTTACCCCATTTTAATTCTGCATATTCAGTTCATGCTTGTGAATATAAATCTATCAATATTGAAGAATCTCAATTCAAGCATGAACAATAACACTCAGATTTTCAATTCAGAAAACTCAACATATATTCATTGTATTGTAGAGATCAAATAAACTATTCAACAAAGTAACAATGAAGCTACTATGCAATTTCTAATTTAGAAAAATTATACTCCACCAAACTTAGTATATGCATCATTTTCAAAGAATAAGAAATGGAAGTAGACTCCCCTTTGTAGTCAACTCTGCATAACTCATTTTGGTTGGAAGTGCTTCTAAAATGACTTTCACGTCTCCTTGTAGCTTCATTATCGTGAAATTTAACAAAATGATGATTACATAGGCTACAAATAAATTCTAATAAAGCTACTCTACCAAATAAACTATTCAAAAAACATTGAATTAAACAAAATAAGACTAAAATAAAATGAAAATTGCTAAGGTTGCCTCCCAAGTAGCTGCTCAATTTTATGTCTTAAGCTTTACTTTGCTACAATGTGTCTCTCTTTCATACCCTTTTGATTTCTTCCAAATATGGAATCGCTTTTCATTTTGTCTCTCCTCCCGCATAATGTTTCACTTCTCCGACCATTCACCTTGAATTCTTCTCCATAATCGGGTTCTCGCAGCCATCGCCTCCAAAGGAGTAATCACTACTACTATATAAGGACCACTCCACCTTAACTTAAGTTTTCCTGGAAAAATTTTGAGCCTGGAATTGTACAATAGGACTAGCTCTCCTACTCTGAACTCTTTCCTTATAATCTTTTGATCATGCCACTTTTTAGTCTTATCTTTGTAGATTCTAGCATTATCATAAGCTTAATATCTCAGCTCTTCCAGTTCATTCATTTGAAGTAGTCTCTTCTCTTTAGTAGCCTTGACATTACAGTTCAATTTCTTGATTGCTCACATAGCTTTATATTCAAGCTTAAGATGGAGATGACAAGGTTTTCCAAATACTAACCTATATGGGGACATTCTAATAGGAGATTTATAAGCAGTCCTGTAAGCCCACAATGCATCATCTAGCTTAATTAACCAATCTTTCCTGCTGGTGCTTACTATCTTTTCCAATATGTTCTTTATCTCCCTATTGGATATTTATGCTTGTCCATTTGATTGAGGGTCATAAGTCAATCCCATAACATGTCTGATTCCATATCTGCTCATGAGTTTTGTAAATAGCTTGTTTGCAAAATGGTTTCCCTTATCACTAATGATTGTCCTTGGGGCTCCAAATCTACTTAAAATGTTTCTTTGAATAAATCCCACCACTATGTTGGCATCATTTCTTGGACAGGCTATAACTTCTACCCATTTTGATACATAATCCACAACTAGGAGAATGTACTGATTTCCAAATGAAGGTGTGAAAGGACCTATAAAATCTATCCCCTATATATAAAAAAATTTACACCACAAGGATCCTTGGCAAAGGCATTTCATTTCTTCTATTTATGTTGCCCATTCTCTGACATCTATCATAATGCTTCACCCATTCAGAACAATCTCTGAATAGGGTTGGCTAATAAAAGCCTGATTGGAGAATTTTCTAGGTTGTTCTGTCTCCTGCAAAGTGTCCTCCATATGGTGATGCATGACACTTATCAATAATTCCAACTTGCTCATCTTATTACACATCTTCTGATGATCTGATCTGCCCCTCTTCTAAACAAAAGTGGGTCATCCCATATATATATTTTGGCATTAGTTCTCAGATTTCTTTTCTACTAGTAGCTGAAATCTGGTGGCATGATTCCACAAGCTAAATAATTAACAATATCAACATACCGTGTGGTACCTGAACCGATACTTGAAAAGTCGCTTCATCAAAGGGAAATTTTCTTCTATTTTGTCCCTCTTCCGCAGCAGTTTTCTAATTGGCAAGGATCAGCACTACATTGTCACTCCTTCAGCCCTTGATTTCTAAATCAAATTCTTACAGCAATAGTACCCACCCGATCAGTCTTGGTTTGCCATCTTTCTTTGCCATTAGATATTTATTATTACATGTAACATGGGACCCCGATATATATGGTCTAATTTTTTCACAAGAAAAAACCACTGCTAGCATCTCCTTTTTTGTTGTTGAGTAGCTCTCTTATGCCTTATTAAAGGTTTTCTAGCATGGTATATGGCTCTGAATGTCTTGTTAGTTCTTTGTCCCAATACTACTCCCATTGCATAATCACTAGCATCACACATGATTTCAAACTCTTTGTTCTGGTTTGGTGTTGCTATGATGGGAGCTATGGCCAACCTGGATTTAATTTCTTTAAATGCGGACAAGCAAGAGTCATCAAATTCAAACTTGGCATCCTTTTCCAGCTATTTGCATAATGGTCTGGAAATTTTTGAGAAGTCTTTGATAAATCTTTTATAAAATCCAGCATGTCCCAAAAAACTTCTAATCCCGTTGACTGTATTAGGTGGCCTTAAAGTTTCAATCACTAAACCTTAGCTCGTCAACTTCTGGGAATCCCCAAATTGTGAGAAATTTATGTCCCAAGACAATTATTTCTGTTACCATGAAATGACCTTTTTCCCAATTCAGAGCTAAATTCTTGTCTTGGCGCATCTGAAGTGCAGTCTCTAAATTTTTCAGGCAATGCTCAAAACTGGATCCATAAACTGAGAAGTCATCCATAAAAATTTCCATAGCATCCTCCACCAAATTTGAAAACATGGACATCATACGCCTTTGAAAGGTGGCAGGAGCATTACATAATCCAAAGGGTATCCTTCTAAAAGAAAAGGTGCGATAAGGACATGTAAAATTAGTCTTCTCCTGGTGCTCAAGGGCTATGGCAATTTGATTATAACCTGAATATCCATCAAGAAAACAGAAATAAGGGTGTCTAGCCAACCTGTCTAGCATTTGATCAATAAAGGGCAAAGAATAGTGATCCTTTCTGGTTGCTGTGTTCAATTTTTTGTAATCAATGCACACCCTCCATCATGTCACAGTTCTTGTTGAAATCAATTCATTTTTCTCATTTCTAGTGATTGTGAATCCACCCTTTTTTGGAACCACGTGAACTAGGTCACCTATAATGGCTCCGGATCGTATAGATAACCAGATTCAATCATTTCACTACCTCATTTCTGATAGCTTCTTTCATTACTGGGTTCAGTCTTCTCTATAATGTTCAATTGATGTTTTTGCATTCTCCTCTAGTAGGATTTTATGCATGCAAACTGAAAGACTGACCCCTTTCAAGTCTTCTACTGACCAAGCTTTGGCTTCTTTATATTTTCTGAGAATTCTAATCAGTTTCTACTCATTCTCTTTTGTCAAGTCAGCTGCTATGATTATAGGTTGTGCTCTTTCAGGTCCTAAGAAGGCATATTTCAAGTGTTTAGGCAGTTCCTTCATAATTAACCCTTCAGAACTCTTTTCAACTTCTTGTTCCTTCTCTTCACTATTGCTTGATTTTTCTGCATTGATTTCTTTTAAACTGGGTACAGTTTCTTGAAATTCAAGACTGGAATTTAGATATTCAACATCAAGAGTCTTAATATACTGAAAATTCTTCATATTATAATCACGAATTATGAATTTAATCGCCACGCCTCGTCCCGATCCGGATCTAATGGCTGATCCGAACCGAAACCGGCGCTAGACTGCACCGGGACTCATTGACCGTTTCTTTCTCGCAGCCGAATCTCAGACTCGTGGTTATACAAACAATTTCGTAATAACAAAAATCATTTTCTATATAAAAGAACTACCACCGGAGTGGTGTCCTCAACATCTATATACATATAATCGAGTCCCACTTACTTATACATGTACATTTTTTTCTACAAAACATCGTAGATCGTGGAAGAAGTGTGAGCACCTATCTCTCGAACCGGCCCGTCACACGTAATCCTCCCGCCTTCTATCCTTGTCTTCGTCGTACCTACACGGATTGAACACTCAGGCTGTTTTTACGCTTAGTGGGAACATAAGCATGGACAACCACCTATGGTGACAATACAAGCTTATACATATGCATAACTTATATTACTTATCATCTTTACCTTACTATCACATGTCACATGTTCTCTGGGCTCTTCGACATATCTCCTATCTATTTTTACTGTATTCTAGTGCTTTGTCATCTTAATTTATATCTCTATCATTCTAGCACATATGCATTTCTAATATGTCATAGCATGTTCCCTCTATTCATTTAGGTATGTCTATCATATATTCATATCATATATTTCTTATTCTAGCATTTCTATCATTTGGTCTATTATCTTTCTGTGGTTCATATTATTAGCATCCTATTATATATGCATCTCATATTCTTATACATATATTACTTTCATGGTTATATACTATATACCATTTGTTATGCTCTCTATTTTCATGTATCGTTTTCACATACGTTATCACATTATGCAATTTAACAATTCAAAACCTTCAAATCATTATGGATGATCAATATAAATGTATACATATACTTGTTTTATATACAATTAGTCATGGTTCATTGATCACCCAAAAATATACTTTCATTTTCATAATCAATATTTCGCAATTCCAAATCAATTAAATTATGCTCACAAATTCGGGCCTGGGCCTGCACTAATTCAATTGTGCAACCAATTCAAGTATGCAACCACCAGCTTATGCCCTTAACGAATTTAACCTATGTCTTCGATATACGTGATATTGTGAGTCACCCCAGACAATTCCTCCGGGCTGCAGGCCAGATCAAATGGTTTTATAACACAAGACTGTCTCCGACTGGTCACGACCGGGTTATAAACAATCAAATAAAATAACACTACCGATACGTCCCACTCGGGCCGCCGATCGGGAGTGACACATCAATAGCTCATAAAGACGTTTATTCGACCCTATCGTATGTACTACAATCTATCCTTAACGCGAAATAAACGATTAATATCTCTATTAAGGGCGTCAAACTTTATATAAAAATATAGTACAATATGTACGCTTTGTATAAAATAGCTTATTTTCACAATCATGCAATTTTTATATGCAACATTTCACAATCACTTTTCTCAAATCAATTAAATCAATTCAATATGCTTTTAGAACAAACATGCAAAAACTTGAAACGAGGAATATGAGTAAGTAGAACAAACCCATTCCTTAGTTTCGGTTTAAATCACATTATGCAATTTATGCCATCATTTCTTTAAATCTATTTTCGCTCCTTAAGCATTCGTAGCCTATATTATGGTCATCATATTTCTATAATATATATATTCCTATAGCTTATCATGCATGCATTTACTTCATTCTATTCATATATGCTATCATCTGTACCGTGCCCATTCCTAAGTAATATCTTATATCTTATTAACTTATATCTTCATGTATTTATTATACTATCATATCTTATGACATATACCTATACATATTTCTATACTTGTAATGCTTTACTTGTGTTTTAGACTGAACTCCGTTTCCTATCTCCCATAGGAGCAGTAACCTAGACTTCTTCTTAAATACTCTAGGTAACCTTCATGTCCAAACTATTACCTTTTATCCTTTCTTATTCAGATACACACGTATAAATATTCGCAAGCTTGACCTGAGATAAGGAATGAACGACTCCTGCATAATATATACCCGAAGGTACAAGACGGTATTGCAATAAGAGACGTGTCTCGCCCACGTAATAGAAGGAAAATATCACAGGAGTGCAAGCACTGATCATATATGTCTTGTCATTCAATATCCGGTCTTAGACAAATACACAATTATATCGCTTTCTCCGAATCCTATCATTTTATTCTTTCTTCTATACTCATATCAAATCTACTTATGTTAGTTCTGTCATGACCGCTTACTGTTTTTCCTTATTTCTGACCTAATATGAGTTCCACTTTTATCATCATATTATGTATGGCTGTATTCTTGGCTCAATTGGCTTTCCATAGAGTCTAAGAACACCGAACTGAGTTCGACGAAGGAGATATGACCTTCCGAAGTTGGAGATCATGCATAGTCAACCTAGACGAGCTGATCTAAACTGACGAGCTGAGCTGACCTCGGTAACTTAGTCTATCACCTCGGTCAAACATCTTCTATACTCCTCAGGAATATCAATGTATTCTTGACTCAATGGGCTTTCCATAGAGTCCAAGAACACCCAAATCGGAGTTCAAACGAAGGAGATATGACCTTCCGGTTGGAGGTCAGCGCGCAATACCTCGACGAGTCGACTGAATCACGAGCCGTACTGAAGTGACGAGCTCAGTCTAACACCTCAGTCTGACATCTAATATCTTCCTCAGGTATATGAATGTATTCTTGACCTACCGGCCGATAGAGTCCAAGAACACCCAAATCGAGTTCAAACGAAGGAGATATGACCTCCGGTTGGAGGTCATGCGCAGCCGTATTGACGAGCCGACTGGATCGACACGAGCTGCACTGAAGTGACGAGCTCAGTCTAACACCTCGGTCTGACATCTAATATCCTCCTAGAAAATGAATGTATTCTGACTCAATGGGCTTTCCATAGAGTCCAAGAACACCCAAATCGGTTCAAATCATGAGATATGACCTTCCGAAGTTGGAGGGTCAAGTGCGCAGTCGCCTGACGAGTCATTCGACCGACACGAGCTGCACTGAAGTGACGAGCCTGGCCCACCTTGGTCTGACATTCTCCAATAATCCCTCAGGCATATGGATGGATTCTTGACTCAATGGGCTTTCCATAGAGTCCAAGAACACCCAAATCGGAGTTCAAACGGCGAGATATGGCCTTCCGGAAGTTGGAGGTCATGCGTAGTCAACCCCGACGATCGAAATTCTTCAGACCGACGACCCTACAGATCTCGACGACCTGGCCAGACCCGATCACCTCTACAGACCTGACGACTTCTACAGACGACTCTACAGACTCGACGACCTCTACAGCACGACTCACAGACGACCCCATGTATTGACTTTCGCACCCATTTGACTGCTCGCAGTAAAGACCATAACTTGGTCTACAGAAGTCCGAATTAAGAAATTAAAAAGCCTAACATCAGTTCATTACGTGGCTAATTTCACAGAAGGACTTACTTTCAAATTCTCTTTATTTCCTACCCAAAAACCCATTCTAATGTCCGGCTAGTTGACCCGACTGGCGTAATCCGACCCGACCAAAGATGAATGGCCTGACCTCGCAAAGGACTATAACTAGTCTACGCAGGTCCAAATCGAGAAATTCAGTGCCTAACATCAGTTAATTGATGTGGCTACACTTATCAGGAAAGACTTTACCTTATGATTCCTTTACTTCAATCAAACCGTTCTAAGGTCCGACTACTGCATATGATCAAAAATAGGGAATTTTCTTGTCTAACTCGCAACTGTACCCTTCCTAAAGCACATATCTAGGATCCTTAGAGCTCTTTCCTCAATCTTAATCCTAACAAGAAATGATTGGGAGTTTCCAAACCCAAGACATGTATCCATATTCAAATTTAGGTAGTTCCATACACCCCCAAGACATGTGTATTCATACAAATATTCACCTATAATTGCACTTTCCTTTTTCCTTCTTCTTCTTTCTTTCTCTCTTCTTCTTCTTCCGTTTTTTTTGCTCTCTCCTCTCTCTAAGACCAAAATGAGATATTTCTTTTTGGTCTTCTCCTTATTTGATCTTATCCCCTTTTTATTTCACTTTCCAAGGAGGAAACTTCCTCCCTCTTTCCTTCAAGCCACTTGTCTCTCCCACAATTTTCTTCCTTATTTTATTCTAATATCTTTTTTTTTTTATTACTCTTTGGTCCTCCTTTCAGTTTTATTCTCTATTCAATTTATCAAAATCCTACTTTGACATATGAACTTATTATATTATGCCCTTGGGTCATGAATTGGTAATTTAGTAATTTAATCTAATTGTTGTATTAATTCCAAGTTATTGTTGGTTTTACCCTGATAAATATATTTCATTTTTATTATACTCCAACATGTCCGAAAACCCGCTAGGTATATTTCAAAGTGTTACATTTTACAATCAGGGAGTAACCAACTCAAGACTGATGGGAACTACTTGTTCTACAATCTTACATTTAGCATTGTCAAAATCGAGTTGTTTCAAGCTCTGATTCAGATTGAAGTGTACTTTTCCATCTCCTACTCTAAGAACTTATCTCTCATTTCTTTACATCTATTAAGGCTGCTCCCGTGGCAAGGAATGGCTTTCCCAGTAGAAGTGGAACTTGTTTATCTTCTTCCATATCAATCACCACAAAATCCATAGGGAAAACAAACTTCCTAACCTTGATCAGTACATCTTCTATGATTCCCTTGAGCCGAACCATAGTTATGTCTACCATCTGAAGTGTCATAGCTGTAGGAGTAAGCTTCCCCAAACTCAATCTCTTCACAACAGATAGTGGCATAAGGTTGATACTTTCTCCAGAATCACACAATGATCTTCAAAATTCAAAGTTCCTTATGGTGCAAGGAATGGTGAAGCCAATTCCGATCCCGCAACTTTACGGAAAATCTTTTCGGATCACGCACCGCATGTGGCCGAGAGCAGTCATCACCTTCTTCATCTAGTTTCGTTTAGAATATCTTTCATGAACTCGCATAATGAGGCATTTGAGTCAATGTGTCTAAACAAAGGAATATTCCACCTCTATCTTCTTACAACATGTTTAAGAATTTGTAGAATTGACACCCATCTTGATTTATGCAAATTAGGGAATGGTACCGAGGTAAATAGACTTTAACTCTCCTTTTAGGCTTTCCTTCCTCGCTAACTGGCTACTCCTGTCGCACTATAGATTTTCTTCTCTTTAGTCAATTATAATCATCACCGAATCTTTCCATTTCTTCTTTCTCTTCCGTCTCACTTTTATTCTTCTTCTTCTTTCTTTTCGAGTTCTTCGCCACTCCGAGAGCAATTGCCATAGTCTTTGGGATTTTTCAGGTTACTCGGGGAAGGGAATCCCTAGATTGATAAGGCCAATTGCCCTACCTGAGTCTCCAGATTCTTTAGAGATGCATTGGTATTGTCCTGAAACAAATTTGTGTTTGCCTGGAATGCTGCTAGCTCAGCAAAATTTTGTTCATGAATGTTCAGCAGTATTTTTTTCTCTCCCATGAAGCTCAACATCTGATCTTCAAAAGACTGGTGACTTCTTGTCCTTGGTTCTCACCGCGGCCTTTGCTATTGTCGCCTCTCTGGAAACCTTGTGGAGCACATCATCACTGATAATTTTCCATTCAGGACCTGTTGTACTCCACTCCATAGGAAAATTCTCACGGCTTCAACGCAAACCGAAGGGGTTGGAAGGTTGTTGTTGGGCTTGAAATTGTAGCTTATCTTTCCACCCACAAACTGAGCCTCCTCCACCTAATAGAGACCCTCATGAGCAAGTCCCTCATTAGTGCTACATTTCTACTCACCTCCTTTCTCTATTCCCACTGCATTTGCTGAATGGCTTCTCCTTTCTTGAGTATTCATCCTACTCATCAGTACATCTAGCTTAGCCTCTATAGCAGTCATCCTGTTCAGCTCTAGCATACCTCCTCCTTTCAATATGCTGCTACTCCTTGAAGTCTCAATTGGAGCTCTATAGTTTCTCTTGGCCAAATTCTCAATGAGCTAGTTGGCCTCTTCAGCACTCTTCCTCTTGAATGCTCCTTAACAGGCTACATCTATGATTCCCTTTGCAGAGTAATTCATTGCATGATAGAAAATGTCCATTTGGGTGATTTGATCAATCCCATTAGACATTCTCTTCAAATAGCTTTGCACCCTCTCCCAAGCATTATGCAGGCTTTCTTCTTCCCATCAAGGTTATAATCTATCTTCTTTCTTTCGAGGTGAGGCCAGGAAAAACCTCTCCATAAAAGCCTAGCTAACTCCTCCCGCTTTTCAATTGATTCATACGGCAAAGGACTCAAAACCAACTCGGGGTCATGATATCTCTCAAGGAGAAGGGGAATACCTGCATCCTGATAACATCTGGATTAACCCCATTCAATTTGACAATGTTTGTCATCCTCAGAAATCTCACCAAGTGCTCATTGGGATCCTCACTGGGATGCCTTGTAAATTGTTGTTGCTACACCATGGTGATTAGAGCAGGCTTCAACTCAAAGTTATTGGCTTGAATGGGTGGTAGCCTTATAGCTGAGTATTCATTAATGGTGACTGGCCTTTAAAAATCTTCCATTATCCTTTGTCTTTGAGGCCTTTTTGTTGTTGGCTCTACTGGTATATACTGATCAGTTCTTTCTTGCTCTGCCATAGCTACTAATTCAGACACTCCTACTTTCTTCAGGTTTCTCAATGTCCTTTCCAACTCAATGTCCAGTGGAAGCAGTTTTGCTTCTGATCTTCTTTGCATGTAATAAATTCCTGAAATTGAGATACATTGAGATCAAGTAAGATCAGTAGACAACATAAAGATATTATGATATACTTTCCTAAAGGATCAATAGCTAAATCAGCTACTATAGTTAAAACTATTTTTGATTTTTTTTTTAAATTGATAAAAAAAAACAAAAATTGTCCTAACTAGCAATTTTCTTTTTGGTAAGAATATTGATCTTTAAACTTTACTTCATTTCAATCCCCGACAACGGTGCCAAAAACTTGTTGACTGATTTTTACATAGACTAAAAACTGACTGTTTTCTGATGTCACTATAAAAAACTCTTCAATCTCTAGCAGTTATGCCAAAAACCTGTTTGACAACATTTGTAAATACTGTTTTTTGTTGTGTAAAATAATCTGCAATTTAAAATTGATTTTAGTCTAAATCGCTCCAAGTACATAGGTCATATAAGTAATAAAGTGGACTAAATAAGTCTGGATATCATTCCCACGAGGATTGATTTGAAAATCTAAAGATTAACTACCCTCACTACTCAAGATTATCACTATTTGAACCACTAAATTCCAAAAGATATTTATCTTTCTAAAATCAATTGAATAAAGAGATAAATAAATTTTTTTAAAAATATGATTAGGGAGTTTACTGGACTAAAACAACACTAGGAATGAAATCAGTGTTATGACCCTCAATTTGAGAGTTTCCCAAGAAAATATAAAGCGTTGGAAATGAATTCTAGAATTGTTCAAGAGCAAGTTAGTGTAACAGTGGAATTTCTTCTAACACCACACATTTCACTCTCCAGCTTACCACACTCCTATCTCTAGACAATGAGTTTGAAGAGCTACTTCTGACTGTTTTTCCTTCTTAGTACTTTACAACCATCTTTTAGAACTGGAAATTGCTTGCCCCTATAGACATGTTAATGCAAGCCCTTCCCAAAATAATTGGTACATCAGCCATCAATTAGATAAGAATTCCTTCTCTCCATGATTAGAATCTTAGCTAACACAGGGTTGAGATTATTCCTCTCAATTGAGGTGAAACCTCTTAGAATTAAACTGGTAGATCAGTAGGTGGATCATATGCCTCGGGAACACACTCCTGCTGTCACCCAAGAGGGAACCTTGAAGTCATAGGTTAAAACTTACCAGTGATGTATAAAAGTAATTCTAAAAGTACATTAGTTCAAATAATATCAATGCAATTTACCCCCAAGTGACTGTTCTTTGCTCTCAAGTAGTCCATCTCTGTGTCACTCAAAGAGATTCCTGGAAATCAGATCAATGATTCATGACGGGCTCGTGTCAAGTGTGCAAATTCACGCAAACGAGGCCCTTTACGCAAGCATACGCCACGGTTACTGTGAGGTAGCGGCTTGTCAAGTGTCGTTCCCATAAGGAGAAGTGTGTTGAATACTGGAATCGGCTCTAGAATGTTATCCGGATCTCAAATTCGAGTGAATTATTACTAATATAAGAAAAGGCAAACCTAAAATACTTGCTAACTCAATTAATGGAGACTAGGGTTTTGCCTCCCCCTGTCACACTCAATGGATTATAGTGTAGATAAAATTGTTCAATCAGTACATTAATGAATTCACGCTAGCAAGTTGATCATGCCTACGAGATATCCTTTGTCGAGGTATATTCTCCTATCTCTCTAGTAGGGTTTGTTGCATCTCTGCATCAACCCTGGACTCCGAAACGCTTGCATGATTAAACCCTAATTTCCACATTTGGAACCGGGAGATCTCTACTCCTAATTTACCAAGTGTTGCTCTACTCGGATCCCTGGGAATCTTTATCTCTCGATCTCATATTCCCAGCAAGGGCATGCTAGTGTTAGCCAAACCCCACCATGTAAATAAATCACAGAAAATAAAGCAAGTCGATAACATATCCATTAATATACTGAATGAAACATAATTAACAATTAATCCATATGAATGTAGCAAGGGTACACAAAACCCTAGAAATAAATCTAGAACATCATATTGTTCATTACAACCATAAAGTGTTTAATCATTAGGTGTTCGAGAAAGAAAATACAAATACATGAGTGCACACGATCTCTCGATCCAGGTGTAACGTCCCGAAAATACCCCAGAATTTTTATAATAATTGTATTATATGTTTAGGGTATAAATCGAGTCAAATGGGGATTTTCCGGGAATTGATAAATAATTAAATGAAAATGTTAAATGATAATATGATCGAAAATGAGTATATGATTGAATGATATATGCTAAGTAATTAAATGATCGAACTCGAAAATTAACCCATGTGAAAAAGGGCAAATTTGGAATTTGTGAAATAAGGACCTAAGGGTCTAATGAAAATGGACTTAAATGCTAAAATGAGAAAAATGAGAAAAGCCAAACAAGGCTTAAGGAGGAAAATGAGGACTTAAGGGTCATCATTTGAGACTACATAGTTCAAGTGTAATTATTGAGATTTGAAGTGCAAATAAAATGAAATGTGGGCTATATAGTAAATTGGGAGAACTTAACCCAAAAACAAGGGTTTTGGTGAGCCAAACAAGGCCTTGAGGAGATAGGGGTTTAAAGCCAAATTTTTGTATAGGAAGCTCATTAAGAGCAAAAAAAGTTTTTGGAGAGAAAGATGGGAGAAAAGGGGAGCTAGGGCAAAGAGAGATCAAGTTTTTTGGTGGCAAATCTTTCCATTTCTTGCTTCTAAGAGATCGAGCAACCTCTGAAGATTTGAAGAGATTAGTAAAGAATGAAACCATCTTCATCTTTTGTGATTTTGATTTTGGGGAAAAGCCCTAACTTAAGTAAAAGGGGTTTGTATTGGTGCTAAACCACTCTTGGGGTTGTTTTGGGTTGAGTTTTGAAGAGTTTTGTTGGTTGGATTGGTTTTGTGTAATGTTGGTAAAAGGGAAATGTTGGGTTTTCAAAGGAAATTTTGTCAAAACCCTTGTTCTTGTTTTGGCTATAGGTTAAGTTATAATCATCCAAATGATGTAATTCCAATTGGTAAAGAACCATAATAGATATGGCTACAAATTTATAGAAGGACCATGAGCACAATGTAGCTCTAAGGCTCCCGAATATGGGCTTAAAGGTGAGTTCAGGTAGCTCATGGGTATGCTCTGTTTTGGGTGTTGTTATGGTGTTTTGGCCATAAGTTGAGTTTCACTCATCCAAATCGAGTGATTCCAAATTATGGGTAAAATATAATTCTAGGGGAATAATTTACTTGAAGGAAGTGTATGCAAATTGTTACCCCAAATTTCCCAGAAATCTATCAAGTGGGCTATGTGTGAAACGATCTAATTCCCACTTTGCAAATTAAGAGTGAATACGGATATAAATGCAATAACTTGAGTTTTAGTAATCCAAATTGGATGATTCTAATTGGAGAAGAAACCCTAGAACCATAGATTCAAATGAGTAGAAGGAACCATTACCAATTTATGGAGTTAAGACCCCAGAAATCGAAAAGAATAGTGGGTGATCCAGTGAGCTGGGCATATCGACTAGTTTGACATTAAAATGTCGTAACTTGAGTTTGGGTGATCCAAATTGGATGATTCCAATTGGAGAATAAACCTTAGAACCATAGATTCAAATTAGTAAAGGAATCATTACCAATTTATGGATTTAATACCCCAAAAATAAATAAATAAAACAGTGGGCAATCCAGTGAGTTGGGCATATCGACTAGTTTGGCATTGAAATGCCGTAACTTGAGCTTGGGTTATTCAAATGAGATGATTCCAATTCATACAGAAAATAGAACTCCTAGAATAACCGACTAATATGTGATTGTCATTGTATTTGAATAGGGGCTGACGAGGAGGAAATCTCGCATTGAAGTCGAGATTCCAAAGATTGGAATCAAAGCAACGATTTTTTGTTTGTTCTCAAACTCTCTCTCTATTTCTAAAATATTTGAATAATCATGAAATGATTTGAATTTTGGAAATGATTGACAATAAAGTGCATATTGATTTGTGTTTGAAATGATTTGTTTTAAGTGATTTGAGACAATTGCTTTGTGAAGCAATTTGCATAAGAAATTTGCATGAATGTGAAAATGTTTATTTGCATACAAATGTATATATATACTATTGTAAGTGTATTAAATGATTTTAATGCCCTTAAAGAATATTAGTTAGAATTCGAGTTAAGGATAAGAATTGGTATACGATAAGAGTCAAACAAGCGTACTATTGTGGCATCTGCCGTCAGTAGCCAGCGGGACGATATCGGTAGTGGACACCAACGAGTACATATTTTTATAAAAGCCGTGTTTACACGGCTGCTGACCCGATGGGACCATGCAGGTGATTAGTTATCTTGTGCAAAGCATAGGTTAAAAATCGAATGGGGCTAAAATGCAAAATGATAATGAGAATAAGAAAATGCATTATTTATGATCTGAATGATTTGTTGCACATGAAAATGCATAGTTTGAGATGACGATGAATTGTAATTGATTAAATGGAAATATATCTTTATGTATCCTATTATCTTGCATTAGTCATTTAAGAAAATCTGAACATTAATCGTATGAAATTGCATGATTTAGTTTAAACTAGATTAAGAGAGAATTGTATAGAACCACTAAGCATGAAAATGCTTAGGCGTGTTGTTATCAGCGTGGAGTACACCAAGTAGAAATGCTTTGAGGATAGAAAGTCATAGGCGCGAGTCATAGCAGTCAAACAATGCGGAGTATAAGTAAATGCTAAAGTCCCATGCCATATCCATTTCATTCATGATATTTGTAACTATTATTTTGCATTGAATTCAATGATGCAAAAGTCTTCATGAGAAGAATATATTTTTGACTCATTTTGTTTTGGATATTTATGGAATGTGTTTTAAAGAGAGGTGAACTCTAAGAATATCATTTTGTAAATGTATTTGAAAATGCATGGAATGCCAATTTGTATAAATGTATTATTCAAGAACAGTTATAGGCCTATTTGGAATTAGGAATGTATATAAATACTTTATATATATATATATATATATATATATATATATATATATATATATATGCTATATATATATATATTCTTTTATGTCGAGAATGTGATTAGGTATTCATATACCCATAAATAATTATGTTTTAAATGAATATTAATTATTCATATTAGAAATGGGTATATGAAATGTGTTTAAATGAACAGGCCTTTAAAAGGTAAAAGAGAGTGCTACACCAGGCCTGCGTCGTCTTCTCTTTGTCCTCTACCGTCTCTCTCTCTCCCCTCTCTTTTTTTCCAGTCATCCTTTTCTTTCTTTTTATTATATCAAAAAGTCTTGTTGACTAAGCCGCAGCGACTTCACGATGTTCAACGTCATGACATTGGGTTGATGGAGCTAGGCACGTCATCTGACCTCAACATCATGACGTTGGAGCTAGGCTCTGCATTCTTCTTCTTCAAGCCTCCGCACAACCTCCAAATGCCACCTTTTTCACCTGAAATGCACAAGAAGTCGAGTATCTGATATAAGGCGATAAACACACTTATTACCAAATGAAAAGAATCAAAAACATGATAAAATGCGGGTATATGATGAGTGTTTTAGGCACTCATCACACTCCCAAACTTAGCTTATTGCTTGTCCCCAAGCAAGAAACAAACTCATAACAAAACATACATGAAAAATGACACACCAAAATGCCTAAGACATGAGTGTGATACACATGACACCAAAAAAAAGAGTCAAAATGAACCAAACTTACGATTCAATCCCTTGTCCTCTAAAATTGCGGGATCCTTAAGGTTGTACGACTTTCTAAAGGAACTTAGCGGCTAAAAGCAAAGGTCAAGGAATTTGACCCACGCAATTTAACCCCCGGGTTCTCGATGACCTTTCCCCAGAAGTCTATGTGTAGTTGTTTCATGATCCTCGACATATGTACCTAGGTTCCGGTACCCCGAGCTTGGGGAGTTAACTCTCCTTTGTTTGAAGACTCTAACCACGGAAGGATAAGGCAGCACCCTTTTTATTCACATACTACCTAAGCATGAGAAAACTAGTGACTATAGAGTTTTAATTTGAGTGTCCACTGTAGAGTTCATTGGTGACTCCCATACATTTGGTCGAGGGAGCCTTGAGGCATTTAGTTCTTCTCAAACATCACCCCGAACACTCAATCAAACCTAAAGGCCCTAGACTGTGGGAAGGATCCATCCTAAATCCCATGTAGCGGGTAGTAAAGTCAATGGCTCCCGACTAGTTGGACCAGTTGGCTCAGGGCATTAGGCTTTGAAAGGCCCCTCGGAGTGTGCGAGTTCGGTGGACACTCCACCTATTCTATCCACACACGTGCTTTTGATCTTATATATATATATATATATATATATATATATATATATATATATATATATTTCAATTCTTAACTTAGGTGTTATAAACCCTTAAGGCTCGTACAATCCTTATAGCAAGGTCCGGAGCCTTGATATACCCTGGAGATCACATGTGTGAGTGTGTGATAAACTACTTGGGAAATGGCTTCTTGAAATACGAAGGAGGTGACTAGAATAAGTCACCCTAACCTTTCTAGCACATCATTCCAGATCATGGAACAACCTAAGGGTCCCTTTTCATTGCTTGCTCATTCTCTTTGAAAAAATTGGATCAAAATGATCTCCCATTAGCAATCATGACATCCACTCACACAATACCTAAAACAAACCTAAAACACATAATACTGCGTAAACAACCTAAAACACGCAAACTCATAAAAGTTGTATATAAAAACAAAGACACATGCAACCTAAACGCATAAAAACTAAAACAACCTAAACACAGAAAACAAACTAAAACAGAAAACCAAACCGATCACCCTCACCCCCCAAACAAAAATAGACAGTGTCCTCATTGTCAAAAAAATATCAAGTAAGGGTGAGGAAACTCCCCTGGTGATCACTCGGATCATTGCGGTGGTGGCGGTGGCAAGTGAAACGAAAATTTAAATGAAATTTCTTGCCAGGATGGACTCCCAGTTACGCGGGACGGTGGTCATATCGCCTTCATCTTACGTCCATGTCTAGCGATGGAACTGGTGTTCTAGTTCTCGTCGGTAATGCATCGAATAGTGCGGTCGAGTCATGAACACGATCCTGAGTGGGAGGGCGAGACGGGGGCCTCTTCATGTGATGATGGTGGTGGTGGTGGGGGTGGGGGTTGAGTGGATGATTGTCCCGCCTCTCCCTGGGCACCTGCTCGAATCCCAAACCCTAGATTGGTAGGCTCTAAGCTCTTCCTCGTCTGAGGGTTCATTACCGGAATCATAGACTTTCTTTGGCCTTGGTACACCCGGTTTGTCTTTCTTGACCATTATCGCTTTAATTAGGTGTATCCAAGTCTTATTGTCCTCTAAGGGCACCCCGGCTTGCTTGCATAGACCATAAATAAGAAATGGGTGCCCGAGATTCATCTTATCATCTTTGTTATAGAGGATGGCATCCTTTATAACTGGCCCAGACATCAAAGGATGTTACAATGATGGCATAGGCGGGGCCTTGTGACGTCACTTCACACACATTGGTCGTCGGGATGAGACAGAATGTGATGAAGTGATGCCATACCTTAGGAATGTAGGCTAAGTGTTTGGCCTTGAAGTGCACTGCTTGCCCTTCATTGTTAAGTTTCCATTCGCCCTGCTTGTTTGTCAGTATCCTAAGAACTTCGAGGTAGTTAGGGGTTTCGTGGAGCCTATCATAGGCTTTGAACTTAACCGGCTCAAGGTTATAGTATTCATTGATAGACTTCGCACTGAAGTTTACCAAAACCCGCGTCTTGGACCCTTTTTAGTACATGGGCGGCTAAATTGGCGTAGAATTCTCGTACCACCATTGTGGCAACCGGCCTCAAGGGTTGGCAAAGCACCCTCCATCCCTAATTCATAATAGTTGTGTGAAAGAAATCGTCGGGGTGGTGAAATCCCTTCTCCTTGATGAAGGATCGGCTCTTGGAGATGAGGCCGAATTTCTCGACCGCACTCGCATTGACGAACTTCTCATGATCGTAATCATGAGCAAGCTCTTCAATTGATCAGTTTCTCTTCGAGCTTAATTTTTGGCAACCTTTTTAGTACATGGGCGGCTAAATTGGCGTAGAATTCTCGTACCACCATTGTGGCAACTGGCCTCAAGGGTTGGCAAAGCACCCTCCATCCCTAATTCATAATAGTTGTGTGAAAAAAATCGTCAGGGTGGTGTAATCCCTTCTCCTTGATGAAGGATCGGCTCTTGGAGATGAGGCCGAATTTCTCGACCGCACTCGCGTTGACGAACTTCTCATGATCGTAATCATGAGCAAGCTCTTCAATTGATCGGTTTCTCTTCGAGCTTAATTTTTTCTTTTTGCTCGACATTGGGCACTCAGTGAGGTTGGGTTTAGATGGTATTCTAGACTTAAATTAGAACTCCAAACACCTAGTGTGAGGAAACTCTACGTGAATCGCTAAGTAAATGGCAAAAATCTCACTTAGGCAAAAAATCAAACACATAGTGGGCACTTTATGAAACAGTGTTCTAGGCTAAAACCTAAGGCTTCTAAAACCTCAAAACACCCACCAATCTCTTTCCTTATGAAAACCAATCTAAAAACACCAAGACAGACTCAATCTTCACCTTGGCTCACTCGAAATTCGGAAATTGTCAAAAAATGTGAACAATGGGAGAACTCTAGGGTTTTCATATCTAGAGGTGCTCTTAGGTCTTTGAGGGATGCGAAAATCGTTTGGAATGAGGTTGGGAGAGGTTTGGCTATTGAATATGCAAAAACCAGAGAGAGAGTTAGGGTTTCGAATTTGCGGGATCTGAAAATATGAACTTTCATGTTCATAAAAATAGGGCAACGTCGCGACGTTCCAGAGAGTGAAACTTTCAACGTTGCGACGTTGGGATCCAACGTTGTGACGTTGGGATCCAACGTTTTGCCAATGTTACGACGTTGAGGACCAACGTTACGACGTTATAGAGAGGTACGCTTTTTGGTTTTCCCTCGGCGTTGGTAGGCAAAGTGTTCATTTAGTACATTAGCAGTTCATGCTAGCGGAGTTGATGAGTGCCTCTGAAGATATCATCTCAAGGTATATTAGCCTATCTGCAGTGAGGGGGTTTGTTCCGTCTAAATCGACCACTGGACTCCAAGCGCTTGAATGATTAAACCTAGCCACACTTGGGCAAGGAGATCTCTACTCCAGTTTTCAAGTCTTGTTCTCTGCAGGATCTGGAGTCTTTATCTCTCAATCTCAGATTCCCAGCAAGGGCATGCTAGTGTTAGCCAAACACCACAATGTAAATAAATCACAGAAAATAAAGCAAGTTGATAACAGATCCATTTATATACTAAACAAAACGAAATTAATAATTAATCCATATGAATGTAGCAAGGGTACACAAAACCCTGGAAATAAAGCTAGAACATCATATTGTTCATTACAACCATAAAGTGTTTAATCATTAGGTGTTCAAGAAAGAAAATACAAATACAGGAGTGCACATGATCTCTCGATCCATGCCTGCGTCGTCTTCTCTCTTTTCTCTACCGTCTCTCTCTCTCCTCTCTTTTTTTTTTCCATTCGTCATTTTCTTTCTTTTTGGTTATATCAAAAAATCTTGTGCATTAGCCCTGTGACATGTAATGTCAGACGTTGGGCTGATGGAGTGATGCCTTAGTAGGCCTCGCGTCGCGACTTTTTGGGTGAGCTCTACATTCTTCTTCTCTAAGCTTTCCTCTGACCTCGAATGCTATTTCACTTGTGCATAAGAAGTCGAGTATCAGATATAAGGCAATAAAGACACTTATTACTGAATGTAATGAATCGAAAACATGATAAAACGCGAGTAAATGATGAGTGTTTTAGGCACTCATCAATACAGCTCTTTCTAGGTACCAAACACTGATATTCAGAACAGTTCATGTATAAGTAATACCAGTTAAATCGCTCTAGTTTTCATACCCAAAACAACATTAAAATACTACAAACCATAATCCCAACAACAGATTCTTCCTAGAGGGAGCTTAGCCTTCCATTACTGGATTACAAATGATAGTGACTAGTTGATCAAACAAACCCATTGAACTTGTAATCAAAACTGAAGAAAAATGAATTCCATAAAAATTCCTAGATTCCATTGAAGATCAGACATAAATGAAGCTTGATTTACATTCATTCTAGCTCGGAATCTCAGTTCAGATCCACTACTCTAATCTAAAATAAAGAAAAAATTTAATCTAGAAAATAAAATAAAATGATAAAGAAAAATAAAGAAAAAAACTATACAAAGGAGATTTCAACTCCTCCCAAAAGCGTTGGTACTTCTAAGATCGGCCAAAAGCTGGACAGTGGTTCCTAGGAGCTTCTATATATAGGCTTTAGATATTGGGCCCTAAAAACGAGGCGAAAATCACGTATTTCGAAAAGTCCAGAAATTCTGCCCTAGATGTTGATGTCATGATTAGCGTCATGATGATGTGTGACATCGGAGCTGCTATGTAGTGGATCAAATCAGATGTCAAGACATTGAAAGTCTGCTGGGCAATTCTAAATTTTCAGTGACCAGTCAATGTCGTGATAATGTCTCGACATTTAATATGCAATATTGTAGATCAACTCTAATGTCGCGACATTGAGTTGATGTCGTGACATTTCTCTTGAGTGTTGAGGTTACTTTATGATGTTTTGGAAATGTCGCGACATTTAAAGATTAGTCTGATTTCTCTTTGGATGCTTTGATATGATGTCGCAACATTGTAGTTCAGTTTTGATCATTTCAGCTGATGTCGCGACATTGGTTGTTTAGTATTTCAACTTGGATGCTCGGATCTGATGTCGCAACATTGCAATAATTATTTGTTCTGATGTCTTGACATTGTTGACTGATGTTTTTGCTCTTATAGCCTTGCCCCGATGTCACAACATTGTGTTGATGTTGCTACATTCTTCAATTAATGTCTTCAACGTTGAGGCTTTATCCTGATGTCGTGGAAATGCCGTGACATTTCAGTCTCTAGTCCCTTTGTCTAATGTTGTGACATTACTTTGATGTCACGACATTTGCGAGTGATGTTTTATGTCGCGATGGCCGATTAATACCGGCAGTATGCAGCGATGATGCCGCGACATTGAGTTACGATGTCAGTCATCTAAACCATTTTAAATTAACCACGCGACGGTAGATTTGAGAATCTGTAATCTTTAGTGATGTACCGCGGCCTATGCCATTGGCAGTAACCGACATTTTTCGCTATTTCTGATATATCTATTTCAACCAATGTTGCGGCAATGTCGCGATGTTAAAGTAACTGGCATGACATTCTCCACACGATGTCGCGACACTGTTCTTCTGGTGTCACGACATTACTGCCTTTGCTTCCCTTTTTGCTGTTTTTGTTGCTTTTCTACTTCTTTTCTTCAAATTTCTGAAAAACATAAATCTTAGTGAAAATTCCATAATTTTACATTAAATTGGACTTTTAAGCTTAAAATATACTTGAAAAATGAGCTTAAAAATATATGAGTTTTAAACTCATCAAGAAGCACGGACCATCTGATAATTAATTGTCCGTGAGGATTTGGGAGTTCTAGAAATCCTTAAGGAAGTAGCAGAGGAGGGTCAAATGTACCTCCACCGACTCGTGATAGGGGTAGAGAAATTGCAAGGCTGGGTGCAGGCGGCAAAAGAAGAAGTATTGCATCGAAAATAGTAAATCGCCTTCACTACTTTACAACCCTAACTTAGAGCTTATCTTTATGAGGCTCGTGAAGATCAGGATGCACCGGTGGTTATCGCGGGTAATTTCACTCTTTATAACAATGAAATGCATGCTTTGGTAGACCCAGGTTATACACATTCTTATATATGCATTGAACAATTGAGTGATAAATTGCCATCAGTAGAACCCTTAGCATATGACATGTATGTTACCAGTCCCCTGGGGCATAGTGTTAAAGTCAGCAAAGTATATAAGAAATGTCCCCTAAAGGTCCATGATAGAGAGTTTTCGGTTGATTTGATTGCTTTGCCTTTTCATGAGTTTGATTTTATTTTGGGGATGGATTGGTTATCCAAACATCGAGCTAGAGTTTATTGTGATAAGAAAACAGTAGTGCTTAAATGTTCTGATCTGTCAAAGGTAACTATACATGGTATCCGATCTGAATCAGTGTCAAATGTAATCTCCACTGTTCAAGCTCGACGTTTTCTTAGAAAAGGTTGTGAAGCATTTTTAGCTCTGGTGCTTGACTCTAAGAGGGGACAGGTGAATCTAGTAGACATTCCGGTGATAAAGGAATTTACGACATTTTTTTTTTTTTTTTTTTTTTTTTTTTTTTTTTTTTTCTCGAGGTCTGGGTTCTTTGAAAGAAATCAGAATCTAGCTATTGAATTTTTACCTGGAACGACTCCTATTTCTAGGGCACCTTACCGTATGGCTCCAACTGAACTAAAAGAGTTGAAGACTCAACTTCAGGAATTATTGGACAATGGATTCATCCGACCTATTGTTTCGCCCTGGGTTGTGCCAGTTTTGTTTGTCAAAAAGAAATATGGCACTCTACAGATGTGCATTGATTATCAACAAATAAATAAGGTAAAAGTGAAGAATAAATATCCGTTGCCGAGAATATAAGATCTTTTCAATCAGTTGAAAGGAGCGAGTGTCTTTTCAAAGATAGACTTGCAATCGGGATATTATCAACTTCAAGTGAAGACCGATGTGACAACAGCCTTTAGGGCAGATATGGTCATTATGAGGTTTTTAGTAATGACATTTAGGTTGACTAATGTACTGACTGCATTCATGGACTTGATGAATAGGGTATTCCAACCTTATTTGGATAAGTTTGTAGTGGTATTCATAGATGACATCTTGGTGTATTCTAAGGATGCACAAGAACATGAACAACATTTGAGGATAGTGTTATAGATTCTGAGAGAAAAACATTTGTTTGCAAAGTTAAGTAAATGTGATTTTTAGCCCCAGGAAGTGTCATTCTAGACATATTGTGTCACATAAGGTATTAGAGTTTGATACTACTTGAAGATTGAAGCGGTTATAAGTTGAAGCTTAGATCTCGAAATGTAACATAGGTGAAGTTTCTTGGGTTTAGTAGATGTGCCGTGGTTTGTAGGATCTTAGTCATAGCCTCTACACTTACTAGTTACTAAAATGGGTGAGATTTGAATGGGATGACAAATGTCAGGTCAGTTTTTGAACGATTAAAGAAAATATTGGTTGAAGCACCACTGTTGACTCAACCTTACTCCGGGTAGAGAATACGCTTTGTATAGTGATGCTTCAAGGATTGGTTTAGGATGTGTATTGATGCAAGATGGAAAGGTAGTGGCATATGCCTCCAGACAAATGAAACCACATGAGCATAATTATCCCACACATGATCTGAAGTTCGCATTGGTAGTGTTCGCTTTGAAAATATGGCGACATTATTTATATGGTGAAAAATGTAGAATATTTACCAATCATAAGAGTCTTAAGTATCTGTTAACTCAAAAGGAACTGAACTTGAGGCAACGTCTGTGGCTAGAATTGTTCAAGGCCTATGATTGCATAATTGATTACCACCTAGGAAAAGCTAATATGGTGGAGGATGCCTTAAGTAGAAAAACAATTTATGTTTTATCCCTGAAACACTGTATATGGAGATTTGCATCTGATGGAGCTTTGTTAGCTCAATTAAAAGCCATGTCGGATTTGAAGCAGATAATGATAGATGCTCAGAAAAATGATGTCAAGTTATAACAAATGGTACAATTAGTCGGAAATGGAGACAAAACTGATTATTCTATGAAAGGAGATAGAGGTCTCTATTATTAGAACATATTATGTGTACCGAATGTCCAAGAATTGAAAAATAAATTAATGTAAGAAAGCCACAATACCGTATTAACCATGCATCCTAGAGGTAACAAGATGTACCAGGATTTGAAACAGTACTATTGGTGGCGAGGCATGAAAAATAATATAGTAGAGTAAGTATCCAAATGTCTGACTTGTTAGCAAGTAAAACCTGAACATCAAGTACCATCCAGTCTGTTAAATCCCATCCCAATTCTTCAATGGAAGTGGGACAACATTACTATGGATTTTGTGTTCGATTTTCCCCTCGCGAAGAAACATGATTCGATTTGGGTGGCCAGTGTGAACTCCACCGATGCGCTCACTTATTACGTCGACTTAACTATTCCATGGATCGGTTGGTGGGCGCATGAATGAGATTGTGGGTGCATGGGATTCTACTGTCAATAATGTCTTATCGGATCCACAGTTTACGTCAAGGTTTTGGAAAGAATTACGATGGAAGCCTTAGGTACTTGGCCGAATTTTGATACGACACTTCGTCCGCAAGCAGATGGACAATCCCGAAGAGTGATTCAAGTGTTATAGAGACATGCTTTGAAATTTTGTGATAACTAGATTTTCCTGAAGTTGTGATAGGTATATTCCCTTGTAGATTTGCCTATAACAGTTATCGGATCAAATATTGGTATGGCCCCCATGAAGCTTTGTATGACGAGTACAAGAACTCATATCTTTGGACCAGACTGAGCGAGCATAAAATAATTAGTCACGACATAGTGAAAGAACGAAGAAAAAATTCGGACCGTAGGCAAGGTTAAAGGCTGTAGAGATAGACAAAAGTAGTATGCAGTGCGAAGGGCGGTCTGAGAAGTGGGGATAAGGTTTCTTGAAAGTATCACCGTGGAGGAAGATACTCCGATTTGGAAAGAAAGGAAACTAAGTCCAAGGTTTATCGGACCTTGCTTGATTTTGAAGAATTGAATGGAATTGACATCATTTTAGCCCTCCATCGAGGGTTGGCTAATTATAATGTGTTCCATGTGTCAAATGCTTTTTGAAAATGCAATTCGATTAATGCATCTCTTGATACAGGAATGGCTGAATTTGCCGATCAGAACTTCATATGATAAAGAATCGGGAGCAATTCCAGCTGTGATAAACCTCAGTTGCGAGGATGACAGTCACTTTGGTAGAAGTGGCACTGTGACCTGTATGATGCATGGGAGGAAAAGCTTGGGGCTATAATCGACAATAAGGGCATAGTACCCACGACTCTTCAATTCAGGTATAATTTGAGGATGAAATTCTTTTAAGGGGGGAGAGTTGTAACACCCCAAATTATACCCTAGTAGTTTTATGATATGTTTAGGGTATGATAAAATTCAAATTTATATTTTTCGGAAATTTAAGTGCTTAGTACGAAAAAGGATATAACTAGAAATAATAAAAGTAAGATAATCTGGTAAAATTACAATTAAGGACCAAGGGCATAAATAAGAAAATTATATGTTATTGCTTGGAATATTAATTAGTTGTGCAAATAGAATGAAGGAGGACTAATTGCAAAGAGCAAAACTTGAGTCAAATCATAAGACAACAAAGTTTGTCTTCAGGAAGGAAATTTCCCGATTGGCTTGGAGAGTAGGGCGCCACCAAATTTATTGGGAGAAGAAGCCATTTTGGTTTCTTTCTCTTCATTTGCTTTGGAGTTCTACTTGTCCAAGTAAGGAAGTGAAGAAAAGGAGGGCTAGTTGAAGTGTTCAAGAAATCAAGGTTAGGAAATTCTTCAATCTCTTTTCTTGTAATGTGTGGGTTAGGAAAAATCCTAACTCTTCCCGTGTTTAGGATCTTTTTATTTGTTTGTGTTGGGTTTGTGGTTTGTTTTGATATGGTTTTGTTTTGGTTGGAAAGTGTCCAGTGAAATAGGGCAAAAAGGCCTCATTTCTGTTTCCGGCCCAACGCCTCTTCGCCTAGGTGAAGGGAGCTTCACCTAAGCGAAGGTTTGTTAGCCTAGGCGAACCTGAGACCTTGTTTTTTTTATTACTGTTCCTCCGCCTAGGCGAACCTCGTCACCTCGGCGAATATGTTTTTGGGCATAATTTGTTTTCTTGCCCTTTTATTTGCTTACCTCATCTAAATACAAGAATGTGATTAAGAACAATATAACAAGCTCAGTAATATATATAATTATATGCCTACCTAAGACTGGATAGTGAATGAATAAGCATGTCTGTTTAGTGCTTCGGCACTCTCTGCTTAGTACTTCGGCACTCCTGTATAGTGCTACGGCACTCGTATTACGTGTTATAGGCATGTTCAGTGCTTCGGCACTTATGTTCAGTACTGTACTGTACCGTACCTTCGAGTACCTATTGTGCTGCATTCCTCTCATTCATTGTTACTGGTCTATGAAGGAAAACATTTATATGATAAACATATGAACAATGAAACATAAGAAACAAAAGTGATCAACCCTGATGCTAAGGCATAATTCAGTTATGTTCTATAGTGTACCTACGGGTATCTTCTGTTAAGAGATCTCTGTTATGTACTCCTACGGGAGATATGAATACTCTGATAAGTAAATTATTTTAAATGTATACCGTAATTGAGGACCACTACAAGTAGTCATATATGTTATCACATTTTTCCCGATGCTTCATAAGCATGCTGGTGTTTCATCGGTATATATAGGTACTAAAAGAGTCGTCAAGGACATCCAACATTCGTCAGGGCCAACACAACATTAGGAGTACACCTTATGTAGATTTTTTACTCTGTTTTTGAAATGAAAATGCAATATTTTGTAATAGTAGAACTTGTATAAATACAAGTAGAAGGACTCAAGCATATATGAGTAGGACAATTTTAAACACCACTACAGTGGTAGTCTTATAAGTTTATGTAATTATGAGTATATTTTTGAAATGGGCCCACTAATGTCAGAAAATCAGGTTAAGAAGTCTCTATCCTATGTGGCGTCTCCTCACCTGCCACGACTAGGGGAAGGGGCGTTACAGAATGAATTGCGGAAAAATCACTAAACACCAGCGCAGGTACACTTATAGCCATGACATTGCATTAGTGGATCAAGGCGACACTAGGCTTACATTTTGATGTGTTTTGATGTTTGTGGAATGAATTGCGGAAAAATCACTGAACACCAACACACGTACACTTATAGCCATGACATTGCATTAGTGGATCAAGGCAGCACCAAGCTTACCTTTTGATGTGTGTGAAATGGATTGCGGAAAAATCACTGAACTCAACACGCGTACACTTATAGCCATAGCATTGTATTAGTGGATTAAGGTGACACTAGGCTTACCTTTTGATATGTGTTGATGTTTGTGGAATGATCTATTTATTGGAATTGCCTCAGGTAGATGGTTTTGATCCTGCGGCGGCCGTTCGACGTCTTATCGGATCTGATGCTTATGGCATGGCCTGATGAGTATCTTGAATACTCATTTTATCCCTACGTTTTACTTAAAATTTTAGTATTTTTATGTTAAATAAGTGTCTTTAACACTCTAAATGTTCATCTTTATGATTAGGTCAACCATTTACTGGAATTGTGCAAAAATGGGTGAAAAATGAAGAAAAATTAGCATATTAGAAGCAACTCTACTGGTTTGTCGAGATGAGCATCACCCTTGTTGCGATGAAGAGACTGTTCGTCGCGACGAACGTAAAGATTGAAAAGAAGCTGGCCTTGGGTACGTGGCGATGAAAAAACCTTCGTCGTGAAGAAATATGATCAAGTGACTCGCGGGTTCATCGCAATAAAGACACCCTTGTCGCGACGAAGGTCGAGGCCCATCCACTGAAAGTCCATTCCAAAAAAAAATAAAATAGTACAAAAGTCCTTTCCAAAAAAATTAAGTAGCACGAAAATCCTTTCTAAACAAAAAAAGTAACACAAAAGTCCTTTCCAAAGAAAAAAAAACATAGCACGAAAGTCCTTTCCAAAAAGAAAAAAATATGTAGTACGAAAGTCTTTTCCAAAAAAAATTAGCACGAGTCTTTCCAAAATTGTAACATGAAAGTCATTTCTTTAAAAAAAAAAAAAAAAAAATGTAGCATGAAAGTCAGAACAAAATTTTGCTAATTTTACTCACCACAATCATATTTTCAATACTTACTTTTTTTTTCTTGATTTGATCCCATGTTGCTATTTATACATTTCTTAGCGGGTTCATGTCCAATAATTTAGATACTTAAAATTAGATAGGGGATTTTTGTGGGCCAATCTAGCAATCTACCACAAGTTAATAAAGTTATTTGTCTGCAACATAAAGAAGAAAGTGATTAACTGTGTTTGGTAAAATTTATTATTTTCATCATTAAAAAAAATAGTAGGAATAAAAAAATCACTATTGAAACGAAAGTATCAAAATATTGTCTTGTTATATTATTTCACGATTTTAAAATGTATTTATAAAATTAAAAGGAGAGACAGGTGAATGGGAGATCTAGACTCGAGTTCTTATGAGAACATAATACTATGGCAATGTAATACAAAAATGAATAGATATAAAAAAAAACTAAAAATAGTCTATACATATAAAATAAGTTAAACTTTTTTAACACATGAAATATAACTTTTATATACAATTTTTTTTATTACTATTTACACCCCAATTGAAATTTGGCCTGATCCAGTAATGGGTTAGGCCTAAGCCTAAACGCATGAATAAAAGTCCAGATATAAAGGGGTTCATATCCATTTGTATAAGTCCATATAAAAAACCTCGAGTAAATAGGAAAGCCTGGGTGGGTGGTTGAAGTCTTGGGTGGGGTAGGGCGCTACAGGTGCGAATAAGTGTTTGGTGATAATTAGGAAGCACGAACACGGCCACAAGGATACGATACGGTAGAACACGGAGACACGACAAGTTCCAAAAAACTAGGACACGGATACGATAAGGACACAACATAATAAAATAATAAAAATAATAATTATCCCTACAAATATTATCCTTAAAAAGCAATTTAGATAAATAAAAAACAAGTGTTCAAATATGGTTCTTACAAATATCCAGAGACAAGCATAAGTAATACTAAAACTAAATAAGTTATTAAATATGATTATTTTTTTATAAATGTAATTAGTATATGATATTTAAAATGTCATTTAATTAAAGGATTATTTTAATTTTTAGCCCTAATCGGTATAGTTGTGAAAAAAACCTGATTTTGAATATTTAATTTAATAATTATGATCGTACTCGAAAATTAAGTGTTTAATTTGATTTTAAATAAGGTTTGAATATTTGAATAATTTTTGCTTAATTTGATTATTTTAGACTTTTAAGTACTAATCATTAATTTTATACTTTTCTTATCGTATTTTTTTTACATGTATGGAGGATGGTCAGAGGGCAGTAGGAAGGCGAAAAGTGTTTGGAGGAAAATTTAAGAATTAGGGACCAATTGCAGCGTGCTTTGTGAATGCTAACCCATAATTTTATAAATAAATAAACCAAAGAAAAAAACCTATGAAATATGTTCAGTCGTGTCATAATCTTGTCCTAATCATGTCCGAAGTCTTTGACTTCTCATCTAGTCAACGACATGTCACTTGGTATGTCTGACAAGTGTCCGTGTGTTGGAGTGTTTGTGCTTCCTTGGGTGAAGAGAAGACATTATGGGAGGGGGTATTTTTGTCTCATCAAAATACTTAGGTCACGTTTGTTTTTTTTACTCAATGCTTAATATAACTTTTTTTTTAGCTTAATGTTAGATAGTACTTAATAGCATTAAGTATTAAGTTGTTTGTTTTTTAATATTGGGTAGTGAGTAGGGATGACAACGGGGAGGATTATTTCGGGTTCCCATCCCACCCCACCCTTAATGGGACAAGTTTGGTTTAACTATAATCAGGTTTTTAGCGGGTTAAGTTTTATTTTCTCAAACCTAAGACGAGTTAAACGAGGTTAGAATTATTATTCTTCTCACCCTTGAGCCCCTCCCGATTATATTTTTAAAATATTTTTTTATAATTTTATTTTATACTTTAATATAAATAATAATAATAATAATTAGAATGTTTTTAATAAATAATTTATAAAAATTCATAATATTTTTATTTTTTATAAAATATATTAATTTTAATATAATCAAAATAAAAAAGAAAATATAAAAAATTAAAAACAAAAATCAAATGTAAACGGGTGGGTTTGGAAATTTTCTCATCCTGTCGACATACCTTAGTCTGTTTGAATTGTTTAAAAGGGATAGGTTTGGAAATTAAAAAAAAATAAATGAGTCAAGTCGAGATAGGGCCGCCCCGTTCCAAACACCAGTTGTCATCCCTAGTAATGAGTGTTGCTAGCCCTCCTTCTTGTTAGATAATGATTGGGTTTTTCTTATTTTGGTGAAAGATTTCTGTATAGAAAAAACCATATATTTTCACCTATTTTATTCAAAACATTTTTTAAAAATTTCAATAATAAATCTTGAAATTTAAAAAAAAAATAAACAACTGAATACTAAAAGCTGAATAGCTTTCAGCATTCAACCAAAAAACAAATAGCCCTTAGTCTTTTGTTGAATTATTGTAGATTCATAGACTGTTTATTAAATATGGGCCAAATCTGAGCCTGATACATAATTGCCCCCATACGTAACCGCGTATGACGTTATCAAAAAAACGAGAAAAAACTGCACGCGTTTTTGTTTGCACTTTAGGATCCAAAGTCGTCTGCCTCCTTCTCCCCTCTTCATTCCACTCGAAAGTCTTTTCCAAAAAAACGTAGTACGAAAGTCTTTTCCAAAAAAAAAAAAAAACATAGCACGAAAGTCTTTCCAAACAAAAAAACGTAGCATGAAAGTCATTTCTAAAAACAATGTAGCACAAAAGTCAAAACAAAATTTTGCTAATTTTACTCATCACAATCGTATTTTCAATATCACTTACTTTTTTTTTCATGATTTGATCCCATGTTGCTATTTATACATTTCTTAGTGGGTTCATGTCCAATAATTTAGATACTTAAAATTAGATAGGGGATTTTTTTGGACCAATCTAGCAATCTACCCTGAAGTTAATAAAATTATTTATGCCCTTGTATAAAAAAAAAGTGATTAACTGGGTTTGATAAAATTTATTATTTTCATCATTAAAAAAAATAGTAGGAGGATAAAGCAAATAAAAAAATCACTATGAAACGAAAGTATCAAAATATTGTCTTGTTATATTATGTTACGATTTTAAAACGTATTTATAAAATTAAAGGAGAGACAGGTGAATGGGAGATCCAAACTCGATTTCTTATGAGAACAAAATACTATAGCAATGTAATAAAAAAATGTATAGATATAAAAAAAAATTTAAAAAAAGTCTACACAAATAAAATACTTGAAACTTTTTGAACACATGAAATATAACTTTTATATACATTTTTTTTTATTATTGTTTACACCCAAATTGAAATTTGACCTGATCTAGTAACGGATGCCTAAGCCCAAACGCATGAATGAAAGCCTAGATATAAAGGGGTCCATATCCATTTGTATAAGCCCATATAAAAACCTTGAGTAAATAGGAAAGCCTGGGTGGGTGGCTAGGGTCTTGGGTGGGATAGGACGCTACAGGTGTGAATGAGTGTTTGATGATAATTAGGAAGCACGGACACGAACATGACTACAAGGATACGACACAACAGGACATGAAGACACGACAAATTCCAAAAAACTGGGACACGGATACGATAAGGACATTTCATAATAAAATAATAAAAATAATAATTATCCCTACAAATATTATCCTTAGAAAGCAATTTAGATAAATAAAAAATAAGTATTCAAATATGGTTCTTAAAAATATCCAAAGACAAGCATAAGTAATACTAAAACTAATTAAGTTATTAAATATGATATTTTTTTTATAAATGTAATTAGTATATGATATTTAAAATGCCATTTAATAAAAAGATTATTTTAATTCTTAGCCCTAATCGGTATAGTTGTGAAAAAAACCTGATTTTGAATATTTAATTTAATAATTATGATCATTATCGGAAATTCATGTTTTAATTTGATTTTAAATAAGGTTTGAATATTTGAATAATTTTTGCTTAATTTGATCATTTTTAAGCTTTTTAAAAATATTTTCTTCAAATTTTACATAATTTTTTCTTTATCAATATTTTTGTAAAAATAACTACGAATATTTGAAAGAAGGCCAAAGTGAAGAAAAGAACAAAATAAATTCAAAAGGTTATGGTTTTTTAAGAATTAGGGACTAATTGCAGTGTGCTTTGTGAATGTTAACCTATAATTTTATAAAAAAAAACCTATGAAATATGTTCAGTCGTGTCCTAACCTTGTCCTAATCGTGTCCAAAGCGTTTGACTTCTCATCTGGTCAACGACACGTCACTTGGTATGTCCAACAAGTGTCCGTGTGTTGGAGTGTTTGTGCTTCCTTGGGTGAATAGAAGACATTTGGGAAATTATTTGTGTCTCATCAAAGAGAAATACTTATATCGACGTTGTTTTTACTTAATGTTTAATATAACTTTTTTAAGAGCAATGTTAAATAGTCTTAATAGCGTTAAGTATTAAGTTGTTGTTTTTAATATTGGGTAGTAATTAGGAATACAGCGGAATGAGTTATTTGGGTTGTCCCACCGTCCTTAATGGATAAGTTTGTTTCTTATAATCAGGTTTTTAAGCGGATTCGAGGTTTATTTTCTCAAATCGATCTGATTCGGGACAGGGTTCGGTGTTATTACTCTCCACCAGCCTGACCCCCTCCAGATTATATTTTAAAATATTTTTATTTTATTTTATACTTTAATATAAATAATAATAATTAGAATGTTTTTAATAAATAATTTATAAAAATTCATAATATTTTATTTTTTTATAAAATATATTAATTTTTAATATAATCAAAATAAAAGAAAATATGAAAAAATTAAAAATAATAAAAATAAAAACAAAAATCGAATATAAACGAAATTTGAAGTTTGAAATTTTCTCATTCTGTCAGCCCACACAGTCCCGTTTAATTTTTAAATAAGACATGTTGGAAATTAAAAAAAAATAAATAATGAATTGAGATATAACCGCCCGTTCCAAACACTCCGTTGTCATCGCTAGCAATGAGTGTTGCTAGTCCTCCTCCTTATTGGACAATGATTGAGTTTTTCTTGTTTTGATGGAATATGACTTTTTCTGTATAAAAAAAGTCAAATATTTTCACTTTTTTTAATTCAAAAACTTTTTAAAAATTTGATAATAAATGTAAAAATTACAAAAAACAACCATTGAATGCTAAAAAGCTGAATAGCTTTTAGGCATTCAACCACTTTCTAAAACAAACAACCCCTTAGTCTTTTGTTGAATTATTGAAGATTCATAGACTGTTTATTAAATATGGGCCAAATCTGAGTCTCATACATAATTCCCCCCATACGTAACCGCGTATGACGTTATCAAACAAACCAGAAAAAAGCGCCGGCGTTTTTTGTTTGCAACTTGAGGATCAAGTCCGTCACTCCTTCTTCTCCCTCTTCATTCCGCTCCTTCTGATGCTTGGTCAGGGGCGGATCTATGAGTGGAGCTAAAGGTGAGCTTCAGCCCGGGGTAAAAAAAAATTTTATCATTATTCCAACCCCGCCAGCCCACCCCACCCTTCCCGGTGGCGGGCGTGCAGCCTCCACATAAATCCCCGGTAGTTACCTCTGCGACTAGAAACTCTGTGAAATGGCCGTATTACTTACTAAAACCTCCTATAAAAATTTTTCTTTTATTTATAACTTAGGATTTGGTAAAATCTTAGCAGCGGAAAAACAGTGACATGACGGTTGCACGTGGTGGAATTCAAATCCACAGCGCATCCAATTTTACACTATATCCAAAAATATGGCAACCGACATAAGCAATAGCGTTACCATGAAAGCTGCTACATGTACATACATATGTTCCATTATACATATTCAAAGTATTTTCCTTACATAATATTCTTAATTACATCCTTTGATATAAAATGTAGGAGAATCTGTCTGTGGCACCAGGCGTCGGGAGTGTAAATGCGGAAAATAGTTTTAAAATACAAAATAATGAAATTTCAAAAGCAGGCTCGATGAGTGTATGCTTTTATAAAGGTTTTGCTTTTCCGGAAAACATCTCAAAGCGTAAAACTTTAACTTCTGATTATTTTAAAGGAAATACTTTTGCTTGCCTTACTTGCTTTTAAAGTTTATAACCTTAGCTTCTTTGCTTTTGTACACCGCTTTTAAAAGTTTATAAAACTTTATGCCCCTTGCTTACTTTGTTTTGTTTTCTTTAAAAACATAAAACTCTCATTTTCTTGCTTGCTTAGAAGTTTATAAAACTTCTCAAAGGCACCTCTTGCTTGCTTGCTTTATCGTGCCCAGAAAAGTTTCTTAAAACCACGCAAACCTTTGTACAAAGTTTACCGAAACTTTTTCATAAGCGGGAGCTTATTTCCGGCCGTATGCTTTGAAAATGGCAGGAACTGGGCTCAACCGTTTACTTTAAAACTCTCGAGGAAGCTGGCGACCGGGGGCAAATAGTTGATTTTTCAAAGCTGTATATTATGCCTCATAAAACATCAACGTTTGGAGGCCTTTATTTTTGCTTCGCGTCTGCTATAGTGAACCGCAGGCACGAAGCGACAGTCTTGCGTTGGGGACATGTGTCGCATCACCTTTCCCGTGAATATGGTGGAATTGACTGGAGTCGCCGTCACCATGTAGTTAGGCTTCCATGCATATATCTTTCACTGTCACGTGTCCGATATAAACTTTAAATGCGTGATGTATGTCCTGTTTACTTGAAATGAGGCAAAACTAAAATAAATGTATGAGATCTTTGCTTGTAGTGCCGCGTACGGAATACCTCGTAGGTTTTCTTGCTTAGAAACCCAGGAAGAACTGTTTTTCGTAAACGTTAACAACTTTGCCTTTATGTCTTTATAAATGGTTTAACTTTGAAGCAGATTTACAACACAGCTCTTTTGCTTGAAAAATGGTTTAATTATTCAAAACCATTTGCTTGGTTGCTTATGGCAGAAAAATGGTTTAATTAGTAGAAACCATTCTTCTTGCTGCTTGCTTAATTATGGTTTCTGATTTAAAGCCAAATCTTTCTTCGAAAATGGTTTTAAGCTGGCAGTTTCTTGCTTTGGTCGATTTCTTTAACCCAGCGAAAATGGTTTGCGATTCAGCGGCTGAAATCATAGGTGTAAACAATTTATAACAATAATAATAATAATATTTAGTATTTGGAAAATGAGTTGAAACGCTCACTCTTTGCTTGCTAAACTTGGCTGCGATTATGGCATTTATGCCTAACTTTTAACTCTGCGCTCGATGTATTCGATCGCCTGTGTCAGCCACAACCAGCAATTTGCGCTTGGTGCTACAATTAAAATTTTCGGAAAATATGGGCCCCGAATGCGTTCCTTTGATATGGCTAGATTACAAGCCCAAAGGGACTTTCAGTAAGTCGCTCTTAGCATTTAAGAAAATTAAATCGGTATCTGAATAAATCCTAAAATTTAGCAGCGTAAAAAGCGATCCGAAATTGACCGGAATTTGTCAGAAAATAGTCCACAATTTAAAATTTGCAAAATTCTAACTTCGGTCAAAAATTTTAGAATTGAATTTGTAAGCACTCCAAGAATATTCGAAACATTATATAGTCTTTAGAGACCAAGGAAATAACAGTAGGAAAATTTTCTCTGCTCTTGAGGTTTGTGAAAATAAGATTTTGGTGTCATGGCGTGTCATTTCTGCCGTCGTGAAGCGATTTCACCTCTTGAAATTAAGAAGAATGCGGACAGCTGGGTCAAGTGAATGAAAGAAATTAAAAATTTGGGTTTTGGCATATTCTGGGTCTCAGTGAAAGCCGTGTTTAAGTGTCTTTCGCGTGGCCTCGTCGCGTGAAGGCGACTCAAGTGTTTATCATAATCAAATGGTCGATTTTCAAGTAAATCTGAAGAAGACAAAGAAAAAATTTAAAAATCTCTCTGCATCTCATATACATTCTCTCTCTGCATCGTCTCGCCTTCCTTTTGTTTAATTTTTTTTTTTATTCTTTATGTGGGACCCATATCCGCTTTTTCTTCTTTTCTGCAGTCAGTTTCGGTAAAAATGATTTATTTTGTCAGGTTTAATTCTTTTATCACAATTAAATGCTTTGAGTATTTGTAGTTTAGATTTTGAAAATCGTTTCGAGGTTCATTTCTTTGTATCAAGTCGCATGAAATTAGTAAAATATTAGTACAATGAGATTCATGAAACTTTTCTGAGTCACTAGATTCGCGAGACAGACTTACTTGTGTGATCCCGGGTTTAGGTCATCGAGATCTAGGGAATTTCGAGCTTCGCGAAAAGTGCGCGATTCATTGTGTGTTTCTTATTTAAGTAGCCAATTATCTTTTCTTTTCTGACTTTCGTAATTACTGATTTTGTCGCCGGCGTTTAAATATTGCGAATCCATTTTTTGAAATCTTTTGTATTGCATCTCTAACTTAGTAGCCACGTATCCTTTTTTTGCTAAATGACAATTGTACCTTGTTTTAAGTCACAAATTAAGATTAATTTATAATTCTGTTCGCTATAATCTTTTCTGATGTGACGCTTGGTACTCTTATACACCCCTACGGTATCATCATCTTTATTACACTCTCTGGGACGAGGTGTTACAAAATCCTCTCATTAGGAACATTTAGTCCTCGAAATGAATAAACTAAAGCTAAAAAAGAAAGAGCGAAAATAAATCGAAATAAGTGAGGGTCTTGGCGGCGCATCCCGAGGCCTCGTGGCTCCCAGTAGCTGCCTCCACCTCTCATGATTCTTCCATAAGACTTTAGCTAATGGAATCACTTTTGCTTCTCAACACACATTTCTTTGCGATCTACCAATCTGCGTGTATCTGCCACGCCATAAGTCAAATTTCTTTAAATGCACTAGGCACGCTCTCGATACATGTGAAGGATCACGGGATATATTTCCTCAACATGTCGATACATGGGATGTATCATAGATCATATTGATAACTGGGGGTAACTTGACTTGTAAGCTCTGGCGCCTGCTCACAATCATAAGGTCCACATAAATCTTGGTGACTATCCCGTTTGATCTCTCGGCCTTTCTTTCAAAGGTGAAATCTTCAAAAAGACTTGGTCACCTATCTCAAACTGCAAGTCTCTATGACGGTTGTCCGCATAGCTTTTCTGTCTATCTCTTGCTATCTTCCAAGTTATCCACGAACAACTTCCGGCTTTCTGCGAAGTGATGCATGCTAGTTCGGGGCTGATAGTCTTCTCTCACCAACCTCGTCCCGGCTGTGAGTCCTACATTTCACCTTCATACAACGCCTCAAATGGACCATATCTATCTTGGCAGTAGCTATTGTTGTAATAAAAACTCCGTTAGTGCTAAGTAAAATTATCAACTTCCTTTGAATTCATCCACCTGAGAAGCTCTCGACATATCCTCCAACGTTTGAATAGTCCTCTACGGTGACCATCAAATACGAGGATGAAATGTTATCTTGAAATGAAGCGATTACCTAAAAATTGTTTGCAAACTAGAGCTAAAACCTAGATGTGAACACAGGGGTCGATACGATACTATCGTGCTGGAACCCCATAAAGTCTCACTATCTCATTTACATATAACTTGGCAAACTTGTTCCAATGAATCCTCGACGATAGCGGAAGAAATGAAAGCCAGGACTTAGATCCAATCGATCAACTATCACCCATATAGCATCAATACTACCTTTAGTCAAGTGGAAGACACAGTACAAAATCCGCAAGTGATCTTCTCCCATTTCCATCTTGGAATAGGGAGTAAGCGTATCTTCCTCACAGGCTTGATGCTCTGCCTTCACTCTTTGTGAGTTAGACATACAGACGAAACTTGCAATCTCTTTCTTCATCCCATTCCACCGAGTAATGTTCTTTTCAAAGTGCATCTTGGTACTACTGGATGCATAGCATCACATGAGATAAGATCATGCTTCTTCCATAATTTCTCTCTTCAGTTCGCCATACTCTAGCACACACATTCTCTGTCCTTTCACTATCATGCCATTATCTCTAATCTGAAACTCTGCTTTCTTTCCTTTTTCTATATCTTCTTTAAGCTTACTCATCTACATGGATCCTCATTGCCCTGCTAAGTCACATTTCCACAGAGTGGTCTAACATAAACGTGGCTAACAAGGCTCCGAGAATCCCTCAACCTCGATATCACTAAAAGACCACCAGATCCACGATAGTGGAAGGTAGCCTTTGATCTCATGTGAGACCAGAAAGAACTCTCACGAAGTCGCCTACTCGAGGCATACGCTCACGACATTAGCTTTCCACACAGATGGTACTCAATAGTGATCGTGATCCTTAATCAACTCAAGCCATCTTATTTGCCTCGGGTTTAACTCTTTTTTGGGTGAAAATATATTGTAGAACTTTTATGATCTGTAAAAGATCCTACAAGGAACACCATATAAGTAATGTCCAATTTTCGATTTGCAAACACAAGCCCACTGCTAGCTCTAAGTGGGTAATAATAAGGGTAATTCTCTCTTCATGCTTCTTTAGGTGTCTAGGCATATGCAATCACCCTATCATTACATCAAAAACACAACCAAGGCCTTGCCACGGAAGCATCACTATAAACCTGAATCCATCTTTCCATTGGGTAAAAGCTAGGCAGGGCTGAATTAAATCTACTCTTCAACTCTTGAAACTCTTCGACGGCCATCCTATCCAATCATACTTAACATCTTTCCTTGTCGGCAATTGATTAGGGTTGCTATCTTGGAGACCCTCAACAAACTTCTGTAATACCTATGGCAAAACCAGGAAGCTTCTAACCTCGTACATTCTTTGTGGTTTCCAATTTCCCCCTTCTATTTTACGGGATCCACACTCACCCATGTTGAAATCACATGACGCTGGAATGCCACCTTGTCGTTGAATGGAGCACTTGCTCGGCTTGGCATATAGCTTGTCTTTCCCTTGGGGCTATGATACAAATCTGCAGGTGCTGCGAATGTTTCCTGCGAGACTACGGGAATACACTGAGATATCATCGATAAAGACTATAACGAACCTATCCAAATGCAGGTGGAATATAGGTTAAGTCAAATCCATATGTGCGAACGTGAGTCGAAACCAAAGCGGCATCACCCGGAAACTCATAATGTCCGTAGCGTATCTGAATGCGATCTTGGAACATCGCCCTCCTACTTCCCTCAGCGATGATGCCACGTTGCCTCAAGTCTATCTTGGAGTATGCACCGAGATCCTTGGAGTTGATCAAATAACTCATCGATTCTAGGGAGTGGATACTGATTGCGGATGGTAACTTTGTTCAATTGCCTGTAATCTATACATAACCGCAAACTCCCATCTTTCTTTTTCACGAAGAGAACTGGAGCTCCCCATGGGGATATGCTTGGTTGAATGAATCCCTTACTTAACAATTCTTCTAGCGGGCCTTAAAGCTCTCTCAACTCTGGGAGCCATCGCATGGGAGGAATGGAAATGGGCGTCCACCAGGATAAATCAATGGTGAATCCACCTCTCTTTGCAGGAGTAATCCTACAATATCATACGGAGACCACATCACGGGAACTCTCTATATTTGGAATGCGTGCGTGTAGTCACTTGTCGCATGCCACTTACATAAAATTCTTAGATAACCATGACATCCTTTATGTAGCATTCTCTGTGCTGTCATGGCGGAGAACATACAGGAAGATAACTCTCTACATAATCCTCTAAACTTTACCTCCAATTTCCCTGGCCTATGCAACTTTACTTCCTTTTTATAACAATCTAATGTGGCTCTATGGCGAGATAGCAATTCATGCCGAGAACCACATCAAAATCCCTCATATCTAAGGCCCACGAATCCATTTGAGACTCTTGTCCCCCAATCAGGAGACTTTACTATCTCTCGACTACTACGTAAGAATACTTGGATCGAGTTGGAAGAAACTCTCCTTCGGCCCCTCTAATGCATTTGAGGTCTCTGTTGGAAGCGTCAAATGCTTGGATGCAAATGAATCACGTCAGGCTCACTGGGATCATTAATGTATATGCATCATGATCGAGGATAGAAATAATACCGGTGACCACATGCGGGCGCATCATCTTCTTGAGTCCGAAGCATATACTCACGGCTTTGAGTGCGGGGCTCTGTCGTATCCTGAGATTCTTGCCTCTACCTCTGCCACCTTTGTTACCTCTACCTACGGTGCATGTTAGCCACCTCTACCTTGGGAAACCTCTCCCCGGCTTGAGCTCCTGTATGCTCATCTACGTGCGGGGTAGCTAGGCCGCTCTTGATGTCTCCTTTTAATCAGTGAGAGCACTCTAATGAAATATTCACAGCCCGCAGTCAGGAAACACCACTATCTTGAATCTCCACATTCTCCGTGGTGTCGTTTAGACATATATGACATCTGAGAGGAATACTGCAGGTGCTAGCAAGCCCCACAGGGCCTGTTTGATCCACTGACTAGAGATAGTACCTTTCGACTGCACACCGGCCTTTATAACCTCTGCTCTTGCTTTTCTTTCTCGCATCTTGTCTGAAGGCTTTGTTAGGAAGTGCACAGTGCACTCCTCTTACCCTCTTTACTTCGCCTTTACTCGATACATGTTGCGAGTGCTGCTCGACTCGAGCTGACCTCTACTAAGTCCCCCGAATCTATTCTAAGGGACCAGCGACAAATGCACTGCGATCCGGTCTTTGTGGTCTGATAAAACCTTTTGCACTTCAGGACTCCATCAGCTTGAATATAGGGAACCAATCTAACTAATTATGAGAACTTCTTCTCATATTCTGACACTGACATGTTCTTTGTTCTAATTTGAAGAACTCCTCAATTTTTGAATCCTTATGACTCTGAGGAAAGAATCTGTCAGTGAATTCTTGCTGAAATTGGTCCCATGATATGCCATTAAGATGCCTCACTCTCTCTGACATCCTAAATCCCTTAGCCTGTCTTCCATCGAAAATGAAACAAGATTCTTTGCTCATTAGTGCAGCCATGCTCAGTAAACCTTATTTACTAGAATTACAGCCATAACAGGTTGCCTGCAGATGCGCCACTTTGCCCGTCCTGGCCAGCGCCCACCTTGTACTCTCTCTGTCGGCCTCCCAGGGTTCTTCCGAGCCTCTCTAGGTTGCGGTGGAGTTCTTATTTCTTGTGGTCGCTATGGCTACTCTATCACGTGCAATCTGTGCCTTTTCTTGTAAATAATCCACGGCATGACTCCCTACGGTAGAGCGCGAGATGGTCGATCGACCTACTGGGAGGCTGATTCATAGCGGTAGTGGAACCAACTAGTGCTCATCTCGGGTATTTGGGACCTTTCAAAAACTGCGGAACGACTCTCCTAGGACGACCTCTACGTCTCTACCTCCTGATCTTCGTAATTTCAAATCGGCTTCTTTAATACTTTGAATCATTTTATATGTATGTACTTTAAACTTAAACATGCATGGTTGCCAATACTTATGCTCTGATACCACCTTGCGTGTTATCGTCTTTACTGAGTCCTAGGTTGGCCATATCGGCTGCTCACGATACCACCTTGACACACCGCCTTCCCGATTGGGGCGGGCGTCTGAAGCCACTCACTTTCATCCGTGAATTCACGCCTAACATTATTTCACTGTGAAGCGAAGCCGTATTCTTCTTCAAAACCTCTATAAAATTTTCTTTTATTTATAACTTGGGATTTGGTAAAATCTTAGCGTGAACCGACATGGCCAATTTTACGTAGTCGAGTCCAAATCTGTATACATCAATTTACACTATATCAAATATGGCAACCCGGCATAACACATTCTCCACAAAACTACTCTATGTACATACATTATGTTCCATTATACATATTCAAAGTATTTTCATACATAATATGCTTAATTCATCATTTGATATAAATGTCGGAGAATCCCTAATCTGCTCCCGACGTCAGGAATTAATACATTACAGATAGTTTTAAATACAAAATAATGAGCTCATGAGCTCGGTGAGTGTATGCTTTTATAAAGGTTTTGCTTTTCAGGGAAAAGCATCCTCAAAAGCTAATAAAGCTTTCTTTTCTGATTATTTTCAGGAAGCTTTACTTTGCTTTGCTTTGCTGGCTTTTAAAGTTTATGTAACTTTTCTTAACGCTTTTATGCATATTTGCTTTTAAAAGTTTATAAAACTTTTTAATACTTGTTCCTTACTTTGTTTTGTTTTTAACAGAAGCTTATAAAAGCTCTTAGTTCTTCTTTGCTTTAGAAGTTTATAAACTTCTCAAAACTTTTCACATGACTAAGCCAAAAGTTTCTTAAAACCCTTCACAACCTACTTAAAGTTTCTCAAAACTTTTTCATAAACTGGAGCTTGTCTAACCGTATGCTTTGAAAATAAAACGTGGAGCCCGGGGCTCAACCGCTTGCTTTAAAACTCCTCCTAAGCCTAGCGACCGAACCAATGGTTGATTTTTTCAAACCGAGCATATGCTTCATAAACATCAACCACCTATACCATTGCCATCGTACCCTAGTGAACACGGAAGCTCATACCGTGTTTGAAGGACATGTCACGCGATCACCTTTTCCTGAATATGCGGTGGAATTGACCCGGGGTCGCCATCACCATACGTAGCTAGAGCCTCATAACCTTATATACCCTCAGACGCTGGGCTACGCCCCTTTTAAACGCATGATGTATGTCCGCACGCTATCAAATTTCGCGCAAAACTAAACGCATGCATTTGCATCCTAACACCACCGCACGATCACAATTTTCACCGCTTTGCTTAGAACTGTGAAGGCCTCGTTTTTCACAAACATTCTTTGCTTGCTTCGTTGTTTTGCTCTTTATAAAATGGTTTTACACTTCAAACCATTTGCTTGCTTGCTTTGCTTGAAAAAACGTTTAATTATTCAAAACCATTTGCTTAGTTGCTTGTTTTCTGCTTGAAAATGGTTTAATTATTCAAACCATTTACTTACTTAAGTTGCTTTATTAATTATGGTTTTACAATTTAAAACCAATGCTTTTTCAAAATGGTTTAACTCAAAACCATTTGCTTGCTTTCTAATTCATTGCTTGTTTCGAAAATTAATAGATTCAAAACCATTTAAATACCAAATTAAACAATTTATAATAATAATAATAATAATACACCAAGATTTGGGAAAACGAGTTTTAGAACACTCACCTCTTGCTTGCTAAACTCGAGTACGCTCCACAACTCTTCCGTGATTTGCTTTTTTTAGCCTACACACTCCGATTATTGGGGATCACACACGGTCAAGACAACCAGTTAGAATTTGCACACTGTGTCACACTTAAAATTTTCAGAAAATATAAATTTCCAAATGCCATTCACAAAGATACTACACAGATTCTGCACTAAAGTGACTTTCCATGTAGCCTAAAAACACCCTAAAACATTTCTCGAAAATTCCGTCCGGGACTATTCGAATAAAATCCTAAAATTTTAACTAAAATCAAGTTCAAAACAGTTCCAATTCAGCTCCCATCATTCAAAATAGTCCCAAAATTTCCTGTACCTAAAAATTCCTAAACTCGGGCCTGTACCTTACCCACTGGCTACCAAGATCTGCTCTATTATATACTTGCGTCAAATAAAACAAGTATAAAATCTTTCTTACCTCTTCGAGCCAGACTGAAGTTCAAGCATTTTTTACTGGGTTCATCGCAGTTCTCTCGTCCCAAGGCAGAAATACCTCTCTCTTAACGTCCGAAAGGGCGGATCATCAGAACGGCGTAGATCCGCAAAACTAAAATTTAGTTTTTCAGATATTTACCCTGACCGTTAAACTCCCAAGCTCGTACTCAACACTCTCGCCACAAGTAGGAAAGACTTTCCACGCTTATCCCATCAAACCCGACGGTCGATTGTGGAATCTAAGAAAGAAGATAAAGAGAAAAATTTAAAAATCTTCTCTCTGCATCTCTACGCCATTCTCTCTCTGGCATCGTCTCCTTCCTTTGTTTTAATTTCCTTTTTTTTTTTTTATTTCTTATGTGGACCCTATATGTCCCTTTTTCTTTCTTCACCCATTTAGCCTCGAAACAATTTATTTTCATTCCTAGCTTCACCTTCTTTATCCTAATTAAATATTCTTTAAAGATTTGCCATTTTTCTTAATTTTCAAAATCCCAGCCAGTTTCACTCTCATCCTGGTCACCTAAATTCAAAATATTCGACCTGTCCCTGAATTCAACGAACTTTTCTAAATACTAATAGATTTCGCGAGACGAACTTAACGGCGCAGTCCGTTTCATCATCCGAGATCTAGAGAATTTTCGACACTTCCCCGAAAAATTCTCTGCGAATTCATTATTATTATTTTACCATTTAACTTCCCTAATTATACTTTCACCCCCTCAACTTTCCTTAATTGCACTTCTGTCCTCGTTTAAATACCAGAACCAACTTTCAAATTCCTACTACGCCATCTCTAACTTAAATTTTCACATATCCTCATTAAACGACAATCAGGACTGCTTTAAGTACCAAAATTCATTCCAAAATTTATAATTTCCTACCATTCCAAAATACTACAATGTGACATTCTCGTACTCTGATACACCCTCACAAGATCACATCAGACACTCTCTCGATCGGTGTTACACCACCCCATTCCAATAAAAAATCCCTCATTAGTTTTTATTTCATTTAGATTTTTGATTAAGTTATATTTCCGTATTTTTAAATGGGCTTTAAGCTTTAACGATTTTTTCCTCCGGGTAAGATGCTTTCCTTTCTCCCTACTCTACTCTTCCTGCACCCCGCCCGCTGTTTTCTTTTCCTCGTGAAGCCAGAAACTGCTCCTCGCTTTTCTTTTTCCCGCTTTGTTTGCTTGAAAAATCGCAGTATCGGGCTAATTTATATCCTGCCATTGTTAGTGTAATGGTTTCCACTCTTCTCCACTAAGACGCTGCTTACGAGAAAACACCAAGAAAAGGCCCTCACCCGCATCGCTTTTTGGTTTTCTTTTTCTTGCATTTTTTTGCTATTATTATATAATTGATGGGTTCATGTATTGGCTTTCCAAGCAACTTTTATCAAAGTCAGTTTTTTTGTCTGTTTTATGGATAAAAGTCACAAAAGCAACAAAATGTAGTTCATTAGAATCAACAGATTTCTGCAAGTGGCCTTTCAAATTTTTTTTTTATTATTTAATTTCACATTCTCTTGTGTGAATCTTTCTCGAGCCCAATGACTATGTATAAAACACTCTTTCCTTGAGTCGTCTTTCTAGGCTTTTCCATTTGCTATCATCTCCGCTGCCTCCCAAAATGATAGGATTTGATATTATTTATTTATTTGTTTTAAAATTAAAAACACTCTTTAATTATCTCGGTTTGTTGGAGAACCTGTAAAGAAAAGATTATAAAATTTTTAAATTATGATTTAATGTGCCAGTCCATTTTCTTTCTTTCAAAGTTGATATAATGGCATAATCCAAAATATTTTAAGGTTTTTTTTTATGTTTGTTGGGCAATTTATTTATGCATTTATGTATAAAGACGTGGCAAACGTTTGCTTAAGTTCAACTCAAAGACATATGATTGAATTAGGTCCATTTGAGGGAGCTTTTATTTTTATTTTTATAGGCTTAAATCTAATTCCTTGTAAACAACTCTGCAAATTTTATTCATTTCCTCGTATTTTCTCATCAATCAAACAGGCTATCTACCTTTATTTTTTTTTTCTTTCTCATAATTTCCTTACTGCTTCCAATTTTTCTTGTAAACTTTTTTATTATTATAAGGATTCAAAAGAATAGGTTTAAATTCAATTAAAATTTGATTATGCCCAAATGATGAAACCTGTTATAACATCTAGTATGTGTACTGTACAATTGTTTTTTTCAAGGGGTTTTGTAGTTTGGTTTTATGAACTCGCTTACGTAGAGTTGCTAATGTTTCTTCTGGCTCTATACAGAGTATCGTCGTTTGGGAGTGAAGCTTTTAACGCGCCGTCTAATTCTCAAGTAAATCTATAAACTTTGCTAAATTGCAAAAGAATCTGTATGCAATTTTTTTCCTGCTTAAAAAATAGTTTCCAATTGATTCTATCTATAGTTTGTTTCTAATTTCAACCATATCTCTACTCTTTATTAGGATGGAAAATCAAGAAATCCTTAAAAAAGAGCGTAAAACAATTTTTTCGTTTCTAAAAAGAAAAGGAGAAGAAACATCAAATTCTAGTCTTAAACCTTTGAGTTTAGTAGCGACTGGTCATGTTGATGTTCCTATGATTCCCACGGTTGTTGAACCTCAAGGTCCTCAACCTCAAACAAAAGTTTCATGGATTCCTCGATGAGAATGGAACTTCAACGAGATCCCGCATTACGTATTCAGATATGGAAACATCTTGGGTTATAATCAAGATGGTTAGATGTGCTTATATAGTGTGGAATTAAACCAACCTATCTTGCATTTCAGCATGATCAAATCGTGAGTTCAAAATCGCATTTCAAGAAAGTTAAACATAAAAATTTCCATGGTTAGAGTATTCTATTTCAAAAGATGCGGCATTTTGCTTTCCGTGCTTTGTTTTTCAAGGTCGTGAACCTCTACATCCTGCATTTACCATTGATGGTTTTAGTAGCTGGAAGAGAGTGAATAATGGGGTCAAATGTGTTTTCTTGTCATATGGGAGGTCCTGTTTCCACACACAATAATGCTGTGAGAAGTGTTGAGGCGTTGAAGAATATATAGGGTACATTGATAAAGTTATGAATGTTCAAAGTTCGAAGAAATAAAGAGCACCATTATGCTCTCTTGCGCTACACATTGATAGTGTCTCAATGGCTTACTAAACACAATAACACTCATTAATAATAACAAGTACGTTTCGCGCTACTTTTCGTTTTCACATAATCAATATTCAGTCGTTAATACATTTTACAGTGATGTGCCTTGAGAGGTCGTGGATAATCCAGAATGTCAAAGAACCGTGGTAATCTAATTGAGATGATTATTGATGGCAAAGTTGAATGTTGAGATAAATGATGTTGTTCCAGAGAAAGCTCCAGAAATGCAAAGTATACGCCTCTATGATCCAAAAGATATTTTGCATATTCTAGCTACCAAAGTAAGAGAAAAAATCCGTGAAGAAGCTGGAAATGCAAAGTTTTGTATTTCAGTTGATGAAGCAAAGGATGCATCAAATAAAGAACAAATGGCAATTCGTTCCAGACGGTTTGATGTCTGTGGTTTTTCAGGAGAGATTGAGATTGTACATGTTAAAGATACCACTTCTTTAACTCTTAAGAAAAAAATATCAAAAGTTCTTACTCGACACAATTTGCACATTCGAGATTTACGAGGTCAAGGATATGATGGTGCTAGCAACATGCGTGGTGCATTTAATGGATTGTAAGCTTTGTTCCGCAATGAATGTGAGTATATTACTATGTTCATCGCTTGCTCATCGCCATAACTTGCATTAGTTGCAACTGTTGAAGATGAGATTTCAATATGGCAATTCTTTTCCAAATTGACATGCATTGTCAATCTTATTAATGCTTCTCCTAAGCGTCATACAGAGTTGCGATCTGCCCAAGCTATTGAGATTGAAAAGGGGATAACTAGTGGTGAACGAGAGACTGGTAAAGGGCTAATCAAATGGGTACTTTGCATCGAGCTGGTACTACTCGTTGGAGCTCACATTTTGAATCCATTTGTGGTCTGATAGATATGTATGGTGCTATCATTAGTGTGTTTGAATGTATGGTTAACGGCGATCTTTCAAATACACCCGTGGGGAAGCTTTTGGTGGTTCTTAATGACAATGAAGTCCTTCGATTTCATATTCATATTGCATCTTATGCACAAGATTGCGATTACTTGATGCTTTGTCGGGTATTACAAAAGATAAATCATTAGATATTTTGAATGCAATAATGAATCTCATCGACAAAATCATTGCTTCAAACCTTGCGAGTAGAAGGTTTTGATTATCTCCTTGACCATGTGGAAATCGCTTGCATGAAATTCTGATGTCGATATACCTAATAAGTGAGTGCTCGCATAGTGCAAGACGTTCATGTCAACAGAATGATAACATTACAATTGATCATCACTATCACATGGACATATTTAATGCCACGATCACCACCGCTAGAAGAGTTACATAGTAGATTCAATGAAGAGACAATGGAATTGCTTTTATGCTCACTCCGCTTAGATCCCTGACAACTTTAAATCTTTCAACTCGACGTATTTGTTTACTTGCCGAAGTTTTATGCAGCTGATTTTGATAGACAAGACATGCATTATTTGAAATGTCAACTAGATTGATGTGGTTCGCCATGAGAGGTTTCAAAGTATGTCTACAATTTCATAATTATGTCGTGGTTTAGTAGAAACAAATAAGATAGATTCCTACAATTTGATTGATAGGTTGATTCGTCTTATTTTAACTCTTCCCGTTTCTACTAAGAAAGAGCATTTTCAGCCATGAAACATGTCAAAAGTACTCTTCGTAACAAGATGGAAGATGAGTATTTGAATGATTCATTAGTTGTCTTACATTGAAAGAGTAAATAACGGAAGAAATCGATACGTAATTCGCTTATAGATGCCTTTTGTTCTAGTAGACTCAAGAGTCCAATTCTCATTAGTGCTTAGAGTTTACATTTGTATTATTAAATATATGTTTATGAGTTTACATTTGTATTTTGTTAGTCATATGAATGTTTTGTATTATTAAATATAGTTTAGCCGTGGATAAATAAAAAATCTCGTCTGGCCCTGGTACGCCCTAACTCCTCCCTTACACTGAAGCCATGTTGCAAAATAATCTTGGCTTCATCTACCTTTTAGAATATGTAATCCCAAGTTGTCTTGGTTGTATAAATATTCGGTTTGTTTTTATGGATGTTACCAATAACTTTTAATTATGCAAAACTATTTAGTAAAAACCATATCTATAGAAACTGTTTTTAAATCCAACTTGTCCTTTCATTGTTGAGAAAATGGTATGTGGCCACGGGTGGACCTAGAGTGTGCCTAGGGGGGCAAATGCCTCTCTTAAAATTTTTGAAAAAAAATTGCTTTCAATGAGAATTAATCTCTCGATCTTGAGGTTGGAAACAAATTACCTAACAATTATGCTACAATGTCTCCTTGAAAATATTTTGCCCTAAGACTATATTTTTTGGGTCCGCCATTATATGTAGCATTCCATTGTTCCTTGGTTTTCCGTTCATGTGATAAATCTTTTATTACTGATGTTCCTGATGAGCAATGGTGAGAACTTGCTTTTGGGGCATAGTTTTTATGAGGCAACCCCCATTCCCCATTCCCCATTCCCTTTTGATAATTTTGAGACGATGAACAAGATGTGTTAGGTTAGGCTGGTTCCATGGTCATCTGTTTCTTGTCTCCAAGTCATATGGATTCTTCTTGGACCTAATTTAAAGTGTTGTTCTCCATATCTCTCTTGCAAATCCGTAGTTTTTCCCATGATGAATGCATTTCTTATCGTAATGTGAATTTCGAGAAGAGTGAGTTTTGTGGAACAACCTCTTCTCTTTTGATCAAAGAGAAAACAGAACAAAATAAAATAAGTCATAATCATAGTAATAAATCTAAAAATCTAATGCTAAATCCACCATCCATCAGACAATTTCAACCTGCTCCAACCCTGAACACTCTTCTCTTTTCTACCATAGCCTTCTCCCAAATAGATAATTGGTCAGTAATAACCAAACAAATTAAACCCTAAAATAATAAGATTAAACCATAAATGGATCAAAACATAGAAAATCAAAGAGAGAAAAATTAAAGATGGATGTGGGGAATAGATTTGGAAAGTTTCATGAGAGAATAGTAGAAAGAAAAATTCGAGGCATTTTCTTAAATGAGTTACAACTGAGTGAGTTAGGCTTTCGAATCTGGGCTTTCTTGAATGAAAAGAAAATCAAAGAGAGAAAATTAGAAAGATGGATGTGATCAAAGAAAGAAAAATTCGAAGGGTCGTAGTGTGAAGAAACGAGGGACGAAGTTTTTCTATATGCTGAAAACCATGGGCCTACCCTCATTGTTCTTTCATCTAGGTGGACAGAGTCGTGAGAGAGGATTTTTTTTTCCCTGAAGAAAATTATGTTCCAAAGAAGTTATTGAAATGCTAATAAATGACAAATTTGTTTGTGAATTTTAAGGGCGAACTACCCATAATACATAATTTTTCCTTTTCCTAAATCTTGTGCGAATAATTTAAACAATTTTATTATATTAACAATAAATAAATAAATAAATCCCGTCAATATCAAAGTAGTGATCAAAATAACAAATGATCATTGATAATTTTTTTAAAATAAGATTTGTACGAAATCTTTCAGCGAATAAGTATATACTAGGTGATAAGGTTTGAAAAATAGGTGCGCAGTCCCACACATTAGGCCCAAGAGAGAGACATCAACTCGAGATGAAGTCCTGATCCGCTGGGCATACCCGCTTGAATACTCAGATTACATGACGATGGCCCAGGTTGAAGGCCCAATTCGCTTAGAGGTTAGTTTTGGATAACCCAGCAGCCCATGATATACGAACCAAGCCAAGATCGGCCCAGAGCAATTATGGGAAGACTCCCATAGGTACAGAAAATAGAATAATCCCCAATCACGTACATCCAAATTAATCGTATCAAACATTATCAATTAGGAAAGTAAGATAATCCACGACATTACAACCCATCAAATCGGATCCCCTATCACCAATAAGGAAAGGAAGATTATCTCAAATAAACTACTTTCTATATCCTACACCAAATCGACATCGATTAAAATAAGAAATATCCCATCCAATGGATACTTAATCCTAATCACCATCCAACTCCGGGTAGAACGCTCCACTATAAATGCTGACCACCCATCTATGAAAGGTACAATACTCATACGCTAATACTGCTTACTCCAAGCGCCTTCTTTCCCAAAAGAAACCTGACTTAGGTATCTGAGGCGTCACCGGCATAGCCCTCGCGCCCTTCTTCATTCCGGGCTCTTTGGCAAGAGAGTGCCACATCCGTAACTTGCCTATCAAGACAACAAGGGTCATACCCCGTGCCCACCAACATAGCCTGTGGACTTGTCCATCATCAATTTGGGTCCCACCCACTCCCAACACGCCTGAATTCCCAGCTCCAGGCCATGAAAAGGCATCATCAAGGTCACTGCGGGAACGATATCTTTATAAATATAACTCCGATTTCTCGGGCCATCGATGGTATCAACACGAACACAAGCAGAGTAACGCTAATCCGCTAAGAATGCGTGATCCACCAGCGATACGAACAGCCAGAGACCCCGATGCAAAGCACGTGAAGCAATACGAACGGCGGGAAGTACTACCTGGCCAATCAACGGTCCCGATAGAAGAGTTGGAACAACTTACCGTATGCATACAACATCCACGGAGACACACGACAAACCCAGAAGGCCATAACATCTCCTCGCGGGTGAAAGAACCTCGATCACGACATTCCTCGAGGCGCCAAACGTACAGTCCGCCTCGAGCCAAGGGGCACTGACCACACTATTAGCTCCCCGAGGAGGGAAACGGCGATACTGGGGTAGGTCGAGAACGGCACTACTCACCTCAACCAGAGCAGAGAGCGTGTCACGGGAGCAGAGGTTCAGAGTCTTCAACAAGAGCTCACCAGTGAAAGAGGTGGTTAAAGGACGCCGTGGCCTGACACCATGGACCCTAGTGCAACAAACTCAATCACCACAACGAGGTGCTACACTACCCTTCCAAATAAGTTCGAATGCCAAGTGGAAACATTCGATGGAGTCATGATCCCGTCGATCACCCAATGTTTACAAAAATAAGATGGAACTCTATCGGGTACTGACCTCGTGCGATGCAGGCTTTCAAGCACACACTAAAAGGCCCAGCTTTAGCCTGGTTTAATAGAATTCCACCTTCATCGATTTCTTCATTCAGAGAACTATCCATTGCATTCGTCTCCCACTTCATCGGAGCCAGGACGTAATCAAACCAAGTTATCATTCCATCACCATAAGGTGGCCTGCAGAAAGTCTGAAGTCTTACGTGCAAATGTTCAACGCCGAGTCTCTGAAGATAGACATACCTGATGAAAAATTCGCAATCACTGCGTTCATTGCCGGTTTAGGAGTACAATCGAAGGATCTGATGTTTTCCATCTCAAAGAACCCTCAAGCAAGCATGGTCGAGGTGCTCGCGTGCAGTATAAACGGCCAAGAAGCCTCATATCCAAGAAGGGGAGAGCTCCTCCACCCATAAAGAGAAGAGCGGTACGTATAAACGACGAGGACGGGGGGTTTCTCCCAAAAGACAAAGCGCCCAGAAACATCCCCAAAGAAAGATGAGGAGCGATCCTCAAAAGGCGTGAAACCCTGTGATCGCCCGGGTCCACCGGCAATTAAAGACGACGACGTTATTCGCCTCGATTCACCCCTAATCCGCCTCGGTATCATGTGGTCCTACATGAAGTACAACGAACAGCTCCCCGAGAGGGTGGCTAACTCAAATGAAATCTGATCCGCCACAAAGGACAATCCCATTGCGAAGTTCCATAGGACTATGGACACGCGTACGTATTAACCGTATACATCTAAAGAGAGAAATAGAATACTTAATACGGCGCGGATACCTCCGGCGTTTCATATCTCCAAAGGGTCAGAATCAGGCCTAAAATCAAACTCAGAACTAGGCCCCAACTCAACAACCACCGCCTCGGCAGACGACGACTCAAAGACCAACAAATTTCCTGGGGGAGAAATTCATGATCCCTGGAGGATTCGCAGATGCAGGGAGAGTCTAGTTCCCGCTTCGGAAGGCCCAATTGCGGCAAAGATGAGGTCAATGGGAATAGAGGAAATACAAACGGTATCCAAATTGTCGTGGCTCGACACGACCATCACATTCTTTGACTCAGATCTGGAGGGATGCCAACACCCCCATGACGACCCATTGGTGGTTCGCAACGAGCTAACAAAACAGCTTCATCTAAGTTCTAATCGACAATGGCGCTCCGCTGACATCATCTTCGCCACCCTTCTCGAGCAGACGTGGCATTGAGAGAAAGGCCGAGTTTCCATCAAGACACATCTACGGATTTTTCTCGTGGGAAAAGGTGTTACCTTTAGGCTCAATCCAACTGGTGCTCACCCTAGGAGAACCCCCTTGCCAGGCGACGACAACAGCAAGATTTCTCATTGTAAACGCCTCATCAGCTTATAACATGTTGTTGGGAAGACCTTCTCTCAACGCAATAAGAGCCATCCTCCGTAGATAACACATGATAATCAAATTCCCAACCGTACACGGAGTAGGAATGGTCCGAGGAGATCAACTGCAATGTGGATGCTACACCGCTTCCACGGGCGTATGCAATCGACACCGCGGGATGTAGATGAGCTTGACATCGGGATGAGGTGCCACTGCACCCGAAAGCTCTTAAGAGCTAGAAACCGTGACGGATGACGACCCTGAACATTCTCGCCTATATCGGCCCAAGCCAGCCGAAGACCTCAAAGCCTTCTTACTCAATTCTGCATTTAATGCAGGACGTCTTCGCATGGAAGCAGGCGGATATGGGAGGAGTTGACCCTGCGGTAATCACTCATAGGTTGAACACCAACCCGTCTTTTAAACCGATTAAGCAAAAGTGAAGGAGCTTCGCGCTGTAAGACAAAATCCATCAATGAGATACGGCAACCTCCTCCAGTGTGAGCAATCGTGGAGGTCGAATATCCCGAGTGGTCGTCATTAACGTCAGATCGTTAAAAAGCGAATGGCAAGTGGCGACCAGACAGACTTCACCGACATAAACAAAGCGTGCCCAAAAGACAGCTTCCCTTTGCCAAGGATCGACCTCATCGTGGACGCAACGGCCGGCCATGAACTTCTCAGTTTCATGGACGCCTTCTCCGGCTACAATCAGATCAGCATGGACCCAGACGACCAAGAAAAGACCTCATTTGTCATAGCTCAGGGAACTTATTGTTATTGTGTGATGCCATTCGGACTCAAGAATGCAGGAGCCACCTATCAGAGGTTAGTGAACCGAATGTTCCAGAAACAGATAGGCACAACTATGGAGGTATACATCGACGACATGCTGGTAAAATCCACCACAGCCAAGCTTCACATTGCTCATCTTTCCGAGGCGTTCCAGATCCTGAGAAATTACAACATGAAATTGAATTCGCCAATGTGCCTGGGTATCGCCAGAATCTCCTCGGTTTCATAGTAAAATCACTTTATGGAATCAAGCAACCCGATAAAATAAAGGTTGTGCTCGACATGCCGCCACCATCGGGGAATAAAGGAAGTCCAAATACCACAGAAGGATTGCGCCCGTCGACTACAGTGATCTGTGGCGAGTGACAAGTGTCGCCTTCTTCAGTAAATCCTCAAGAAGGCCTTTCCAATGTGATGCGGCGTGGTGTTACATTTACAACATTAAAAACATACCCGAAGTTCTCCACCCATTCTAGTAAGTCCCGTTGAAGGGGAACTCTCACTCTATACTTAGCCAGATCGGCTTCAACCAACGCAAGACGCCATCGTGAGACAAAGAACGAGTACAAAGACTCGCCATTATCAGAAATGAGCTCAGAGGAGCGGAGTGGTAGGTACCCGAGATGGAAAATTAATACCGGCGCCGGTAATCGCAGCCGGAAGCGCTCCGCCTCCCCTATTTCCTGTGCTCATACTATGTAGTCTCGACATGCACATCCGATGAAGCAAGTATTGCACAAACTAAGTCTCTCGGAAGGCCGGCGAAGTGGGCCATAGAGCTGTTTAGTTCGGAGCATCAGATACAGTTTAAATCGCTATAAAAGGGCACAGTGGTCCTAGCCTACTCACATGGAATTCACTCCGACAGAACTTGCTCAGACCACTCACAAAAAGGACGACCTCCCAATTTGGAAATCCATTCAGAGATTTTGAGCTCCTAAATGCACAAGGAAGCGGAGTAAGTCTAATTCTAACCTCACCCGAAGGGATAGACATTGAATACGCACTCAGATTTGGGTTCCATGCTTCCAACAACGAAGCCGAGTATGAGGGTCGCCATACAGCCTCAACCGCCCATTCATTAATGAAGGTCACCGCCTAGAGTCAACAAAGGACTCCTCACCGTGGTCGAAAAATAGAAGAGACCCACGAAGCCAAAAAGTAAACGACATGATTCTATATTCGAAAAGTCCGTGACATATTAAAAAAATTCGTGTTAGTTCAGGTCAAGTATGTTCCTAGAGTAGAGAACTCTCGAGCTGACGCCTTGGCAAAATTAGCCACGCCTCAGAAAGACTCCCAGGTCGACACTGGTCAATACCCGCTAACCCCTCAATAGATCTCTGGGCGGCGAGTGGCTGCCCAGTCGGGTCCAAACCGACCGATGGAGCCCATTTTGGGATTATATTATTGATCTGAGGCCTACCGACGACCAAAGAAGGCTAAAATAAGGGCGAGGTCTCGCAGGCCAACAATTCACAAGGGAAGTTCTACAAGCGAGGATTCTTCACACCCATTCCTTAAAATGCATCGCAGAGAAGACACTCGAGCACGCATAAGAGTAGCGCGACTCGAGGCATATGCGGGAATCATATTGAAGCTCGAGCATTAGCGTAAAAGTCTCGAGGCGTGATACCATCGCCTACAATACCTGGGCTAAGGACGCCGACCGACCTAGTCAAGAAATGCAGAATCTGCCAAGAGCACGCCAAGATCTCGCGCCTCCCATCAGAACCCTTAACGTCGATCACAAGCCCCTGGCCCTTCCAACAGTGGGGTTTGGACATACTGGGACCCCTGCCCATTGGTAAGGGTCAGTGCAAATTCATAATCGTCGCAGTTGATTACTTTACTGCTGTGGCCGAGGCCGTGCCCTAGCAACACCATGAGCGTAAGATACGCGAATTTTGTGTGGCGAGCCATCATATGCGGTGTTTGGTATTCCAAGAGCCCTGGTATCGGATAACGGAAAACAATTTGATAACGCCAAATCTCGTAGGATTTCGTACGAGCTCGGAATTAAAAAATTATTACTCATCTCCAACAAGACTGGCAAATTCAACTGACAGCCGGTCACTATCGTAACTCCTGGGTCAGCCTTGAAGACCAAATTAGAAGACCTTAAAGGTAATTGAGTAGAATACCTCTTCGAGGTACTATGGGCTTACGGTGATCTAATACGTAAGTCGCAACCCGGAAACCCCATTTGCCTTAGCCTTCGTGCACTCAAGCAAAGAGGGCCCCCGGTTGAGGCCTAATAAAGTCCCCGGTAATCGAGTTAACATCAAGTGAACACAATGACGGCCCTTCGCCTAAACTTAGATCTCCTAGATGAAAAGCGAGCAAGTCCTAAAGCGTTAATGTATCATCAAAGGAAGACTACGAGGTACTGCTAATCAAAAGTCAACCCTAGAAGCTACATGCCTGGTGATTTAGTTTTAATGAAACTCGCCGCCAAGCAAGAACCCAATGTGCAAACTGGTCCCACAACGGAATATCCCGGTGAAGATCAGATCTTCTCAGCTCTGCCGTCAGCAAATTTATGCAATTCGCATGCATGAAGAGCATGTCTTAATGTGATACATGCATGGAATAAAGTGGAATATCTTAAGCGTTTTACCAAGAAGATCGGTTTGTAATGTTAAATAATGCCTTACCGGATTTTATGTGACAAGTGGAGAGTTCATTGATTATTCGTTAGACATCTCAACATCGCTTCATATATGTAAGGATACGTAAAAGGCACAATAAGAAGATTCGTAGGACATAAAAGGAAAAGTTACTTTTTATTTCCAATTAAACTACATTCGCTATTAAACGCTACATTCTAAGGGTGTCTTCTCGATTACATCCAAAAGCACTCAAGACAAGCAAGCCTTCGAAACCCAAAAAAAAAAAAAAAGAAAAGAGGAGAAAAAAGAAATAGGGAGAAAAGAAAAAATGAGGAAAAAAAATAGGGAGGAAAGAAAAGAGGAGGAAAAGAAAAGGGAGGCAAAGGAGACAGACAGAATGAAAAGAAGGAGAAGGAAAAGAAAAAAGTGGAAAAGAGGAAAAGAAGAAAAGGGATGGGAATGAGCTTATAAAAAAAGGGGGAGAATGAGAGGTGGTGAAAAGATGAAAAGCAAGGAGGAAGGAGAAGAGAGCAGAAGAAAAAGGAATAGAAAATAGCAGAGAGCAACAAGAAGAGAGATGCGCCGCCCTCCAGACGCATTCCCTAGCACGGTTGAATAACATGACTCATAAATGGGAGACTTGTGAAAAACACAACTCCCACATGTGAAGAGCAAGAAGGCTCGACCCAAATCTTCGTATGATCCCCGCTACACGATCAAACTTCGACTCTTCATCTCACGCAGATTTCAGTTATGCATCAGAGAAATCAAAATATACAAAGAATAAGTCTCACAGCAATGAAGCCGCTATTTATAAGAAGATCAAAGCCCTTGGAAACCCGCGCGAACGTTCCAAATTCTTCATCAATCAGCATTAAAGATGTTCGCACCTTTTCAAGAAAATCGGCTCGAATGGTCAGCCTCGTAAGAGCTATGCCTGCCAAAGCCACATGGATGAGCTCCTACCTAACTCTATGCAATGACGAAGCTCATCTAATCTCGCACGTGCCACGCCCTTCAAGAGTCAAACCAACTCAAAGCATCAAGGACTGATCGAACGCCACCGGGCCGAACGCCACTTACCGAACGCCACCTACCGAACACCACTCAAAGCTACATTGCCACTTCCTACTGAACGCCACTCACCGAACGCCACTTCTGGCTGAACGCCACTTTACTAGAACACCACTTCTACTAGAATCACACCGCTTAGAGCCCACTCTACTGAATGCCACTGTGCTACATCGCTACTGCCAGGCAACGCCACTTCTACCGAACGCCACTCGCTTAAAGCCACTGGGGCCGAACGCCACCGCTGAACGCCACTTTCAGTTACATTACTCTACCGAACGCCACTGGCCGAACGCCACCGGCCGAACGCCACCGCCGCAGAGTGCCACTACCGAACGCCACTACCGAACGCCACTGTGCCGGGCATCGCCACTTACCGAACGCCACGCAGTTACATTGCCACTGCCAGAACGCCACCTGCCGAACGCCACCGCGCTACGCTTAGGAGCCAACAATTTCACCTTGACAAGACCTCCCATCACCCGCATGGACTAGCTCTTCCAAGCACATGGACGAGCTCTCGCCAACGTTTCGGATTAATGCAGTTTCAACTATTCAAAGACTCACACACAACCTATGAATCGGGCTTCAACCCATGCATCGCTACCAATAGAGGATGGTGTCAAGTTGACGAAGTTCCCACCGAAAATAAGTCATGCCACCAAGGAATCGGTTCAACTCATGCACGTCAGCCAATAGAGGACAGTCGCTCAAGTTGACGAGTTCTACCGAAAATAGGTCATGCCGCCTAAGGAATCGATTCAACACACGCAAGTCAGCCAATGGAGGTCAGCCGCTCAAGTTGACGACCTCTGCCAAAAATAGGTCATGCCACCAGGGAATCAGTTCAACTCATGCAAAATCAACTGGGCGAGGTCGGCCGCTCATCGACGAGCTCGCCAAAAACAAGTCAAGGTGCCTGCTGAACTAATAATAACCTATGTAACCACCGACCGAGGTCAGCCGCTTCAAATGACGAGCTCGGCATGGGCTTAGGTCATGCAGCCCAAGGAGTCGAATAGCTCAGCAAGATACCGACAAGACCAACAATTAATTGACGAGCCCGCCGTCCAGCTATACAGCTTAAGAATCAAGTCAGCTCGTACAAATCAATCCACGAAGCCACAGCGACTCAGTTTGACGAACTTAATTGCCCAACTCGAATCCTCAACCCGCTCATAATCTATGAAGAAAAAGCGAAAATATCAGGAGGAGAACGCAGACGATAAAAATGAAAATTTATTTTCAGAGGGCTACATATGTCCCGCCCTGTGCCCGACAAAAAAAAAAAAAAAAAAGAAAGCAAGAGTACATAAAAGAAGCTCTATATTAGGCGGGCGGAAATGAATATTGGGAAACCTGACGCCGCAGAGGAGCACGATTTAAGAGGGGGAATGGGCCCGCATGAGTATCCGGGTTCTGAGAATAATCGGGCAGAGAAAGACTCTTCTCGCGCCTCGGCCACTGGGAGATCGTCGTGCCTAAGTCCGGTACGCCAACGGCCTTCTGTTGAAAAGCAAGCCAAATAGAGGCCCACTGAGCACTGGCTTGGTCCCTTAATCTTCTAATAACATCATCCTCTCGAGCGACTTAAGGATATTCACGTGAAGTCCTTCGCGCAATCCGCGATGTTTCATTCAGCCGCCTCTACGTTATAGCTCAAGCCTTCACGACGAGCGGCGGCCCAAAGAACGCCGCCTCGGATGCCTCGCTACGAGCCACGGCTAGCTGCACTACTTTATCACACGTGATCGCCATTGGTCAGACGCAGCTCCTCTTGAGACTTCACTTACCTCGTGATGTGACGTTCATCCCTAACCGTCTAGTCAGACGGGAGGATCGCAGCCCATCCCGGGTCTCGACCAGATCATTCAGCGCAACATGGAGCTCACCCCGGACCTTCCGAAGCTCACCTTCAACCATCGCCAAGCTACTTCGAACTTCATCTTCTCTACTTTCCGCCCGGGAACGAGCCGACGCAGTATGCTTCATATCAGATTTAAGTCTCCACCCTCTTCGGGCCATGCGTCAGGCTCCGTTTGCAAATGGTCCGCTCGTGAAGAAAGAGAGGTCTTCTTCGCCTTATAAATCCGGGCGATTTTTACATGCTTTTCATTTAGTTTGGCTCATTCCGCTGCATCTTTCAAACAGAGTGGCTACTCAAAAGACATCACAACATGAAGTTAACATCGAACGCGGATTAGCTCAAAATGACACTCAATGTAAAGGTGGGCTTATCGGCAACCCCAAGGATACAGCTGTGAGCTCCACCACCGGCAGCGCTTCGATCTCCTAAAGTCGAACCTTAAGACTTACAAGATAGCACTCGCCGCAAGCTCACAGATTGAAAAGCGAGTCCCTCATTCCTCGCCCAACCTTTGATTCCTCCGGGATTTTTTCCTTTCACTCCTCTTCCACCCTTCTGGGGTGGCCTAGCACTCTCCGGGCGAGATTCCAAACTGACGGCATTAACGCCAACGTCATCACAGCCCATCCAAGAGACTCTTCTTGCCTTTACAAAGAAGGCTGTAAAGGGGGCTGGAGCCTATGACCACAGAGGCCTCTATCAGCAGCGATCGCGCCTCGCTCCGGCCGAGCAAGGAGAGAAGTCGGAGACGCCCCCAATTTCTGAACCTTTGTCGAAATCGGCCGATCTTTCTCAATAGAGCTTGATTTTTCCGTTCAAGGCTTCGGCTTCCAAGATGCACACTCTAACTCGGGACTAAAAATCTCCTAGTAGGAGTGGTCACAGAAGCCCAATGGAAGAGACTCTACGGTGAAAGAGGTAGGTCTGGCTAATCGAACGCAGTGCTCTAATTTCGACGGGCCAAAGAATGTCCGACGGACAACTTCTCTGCCAGAAGATCAGCGCAGATGATTCACTAATGCCCGGGCTATAACATTATCTTCATCACTAAGATCAAGCTCCAGCACCTAGGAAGCATCGAATAATGTCAAGTCGTGGGTTACCAAAGCAATTTTCTTCTACACAAGGTTATAATCAAAACAGAGCAAACACTCCTCAATAAGATTATCGTGGTCCCAAGCCTCAATCGGAACGCCCAAAGTATCGTCCCTGTCGGCTGATCAGATTCCAGTCGCGACCACTCAACAAAGCAAATAACGTCCCTTCCACGACCTATGTAGCTGGCGGAGATCGTTGATCACCAGGATTCCGCAGTTTCAGAGAAATACAGAGCTCCTGCACCCTCGCTTAAAAAGATATAGGAGCAAAGCCAATATCAGAACCACGAGCCCTCCTCATTCCAAAGCACCAACAGCCCACTTAAAATGCCCCAGAAACCGTTGGGAGCAAGTCGGAAGGACAGACATTGAAATGTCATAGTAACTCCTTCATAGCGCGGGATGCAACGGAAACGCACCATTCTCAAAAGCTTAATTTCAAAGAACATACCATCCTGTGAACGGATCGCCACATAAAAAGTCGACGTCGGGGTCCATCAATGCCGTGAGGAGGTCGATAACGCTCAATGTGTAACCCCACACGAAGATCCTAATTTTGCTAGGGTCCCACAAACATGTTACTGGATCTGCCAGATGGCTGCACTCACACCCCCAGATATGTAATTAGGTTTATTTTTCACCTCATCCAAGGGAAGAGGAGGTATTCCAAATAATGCCCGGTTCAACTACGTACTCGAACGCTGGAAACATCCCTAACTCCCATCCCGCAGCCAAGCAGAATAACTCGAAGAGTCACGCCACACGCAGAAAGAGGAAGAACCACCTGCACTCCATAACGATAAAAACAAAATCCAGTCAATTCAACCCTAGCGCCTCGTCACACCAATCGAAGAGAAACCAAAGAGGTAGAGACGCAGTGGTCCCAGGGATAAGACGAAAGAAGCTACCTCGCAAAATGGCTTCGTGAGTACTCTACACGTAGAACTGGCAATGAAAAGATTAAATCACTAAGATATGGCTAAGACCAAAGAAGCATAGGACGGAGGAAGTTTACTTAAAGAAACCAAAGAAATTAAGGGTGAGGGGAACGAAATGAAACCCAAGAGTCATCATTATCACAAGATGATATGATGGCGACTGCTGCTCAACTAACCCACCTCAAACACACGGAAATTGCATCCGATGCAAGAAACTGATATGCCCCGCCTACTCATATTAACTGCACTCAAGGGCCGGGGCAACCGATGTGGTTTGAAAATAATAAAAGCAGCTCCACCTATTGTGCCCAAGAGACATCAACTCGAGAGATGAAGTCCCGATCCACCGGGCATACCCGCTCAGCACTGGGACATATGACGATGGCTCAAAGTTGAAGGCCCACCCGCTTGTAGGTTAGTTTCTTGATAACCTAAAGAACCCACGATATACGAACCAAGCCAAGATTCTGCCCAGAGCAATTACGGGAAGACCCCACAGCATTAAAATGTAATAATCCCCAATCACGTACTATCCAGCCAATCAGATCAAACATTATCAATTAGGAAAGTAAGATAATCCTTACCTATTATTAAACCATCGATCGGATCCCCTATCACCAATAAGGAAAGGAAGATTATCTCAAATAAACTACTCTTTCTATATCCTACACCAAATCAGATATCGACAAAAATAAGAAATATCCCATCCAATGGGATACTAACTTCAATCACCATCCAACCGTAGAACGCTTCCAATAAATGCAAGACCACCCATCTGAGTGCCACACATTCATACGCCCAATACTAAGCGATCTAAGCGCTCTCTTTCTCTCAGAAGAAACCGACTTAGGTATCGGAGCGCTACCTCCGCACAAACACCCTTCATTCCGGGTTCTTTGCGAGGAATGCCATATCCAGAACTCCGCCGACAAGACAACAAGGGTCATACCCTGCGCCGACGACGATACCGCGACTTGTCCATCATCACCCGTCCGCCCAACGACCCTTAACAACACGCCTGCTCAGCCTCCGAATAAAAGGCATCATCACTAGGATTTTTTCTTTTCTTCTCTGGGGTTTGTTTGTTTGGTTATGGAGAAAATGAGAGGAAACACTGGGAAAATCGAATGTCACAAAGTTAAACTAAAAGATTTTTCCCTTATGTCGTGTTGTATGATAAAGCAAAGCGGGAAAAAGAAAATATTATACTTTTACAGTTCTACTGTTTTGTGAAATAGGGCCAGTTTGGTAATTATTATTATTATTAAATTTTGATAAAAAGGGTGAGAAAGGAGGAGGGGTCGGCGATCTCGACAATACTGCTGAAGTGGAGAAGAACTATGTAAGAGGAGGCAGAAGTAACAATGACTGCTCTATTGAAACCCTAGATAATATTTTCTTGATGCTCTATAAATCTAACATCTCGCTGCCATTTCTTTACTCTACTCTTCTAATCTAGTTGCAATTTGATTTTGATTTCGTTGATTATGAAAAGATGGGGTGATTTTTTGTTATTCTTGGTTTGAAATCATCACCTCTACATCTTTTTTTTTCCCTTGTTTTCGCCTCATTTAAGGGTGTTTTCTACAAATTATGGTGTTTCTTTCGTTTTCTCGTCATTTCGCCGATTTGTTTGTGGTGTGTTTCGCTGCTTTTGCATTTACTTCCATTTTGTTTCGCCGCTTTTTGATGACGGTTTCTTTGTTTAACAGTTTTTAGCGTGTGTTAGCATTTGTGAATGACACAATATAATCAATCGCATCGGCACATTCAATTAAATCAAATTGCCAAGATGTCATATCTTAACGCCATATATTCCTAATAATTATGCACTTTCAAATACGTGTTCAGATCCTCATATTGATGCTATTAATTTGATATCGCTATTATCCGTCGCTGCTTGAATAAATCGATATATGTTTCAATGGAATTCATTGTTAGTTTGATTTAATGAAATTTTCTATTTAAAAAAAAAAAAGAAAGGTATATATTAGGATTGACTATGTGCAAGCCACGTGTTGCTTTGTGGAGAAGGAAAAAAAAAAGAAAAAGCAAAAAGAAAATAAAATTTTGTTTTTAGCATAAAAGCGGAATTAATGTCGCTTTTGTATTGATTTGAAACTTCTTCAAAACTGGGAATGAAAGATTATATGTCGGTATATTTATGTGTTCAGTGGAAATCTTGCCTTTTTAATGACTACAAATGACAAGGAGACAATTTCCTTTACTATAATATTGGAGATGCCAAAAGCTTTGGCTTTAGGTCATTTAAGAGGAGTAGATGTTTGATTAATTTATTAATTATGGATTAAGCAAAATTATATTATAATTTTAATTTTGTAATTATGTATATTAAGTATAAGCTTCATTTATATACGATTTAATATCAACTAACCATGAATTACGCTTCTATTTTCTCTTTGCTTTTGCAGTTCATTCGAAAGAAAACCTAATCGCTTTTTTCGCAGCTTTATATATATAAGAATAGTAGCCTTATAAATTTTACATGCTAGCTTAATATCAACACACTTTATGGGCGAATATTTATCTTTAACCCTAATCATTTATTCGATCTCATCATTTAGACGGGATAAACGACCGTCAATAATTCTGATCTACGCCATATTTCCATCCTCGTATTTAATCGATATTCTTCTTCGAAATTAAATTAGATTTATAAATGTATTTATTGGGTATTATTGATCAATTATTTTTGGGCTCAATAAATAATCTTGATTTTACAAAATTATTTAACAATTGGTATGAGAGTCACTCTAATTGGGATTGACGCTATTGCTTTTGTTTTTTCTACATTCCTATCGATTTTGTTTTTCCTACATTGAGGCAGAGTATGTGACGTGTTTGGTTTGGAATATTTTATGAATCTTCTATTTCCTGAATCCTGATACAAATTAATATTTAAAAAAAATAAAAATCCATTTGCATTTAACATTTGGATCTTTACAAACTTCATTCTTCTTTAATGAGATTTATATATTTAGATTACACAATTTACTAAATATTATCAATTTTGATTATCTGCAAATGTATCCAAACATAGGATAGGGAACAAAGGGAATCCATATCATCATCAATACAGAACACCTCATAAACAGGAAGGAAATAACAGGAATCCATATCAGCATCACTACAGAACACACCTCATAAACAGGAAGGAAATAATAGGAATCCAAATCATCACTACACCACCTCAGAAACAGGAAAGACAACCACATGCCTGCGTGCTCTACTCCTACTCCTAGAAATCCTATAAAACACAACACACAAAATAAATAACAAAACAAAAGCTATCATCCATGCACGAAAGAAATGCTGTCTCGACGCCTGCCAGGGATAATCAGCGGGATGTGTAAGAATCGTCGGTGCCCCACCCCATGGATAATAAATGGGAGGTGTAGTCCGTGTATAACTCATCCTGTAAAAATACAAATCTAATATCAAATAACAAGAATAATCATAAAATAAATTTTTGTAACATGAATAATTAATTGTGAAAAAATTTATCGTGCATTATTTGTGTTTTAATTAAGGTGAAAAGATTAAAAAATGATGGATATTATAAATGAAGAAATAATACAAAAATGATGCTATGGTTTGAACATAATTTGTTAAAAATGGCTTCATTGAATTTCTTGTCGGGGGGTTCAGAGATGATTTTTGGTGAATTCATCCGATTTGGCTACCTGGGTTTTCGTTGAATGAGAGTTTTCAAGGTTTGTTGATTTGGGATCCTTTTGGTGATGCCACTTTCAATTTCACTGTCACCATCTAATCTTCAAAACCCTAGTTTTACACCTCATCTCTCTCTTATTCTTCTTTGCTCCAAAGCTCTCAATTATGGATGTCAATTCGTGTTCACGGATTGTGTTTGAGTCGTGTCAATAGCAGACATTCTATTGTATTCGTCAACCCCGAACACGACATGAATAATAAACAAGACAAAATTAACAAAGTCAAACACGACCCAAGTAGTAATTGGGTAACACGACACGTGTAACCCGTTTATTAATTTGATAATTTAAAATAATATAAATTATAATTAATCCATTAATATTTAACACAAACAATATATTAAATGAGTTAACCTATATTAAATATTAATTAATATAATAATTAATTAGGTTAAATTCATGTTATAGGATTGACACCGATATAATCTATTTATTGATCCAAACATGATTATACTCAACCTAAAACCTTGTCGAGTTCATGTCGAGGCTCAAATTTTGTCAACCCTACTCCCAATGATGCTCTCATGTTTCCCCTTCATGTTTGGTTCGTCCGTATGAGAACCCATTATCCATTACTCTTTACACTTTATAACCAAAGAGAGTACAATACGCAACAATTATAACCAAAGAAAGCGGAGAGCAAAGAGGAAGAAAGCGGAGAGTAAAGAAGGAAGAAAAGAACTTACATGAATGAGAGTATTCTCAACGTCCTTTCTGTTCTTTTACCACCCTATTCACCAGAGCAACAATTTCTCAAGGGCTGCTTTTAGTAGAGTGAGTATGAAAACACGGTTTCCTTCATACTCCAATGGCCATTCACCAGAGCAACAATTTCTCAAGGGCTGCTTTTAGTAGAGTATGAAACACGGTTTCCTTCATACTCCAATGGCCAATAGCTAAAAGCAACCTCTGCTATTGTCTCACCCTCTTTGAGTAGAAGAAATTTCTCTAAGGCCGGTCTGAAATAGTATACTGAAACGCGGTTTCCTGCCTATGGCTGTAACTGGAAACATTCTTGCCATAGCTAAAAAGCAAGCTTTAACCGGAAACATTCTTGCCATAGCTAAAAAGTAACCTTCTGCTATTTTCAGTCAGCTGCCTCGGCTATTTCCAGCAGCCACATAGAAAAATGTTTTACTTATTACTAATTTTTCCTTTTTATTTTGAAAAATAGAGAGAGTTTGTAAAAAGATATATACTACAATTGGATAAAACCAGCGCCCGACAGCTCGAGTTTGCTGCCTTTGGATAAGGCTGCGCCGTATGGTTCAAAAAATCGGCCGAGTCCGATAGGACTCGGCCGAGTTGTAACCGCCTCGTTGTTTAACGCACCGAGTCCGATACCGGAGACGAGACTCAGTAGTGAATCGGTATAAATCGACGATATCCGAATCAGAACGTGATAATCTTATTATGAAATGAATCTGAAAAGATAGATCTGAAAAAGCATAGAATTTCTTAGGCCAGACGAATCTGGGATTTCAAACTATGAACGAAATCAACCAAAAAAAAAATCTGATTAACCAGAGATTCTATGAAAACTGAAAAGCCGAATCTAAAACTGGATGAACATAAACCACAAACTAAAAATCAAATTTTTACAATGAATCAGAGATTCCTCTCAGAGATTGGAAAAATACGATGAAAAATACGATTTCTCATTCTCTTCAACTTTGTTTCCTACCAATCAAAACAAGAAATAAAATTGATTTGTTCCGGGAAATCAGAGATTCCTCTTCAGAAAAACCAAAAATCAACAAATTTTCACCATCATACCAGGATTGACTAGTTTTCTAGCCCTAAACAGTGCCACGATGGTGAGACGCTGAGAGCAAACGGCGAGGCAACTCTCACCAGGAACTTCGAAGGCTATGTTGGGGCTTGAGATGCTATTGGACAGTAGGCATGGTGCGACAAGGCTGTAAAGCTTGGAGGTGCTGCGAGCCTGCGAGTAGACTGTGGAAGAGAACTCAGGGAAACAGAGAAACGAAGATGAAGAGGCTTGGAGGGGAGAACGAAAGGGAGGGGATGCAGGCTCATAAGTTAGGTATATGATATTAAATGTTATTTAATGAAAATAATATTTTAGCTTTTATCTTCAATTTAATATAAAAATTAATTTAATTAATTATAGGCATAATAAAAAATAATTTAATTAATTTTTGTAACAAATCGGATGAAAAACGTATTTGAAGATAAAAATAGATCTTTTGGATAATTTTAGTATTTTTATAACAACAAATTTGGATGAAAACGTATCTTTATAATAAAAATCACTTTATTTAAATTAATTTAAAAGATAAAGATCCAAATACTTTAAATTAATATTTAACTTAAACAAATGCTATAATAATTCATATTTCTATAAATTCGAAAATAGTGTAATACATTGTAATTAAAATGTTTTAGTCCTTAAAAACCTAAAATAATTTTTATTTTATTAATTTTTTAATTCACTATTTTCATCTATTTTCTAATAATTTATATAATTTTATGTTATCTTCGATGAAATATCGACCGATATCGCCGACACACCGAGACCGGGACACAAGACCGATACGCCTCGTGACCTTCAATCGATAACCGACATCACACTTCTCGAACTACGCTGCTACATCAATATAGGAAGAAAATCAAACAAAGGAGTACCTCTTGGCCAGATATATCTGGTGCCCCCTCCCCGCATCCCTTCTCCACCTACTGGCTCTACAGGTTTTTTTTTTTGCTGCATTAGTAGCTTGAAACTCTCACTGTCTGCCAACTGCCAAGGTACAATTTACATGCAAACATTTCCATGGCAGCAACCTAAAGGTTTGCCCTTACAAACTAAACATGACTAACATGGATTAATTGCTCATAATACAATTCTTTTCCTGTAATCTAATATACACTCAGCTATATCACACAAGCAATTTAGTTAGCATACTAAGGTTTATTTGGATGCCACAATCTCTTCAATTTAGTTTTCCTGTAAAGTTGGGTTCTCTTACACCCCAACTTTACAAAAGAGGTATGGTTGGGTTTCCTGGGATTAGTAAATAGTCCCTTTTGCTTGTGTTTGTGAAATGAGAATCACTCTCTGTGGACCTTTATTCTCCACTTATATTCATATGTGGATGAGTGTATGAGTGGGTCTTTCTAAAAAGAAGTGAGAAATAAAGAATGGCATATGTGGCAAGCAACATTGCCCACTACCCTAAAAAGATATCTTGCATATGCCCCATACCTCTCTTCTCCCTCAAACAATGGGGATTATCTGGCTATAGATTCATAGAACTGCATAGTTGGAATTCCTCTACCAGCCCTTTTGAACTAATTACTAAAACATAAACATCCTCTTACTCTGCCAAGAGTGATTGCCATTTCCCTTCAACTGTTCTGTTCACAAAGACAGACTGATTCAAGTAGAGTTCCGGGACCTGTAAATAACACAGCAATGAGCAAACCATTTAAGTTGGAGTTAAATATTAGAAATTCTAACCATACAAAAATAAAGCCAACCACCTTCTATTTTTTAATGTAGGGGTTGTTGCTGAAGTATGCTTTGATATCCCGCTGATTGATGCCTGCAGTTTACATAAGAAAACTCATGTTAGGTTTGCAGTGCAGTACATACACTTAATCCAAATGAAAGAGTACAATCCGAACCAATGTTTGGCTATCAAAAATGAAGATAATTAGGAGAAACATCATTGAAGTTAGGACACAAAACCCTAGCTCAAGAGAACACTAAGATCCCATGTGATACCTCGTATTTTTTTTAAGGGTAAAAAATTAAAATAAAATAATTCTTTTAAATTAAAGGAATGGTATAAGAGTAATTCATATAAGGAACCCTTAGTATAAATAGAAAAATATATATTATTAATAAACCCTTTTTATGTTCTCTGTATAGCCTCACTCTCTTGATCGTAGAATCATAAAAAACCAAAGTCATCAAACCTAAGGTTTGAAGCATTGATTTCAAGAGATAAGTTTTTTCCCTACATCTTATTATAGTGAATAGAAAAGAAAAAGGAAATATTATTTTTGTAAGAAGTTGTGTTCTTGTTCGTAGAAATTTTGAAAAACCTAGAATGTCATATCTAAGGTCAAAGAAGTGACTTGAAATATAAGATTTTTTCCTTATTGTTTTCTGGAGTTCTTTTATGTAAATTCTTTTCAATGTCTTTAAGTTAGATTAACTATTGAAGTCAGGATTTTGTATTTGGTACTCACTTTCTTTAAAAATACTGGTTGTAAATGTATAAACTGTTTCGAGTAGGAGAATTAAAAAATAAAATAAAAGAAAAAAAATAAGTAGGAAACCAACATAAGCTATGAGATTATGGATGAAAAGAAAAAGAAAGAAAAGTAGTAACTTTAGACTTTGAATTTGTGAATCAAAGAAAGAAAAAGTAGAGAACCATTGTATCAAAAAAAGTAGGGGACCACTAAGGGGCCATTGAACCAAAAATATTAATAAAAAAGGAAAATAGGGATCATATTGGCCATGTTTGGTAGAGAGCGTTTTGTGACAAAAATTGAAAAGCTGATTCGACTTATTTGCATGATCGACCAATCAAACCTTTACTATCATTGCCGCCAAGATTATCAAATAATGGACGTACTTTAATCCGCTTAGTTTCAAAACGCCACGTGAGCAACGCTGTAACAGTGACGTGATACGAGTTAAAAAGACAATTTGTCTCAAAGCCACAATAATTACCGCCTTACCCTAAGCGTTCTCACAAAACCCTACGAAACACTAAATCTAATCATTTCATCTTTAATAATTAATATCTAATTACTATGAAAAAATTGACATATTAAGAATGACATATTTATCACTAATTTACATCAAAAAAAAAAAATAATTGTTCACAACTCTATTAATAAATTAATAATAATATTTATCAATTTATAGGCGTTAATATTTTTACAAATTAAAATAAACTCAAGAAATTTTATATATTTTTAAAATTTAAAATTACCAATCTTTTGTAAATATGTTTTAATTCTTAATAAGAAGTATCTTATCTTCAATAAACTCACCTTATAAATCTAAATTATTAACAAAAAAATATTCAACAGTAAATTGTGTTAATGTCTTTATTGGTCATTTTACACAATTAAATAACTATCAACTATCAACTATCAACTATCAACTAAATTTTACTAAACACATTTATACAAACAGCTAATAAAATCGGTTGCTCGAATAAGTTAATAAAATTAGCTAACAACAAACATTTAAACTATCAGTTATTCACTAGTTTCCAAACATGGCCATTAATTAAAAGAAAAAAAAATTATACAAGTAGGCATTTTATAGATGAACAATAGGTGTGCGGAAATCTGGTTGAAAAATCAAAAGTGAATATTGACATAATTTTGATTGATATAATTGAAAAGGCAAAATGAGAATGTAGTAAAAGCCAAAAGGTCCTTTTTATAAATAATATCATTAAATATATATAAAAAAAAATGTGGACCTAAAAACCTTCCTAAAATAGGTCTTGAAAACCTAGGTATAAGATACCTAAGAAATTATAGTAATGATGGATGTTTGAACACAAAAAAAAAAAAAAAAAATAGTGTTTGATATTCAAGACGGTTTGTGAAAAAACAAATATTTGATGATAATTTTAAAGAAATAATAATAACAAATACATGCTGAAAGCTAAAGTTTATAAACATATATATTTAATAAGTATTTGCTTATACGTATTTTCGATAAAAGAAATATTTTATTAAAATTCGTAATTTATTTGTATTGTTAATATTATTAAAGTAACTATTGAGCAATTATAGAATATAAGATATGTTAATAATATTTGTTATCAAGTATGATAATTGTTAGGTAATAATATAATTTATAATACAACTTTTGTAAAATAAAATATTTTATATGTTTTTGAGTAAAGATTATCTACATAGTATTTTCGAATATATTTCAAATTTATTTGATTTTGTGATTAATATGAAAATATTATATTGGAATTTGATATGCAAACTCTTTGCAAGCCTCTTCGAGCATGTCATCCAAATCTATCGTTCCTTATGCTTTAGCGCTGCCATCTGCACCACTGAGCCACCTTCTGCGCCATCCTTGTCCTCGTCCCTGCTCTAAGATCCTAATGCAAGGAGAGATGTCAGAATTGGCCAATTGAAGCCATTCAGGCAGTCTAGGCGCAAAAGCGAGCCTTGATATGTTTACCAAAATCTCATTCAGTTACCGAGACATAGGAGCTCAATATAAAGGTCACTGCTTGCAGTACTTTATTTAGCTGAACCAGATCATACTCACCTCAAAATAATACTGAAAGAGCATTATAAGCAAAAGTAAAAACCTTTAAATTTTTACTAATCAAGGAGAATGGTGTGCTTTGTTTGGTTACTGAGAAATCCAAAGAAAAGAAAATCAAGAATGATTGGCTCAGCCGAGGAGGTTTTTGCTCCCTCACCCTCAAGCAATGGAAATATTCGTTACTCAATTTCCTTCATTTGTCCCATCCTTTCTCAGCAACCAAACAGCCAATACGATCAAAAGCAAGAGCAGAGGACATAATTTGCATTTACCTTTCCAGCAGACGGATGATGCCCATTCCAAAACACATAAGTTTGTATAACATCCAACCCTCCATCTTTGGGTCTGGCCAGATCTGCAATTCCAACAACACCCACAAAGAGAATAAATAAATGGACACAAATTCAAGCCTCAAAACATCCGAAGAAATGCAAAAAAAATAAACACTAATTAAAACGAACAATTTTATGAGTAAAAATAGGCCATTAAATTCGGAATTGAGTCGAAATTCACCGTATCAAATTTCAAATTCAACGGCTCAATGCAGAAAACTCGTTCATATACACACCAATCTAGACCCACAATCACCAAGGACAATTAAAATTTTTTTTCCAAAAAATTTATTACATTAGACCATTATAGCTATGAAAAACCTCATCCAACATAAGATCGAGACTGCAAAGTTTCTGTTCATACTTTCTCGTATAAGAGTTCCATTTTGGGTAGACTATGTTTCCATTAGCACTCTGAGAATCCCAGGAAAACCCAACAACAATGAGAACCTTGTGTGTACTTTCGAATGTATCCCGGTTTTCGGAAATTGTGTCGGCTCAGCTAAACCGAATAGCATAGCTTGAGTGGACTTCCCTAATCTTCATTATTCCTCTGAAAATTTTCTCAGCAACCAAACATATCAAAAGGGGCCTTTCCTTTTACTAAAAGATATTATTTTGTTCATTTTGAAAAATGAAAAAATATATTCATTAACCCTAGAATTGAAAGGGAAAGGAAAATTGAAACAAACCTCAAAAGAGCACACAGGTAAAATCCCCCCTTTTCTTCACCTAAACACCACCGCGAACAGAATACACGAATTCAGGATTTTAGGGTTTCATCACTTTTCAACATCAGTATTTTCGAGAGGCAAGAAAATTTCAAGAATGCAGAAAGAAATAGCGAGGAATGAAGCAAGCAAAAAGCAGTCTCACCCGGAGAGATTGTAGCCCAGTGAAGCAGGAGGTTTATGCTCAATTCTCTGCTTCGTTGATGAGAAGATCAAGGAACAGTTGGTAAATGGGAGGGGAATTTCGGGAATTGTTGGTTAAAGCGGTTGTAAGCGGGGAGCCTGTTTTAAATACTGGATGGTTGATTGAACCGAAAAGTAATTCATTCATGGTTCAAGTAACTAGTCATCTCATAAATATATAATTTTATATTTTTAAAAAATTTAAAATATAAAATTTTATATTTATAATATTATTCACTAACTTTTATATAATTATATTAATATTTTACACATAATATGTATAATATTTAAATATATAATTTTATTTGTTTTATTTACGTTTATATTTATTTGTTTTGTTGCTAAAATATTTATTAATCAAATGTTAGCCTAGTGGACTATTACATAACTTGAGAACCATTAGGTCTTTATATACCTCTTTGATCTAGGCGTGAGATTTGGTTGGTTTCGGCCCATTTTATATAGAAATAAAATAGTTCAACTGAACCGGTTTTTGTCAGGTCTAACTAGTCACTCGGTTCAAAGGGCAACCCTGGATGAAAAGACTGTATCTGATTTTTTAAAATATCAAGCAGCTTATCAATTCACTTGATTAACCTTATAAGGTAAATAAAATCATGCATAAAAGTATCGATTTTTCCAGAAAATCGGTTTTGTGTTCGATAAAATATCTATGGAAAATTACGAAAAAATCGATAAAAATCGCCGATTTTTCGACTAAAATCTGCACCCGATATTTCTCACGATTTTTCTGGGCTGTTTGTGTTGCTCATGCTTGGGATGCTGCCAGAGGAAATGGTATTGTATTTATCGCCGATAAATTGAAAAAATCGGCGATTTTTCTGGAAAAATTATTGACCTTCATTGTTTCCTGTTTTTTATCCAACGATCCAGATTTCACCGTTTTTCGTTAATCCAACGGTTATTTTGTGATCCAACGTTGATTTAAATCTAAAGCTCGATCTAATGGTCTAGAATGATTTCTAACGGATATATGATGATCCAACGGTCAAATTTGAACCAAAATCAATCCAATTCGCTGTAAATAAATCACAACGGTTTTTTGACAAGCTTCAATGGCTATTTTGACTCCAAAAATTTTTATAAATACCCCTAAAATCATACACTTTCATTACAAACTCATACATCCACATCTAAGCTCCATTTCACTCTCAAATAATTTTTTATTTGTTCTTTATTTAATTTTTTGAAGATCTTTGGGAATTAAGGCATGCTTTTTGTCTAGTACCTTTGTTTTTATGCAGCATTTGATTTAGTTTTATTTGTGTTGAAGAAGTTTATACATATATTTTATACTATAGTTTTATTTTAGTTTTATAATTGATAATATAATTTTTAGTTAATAATTATATTTTATTTAGATAATAGTTATTTTAGTTATATAATCTTTTCAAGCTTAGTTATTTACTATACATATTTTAGTTATATAATGTTTGAAATATTTTTATACAATAATCTATATTTTTATACTATAGTTTTATTTTTATTATAATTTGATAATATAATTTTTAGTTAATTAATTATATTATTTATTAGATACAGTTATTTTAGTTATATAATCTTTTCAAACTTAGTTATTTACTATAATATTATTTTAGTTATATAATGAAATTATTTATACTATAATCTATTTATACTTCATAGTTTTATTTAGTTTATAATTTGATAATATAATTTTTAGTTAATTAATTATATTATTTATTTAGATAATAGTTATTTTAGTTATATAATCTTTCAAACTTAGTTATTTACTATAATATTAGTTGGTCCACCTTATATATTACTGGTATATTTCAAATGTGATTTATACACTATAATGCTCGGGTTACAATCAATATTATTTCAACACTATGTCTTGTATTTAATATCAAGCCTTCGATCAAGACGATCCTCTGTTTAAATAATGCAACGGAGCCATATCGCCTTCCGCTCATGAACACACAGAGGTAATCAACACCCCCTGATAAATTCTTCATATAAATATAAATCAACATCATCTTCACAATGTATATATATATATTTTTCTTATTATTTATTATTTTATAGTTCAACAAAGTATTTCCATGAATTTCAAAGTATTTTTGTTAAATTTTGCATTACCAATATTTTTGTCAAAATATCCACCGATATTTTCCGATATTTTCGATATTTCCGTAAAATCCAAGTACCGATATATCCGTAATTACCGATATTTTGTTCCTTGCCCATAAGGAAAAACCGACATATGTGAACCAATAATCAAGTGACCTTCCACTTGGATTTGACTCGGTGAATTAGTGTTTCTTAGGGTTTGCAATAAGCCAGATGCCCGAATTACCCTACGAGCAAAGCCCCTTAATGAAACGAACACTGTATTAACAATTGATAAAATTAGTCTCTTACACAAGGAGATCAAAACTTAAGCTAAGTGAACCTTCTCCCCAAGCGAAAACTGATCGGGTTTAAAATAATAGGCACGCAAGCTTAGAACGTGAGCTCAAATGTCAGGTTTAAGAGGAGATTAAAGAGCGCCCAAGCATCAAAGGTCTACTCTGATAATATCCTCAAACACAGCCTAAGACGAGGCCTCCAATCCACCCCTTCCTAAAAGCCGGTAATATAATTCACCCAAAGAACTGTGATAAAAGAAAATACCTTACTTCAATTAATTAGAAAGTAGGATATTTCCTACTAATTGCTCGTCAATCATCCCTTACTAATCGGTTAACGATAAGGAAAGAAAATCTCTCACCCAATGGGAGAAATATCGTATCATCATCCAACAAGAAAATGTGTCATTCTATATCATCATTCAACTAGGAAAATTATCATGATCACCCATTATAAATACTGTAGCCAATCCCATCTATGAAAGGTATGCATAAAAATTCATTCCTAAGCAATTGATTTTCTCTTCCAACAAATAATCGACTTTAGGCATCGAGGTAACGCGCATCCCCGCCGATCCTTTTGTTTCTTATATTCGCAGGGAGCCGATCTCGTAGTCGTGGGCAGACAAAGTTCAAGAATTCCAAAGACGCCTACCCCGGGCTCCTGCTGGAAAAACATCATCGGGCCATGCCACTGTGGGGAACCACATTCTTGGCAAATAAAATTGATTACTCAGTACTGATGGTATCGACTCGAAACACAAGCCAGAGCCACGCCAATCCCCCAAGGATGCAAGTCCAGCAAGGCGACATAGATAGCCGACCTCCGAAGGCACACACTAGAAAACTCGCAGCCAATACCAATCCGATTTCGGGAGGCACCCGTTCACCAACCAACGCCGAGAGAGTCGGATCAACCCACCGTGACAAATGTGCAACAACCCCAGGAATCGCGACAGGCCCAAGAAGGCCAAAACACCGTTTCCCAAGAAGAAGAACAACACCTCGACCCTCCTCGAGAAGCAGATGGAGAAGGAGAAACAAGCCAAGGCAGCGAGCATGACCCTTACAAACTCCCTGGAGAAAATCGCAATGAGGAGAGACATGGTAGGAACAACACAGAGACAGCCCACCCTATCGCTGAAGAAGTGTGGGAGCCACATGGAGCAAAGGTTCAAGGACATCCCCAACAGAACTCACCCATGAAGGAAGCGGTAAAGGGTAGCTCCAGCCCCATGACTCCCGGGTACAACAAACCCGAACTCGCTCATAACCTGGTGTCGCACTTCCTTCCCCGCAAAGTTCAAAATATCTCGATCAAACGCTCGACAAACAAAGACCCCATCTCAATACATATAAGAACTGATGGAGCCGCATCGAATATCAGACCCCATAGGTGTGAGCCTTCGCTTATCACACTAAAAAGGCCCAACGCCGCCCGGCTTAACGTAACACCCCATCATCTTCCATCTCATCGCTCGGCTGCAGCTTTCCATCACATTCGCTCTACACTTCATCTGAGCAAAGCAACGTATACGGCCAAGTTATCACCTTCTCGAATTACAAAGCAGATGCCTCATAGAGAGTTCTCGAGGTCATACATCCAAAGATTCAACGCAGAGTCATTAAAGGTGGATATTCCCGACGAAAAGTTCGCCATTACTGCCTTCATCGCAGGGCTTGGGGTACAATCGAAAGACCTAATGTTCTCTATCTCAAAGAACCCTCAGGCGAGCATGGCCGAGGTGCTCGCCAAGACAGAGAAGTATATCAACGGTGAAGAAGCCCTCTTATCCAAGCAAAGGAGTTCCTCTACCCAAAAGGAAAAGAGCAAGGGCGACAGGAAATGGGAGCGAAGCCCCAAGAGGCAGGCAGACAGGGACAGATCCCCAAGTAGGAGCAGGGAAAACAGAGAGCGATCCTCAAAAAGACGAGGACCGCCGAGACCGCCCCGAGACCACCTTAGCCGTAGCTCCAAAGCACGGTATTCACCCCAATACACCCCTCCCGACAAATTTCGTGTCTCAGGTCTTACGCGAGGTGCAACATGAAAAATTTCTGAGGTGGCCATCTCAGATAAAGTCATACCCAACAAAAAGAGACAATACCAAATACTATGAGTTCCACAGGGACCATGGACACCGAATCAATGACTGCATCCAACTGAGGAAAGACGTTGAATACCTGATCCGACGCGGACATCTTCACTGTTACGTGGCCTCAAAAGGGCAAGAACAAGCCCAACCACCACCACCTCGCCAGCCAACTCCAGCTCAACATTAGCCGCCTTTGGGAGAAATCCACGTGATCTCCGGAGGGTTCTGTAGGGCGCAAGAGTCCAACAACCGTGAAGGCTCCACTCCACGCAAAGATCGCATCGGGGAAACATTAGAAGTACAAGTTGTATCTAAATTTCCTCGGCTGGATACTACCATAACCTTTTCAGACTCCGACATGGAAGGCTGCCAACATCCCCATGACTGTTCACTCATGATAAAGGTCGTAGTAGCCAATAAAACGATCCATAGGGTCCTTGTCGACAATGAAAGCTCGGCCGACATCATCTTCGCATCAGCTTTTGACAAAATGGGCATTAGAAGATAGCTAGTCGCCAACGCCGCCCACGCGGTTCCTTTTCGAGAAAGAGTACTACCCCAAGGGTCGATACAACTAGTGCTCAGTTTGGGAGACCCCCCGTGCCAAGCTACAACAGCAGTAAGATTTCTCATAATAGATGTCCCATCAGCCTACAACATGTTACTGGGTAGGCCTTCTCTCAATACCATAAGGGTTATCCCCTCCGCCTATCACATGGTCATCAAATTTCCAACTACAAATGGAGTAGGAATGGTCCGAGGAAACCAGCGCATAGCCAAGGAGTGTTACTCAGCTTCAATGAAGCAAAACTAAGCACATCTATATACCCACTCTGATGCGAGATGAGGTAAGCACCCGACCACAATCGAAGAACTAGAGCCCTGCATGTGCCTTGGCAAACCAACCGTAACACTCCGTCTACATAGGATCTAAGCTAGTTGAAGACATCAAAGCCCCCATCTATTTCCTAAAGCGTATCATAGGCATTCTCGGAAAACAGAAGACATAAAGTGAATCGACCGATAGTTATCACCCACAAGCTACACGTCAATCCATCCTTTAAACCGATCAAGCAAAAGAGAAGAAGTTTTGCCCCATAAAGACAGAAGGTGATTAATGAAGAGGTTGACAAGCTCCTCCAAGCGAACAGAATCGGGTGGAGGTAGAATATCCCCGAGTGGTCACAGTCTTGTTCTCGCCAAAAGCAAACAGCAAGTGGCAACTTTGCATCAATTTCACAGATATCAACAGGGCCTGCCCAAAAGATAGCTTCCTACTACCTCGGATGGACCTCATAGTGGACGCCACAAATTTGGCCATGAACTCCTCACTACGGACTTCTCTGGATACAATCGATCAAGATGGATCCCTTAACGACCAAGAGAAGACTTATTCACACCGGGCAAGGACCCATCAAGATCGAGTGATGCCCTTCGGGCTGAAGAACGCAGGAGCCACCTACCAAAGGTTGGTGAATAAGATGTTCCAAAAGCAAATCAGAGCATCTATGGAGGTATATATAGATGACATGTTGGTAAAATCGGTAAAGGCCAAGCTCCACATAACCCACTTAGCCGAGGCGTTCCAAGTCCTGAAAAGTTACAATATGAAGTTAAACCAAGCCAAATGAGCCTTCAGAGTCTCCGCGGGGAAGTTCTTGGGCTTTATAGTCAACAGCCGAGGAATAGAGGCAAACCTAGATAAGATAAAGGTCGTGCTCGATATGTCGCTCCTTCAGCCATATTATCCAACGCCCGATTGAGAATTAACATACGAGCCGTCTTGTCTAAGGCCAGCGACAAATGTCATCCTTTTTTTTTTTTTTCAGGTTTTGGAAAAGCCTTTCCAGTGGGATGCACACTGTAAGGAGGCATTCGCGGCGCTCAAAACCTATCTGAGCTCTCCCCCCGTTCTAGTAAGCCCTTCTGAGGGAGAACTCCTCACTCTCTACCTGACCGTTTCAAACTTCTCAACTAGTGCCGTCCTGGTCACTCTCTATCTGCCATGGTGGTGTTTTTCGCTTCCTGTCTTTCAAGTCAAAGGGCGTTTTCTAATTCGTAATCAGCCGGAATCGCATCACCCTTCGCTCCTATGCATCAAAGTTTTTCTGAAAGCAAAACACACTCCCATTAATAGGATTAGTCAAAACAACAAATATATTCGATATGGTTTGTTAAAGATTAGTGGTTAAAAATAACCACTGCTTGAAAAGCTATTTTTGTTCTTTTCTTCTAAATGTCCAAATTAGCATTTCTTTTTTCTGGCCTCGAATATTGATTTACTAAATTCTTCGATCCCTAAGAATCACGCCATAAAACTTGATGTCGACTCAAATGATGCATACACCACCATGACATCATTGGCCAAAGGATTCACGCATTCAATCCCTAAACCGCACCATAAAACGGTTGAGGCAAAAGTCTCCTGGGAGTTAATCATTTTCACCTTGGCTTGGCCTGATATACCGCAAGCGTTAATGTGCCCACGGGCACAAAATGGATAGCAGTCCGTATATCGATCCCACAGATCTCAAGAATTTTAAATCAACTACTCGACTACTCAAGCTCCGCATTATTTGGACCATATATATTAGGTCCAGCCTTAAGAAGCCGAAATTATACTGAAGACGAGTAAAATAAACGAATAACAAAATAAACTCGAAGAAAGACAAAGAATAAAGCACGGCTAAGAAAATAAATGGACACTGAATAATTATCTTTCAGGGACACATCAAGTATACTACTATAGTGAAGTACCAATTCCTGTAGTTAATACTGATAAAACTTCTTGAATATTTCAGGTTTTAAAATCTGTCCAAGGTGTTTAGCAAGATATCCGATCTCTCCAAACTCCATCTCATTATCTACTTTTCCCGATTCTCTCAAGACGTGTGAAATTAAATAACCACTTTTGGAAAGGGATTTCCTTAATCGGTATTTTTCTTATGCAATACTTCATACCCATTTTATGGACCAGAAACCTTAGCTCCCTAAGTTATTTGGCCAAGCAAGGATATACAATCTCCAGATGTTTTCCCTTCAAATTAGAATACTACCCTCTCCTGATTAGATCTCGCACCCACCTGATTGGCCTCACTATTCGAATTGAGGTGAACTCTCTCGCTTGTTTAAATTGATAACTCATTCAACTCTTTCGATTTCAAGTGAGAAGAGATTTTATCAAAGTAAACTTTGCAAAGCTCATTAGATCTCAAAATAAAGCAGTTAATATACTTCAAGCAATTGTTCATAACTCGTGAATGCCTCTCTCAGGTCAATGCAGGCCTCCCTTGAAATCGCAGCAATGAGTACAAATGTTATAACTGGTATAAGAAATCGATATTCAGATCAAAACAAGAAACCTGAATGTAAGTAAATTCATAAATCAAATTCAAAAGTCATTGAAACGACTACAGAAAGATAATTTCGACTATAGCATTCACTTAATGGAGTCGGATTCCTCAATTACTCGAATTACACGCTACAAAGATTCCTCCGATCATAAGAATAACTGCACTGAACTCGAAGAGTTGAATTCCGTAAATTTGTCTCGAATCTCAAACATTCCAGTAGTAATTTGAAAAGAATAGAATTCTCAGATTCACCTTCTCGTCAAAATCACAACACCCGCATCCAAAAATAAAACGATAAATCTAATCTAATTTAACCATCAAATATTGAAGAAAAGAAAAGAAAAAAAGCAAAAGAAAAACTAAAGAAAAATAAAGAAAATGAGCTCGCCACCTGCACTCTCAATCGTGTCACCGCCGTCGCTCCTCTTCGGGTAGTCGCAGATTTATGTGGTTTCTCGCTTGGGCCCTAATCCCAACGCATTCATTGGTGGGATTTCCGCGACCGCCTGCTATTGTTCAAGTCGCGACCTCAAAACTTTATCGCGACATCATCCATGTCGCCACATCGATCTCACGCCGCGCGACATCAACTTAAGTCTATGCACCAACCGGCCGCTCTATGATGTCGACATCACCCTTTGTCGCGACATCGCCACGTCGCGGTGCTCAAATGTCGCTTCCGATGTCGCTGACATCAATCTCTCGTCGCCACGGCAACATAAGTCATTGAAGGTTTTAATGGTTGCTTCGCTTTATCGCGACATCAATCTCTGTCGCGGACATCGCCTTAAGGAACCGCTGCTGCTTCCATCGACGCTTCGTGTCGACAACAATCTCTTATCGCCAATATCGCCTTATGCTCTACAGTTTCACTTGATGGTTCCTCGTCGCCATCGTCCCTTTGTCGCGATTATCAATTCATGCCCTCGCAGTGTTTTTAACTCGGTCGCCATCGATGTCGCGACTCAATTCTTCCGTCGCGACAACAACTCGAAGCCACTTCGGCCTTCCATCTCACCAAGCCTCGTCATAGCTTCAAGGCGATTCTTGCCGCGACTCCATCCCGGAAGTCGCGACATCAACCTCTTGTCGCTGGACACGTAACCCGTCATGGCGATCATTCCCCTTTAGCTTCGTTAACTGTCGCTTATCCGTGACCGCCAGACTAAATGTTTATTTCCTTCACTGCCCGATGTCACGACTTTCTCTTTAGTCGATCTCTTGGCTGCGGACTTCTTTTCTCGCGACGCTGATGTCGCTGATCGTCAAGCATCTACATTGTCGATGTCAATGACAAATATTCGGGATGTCGCGACATGAAGCCCTCTTCTTCTTCATTTCCCGCTGTTTCACCCGGAGTTTCTTTAATCCTCACCGCCTCGTTTCAAGTAAGCTTCGCTCCGACCGAGTTTTACCGTTGCAACCTGGATATGCATTTTGATTGCTACCAAAACTTCACTACACTGTGTTCCTTCATCTCAGGCGTCTTTTCATTTAACTGCTTCAAATCACCATCCCATTAACGCTCATCCACCTTCGCTTCTTTTTCGCAAAATTCTTCTTTTTTGAATTCCCTACCATTTAACAGTTGGTTAGTTATTCCATAATTCTGCATCTTAATTATTCATTTTTTCATTAAAATCAAACAGAAAAATGGACTAAAAATAGATGACTTTTAAGCTCATCAAGCATCCAACCCGGTATTTCATGAACGGATCAAACATATTGAGATAGATTGTCATTTTGTATGTGAGAAGATCCAGTTAAGGTTGATCTCTACAGTAGGATATGTAAAGACTGGAGAATAGTTGGGAGATATTTTCACAAAACCTTTGAGTGGGGATTGGGTGAGTTATCTGGGTAACAAATTAGACATGATCAACATCTATGCTCCAACTTGAGGGGAGAAGAGTAAAGACAGAATTAGGAAACTAGTTTGAAAAGGAACATTCACGAGAGTTAGGAAACTTCGTGTTCTTTTTTATTTGGTTTAGGATTGTCTTATATATAAATATGTTGTTTGTGATCAATGAAAAAACACAATTCTTCTTTCAATTATCTCTAATTACATCTGTCAAATTGATCAAATTGTATTAAGGCTTGCAATACCTCAAAGCCACTAGGCAATGAAGAAAAGGGATGATTAATTGATTCTCCCCTCTTCTTGTGCATAATATATCTCTTTTGATTAAGAGCCTCGAGAGTTCTATTTTTTTGAAGCATATCATTGGTATTAATCCTCTTACTAGCCACAATTGATATGAAAGCTCTTGCTTTTGGATGGTGCTTTAGATATTGAAATGAAAGTAATGGAGGAAGATGAATGTGAAAGGCTCTAAAGAAAGAGGTAATTGAGAACAAGCCTAAAGAGTTCAAAGACCATACCCTTACATCTAGGTGGGAAAGTGTTATGCACACATGGGATGTATAGGTCACCAATTGAGCTAATTTCACTTATTCTTGATTCTTGAGACATTGACAAAAGTAAAAAAATTCCAATTTGTGTTGGGGCTACTAAAAAATTTGAAATGGAGAAGTCTCTTGACCTTGCCCCGTAAAAAGATTTGAGTATTGACTAGATAACAGTGGAACGCTACACCAATTATCTCCCCAAAAGATAAATTTTCAACCAGTACCCGTAGAGAAATGCATGAATTAGGAGAAATTAGGTAAGATTTCCATAATAGCTTCAAGGCCAATGGTGTGACCACCTAACAACAGTATTAGCTTGCTCACAAATAATGTGATCCATAGATACTCAAAATGACCTTGTGCCATTGCACATTTTTCTCCCTAGGAAACCTTCATAGCCACGAGCCTAAGACCTTAGAGATCCTGCCTACACTTAATGGGATTATGCACCAAGTCTGGCCCAACAAGGTGATCTCTCTTACTTTCCTTCACTCTTTACCAAAGAAAATCTCTATGCAATCGCTCAATTTATTAGCCATCTTGACTTGAACTTTGAGCACTGAAAGGAAATGTGCAGGAATGAGAGACAAAGAAGAGCTCACTAGAGTAATTTTACCATTTGTTACAGCACATATAAGAGTTGTAAATAGTTGTAAAACCCACATATGTAGTTGTACATAGCTATTAGAAACTTAACATGCAGTAGTCAGAACAAAATTAGGAAAGCCAGACTACCCTCCTCAGATATATAGTATAGATATATATATATATATATATATATATATATATATATATATATATATATATATATATATATATATATATATATATATATATGTTAATTCAATGAAAAAAAACACAAGGAATTCTTTCCTCCAATTCTCTTTTGGTTGTTTCCAACATGGTATCAGAGCTTACGATTCGAGTTTGAGAATTTTTTGGAGGAAATTTCTAAGATCTGTGGTCGTCTAGGTGACTTTTGAAACACCCACCTGTGGGAGCGTGGAGTCTCACCTCCCAGATAGAAGGTTCGCCAACCGGGCCGCTGCAGTCGGATTCCGATCGCTGCAGTTTCAATGCGCCGCCGCGACTTTCCCGGGACGCCCACATGCGCCGTGGGGCGTGGATACCGTTCACACCGGCCCTCGTCCAAGGTCATGTATCGCCAGGCCTCGGTACACTCGTTTCCTTTGTTCGGGTTCCCGGATTTGGTAGTTTTAGCGCTTTTGTGTCCGGCAACCCTTTTCTGTGGTTTCTACTTGATTTTCCAAAATCCGAAGTTCGGGAGTGCTCTTGCTCGATCTTCCGGTATCATAATGAGTGATTCAGAGGAGAAGAAACCGATACCGAAGCTCAAAGTGGTCCCGATTATGTCCAAAATCACGGAAGACAAACCGACTGGTCCCAACTATTTGGAATGGAGTAAAACAATTCGAATATATGTAAGAGCTATATATATGGGCTACGCGCGGGCCACCTCACCAAGGATCCCCAATCACACACCAAAGAGCAATGGACGGAGGAGGATGCTCGTCTGCTCATCCAAATCAGAATTTACGCATGCCGTTGCACCGCCTCGTAATCACCGTGAATTTGTTAAAGAGCCACGGATTATTCGAGTTTGTGTTTTCTCGGAAAGGGGAATGTTTCTGACACTATGTGTGTAAAGCATTCTATCACTGTAGAAACAGATCAGCCACTACAAAATTTTTATGGCCCACAAAGATACATGAAGAGCTTAATATGTTTATGCCCTTTAGTCCGATTATGTCAAAGTTCAGCCAGTTCAACAGAATACGGCGCTTATGGGATTTCTTGTCGCTCTCTCCTTCGAGTATGATTCGGGCCTAAGGCCCAGAGCTTCAATCTACCTGAGATATCATCTCTTAGAGACCTTTAGCGTAGATCTTCGCATCGAGGTATCATCGTCTTCACCACCCTTGTATCCGCCCGCATACAGAAGTTAGCACGATACCATCGAGTCGAGCAACCAAATAGAAACAACGGTCCACTGAGAACACTGGGAGGGCCTAGTTCCGAGGCGGTTGGCCACTTATAAGCCTGCCATGTGGATACGAAAGATTGTAAGAAACGATGTGACCGAACCTAATTAAATCGGCTTCATAGCTTGATTGATCGAGGCACTGACCGCAAGTTCACTCGCAATTAAGTAGACTAGCTCGTAGTTCCACCAGACGTGACTCCACGAGATCTCCATCTAATCTCGACATCGCTATTGTCGAGTCAGAACCCGAATAAATGCCTCTCGATCTTCTTCATCTTCGAATAATATCGACTGAGCCACAGATCATACATGTAACTCTAGTCTTTTCACCTTTCTGGCCACAAATCTTCACTCACCGTCACTCCGCAGATGGATTCATCTACGAGCCTTGGTCCGTACAATCTGTGCCCACTCCATCTATTCCTTTGACATTGGGTCTCGGAAGCCACTAAATTTATCTTTAATTTGATGTCCATAGCAGTTAACCCGCGACTAAGTGTTATATCTCATTTTTCTCGATTTTGTCTCTTTGTGGATCTTATGATCAAGTAGATTATCAAGAGGCCGTGGAGTCCGGGCCGATGTTATCCTTGATCCGCCCCCAAAGACCTATCATTGCTCCGAGTCACTACACCATTCGAGACATCACGGCCAGTCATCTTCGGTGCCATTATTAAAGAAATTAGGTCCCCGCCAGTTTATATCCTTAGATTGTGAGTCTCACACCTGGGCAGCATCACACATCTTTAGTTATAGTCCTGGTGAGTCAATAAATGAGCTAGTTCTCTGAAGTTAGTCCATCTGTATGTGTGGGTCCGTGCTCTAGTCAGTCCCCAACCAAGCCGATACTTGTCACTTTGCGATGATTTACTAACCACTTTGGCTATTTAATGAAAACCGCCTCCAGTTGTTTTTCTCATTTGCATTTTGGCGATGAGATCCATACTAAATTTCATGTTTATGTTCAAAATCCGAGAAGTGATAACAATGCAAAAGAATATGTTTCGTATCACTACTCTATGCTTTCCAACATGGCATCCTTCATCGACTTCTTGTGTTGACACTTTAGAATGGAGTTGCCAGAGAAAGAATAGACACTCTCGAACTCTGTATTCTATTATTTTGACGACTACTTCAAGCATTTCTCTCGGGTCGATGTTTCACAATCATTCTTTGATTTAACTGATGCCTTCACGATTGGGAAGCTAAACTACCTTTACAAGAACTGGCCCTAATATTGCACACTCACAAGGTTGTAAGTCATCACACGTCTTCCCGACGTTGGACAATCAAGCAAATTAGAGAACATATTCTATGTTACCCAGCTGAGCCCGGACGAGGTATTCTATATAGCTCGTGATGGGCACAATAGGTCAATGCTTCACGCATGTTGATCAAGCAGGTCAAAAGGAAGATAGGAGATCCACATCCATCAAGGTTTACAGGAAATCTAGTCCTGCGGAAGAGTAAGAAGCAAGGCTGTTTCCTGCCTGCCACAGAGTCGAATAGCAGAGCAATGGCACATTTATGAATCATGTGGCTTCATCAACTCTCGATGGAAGCTCTGCGATTAAGACCATCCCAAAGAAAACTTTGCGTGATAATCAGGCTGCTTCGCCGCCTCAATCCAGATTCATGAACGAACTACTATTATCGAGATCGACCGCCACTTCGCTCGTGGAGAAAATACAACTCGGCTTGATTTCTACAGGATATGTGAAGACGGAGAACAATTGGGTGATTTTCACAAAGGCTCAGAGTGGGGACCTGTTAGTTATTTATAACAAGTTGCTATGATTGACATCATGCTCCAACTCGAGGGGGAGTAGCAACATATGTATGTTATAAATAGTTAGAAACTTAACATATGAAGTTGTACATAAATAGGAAACTTAATACAGAGTTGCAACACATTCCTCCAATTCTCTTTTGGTTGTTTTCAACAGTTAGGTGTCATCTATTTATTCGAGGATGTTTTTGATCTGATGAACTCAGTGCATTTAGCTTGAATTCCTGTGTTTTATAGTTAAAAATGCATGATTCACGCCTTTCTATTAATATGACGTTAATCCTCATATTATATTTGTTTATAGAATATGGCGTATGTTGAATCAAAAAGGGCAAATAAAGGATGTAAAAACAGTAATGTATGTAGAATGACAAAAAGGAGGAGGCACTGCTTGCAACGGCGAAGAGGTCTCTTCGCTGCGGCAAAGCACTTCACCACTGCGAAGACCCCTGCAAAGAACACCAAGAACAGTTTGAAGGGCCCCGCCCACGCAGCTGAAGCAACTCCGCCGCCGTAGCGAGGTCCCCTTCCAAACTGAACTCGTAGAACCCTAATTTGCCATTGATGGGCCCGCCTCAAGGTATAAAAGGGAAGACTCTTTCGGCGGGGGCCTGATCGGTACAGCTAAGGAGACAGGTGCAGAGAGATCAATATGTATCACCTGGGGAAAGATCACAAGACGTAAGTTTTCTGTAGTTCTTCCTTTAATCTACTTCATGATTCAGTTCTTCATTCAGAATGAATGATGGTGGGATGGTTCTAATTTTTCACTAGGTTTTGCCAACCTAAATCCACAGTTTGATGGATTAATTTTCGCTTTGGCTTATTTGAATATTAATATGAGTTCATTCATTTGCTTTAATTATAAAGAGTTGTTCGCCAACCGACATGCTAAATGATGCAGGTCAGGGACCGTGATGGATGATCTAGAGTTTAGGTAAGTCAAAATATGGTTTTCTAGTTTTCTTTAAAACAAATAGGTTATGGACGAATTTTGAGATTTTCGTTAAAGACTGTATTTACTGTATATATGGCAAGGGGTATTTAGGAAGGTTTTAGTAGTATGGAACAAGATTTGGAAAGTTTTGGGTCGAGGCTGAAAATCAAGCAGAAAGTTAAACAAGAAGATGAGATGGTGAGGAGAGTAGAGCTCTGTGGCCAAGAGTGGTTACTTAATCCAAGTTAATGAACGATCCACACAAGAGATTATGGAGTGAAGGTTACAATCAACTATGGATCTGGTTGATACAGCCTGACAAAGACTTCGCCACCAAGGAATCAACCTAGGTATGAGAAGCCACGAACTCGTCAAGGAACTAACTAATGATAAGAGAACAAGAGAGAACTCTTAAAAAGAGAAATCAAAATATTATTAAACTTGGAACCGATTTTCAAAAGACTACATTAGTAGGTATATATGCCCCATACCTTTCTAAATCAAAAAGCAACTTCACTTTAACTAGGAAAAGAAACTTAAATTACAAAAACAACTTCTACTTTCAACTTGTAAAGAAACTTTCTAAATTACAAAAGCAACCCTAAAAGAAAACTTAAAATAAATAAAGTAAATCTTCCTAAAAAGGATAAAACAAACGAGCAAATCATAGCAAATCTTTCTAAAATCAATATGGCAGCTCCACATCAGGGGTTTGTCTAAGTCTGACCACGTTTCCAAGGCCCAAATGAGGTCCAAAAAAAGGAGTTTTCACATGTATTCAATGCGTCTTGATTCCCTCAACTAATTTCAATAATTAGGCTGACCCCAATGTTCGGTGTGTTTATGGATGCTCCGATCAAACCTCAGTTTGAAAAAGACTATTCTCGGGCATTCACCATGATAAGGCCTCAAATCCTTAACCTTTAATGTAGGCAAGATATTGCAACACGCAATTTTAACTCAGGCATTCTTTATGATCTTCTTAATAATTGAAGAACCATCTATTTCAGGCACAACTTGAACACCTTCTATTTTATCATGTAGAACCGAATCCATCCTCCCGGATCAAATACCATCATTTGATAACCTTCAAGGCTTGCTCTCTCTCATATTGTTCCGCCTTTCGCTTCTTTGCTGAATCTTCGCTTCCTCATGAATAAAAATGTTGAAAGCTTGGGCAATCAAACACATACTCCAAGATCCTTTTCATGCACTAACATGTTGGAACCATTAAGAACTTTCACTTTCGAACAAGCTCTTTTCACAAGAAAATCATCAACTTGCAGGTTTTAAACTCTTCATGCTCCTTAGGCTCTTCTATGAGGCTATTATTAGGGAAAACCAACCCGTATGAGGTCTATTTGATGCTGAATACCCTCATAGGTGGAAACCTGTGGTATTTCTTCAGTGCATTACATCAAATTCTATAACTTATTTGCTTTCTAAAGGAGAATCTTTCACTTTCGATTTCTTCCAACCAAAGTCGTCAGATCTGAAACATCTTTGATTTCAAATCAAAATTTGATCTGCATGAACCTCTTCCTCCTCATCTTCTCGATATGGTTGACCACCACTTCTTCCAATATCCAACTAGATTTCGATAAAGAAAGGATTTATTCTCACGTTTCTGATATGCTTAGATTCGATCACTTGTTCAACATCTTCTTCCTCGCTTCACCTTCCCAATTAAGGCAAACGCTTTTTGCTAGGGACATTCGTAATCCTCCAATATGCCCCAACCTCGTACTTAAAACACGCTTTGACTTAGAAGCCATACCTCAAGGCTTCACTTTACTGACGGGGGTAGTTTTCGTATCTAATTAGGATTCCCAAGAATTAACCTCAAACAAACCCTTCATTAGCCACACTCTTAGCTGTAGTAGAGTTTCCATACTTTTTTCAGCCTCCCAACCTTCAAAGCAAGTTTCATCACATCTCAAGACTATTATATGGTTGCAAAAATAACTCTAGAATACCAGATCTCAAACTAGCAATGTAAAGGTGGGCTATGCATACTTTCTACCAAGTCTCCCTCGATAATCAAGTTTAAAAACTTAGCCAACATTCCTCCACGCATCGCAAACTGCGTTAAAGTTCTAATTTTCGAGGTAGATACCCCATGGTTGTTAAAGCGGAAGGTAATTTCCTTTAAGCTCTTCTTCATCTTTCCCGAGTTTGAATCTTCTTTTACCATCTCTTTCACGCGTTGTCTCTTCATGTTTTTCACGAATAAGCATTCTTGCACATCTTTGTAGCCTCGCTTCATTTCCCACGTTCGAGGGAATCATAACCACTCAGGCGTGCCACGTATTAGCCAATCAAAATTCGCTTCAGGATCCATCCTTCCATAGTCAGAATGTGAAATTTTGGATTGAATCTAAACCTTCATCATATGCATGCCTCTTATAGTAATCTTCGTGCGGTAGCGCGATCATACCTCTCATGATGATCATAGTCTTGTACATACATACCTTTAGCTTTCTTGTACCCCGAGAGCCTTGAGTTATTTAAGTGCAAAGCTCTTCATAAAATCATATTTTCCTCCTTGGCTAGTGAGCGACTCAAAGCAGTATCTAAGTCTTGTCTCTAGCATCATGCGTCGTTGGTTTATGATCGACCATCGATCCATGAGCTGCGATACCACTTTGATGCGAGTTGGGACCAGTAGGGGTGGTGATGGATGATCCGGGGAGTTCAGGTAAGTCGAAATATGGGTTTCGGTAGTTTTCTAAGGCAAAATAGGTTATGGATGAATTTTGGAGATTTTCTAAGTTAGGAATGGTGTATTTGGGTATATAAAGGAAGGTATTTAGGAAGGTTTAGTAGTATGGAGCAAGAGATTTGGAAAGTTTTGGGTTGAGGTTGAAAAATTGGTTATGGAAAGTTTAGAGAAGATGAGATGGTAAGGAGAGTAGAGTTTGCACAAGAGGTTACCTAGGGTTAATGAAGCGATCACACAAGATAGATGATGGTGAAGGCGCCTGATCCAACATGAATGGGTTGATTGATAGGCGGGACAAAGACTTACTTCACAGGAGATCACCTTGGTATGAGAGTCACGGAACTGGAATCCTCGAGGGAATCCACGAGATAAGAGAGGTAAGAGACTCTTAAAGAGAAATCTGAAAATGTTAAACTGATTTTCAAAGACTGCATTGAGAACCATATTCATAACTAAATCAAAAAAGCAACTTCTACTTTAACTGGAAAAGAAACTTTTCTAAATTACAAAAGCATTTTACTTTGTCACAGGAAAGAAACTTTCTAAGTACAAAAACAACTCCTAAAGAAAACTTTCTAAAATAAATAAAGCAAATCTTCTAAAAGGGATAAAACAAAATCTTGGAGCCGTCTTTCCTAAAATCAATGGCGGCTCCACATCGGGGGGTTTGTCGAGTGACCACGTTTTTTGCCTTCAAAGGCTATGAGGTCAGGAGTTGCTTTGTATTCAATGCTTCTTGACCTCCCGATCAATTCTTGATAATTAGAATTTGAATTTGATGTTTGGTGTGTTTATGGATGCTCCTGCATCACTAAAGCTGGGATTTTGAGATCGAGAGAAGATAACTTCTAGGGACATGGTTAAAGCAACACTTGGGTAGTCGAAGAATAGAGATAATCAGGCATAAGTGTAGCTGGGTTACATTTGCATTGGCGTTTGAATCGGGGTTGAGGTAGAGATGCAATACATCCATTATGGCGAGATAAGCGGAAATATATCTCGAGAGAGAGAATATCTTGTAGGAAGATCAGCCATGACATAATATTATGAATGCTTCCAATACGTCCTTAATTGAATTGACATCTATCAAGTGTGGTAGGAGACGCTATGATTGAATTGCACGAGTTCTGTACAGTACATTCAAGAATAGGTTTTGAGTGCTTTTGTACTAATCATATCAATTAAACCAATTGATGTGTGCAGGTCATAGTGCCAGGTCCATTTCGAGTTTGTTTTGGTGATTTTACGGGTTTTGCATGCCTCGGCCACTTAGTTCGAGTTCGATATCAAGTTATGTGTTGAACCATACTTGCCACCATAAAAATGAAGGAATGTAGTGATTATTGAAGGAAAATGGGATCTACGTGTAAAAAGAGGGATCTGATGACCAAGAAGTGGAGAAGCGGGAGCAATCCCGAAATTGCTATGATTAAATTGCATTTGAGATTGCGAAATTTACTCAATCATAGCGAAAATTTACTTAATCTGACCAGTGAAATTTAAGCTAGACTGGCGAAATTTGGCTAGCTAGCGAGGAAATTCTTGTGCCTAATAAAATTTTCAAATTTAGCTATCTCACAAAAATTTTGCACAAATTTGGCGAAATTTAAGCTAGCTAAATCCTTATTGATAACGAATTTCTCAATTTATTTATCTCTGCTCAGAACCGTAGGCTAGTGAATTTTCGCTATGCTAGCGAAATTCCCTGCATATAGCGAAGTGCTGCACACATGTTTTTGGTATTTTTGGTTACGAACGACCACGTTTTGATGTATTACCATTTTACCCTTATGTAATTTCTTTTAGGCATTTTAAGTATTTTCCACACTTTGGGTTGTACTATATAAACCCCACAAACTTGTAACCTAAGCAACTTTCATTTATAAAGTTTTCCGCGGCTTTCATTTGGGTTTATTTGCTCTCTTCTCTCTCCTCTTTCTTTCATTTTCTTGGTGCAGACACCCCCTTGAGGAATGACAACTCAAGGGATGCTTGACTAAGCCTCCTGTATGAGGAGGGTTGCTAGCTTGTTTTAGACTCACTGCGGTTGTCCTCTTGTTTTAAATGATCACAGTCTTGCATTTATGGTTCCATACCTTCAAACTAGGGTTTAATGCCGTTAATGTTGTTCCTTTGATCGATACTTGCCATGCTTTAGGAGGGTTCGATTGCATCTTAATCTTTTTAGATGTCTTGATATCCTTTGGAAATGCCATTCACGAGCCATTGAAATGGGGTTGAGTGCTGGGTTTAAAGCTGAATGGGACTTTGAATGCATAATGCATATGTGACTCGAATAGGAGTGGTTCGGGGTTAGGTTTATGGCTAAACAAAGATCAGGTTTTGGCTTTGACTATATGTGACTTGCCATAATGCGAGAAATGACCGAGACATATTACCCCATGTTATCAAGCTAGTGATCTAAACCTTGAGGTTACCATTTCACACTTCACTTTCGGCCATTGGGTTAGTGGTAAACAAATGACTTCCACTTTGTTTTGAACCAAATCGGAAATCAAACAAAAGCTCACCATTTTCCAAACAGATGCAAATCATTCATAGGATGAAAACCCATCCGTGTTGACCCTAGACATTATCACTGCGGTAGCTTGACTCACGGCGTGGGAGAAACAAGGATAAATATTGTTGATTAGAATCGCACCCCTAAGGTAGCGCGAATCAAATGGCGTGGATTCGCAGGGGATGGTGCCCGAACTTCATTATGATATGATTGATGTATGCCTTGATCCACATTACAAGTGTTGGTGACCTTTTGACCTTTTGAATTTAGTGTGCGAGTTGCAAGTTTTCTTCACTTAGCGATCCTTGCCTTGTTTTTGTTCTTGCGGTGGTTTTTGTTTGAACTAACACTGACCTTTTTGGCAAGTCTGCTTGTGTTCTTTGTTGTGTCTAATTTTGTGTAACAGTGTTTATGCGACCTTTGGGAATGAGGAGGACATCGGAATTAGGCTGCAAGAGTGAGTGCACCAATTGAGCAATTGTGAAATCGGTGTGCCTGATGTGAAATGGATCCTCATTTGAGGAACAGCAAAGTCAACAAACTCCTCCCATGAATCAACTGACATCTGGATCGATGAGGGAACACATACACCTCCTAGAGTTAGTGCGGCTCTTGCATCATACCTCCTGGCGAGGATGTAGCGGTGAACCCTACCTAGTGCCCTGCTTCCCACCTTTCATGGTATGTGGAAGATGAAAATCCCATATTCACATCTGAGTTTTGAGGTATGCACACTTTCGGGAAGGTATAATCGACATGGTTACTCCAAGTGAAAGCATTTGCCCGACGAAGGACAAAGCCAAAATATGAAGTCTCAATTCAACGATGAGCGATTAGAAGTGGGCGATCTTGATGAATTTTGAAGAAATTCTTCCAATGCAACCAAGACCATTGATTTGAAGGCGATTGCCTCGGCACATGATCAAAGTTTTATCGGTGTTTAGGGAAAGATTCATGGATACCATCGTGCTTGTCCACATCATGGTTTCGACGCACTGGATGTTAGTGAATCATTTATAATGGTATGTCCCACAACCATGAAACAATTACTAGGAAAAATATGTGTGGAGGTGATTTTTAAGTAAAAAATCCAGATGAGGCTATGGATTTCTTGAGTTATGTGGCTAAAACTTCTGAGGGTTGGGATGAGCCAAACCCAGAGAGAGGGTGGAGAAGAGTAAGGGCCCTCGCCACACGAGGGGAGGGATTTTACACTTTCGGAGGACATGGAATGAAGCAAAAATCTCAGCCCTATTGCAGGAAGGTGGAGGCCCAGAAGGAAAGAGGCTCATGAAGTGGCGGTGAAGTAGAAAACCTTGCATGAGACAACCCATTCACCGGGTTGTCAGCCTTGCCGGTCCAGAGGAGACATCATCATGTACCCCCTGGAGGTGAAGGATTTGATGTCGAATATGCAAATGTTACAGGTCAATACAAGCCTGACAATGTATATGGTAATACCTGAATTCCAATTGGAAAAATCACCCAATCTCTCTCACAGAAACCCGATCCATGCCTATATTGCCCCCTGGTGCCAAACAACGGTTTGGTTCCTCATCCTCTCGACCCACATTACCATCATCCACTTCTCAGTTGAACAGCGTCTTTTAATTTGGGCAAGGTGGTAGGCAATGGAATTTTGTGGAAGAACAAAGGATCAATGCTGATTAGCCTGAAAAGTTGACCTTGTAGAAAGTACCTTGAACAAAGATAGATGGGCTTGAGCAATCTTAATCGAGAAAATAGACAGCTGGGTGTTCGATCAGAAGTGATATTACGGAGTGCGGGAGAGGAAGGTTCCTTGAGCATTGCCAAATAGAAAGGAGTCCATGAGTAGGTTCGTCGACCCAATTCGGGAATATGGATAGAGGTGAAGGCTATAATCACTGAAGTGGAAGAGAAATAGAACAACGGGGCCCATGGGTACATTGAAGAAAAAAGCAAGAAAGGGAAGAATTTGTTTGAGAGGGTGATCAGTGAAGACTCAATGAAACTAACTGCGTACCACTCCATTTCACAGAACCTTGAGACGAAAGAGGCATCGACATCTCTTGGGCATCTAGAAGTCCTAAGGCGGGTGAAGATTCGACATACCCACTTTTGGACATCATCAAACGAGTCCTGCTGTCTGAAAGTTTTAAAGGATCTGCATGCGATCAAAAGTTGGGCATTGAGCCTTCTAGCAAGGTAAGTTAGTGCCATAATCAGCGAGAGCCGATCAAATACAAGGATCCAGGATCCCCCACAAATTCAGTCAACATTGGAGGGACTTGCATAGACAAGGCATTTGCTCGATTTAGGGGCTTCATTGTAAACCTCTTTGGCATGCTCGATTGTATAAGCGATTAGGTTTATATGAGCTAAAACCTCTGAAATATCACTTTGTTGGCTGATAGATTAGTGAAGATTCCTAAGGGAATAGTTGAAGTGTGTTGGTAGGTAGAGACGGAATTCTACTATACGGTAGACTTTGTAGTGTAATCTGCAGAGCGATAGCAAGCGGAATTTAATCATGTGCCAATTATCACAGGAGAAGACCATTTTTGTACTTTACTGTCTGATTATCAATTCTTAGAAATGGAGTCATGTAGCTCATTTTGGAACACGCGACATTGGAAGTACGAATATTTTTCATTTGGGCGCGGCCACCAGGCAGTGGAAAGGTGAAATGGAAGGGAAACAATGAAGTACCTTTCGATTGATCATAATTTTGGGGAAGCGGAATGTCCTTAAATTGCAAGAATTGGTTAACCGGGATGACGGTTGTTTGAGGTGCCATCGAGGCACCCTTTGTAGAGAAATTGGTCGACTCAAAAATCGCCCGGTGAGAAGAGAAAATCATGATAGGAAATTAAGCATCAGGCACCCAGCTCGGACCCGCTCTTAGGGTTGAGGAGCTTCTCCTCTTTGACCCTCCTTGAGTAAATCAATGAATTTGGGCTGGTTTGGTGTTCTCTAAAACCAAATTGTAGCTCAATAATTTTTGGTTTTTGTTTTAAATTGGTCAATTTACATTTTAGGCTATTTTTAGTAGTTTTCCACTGTTGGTAGCTCGCTTCTTAAGTAGCCTAAGTCTAATATTATTTTTTTATTTTGTTGTTATTTTATTTTAGGTTTTGTTAAATATTTATTTTTGTTTTCTTTTTGTGTTGTTTTTATATGGCTAATTAAAATAGACTTTTTTTTTTTTTGTGCGGGTGGGCATGATTTTGGTGTTGGCTATAATGTGAGCTCCTGTTACGTGACCCTTCGGCTCCCCCTTGAAACTCTATTTAACAAAGGGGAGGGCCCGAACCTTCATTCTATTCCCTGCGGTAGAGCCACAGGCCTCGTGTGCCGGCGTACTAGGAGCCAGGTTGCACGAATCCGCGCCATCTTTGGTGCCACCTTGCGATACGCTACAACGCCATAGCCACTTCTGGCGTGAGCTGGCCTTTGCGCGCCTTCTGTGCCGTCACGGTGACCATGTTTCGATTGCCACGCCGCACGGTGGCCGTCTGCGGTCGATCTGATGCTCCGCAGTGGTCTCATTGGATTCACGGTAGTGTGCGCCGTAGCTCGAACCACAGTTCGTCCGTGTCGGGGTCCCGGCTGCCCATTACCTTAATTGATAGTGAGCCTAGTCCCGGTTGAGGCGTGCCTGCGGCGCCCTGTGTCCTTTGTTGTCTACAGACATGGTCCACACCCCGGAGGTGGGTCCGCGCTGAACTGAGATTAGGTTCGGTGCTCCGGCGGGAGGTGGCCGCAGTTCGGCTCGATCCAGAGCCGGTCACGAGGTGATCTGAGAGCCTCGGAGTTCGGGGAGATACGAGACCGGATGGGACCGCCTTCACGGTGCCCACGGAGGAGATCCGGGGGCTCGACCACTCAGCGGGCCGTGCCGGGCGAAGTCGTCTTCATCTGGGCAGAACCGTATTGTCGGCGGCACAGAGGAGAGCTGTCCGTTATCCCGACCTCGAGGATCGGGGCCCTTATTCGTCAGGCACCATCCGGGAATGGGGCTCCGCTCACAGGGATTTTCTGAAGTCATATTCTGGCGTTCGCGTGTGATGACCCTCGGTTCAGGGACTGCATCTGTGATCGAGTGTCTCACTCTGCCATTTATGGCCTTGTGGTTTACCGGGTGGTTCTTAGGTTCTACCATTCTATGACCCAGCCTCCGGGGCCTTTAGTCCTCTGGAGCTCGATTCATATCGAGGTGATCGTGCAGGGAGTTCTCGGGCGATGAACATTCCCGCGACATTGGGCTGCTTGACGATGCGGGACGATTCTGAGTTATCGAGAGGGTGACTCAGCCAGGCCCACCTGGGGAGATACAGTGCGCATTCTTGCCACGGGAACCTTCTGACGGGACTGTGTACTGTGAGGCGGCTCGCCTCGGATGCTTCTTATTGATCATGCTCGGGACTAGCCTCTTTAAAGCCCGGTAACTGCGTCCGGCGTGAGGGCCGTCTAGAGGCTACGTCTGCAGGATCTCGGGGATCTTGGTTGTCCCTTTGAGTTGGTGACCTCCTACTGTTGGGATAGGTGCGTGAAGTTTGACGACAGAGTCTTGCTGTGACACCTGTTTGTTGGTGATCTTGGAGCACCCAGGCTCGGAGGCCGGATGAGAGGAGGATTAGATATCTCGGGTCCTGTCTATGGGCAGAGCTATGGTGATCTTTGATCTCTTTCTCCTCAGCCGACGAGAGGACCCCGGGAGGAGTGGGATGAGGCGAGGACTCTCAGAGGAGAGATGTTCATGCTCCTGAGGTCGAGTTAGGGAGGAGTCCAGTGCTAGATATATCTCCTCCATCTCCTCTCCCACAGCCCCGTGGCACTCTTGGCACTCCGGCCCATCATGTACGGCCACGACACTCTCAGGGTATGTTCATGTCAGTCTGGGAGATAGCGGAGTGTTATGGATGTTGTACATTCATTAGCCTCCCCACAGGCATCGTGGACCAAGGGTTGACTGGCCAGAACTGCTAGAGCAGTGTCATACCATGCTCCAGTAGATCATGAATCACCTCGGTCTCCCGCATGTTTCTGACCATAGAGATGAGCTAGCCGGCCGGCCAGTAACGGTAGCCTCATTGAACATCTTTGGCCACAGGCGGCCCGGATCTCGCCACCACGGATTGAGGGTGGTCACCTCACATCTCCCAACCTATCCACATTACATGTCTATATATGGGAGGAAAAGTTAGAGGTAGAATAATCTTAAGATATGTTTTGTATAGTTTTAGAGCGTTACTCAATGCCTCTTAATTTTTTGTTTAGGATTCATGTATTGTGATAGTAGGCGGTGATATTTTTTATACCTGTTTAGCCTATTTCTTGTATTAGCCATTTGGTTATATCAAAAGCTTTCTGACACTATTCCACAGGTTTATTATACTTGTGCAGTACTTTTAATATTTATTTTGTGTATCTACTTTTCTTTTAATTGAACTGAATTTGAATTGCCTTTAATTGAACAATTGGTGCTTTAATTGAAAATTGAAACCTTGTTTGTTACCTTAATGTTAGAACAGTTCCATGCATGATTGCAGTTTTGGTCAATTGAAGTTTGGTATATTTCAACCTTGAACATTTCCCCCTTTAGCCTAATTCACACTTTGCACAGTGCAATGGGTTGTAGAATTATTTATCTCCTTTCACTTTGCAAGCGGCCTTAGACACATTGTGACCACAATAGGTTGTGTTACCTATATGAAGACCAATGTTGTCTTCCAAAAGAAAAGGAAAGAAAAGCAAGAAGAAAAGAAGAAAAAAAGAAAATAAGTCGTGAAGCTTGAAGCTGGCTCTGAGTCAGGGTATATGGCGAAAGCCTTTAAAAACTTGGAACCACTAAACCTTAATTGGTTGAGATCATCGACTTAGTGTTAAGATTACAGGTGAATGGGTGAGTTTAGCGTGTTGTAGGTGTGATTCTCGAAAGTCATTGGTCAGAATTGAAGCACAAAGTTTGTGGTCGAGTTGATCTTTTGGCTTGATGCCTAAGGCGCAGTGGTTGGGAGTCATCGGTGGACCCAGTTACGGACTTTGGTGAGTCGAGTTTTAAACATTGCACCCTCTGATGTAGTCCAAATAAAGAAAGAGAGAGAGTGTAGCTATTCCTATCTAGGTTGTTCGACAAGGCCATGGAGTGTAGCTGAGTTGAAGGAATAATTTTGCAAATTTGTGGCTCAATGCGTTACATTGTTAAGAACCATTAGATTTTAGTGGAAATTCATGTTGAGTTCATGAATCGGATGTTAACCTAAAGCTTATTCTTGTATGGTTTTGCTCTCTCATGTCGGTTTTCTAACGAGTGTAGAGATTGTTCTGTTTAAAGGTAATGCCTATCGTATCACTTTTTATAGACCATATACTTTTGAGAAAGCGCATCGTCATATGTTTTAGCATTCTTCAGGGACCTCATGATGTCGGTTAGAAGTGTGATTAGTGCCCCAGTGTTATTTTTGATCCTAAAATAGGTTTGAGTGCTTTTGTACACTAATCATATCAATTAAGCCAATTGATGTGCGGGTCCATAGAGCCGGGTCATTTACGAGTTTATTTTGGTGTGATTTTGCGAGGTTTGCACTTTCAGCCCACTTAGTTCGAGTTCGATATCAAGTTATGTGCTGAACCATAGAAGGTGGAACTATTATACCATAAAAAATGAAGGAATGTGAAGTGGATATTAGAAAATGGACATTAGCAAAAGAGGGATGCGGTGAGCAAAGAAGTGGAGCAGGAGCAATCCCAGAAATTTAGCTAATTAAAAATTGTTTAGGATTACGAAAATTCGCAATCATAGCGAAAATTGTGATCTGGCGAGTGAATTTAAACTAGGCTAGCGAGAATTTAGATAACTAGAGAATTCTTGTGCCTAGCAAAATTTCAATTTGCTATCTCACTAAAAATTTCGCTAGGCTAGCGAGGGAATTTAGCTATTAGAAATTCACTAGTTGATAGCGAGAATTTCTCAATTTAAGCTATCTGCATGGAATTTAGGCTAGGCTAGCGAAATTCCCTACTTGTCTTAATTATTTACTTGTGTTTTTAGTATTTTTGGTTCTAAGCGACCACGTTTTGATGTATTACCATTTTTACCCTTATGTAATTATTTCATATTTTAGGCATTTTAGTATTTTCACACTTTGGGTTGTACTATATAAACCCCACAAACTTGTAACCTAAGCAACTTTTCATTTATAAAGTTTTCCAGCTTTTCATTTTAGGTTTTATTTTATCTCTTCCTCTCCTCTCTTTTCTTTCATTTTCTTGGCTGCAGAGCACAGCCAGGATGATGACTCGAGGGATCGCTTGTAAGCCTCGTAAGCGAGAAGGAGGGTTGCTAGCTTGGTTTAGGACTCTTGCGAGGTTGTCCTCTTGTTTTAAATGATACATGTCTTGCATTTATGGTTCCATACCTTCCAAACAGGGTTTAATGCCATTTAATGTTGTTCCTTTGTGATGATACTTGCCATGCTTTAGGGTTGATGCATGCTTAATGCTAGATGTCTTGATATCCTTTAGATGCCATTCACGAGCCATTGAAATGAGGTTGGGGTGCTAGGTTTAAGCGAATGGGACTTTGAATGCATAATGCTTGTCTTGACTCAAATAGGAATTAGTTTTAGGGTTGGTTTTATAGCTAAACAAGAAGATCGGTTTTGGCTTTGACTATATGTCACTTGCCATAATGCAGTAGAGGACGCCCACCCCCATGTTATCAAGCTGATCTAAACCTTCAAGGTTACCATTTCACACTTCACTTTCAACCATTCTGATTGGTCGATGAACAAACAACTACGCTGTTTGAACCGTCAGAAATCGAACCAGCCTCGTATTTTCCGAACCGTCTGAATCATTCGTAGGATGAGAAACCCGTCCAGTGTTAGGCCACACAGACACTATCTCTTTGCGATGGCTTGACTCGTGATGGGAGAAGATAAGGATACAAATATTGCTGATTCGAATCACCCTCTGTGGCACGAATCACTATAAAACCCTAGGTTTCTCATCATCGATATAATTCCAACACACCCAATTTAGTTTTGTTAATTAGTAATTTGTTAGTAATTAAGCTTTAGGATTAGATCGAATATTATACAGTCGTGTCCAGGTAGTTAACACGCTTCTCTTCAAGGGAACGACACTTGGCTAACCACTACACTACGTCAACTCGATGCGTATACTTGTGCACACGGGTTTGCGTTTCCCACCTAATTTTGCACACTCACTTTCGACTAGTCAAGTTTTTGGCGCCGTTGCCGGGGAGAAGTTTAGTGTTGATATTGAAAACCGTGCCATAGATAGTACTTTGGATCAATTTTACTTTCTTTAGTTCTTCTCACTTCTTGATCATTTCTTTTTACTTTTATTCCAGGTTTACGTGTTTTCCTTTACTGCATCCGTGTTGTGATTTGGTTTCGTTCTTATCCTGTGATCTCAGGAAAGTATTTAAGTCATCTGAAGATAAGAAGACACAGGGGCTTGTAACTTTTAAATTATACTAACAGTTTTATAACATGTTTTGGGTATAATAAAAGTAAAAATATTTTTAAGGAATAAAGAAAGATAAAACAAAGTAGAGACCATAAGTTAAATTACAAATAATAAAAGAGATTAGAGCTATTGTAAGAAATAACATAAATTGATTTGCAAATAGTAAGAAGAGTTGAAGGACCAAGAGTAATAAAAGAAAGATATTAGAATGAAATAGGGATGAAAATTGTGGAAGAGACAAGTGAAGCTAAAGGAAAGAAGGAGGAAGTTTCCTCTTTTGATTAGAAAGAGAAATAAAGGGATAAGACGAAATAAATATCTCATTTTTGGTCTTGGAGAAAAATACGAAGAGAAGAGAAAGAAGAAGAAGAAAGAAGAAGAGAAGAGAAGATTCTGGTATGGAACTACTAAATTTGAATATGGATACATGTCTTGGGTTTGGAAACTCCCGATCTCATTTCTTGTCGGGTTAAGTTGAGGAAGAGAAGCTCACAGGATCACCAGATATGTGTTTAAGGAAGGTCACAGTTGAAGAGTTGAACCAAGAAAATTCATATGTTTGATCATATCACATTATACAGACCTTAGAACAGAGTTTTAGGTAGAAATAAAGGGGCTCTAAGGTAAATTCCTTCTGATAAATTGTAGCCCATCCAGTAGCGATGATAGGCTCTTGAATTTCTCGATTTGGACCTCTGTAGACCAAGTTATAGTCCCTTTTATCCTTCGAGTGACTCAGCTAAATCTGGTGGTCGATCGTCGGTTGAGTCAACTAGTTGTACCTTAGAACGGGTTTTTAGGTCAGAAATGAAGGGTGGCAGTACATCCTTCTGGGAAGTATCCACGTCATGAACTTGATGTTAGGCTTTTGAATTTTGCCAATTCGAACCCACAGTAGACAGGGATTATGGTTCTTTTTCTCTGAATAGTCAAATAGGTGAAGGGAATTCGGCCCACAGAATTAGTCAAATGAGTCGTGATCTCGTCTAAAGAAACTCAACTCGTCATGCAAAGCTCAACTCGTCATACAGAGCTCAACTCGTCATGTAGAGCTTAGCTCGTCCTGAAGAGCTCAGCTCGTCACAGCCAGAAACTAAGCTCGTCGCCGGTGCGGCTGCGTCGGTCGGTCATTTCGTCAAGGTGGCGTACGCGACCTCAACCGGAAGGTCATATCTCCTCCGTCCGAAGACTCCGATTTGGGTGTTCTTGGACTCTGTAAATCCCATTGAGTCGAGAATCCACCCATATTCTGAGAAGATATTAGATGTCGGACCAAGGTGTTGGGGCGGGCTCGTCGCCGGTGGCTCGTTGATCCGGTCGACTCGTCAAGGCGGCTGTGCATGACCTCCCGACTTGAGGAGTCATATCTCGCCGTTGAACTCCGATTTGGGTGTTCTTAGACTCTATGGAAATCCCATTGAGTCAGAATCTATCCATATGCCTGAGAAGATATTGATGTCATACCAAGGTGTTAGACTGAGCTCGTCACTTGATTGCAGCTCGTCAATCGTCGACTCGTCAAGGCCCGGCTATGCATGACCTCAACCGGAAGGTCATATCTAACCGTCCGAACTCGATTTGGTTCTTGGACTCTATGGAAAGCCATTGAGTAAAGAATCTATCCATATGCCTGAAAGATATTATATGTCAGACCAAGGTGTTGAGCCAAACTCGTCACTTCAGTGCAGCTAAATCGATCCGAAATCCGACTCGTCAAGGCCCGGCTTCACATGACCTCAGCCGGAAGGTCATATCTCCCTTGTTGAACTCCGATTTGGGTTCTTGGACTCATAAACCCATTGAGTCAAGAATACATTCATATGCCTGAGAATATTGGATGCCTGACCGAGGTGATATATGACTCTGTCTTCCAGGTCAACTCAGCCGATCGGTCGACTCGTCAGATTGCCTCGTATGACCTCCAACCCGAGAAGGTCATATCTCCTTCGATCCGGAACATAAGTTGGCGGGTGTTCTTGGACTCTATGGAAAGCCCATTAGTCAGATCGATGTGAACAACTTGATAGGATGGGAACTCATATTAGCTCAGAAAGCTACGAAAAACAGTAGGCACTATAATTTTATAGTTATTCATTTATAAATGCTATTGAATTCATAAATAGCTAAGTGAAAGCATACATGAGTAAGCATATTTAATTATGCATGTATTGAGATATATAGAAAATGCAAAGATATGAATAAATGATTGTATATATATCATATATGATTTCGAATGACAATAATTATTCGAGAATATGAGATATATACAAAGCATCAAAATATATATTTATTTATGCCTTAGAACCTGGTAGAGGGATAGATGTGCATGCCTATTAGGGGAAAAATAAGTCTGCACGATACAAGTTCTGATATCGAGGCCCCGTTTGGGTCGATGACATAGATCCCGTTTGGATCACGGTGGCCTCAAAAGGGTCACCACAGCGCCTTCGAGCCCTCATGGATGGTCACTGTCTCGTACAGTGATGATACCTTCGGGTATAATATATCACAGAGCCTTCGGGCCCTCACTTGGACATTTGTTTTCATACGGTGATTATAGCGCCTTCGGGCCCTCATGGACCTTTGTTTGTCACAATTAGATATAGCACAACCGGGCCCTCCTTGGATTATATTCATTCTTGTTTCACTTCTAAAGGTTTATCTGGACATGAAACATAAAAATAATAGAGTATATGCAAGAAATGTGAGAATATATGAAGAATATGAGAAGCATAACCTTGCTATGTGATGATAGTATACGATTCTGAGAACAGAGAAGTAAAATACAAGATGACATGAAAAGTATATGGATGATGATAAGAAATGGAGCGGATTTATGATAGTATATATATGAGAAATGATAAGAATGCTAGCTTGTAATATGTGTTATATCATTTGTATGAAGTGTGGTGACCTTAATAGAGGTCATCCATGTGTATTAATTCCCACTAGGCGTAAAGGCGGTCATTCAATCAGTGTAAGTACGAAGAGGGAGACCCCGGAGGACCGGGGCCGTCGCGTCGCGAGTGAGGCCACGACAATGGGTGCCTTTGGAGGGCCTTTGAGTCCCATTTTGTATATGAAGTTTGTAAACCAATGCAAATATTATAGGTGTTGAACACTTCCATATGGAGCTTGCCTATATATTTTATGTCCCATTTACTCACAGGATATAATACAAGTTAATTGTTTAACATTATATGAATGAACTAGCTTAAGAAAAGTATATCGTGGAAAAAAAAAAAAAAAAAAAAGGGTGACCCTCACTTGACATCTTATCTTGGGTTGAGGCGTCCACCCAGTTTGAGTGAATATCAGGCTTAGAGTTTGGAAGTGTTTACGGAAAGCCTAGGTTAGGTGACTACGGAATGGGAATATATATGATATAGAAAGGCGTATTGTATGTAGTAATGTGTGGGCTGATGTGTGGGTGTGTCACTTGTGTTTTGTATAGATGGATCGTCAGAGAAGAGGCTGTAGCAGGAGTGTTAACTCAGAGGGCAGGGTTATCGACGGACCGGAGAAGCAGTGGCACTAATGGGCCCACGACCTTGCGAGGAGATATCACGAGACATGGCCAGTTTGAATGGATTGGCGCTCTAAGCTCCGATAGACCTGATGAAGACACGGGCAGAGGAATTCCATGGTGGGCATGGAGAGTGGGAGGCAGTATGAAGTTTAAAAGAAGAGTTAGAAGGGTATTAGAAGAGGTTAGATGCCCTCCTAGATGGAGCGTCGTAATGCGATCTCAGCTGTTGCGGAGTGGGCGTGCGTTGTGAAGCCCAGTACCAAAGTCCCGGATTCCCAGATCACGACATGAATTCTTTGTCCAGGAGTTGGGGCAAAGTATATTTTCAGAGGATGTATGGGGGCCCAAGTGGAGCAGGTTCTGAATTTGGGCGGGGCTTATCGGTGGCTGAATGAAGGAGTGCCGTCTTAGTAAAGTATGCCACTTGGATCGGTCCTCTTGAGGGCATTTAGGTGTGAGCAAGTGAGGATGGTATGATTCATCAAGAGTGTTGGCACTATGACTTCTCTCCAAGCGGTGGATTTCTGTCGATTGAGGTCAGTTTGCAGTAGAGAGAGTAGAGAAACTAGAAGCGGCGTGAAAAATTCCGAAAGAAGGAGTTCCTAAGAGAAGCTTAGGTACTCCTCGGGAAAAGAGCCCAAGAGATCACTAGCTCGATCGGAGATATAGTTCGCTCTGAGGTTAGAGGCAAAGGGTGGCTCATGGCACGTAGTACGGTAGAGGTGCTTGGTTAGACGGGGAGAAATTCACAGGAATGCCCTCGTGGCAAAAGACATTTGGGGTTTGCGGGATATTAGCCGGGAGAGGGTGTTTTGGTGTTGAAGACTTGAACATTTGAAAGCACGGTGTCCCCGAGAATTAGGGGATAATAGAAGCCAACAAGGAAGTGGCAGAGGAAGATCTGCGACACCACTTTCGACTTGATGAATACACATTTGAGTGATAATTATAATAGAATTAAGCACATCTAAATCACAATTTACCCACATTTGGCAAAAGAATAGGTACTTCTAATTTCTTCTATGTTTTACAGTTTCAGGCAGTCTTTCGTGTTTAAAACGTAAGTGCACAAGGATGCTCTGCTCCTAGTCAATATGAAGCAATGTGGATGTGGGGTGAGCACACGAAGTCTCTGAACTCCAAATAAAGCAAGGAAAGCACCAAATGACATCTCAGACCTAAGACAACTTTAAAGTTCTACAGTACAACTTGTCAGAAAATTGGCGCAAACATATTATGTCAAGATAACTTAAAGTTCTACCTAGCATAACTTAAAGTTCTACCCCAGACAACTTGTTGGAAAATTGGCAGTAAACATATTGTACCGGTACAACTTAAAGTTCTACCTAGACAACTTGCCGGAAAATCAAGTGTTGATTATGTTATTGTACCTATTAAACTTAAAAGTTCTACCTAATAACTTGCTTGAAAATCAATAGTAGTGAAATTGTACAGGTACAACTTAAAGTTCTACCGGTACAACTGCATGGAACTTACGGGATTTGTCCAAGAATTCGATCCGCACGCCAGGCACTTTCTAATCTAACCAAAATGGAAAATCACATCGAGGTGGCTATAAAAAGGAGGAGGACACAAGTAATAGGGGCTCTGGACTTCTAGGGTTTAGGTTTTGATAGAATAAGAGTTTTTCTCCATTTTTGAGTGGTACCTTGTATGATCCAGATTTCGTACGTCCATTCTTTAGAAGTTTCGATTCAAGAGCTCGTAATCTTTCAAGATAAATATTCATCCCTGCTTTTAAATCTTAGCATTCCATATTCTTTCCATTCCCGCTTTACAAGCACTCGATTTCCTTCAAGGTAATCGCTTTTTATGATTAATTGTCTTCAACTTTAATTGTTCATATAAATTTTGTGGAGTTCTAAACCCCGACTGTTGATCCTACGGGGGAAACTCACCCCGATCAAGGTAAAGTCCCTCAATTCCTCTTTGATCTTCAATGATCAGGTATTAATCACTTGTGCAGAAAGTTGTAAATCCTTAGTTAAGTATTATTTCGACAACGTGTTAACGAGATACCCTACACGTTGTGCTTGGATCGCGAATGCAAGCTAAGGGTCTCAGATACACTGAGAACAAGGTTTAGTATTATTCGATCATCTTTTATTTTCCAAAGAGCACTTAAAGATAAATCCTCCATCAAAGACCATTTATCAATGGTTCCATGAGTTTATAAAATAAAGAGGTGGACTTAATTCGACGAAGTGAGTAAACCCTAAAAATCCCAAGATCTCGGTTTTCCATTTTAAAACATTCAAAACCAATCAACCATTCACTACCAACACAACATTATACTCGCTTAAGTCATACTTTATGGAGAATAGTTCATTGATCAACCAAATCGCACTACTCCTCGGTGGAGATGACCTCGTGGATTCCCACAGTGATTACAATGCTAGACGACCATAATTCCTACGCTAGAATAGAATTCACACACCGAATCAAAGACGAAGCATTTACGCCGTTGCTCTAGGAGGCTACTTCAATCGTTGATCCAAGAGTAGCTAGAGGTAATTTGCAATTGCATTGCAAATCCGGTACGTTCTCCATTTTTCTTTTTATTTTGTTTTGTTTTAGTGAGAAATCTAAGTGGGTATTTCTTGGATGGAGAGAGTGTAGTGCATGTCAGTTTGGGCTCGCAACGAGCAGCACCGTCTAGTAAGAATAGTGCCTCCTGGAAATTCTGAGGAAATCATAATAGGTCAATTGTCTCAAGATAACATTTAACCTCAAATGGATAATCCTGAGAATCAGCAAGGACTCATGAGCCTCCACAAAGATGGGGGCAACGCTACACTCCCAAGAAACCCAAGATTGTGGAGGTGGAAATGGTAACCTTCAGCAAAATCAATATAGAGTCCATCCTGTTCCTTTGCCTAACGTAGAAAGAACTCTTCGAGAAATCCTACAACCTCAAAGGACATAACCACTCTCATTCGCCTTCCCGATGAGGCCACTAATTTCTACTTGTCGGAAATGATCCGTCTTTTACCTGTATATCAAGGGTTTGAATCTGAGAATCCTTATTCATTCATGAGAGATTTCGAAGATGTTTGCAGTGCATTTCTCTCTACTGGCTCACCCCTCCACATAATCTGTTTAGTTTTATTCCCTTTTGCTTTAAAGGAGAAAGCTAAAATTTGGTTTCATTCCTTGGCACCTAATTCGATCTTTACATGGGAAAATATGCGAAATGAGTTCCTCAACAAATTTTTCCCGCCTGCACGAACTAATGCTCGATGAGAGCAATCTCGTAACTTTTTCAAAAGCCCAGAACCGCTTACAAGTAGTGACGTGAAAGATATAAGGATCTCCTCCATGCTATCCCTCACCATGGATTGGATGGGTGGACAAATATGTGCATATTTTCATCAAGGATTATCCTCGAATAATAAATGCGACATCCGCATTATGTGTGTAGGCTTAATTCTATGAAAAGAGTGCTAGGGAAGCAATCCAACTCTTTGACACTATAGCAGAGAATGCTCGAACTTGGGAGACTAACACATCCATAGACACTGCTAAAGTGCATAGCACATCAGGGGGGCGGAATCCATCACTTAAGAGAAAATGATGAGTTGCAAGCAAAAATTGCTAATTTAACAAGGAAACTGGAGGCCATAGAGATGAAAGGTGCATGAGGTAACTAACAGACTTCAAATACCCTACACTCATCGACTCCTGCAGAGTGGAGGAGCCATGCATTATATGCGATGATCCTACATTCAACCATCAAGTGCCCAAACCTTCCTCAAGTAAAAAGGTAATCCAATAGAGCGTGCCAATGCCCCCACTACCAAAGGAAGCCTTTCACCTCCATATTCTCAACATATAATCCCGGATGGGGTAAGAATTTAATTTTAGTCGAGGAATGAAGGAGGGCCAACTAACTCACAAACAACCAAGGCCCCCATTACAAAACCATGGCTTTACAAATCCCATTCCACCATTTCAGAATCAAGGCCCTCAAGGGTTCCCTGTGAACCCTAATCAAGGTTTCCCCACCATCGAGTCAAGGACTCCATCACCACAAATCCAACCCCCCGCATAAGAGAAGTCTGGAAGATATAGTTACACAGTTCGTACAAACCCAACAATCCACAAACACAGAACTCCGAACTGCTCTGAATGATGTGAAATCTCAGATAACCAAGTTAACCTCATCCATAGGTAGCCTTCAACAAGAAAGCGGAAACTTCCATCTCAACCCATTCAAAATCCACAAGGGCAAATACAGGGAAGTTCCGTGACCAAGTGAGGGTACCTTAACACCGTATATCAAGCCATTACTCTCCGAAGTGAAAGGTAGTTGACAAACCATTCAACCTAAGGAACCAACTCAAGAGTCTCTGGCAATCTGTTGAGAGGATGAGCTGGCACAAATCTCATGTCCCCCGATACTAATGATATTGATGATCAACCAAAGGACGACAAGTCTACCCATATTCCTCCAAATCCACAATTCCACATAGATCGAGAGCACCAAAGAAGTGAATAACCATCTCGGAGAGATTTGCGGAGCTGTTCAAACAAGTCAAACTGAACATTCCCTTGTTAGATGCCATAAAACAAATCCCATCATAGGCTAAATTTCTGAAGGATTTATGCACGGTGAAACGGAAATTAGGTGTCAACAAGGAGGCATTCATGACTGAACAATCTACGTCCCTAATTCGGAACAACTTGCCTCCAAAATACAAAGACCCAGGTAGCCCTACTATTTCTAGTAGTAGGAAATTCAAAAACAGCATGCTTTTGTTGGACTTAGGAGCGAGCGTTAATTTGTCGCCTTTATTCAAGATACGTGGACCTAGTGGTTAGAGAATTTAGACGACCAATATCACCCCTTCAATTAGCCGACCAGAGTGTAAAAATTCTGGGTGGGAATAAAGTGAAGGATGTCTGCGGGGTCCAAGTGGACAAATTCTTATTTCCCGGTCAATTCAGGGAAGTTCGACACTCAACCCGTGGTGAACCAAGGAACTCGCCTCTAGCACTCGTCGACCATTCTTGGCAACCCGCAATGCCATCATACATTGTAGGGGAGGCCTAATGACACTTTCGTTTGGAAACATGACTGTTAATCTGAATATTTTCAATGTACTTAAAGGAATGGGGGATGAAGAAGATATTGGTGAAATTAACATGGTTGATTCCGTGGTACAAAAATACCGGATAATGTCTCACATGATGATCCTCTTAGTCATGCTCGTCACCCGAGTTGGGATGAGGCGACCACATTGGAGTCGTGAGTTTCTACACTCTATAATTGGAGCATAATGATATATTGGAAGTTAATGGGTGGGCACCTAAATTTGAACCATCACACTAAATGAGGACAAGGCATCAGCCTTCCGAGGAGAGGCCACCTAAGTTGAGCTAAAAACCCCACCAACACATCTCAAATATGCATTTTTAGGGAGGAGGACACTTTTCCAAAGAATCATATCTTCCTCCTGACATTACCAAGAAACTCAACTTTCGAAATATTGAAACCCACAGGATCGCTTAGCCGGACAATTCGCGTATATTAAAGGTATTAGCCCCTTGATTCGCACAACATGTAATTCACTTAAGAGGATGTTAAACCTTCTAGGCAACCACAGAGACGATTAAACCCAATAATGAAAGAGGTGGTGAAAAGGAAGTTTTAAAGATTTTGGATGTAGGGGTTATCTACCCTATTGCAGATAACAAGTGGGTCAGTCCAACCCAAGTAGTTCCTAAGAAGTCGAGTCACAAGAGGTCACAATGAAAATAATGAGCTCATTCCCACTGTGGTCACCTCGTGGATGGAGGGTGTGCATGATTATAGGAAATTTAATGGCGGTACTAGAAAGACCATTTTCTCTTCCGTTTGTGGATCAAATGTTAGAGAGAGTTGTATGGCATGAATTCTATTGTTTCGATGGGTACTGTGGTACAATCAAATTGAGATAGCATTAGAAGATCAAGAAAACTACATTCACTTGCCCTTGGTACCTTCGCCTTTAGGAAAATGCCTTGAACTGTGCAATGTAACTTAACTTTCCAACGATGCATGATGGGAATTTTCAAAGGACATGATAGAAATCAGTGCTGAGATTTTCATGGATGATTTCTTAGTTTTTGGTGACTCGTCGAGGGTCGTTTAGAAACTTACGAAGGTTGAGAGGTGTCAAGAGAAAAATCTTGTGTTAAATTGGGAGAAATGTCACTTCATGGTAACACAAGGAATTGTTTTAGGCCACATTGTATCAAAATACGGAATCGAAGTTGATAAGGCCAAAGTGGAACTAATTTCCAACCTCCTTACTCCTAAGTGTGTTAGAGACATAAGGTCATTCTTGGGCCATGCCTGTTTTATCGAAGGTTTAAAAGATCAAGCAGGCTATACCTAATCTCTTATGTACTTTGCTTCTTTGCTAAGGATGTCCCTTTCACATGGTCACAAGCTTGTGACACCGCTTTTGCTGGGCTCAAAACATGCTAGTGTCAATTACTAATCATGCCTCCTAACGGACCTCCCATTCGAGATCATGCGATGCTATGATTATGCCATGTAATGGTATAGGATGAGAGGGAGACAAAAGGCTTTGTCATTTACTATGCCGCAGCGACACTGTGACTTCCTCGCTTCGAAAGCCAACTACACAAACTACGTAAAAGAGTTTCTAGTCATGTCTTCGCTTCTAGAAAAAATTAGTCATATATCAGTTGGTTCCCTCCGTAACCATCTTTACGATCATGCAGTCTTCAAGTACTCGGGCTTCTGGGCAGATACGAAACCAAGGTTAACTAGGTGGATTTTACTGTCAAGAATTCAACTTGACCATTAAAGATGTGCAAGGTTGAGAATGGTTGTCGACCACTTTATCTCGATTGGCCTGTATCCAACCCCTGTGGTATACCCATGTGATAGTTCTCCTGATGAGCAACTCGCTTCTTGTTTATTACCCGTAGAGTGCCGACATCGCGAACCACTCAAGAATCGCCAAATTCCAAATAATGGACTTCTCAATTAAAAGGAAATTCTTTGATTTATATTAAGAAATACTATTTTGATGATACATATCTATTTAAATACTATCCAGATCAAATAATGAGGAGATGTGTACCCACTGATGAGCAAGTGAGGATTTAACTTTGCCACTAAGCCCGTGGAGGACATTTCGTCGAAAACAAACAGACAAGATTTCGTTTAAGCCGGGTTTTATTAGTCACTCTATTTAAAGATCGCTTTGATTTATGTAGAACTTCAGGTTTCAATGTCACGACTAGGAGGGGTCACAAACGAAACATGATGCCCTACCCCAATTCCTGCAATCATTGAAATTTTTTACTGCAGATCACTTCATGGGGCCTTTTCCTTCTTGTGGCTATCTCTATATTTTATTATCCGTCGACTACGCATCTAAGTGGGTCGAGGCAATTCCAACGAGAACCAATGACCATAAAGTCGCTTGAAATTTATAAAGAACATATTTTTTCTCGCTTTTGGAACCCTGCAATTGAGGTTAGTGATGGGGACCCCATTTTTGCAATCGATCTTTTGAAAGTCTCTTAAAAAAATATGGAGTCACCCATAAAGTATCCACAGCTTACCACCCACAGACCAATGGTCAAGCTGAGTTAGCCAATCGAGATAAACACATTTAGAAAAAGACGGCTTCCGAATCGAAAAGATTGGTCACTCCGTCTTACCGATGCTCTTTGGGCATACCGCACGCTTTTAAACTGCTTCTGGTATGTCTCCTATAGGCTAGTTTATGGCAAGGCTTGCCATTTTCCAAGTAGGGAGATGGAACAATCGAGCTTACCGGGCTATTCGAACTTTTAATTCGATCTAACTCGCTGTGCAACCATATTGCGCAGAATGAACTTGAAGAGATGCGGAGGAATCGTATGAAAGCTCCAAAATTTACATGAGCCACAAGTTATTCCATGACAAATCTATCGCCAGAAAACTTTCGAATCTAATCGAAAGTACCGCTGCACAGCTTCCCGGGACAGACTATTTTCCCGGAAAGCCCGCTCCGCCGACTGGCCCTTTCATCGTTAAGGTGGTTTATCCATACGGAGCCGTGGAAATTGAAAATCCTGACAATGGTAACTCCTTCAAGGTGAATGGCCAACGCCTCAAGCCATTCCTTGAGCATTTCTCTCCTCACGAGCATACTGTGGATTTGGTAGACCCGCTCTACCAAAACCCTTCCAAGTAACCTCATTCTCAATTGCTGTAAATAGTTTTGCTTTTATTTTTGTTCTTGCTTTCTATTTTTATTGTTTTACTTCTTTTGCTTTATTTCATTTGCTTTTCAATAACTTAGAAAATAAAAATCATGGGACTCTTGTTTCTGTGACTCCTCCAATTCTGTTGTGGGGGTACACTTAGTTCAAAGCATTGGGACAATGCTTGTTTCATTGGTGGGGTAGGTGTACACCGGTTGAACGTGAATTACGCCGCCGTTATATAAGTTCAAGTAATAAATTTTTCAAAATTTGCTTCTTTTGAGTATTATGTTTTACCTGCACTGTACATACCCGCATGATCTCATACACTCTCCACATCATCTTATCGCATGTACATCTTAACAAGCACACACAACAAGCCTTGAGTTCTGCTGTGGATTGTTTCCCCTTGCATTCTACCTACCTTACTCCTCACACAAACCACAGACTTACGGTCAAAATTTCTCCGATCATGCCTGTTTTTGCTTCCATTTGTGCATCAATTTAGCTAGTCATGTTAACTTCATGCATCATAGTCTTTATGGAAAACATCTCTCGTGATAATTGGAAAATGATTAGAGGCCATTATTTCCTTGCATACCTGTGGAGTTGTAGTATCTCATCCCTTGCACCCATTTTGAGCTTAAAGTTGTCAAGTTTATCTCAACCTCAGTGAATCGATGTATGGAACAAAGAAGTGGTTCTCATAAGAGCTCAAGATCCCAAGAATGGATTACGCACTGTCTACGAATGCAACAATGTGGATTTGAACAAGAGAAAAGGTGAACATGAAGAAAAACCTGGGATGAAAGGCAGTTGAACAGGTCAAGATGTATAGCGGCACCACTGTTCCAAAAGTGAAAAATATATATATATTTAAAAAAGAGAGAAAATCAGTTTAAACAGTTGTACCGGCATAACTAATGTTCTAACGGCATAACCTGCTCGAAAAACAAAGAAAGTTCCCACCTAAGACAACTTTAAAGTTCTGCACCACAACTTAACAAAAACATGGCAGTGGCAAAGTTGTACCGGTACAACTTAAAGTTCTACCGGTACAACTGGTCGAGAATTGCGTAGAAAGGGCTTTTACACCGAAATTTTGGCGCCTTTTCATGTTCCATTTGCTTTTTGCCATCCCACAAGAAGAGCCCTAGCCGTTTGCCTCCTCTCACAAGCTTTCTCAAGATCATTGCTTGTCGTGTTTCCGTGTCCAAGCTCCTGATTGGCTTGGCTCGTAATCGCTGTTCGATGCTGGGTAAGCTCGCAACTTTTTACTAGCATTGTTGATCTTCTACTATACATGGATTTGTTTGATTGGATTTTGGGTGATGTTATTTGTGATTGTTGGTCGGGAGGTCTCACTCGCCGCAGGCAGGGAGACTATTATCCGATGTGCACAGTACAGCCCAAAGGTCGTTTGGAAACAGGTTTTGGATCCGATGATACGCGGTTCGCCATCCGGCTCATTATTACACATCACATTTCCACGGCACGCTCGAAGAATACCCGGAAGGGAAGGCACCCATTCCCATGGAACAAGCAAAGGAAAAGAGAAAGCCCGATGCCTCCCAACCGCTGAAAAGAAAAAGGAAACAAGTTGTATCCTCTTCGTAAAGTGAGGAAATTATCGCATGTTGTCGGCGAAGAAATAGAGGCTATGTTCGATGAGGACTCGGGCGAAAGCACTAAAACGGACCCGGCACGTAGCAACAGGGTTTCCAATGCGAGAGGGGCGTTAATTTGGAAACGTTCTTATATTCTCATCCCATCAGGGGAATTATCCAGGAACAGAATATGCACTTCGTGCACACTGAGGATCGCGGATATTTACCTTCAGTAGTTCGAGAGTTCTACACCAACTTGAAGGAAAACTCGCTGGTCAGACACTGTTGAAATCCTCCGCAGATGGGAAAGCAACTTCATGTCACCCCGACTGACAGCACATGCCTCAGACCATATTCACCCCGACGCTTCTGATCAAACCCATATCCACTCGCATACATCGATTTCATGCCCAGCTTATTCAATCGAGGCTATGTGCACCCATCCCTGCACTCCATGAGTGGATTTATGAAAAGAATCTTCCTCGAAAGTTAAATTTAGACACACGCCCATGAATAAGATCATCCACAATCTGATTTGAATGGTTGTCAGCAAGCTCCTACCAAGAATCAACAGACGAAGGTTGTACGAGGTTATGACTAGGAAGTCGATGGACTATGCACTAGTCATATGGTGCGCGACGAGGAGTTCTTACAACATTCGCGCAGTTTCCAAGATATTCCGTTTATCTCACTCTGGTGACTAGTATTGTAGAAGAATGGATGAGGGGAACAAGAAGAAAAGAGGTGATACCTAGACCGGGAGCATCACGAATAAGACCGAGGCCAAGACGAGCAGCATCCATTAGATCACACCCTGCCTTTCAGACCTCCTCCCGACCACTCCCATCCACAAATTTCCAAGACTATCGTAAGCACATCGCTTTTGAAGAGGATGGAGCGGCGGATCAAGGGGTGGTCTAAGTGCATTTTTCTGAAGTAAGGCCTGGACCGATCGTTTCCGTGCTTGAGAGCCACATCTTTCAAGGGGAGCCAGCGACGGCGGATGCTACTTCTCCAGATTTAGAGGAGAATCGTGAAGTAAATTAGGATGACTGTGTGTGACGAGGATTATTCTCTTCCGATGAGGATGAGGACGATGTCGCATAGTTTGTTAGGCTAGACTAGGTGGTGTTGGCACCCGGTAGTAGACCTTAGCCATAGCAAACAACACTGCTTTGGATCTTTACCTTTTCTTCATTTAGCCTTACTCACACATTACAAACTTTTAAGACCTCTTTGATTCTACTTATGTTTGCTGTTCCTTTTGACATTATGCATGATGGTTACGTGTTCTATGTTATATGATTGCTTACCTCATATCGCACTACAGTTCACTGCTTGCATGACTACCTTACATTTCTTAAAATCCATAATCCTTATTTGAATAACCAATTTCAGATTAGCCTCGTTATAATGTTCATCAGGTAAGAATGTGGTTGGTCTAATTGAGTCATGCTGGTACATACTAAAGTGGGTGAAATGTTCTATTCCATAATTGCTATTTTGAGATTCTTGCAAAGCTTGACTATACCGAGCGCCTTGTTGAAATTCACCTAGTGGGTAGTTCCAATCTAAATCTTGCTAGGACTAGCAAGACGCAGTCAGTGATGAATACACACTGGAGTGATAATTATAATAGAATTAAGCACATCTAAATCACAATTTACCCACATTTGGCAAAAAGAATTGTGTACTTCTAATTTCTTCTATAGTCTTTCAGCCAGTGTGTCTTTCTGTGTTTAAACGTAAGTGCACAAGGATGTTTGCCCTAGCCAATATGAAGCAATGTGTGGATGTGAAGTAGCAATTGATGAAGTTCTGAACTCCAGCAAAGCAAGGAAAAGCACTTAGACATCTCTGTTAATCTAAGATAAACTTAAAGTTCTACCTATTAACTTCTGCTGAAAATTGGCAAGAAACATATTGTACCGAGATAACTTAAAGTTCTGGCTGGTACAACTCATAAAATCGCAAGAGACATATTTACCATAACTTAAAGTTCTACCCGCACAAACTTAAAGTTCTACCGGCACAACTCTGGTCGAAAATTGGCAAGTAGTCATATCATATCGGCAGACAAACTTAAAGTTCTACCTGCATAACTTGTCGGAAAATCGGGCAAGGATTATATTGTACCTGGGCATAAACTTAAAGTTCTACCTACAACTTGCTCAAAATCAACAAGAGGAAACTGCACTCCGCACAACCAAAAGTTCCCACCTGACAACCGCACGGAACTTATGATTTGTCCAAGAATTTGATCCGCACACGAGGCACTTTCTCACAACTTAACCAAAAATGGGAAAACTACATCGAGGTGGATATAAAAGGAGGAGGACACAAGTAATAGGGCCTGACTCTAGGTTTAGGTTTTGATAGAATAAGAGTTTTTCTCCATTCGAGTGGCACCAGAGATCCGCATTTCGCATTTCAATTTTTAGAAGTTTTGATTCAAGAGTTTGTAATCTTTCAAAGATAAATATTCATTCTCGCTTTAAATCTTAGCATTCCATATTCTTCATTCTCGCTTACAAGCACTTCGATTTCTTCAAGGTAATCGTTTTTATGATTAATTGTTCCTCGACTTTAATTGATGAGTATAAATTTTATGGAGTTTCAAACCCCGATCACTGATCCTACTGGGAACTCAATTCCGATCAAGGTAAAGTCCCCACCTCTCTTTGATCTTCGAATGGATTGTGTGATATTAATCACTTGTGCGTAAAAGTCAGAATCCTTAGTTGGGCATATTCTTGATAACGCAGAGTTAACTAGATACCCTAGACACGTCAGGCTTGATCATGAATGCAAGCTAAGGGTCTGTATTAATTGAGAACAAGTGTTTAGTATTATTCGATCATCTTTATTTTCCAAAGAGCACTTAAAGATAAATCCCTCCATCAAAGACCATTTATCAATGGTTCCTAGATGAGTTTATAAATAAGATAAGTGGACTCACTCCGATCGTATGAAAGGAACCCTAAAAACCCAAGATCTCGTCTTTCCATTTTAAAACATTCAAACCAATCAACCATTCGGCCACCAACACAACATTACACCTCCGCTTAAGTCATACTTTTAGTGGAGAATAGCTCCTATTGATCGCCCAAATCGCACCACTCCCCGTGGAGATGACCTGTGGATTCCCACAAGATACAATGCTGGGATTTACCATAATTCCTACGCCAGAATAGAATTTGGCACACGACCTCAGACGGCACGACTCACATCGTGGTAGGGTCAGTGGCCCATCTCGCATAGAGGACGGCATAGTTTGAAGCGATAGATCGTCCATGCGCCGAAAACGCCGACGAGCATATGCTATGAAGGCCGTGAGGGATCGGGAATGCTCCACGAGGGTTATATTGTATATTTACTTTTATATGATATAGAGATGCATGCATTGATTGATCTGGATCTACTCATTCATATGTGTCGTGGAGCATGTATTTAATGAAGTACGTGAGGAGAAATTAACATGACATGCACGTATAACTAATTCAGTTGGGGCACAACGTTAGTGTGAATAGCATATACGAGAGTACCCCATTGTTATACAAACAAAGAGTTTATCGCTGATTTGATAACCTTACCCTTCGAGTTTGACTTGATTCACAGATGGATTGGTTGTCTAAGCACTGAGCTATCGTGGATTGTGGACAAAAGACGGTAGTGTTGAGATGCTACGACCCGAGGAGGCGGGAGTAATAGTACAAGGCATTGGATCAAGTGTAATGTCTAATGTCATATCCACTATGCAAGCTAGGAGAATTATTAGGAAAGGATGTGAGACATTCTTGGCTGTGATACTTGACTGCAAGAGAGGTCAAGTTGATGTAGAAAAGATCCCGGAAGTGTAAAGGAATTTCAGTGTATTCGAAGAGTTGGTATTCCACATGAGAGAGAGGTGGACTTAGCCATAGAAGTGTACCGAGAGCAGTCCACATGTCAAGGGGCACCATACAGGATAAAGCTCCAACAGAATTTGAAAAGAGTTAAAAAGTCAATTACGAGAACTTGTAGATAAGGATTTATCAGGCCAGTGTGTCACCATAAGTGCACCATTTTATTTGTGAAAAAGAAAGATGGCGCTCTACGGATATTGCATCGATTATCGTGATTAATAAGGTGACAGTGAAAAACAAGTACCCATTGCGAGGTGAAAGTCTTTTTGATCGGTTGAAAGGAAGCGGTGTCTTTCGAAGATAGACCCTGCGTGGGGTATTATCGGTTGAGGAGTAAAGGAAGGAGATGTCTGCATTGCATTTAGAACCGATATGGTCATTATGAGTTTTTGGTCATGCCATTTGGGTTGACTAATGCAGGCAGCATTCATGGATTGATGAATAGGGTTTTCAGGCCCTATGTGGATCAATTTGTTGTGGTTTTATTGATGACATCTGGTGTATTCAAAGGATGCACGAGACATGAACAACACTGAGAATAGTCTTAGGACGTTAGAGAAAGAAGTTATATGCTAAAAGCTAAGCAAAATGTGATTTTTAGCTAAAAGTTTCTTTCCTAGGCCATGTGTGTCTGCTGAGGGTATAAAGTTGATCTGCTAAGATTAGAGCGGTTGTGAATTGGAAATCACCTTAAAATGTAATCGAGGTGAGAAGTTCGTGGGCTGCAGGTTATTATAGAAAGATTTGTGAGAGGGTTTTTCGGTCATAGCTTCTCTAGCTCACCAAGTTACTGAAGGAATAAAGTTTGATGGTGACAGTATTCGATAGTTTTAGTAGTTGAAAGGAATGTTGGTTAAAGCACCCGATCTTGGCAGCTGCGGGGAAAAGAGTATACCTTGTATAGTGATGCTTGGGCATTGGTTTAGGATCGTGTATGCAAGATGGGAAAGTAGTGGCTTATGCGTCGATGGAGTTGAAGCCACATGAACAAAGTATCCCACTCATGACCTAGAGTTAGCTGCATTAGTGTTTGCTTTAAAAATATGGCGACACCCTACTTATCTGGGGGAAAGTGTAGAGGATTTGCAGATCTGTAAGTCTCAGTACTTGCTAGAGAAGAGTTAAATTTGAGGCAACGAGAGGTGGTTAGAGTTATTTAAGAGTTATGATTTGAATCATAGATTACCACGGAAAGTAATATAATGTGGTGCTTTAAATTCGAAAGACGGTGGCATAATCTCTGATCTGATGATTATTTAGGAGATGATGGAGCTATGTTAGCTTAACTAGAAGCACAACCCGTTTTAAAACAAATGATAATAGATGCACAGAAAAATGATGAAGGTCTGAAAAATTCAGATGGTTAGAGATGGTGACAAAGCCAGGAGTTTTTAGAGAAAGAAGGTGGAAGTTTGTATTTCCCGAGGAATAGATTATGTGTGCCGGATGATAAAGAGCTAAAGAAAAGTTGCTCTTGAAACATAATATGGTATTTACCATGCATCTGGAGGGAATAAGATGTACAGGACTTAAGCGGTTTGTGGTGGAAAGGAATGAAAAGAGATGTGACAGAATATGTGTCTAAGTGTTTGACGTGTCAGCAAGTCAAAGGTCTGAACACCAAGTGCCAACAGGTTTGTTAAATCCCCTTCAGTTCTGTTGAAATTGGATAACATTACATAGATTTTGTGTCGAGTTTCCCTCACACAGCAAAACATGACTAAATGCGGGTGATTGTAGATGAGCAAAGTCGGCCCATTTTATGCAGTCCAGGGTTGACTATTCTATGGATCGACTAGTGAGTTATGTAGATGATTGTGCGATTGCATGGTGTGCGGGTTGTCTAATGTGTGGATAAAGTCGAATTTACATCAAGGTTGGAAGGGTGCAGTCGGCTTTAGGCACTAAGCTGATTTTAAATGTATTCATCATAGCAGATGGTTGATGGAAGATTAGATTCAAGGTGCTTTCGAGAAGACATATTGAGTTAATGTCATCAAATTTTAGGAAGTTGGGATAGGTATGTATTCCATTGATTACAGGTTGCCTATAAGCAATAGTTTTCAATCAAGCATCGGTGTAACCTGTGAAGCTTTATGGCCGAATGTAGAAATCCGTGTGTTGGGTGAAATTAAATGACATATATTGATGGTTGGAACATAGTAAAGATCTGAAGAGAAAGTCTGAGTTATTAAATTTGAGAGGTTAAAAGTGTTTGCTGATAGACAAAGTCGTATGCCAACCTAAGAGGAAGATATTAGATATAACGTGGGAGACAAAGTCTTTTTAAAGGTATCACAATGGAGGAAAGTTTGTAAGAGTTTGGTCAAAAAGGCTGAGATTGAGTCCAAAGGTTCTGGTATGAGATTTTAAGGCGCTATTGGCCTGTAATATCAGTTAGCGCTCATCAGTTGCTTCAAAATCACACGATGTGTTTCATGTGTCGATGCTTGAAATGCCGCTCGATGAGTCGCACATACTACGATACAAAAAAATACAAGTACAAGAAGATTTGTCATATGATGAGAAGCCAAAGACCATTTGGCTTGAGAGGTGAAGCTTGATTCTGAACAAACAGTACCATTAGTGAAAAGTTCTGAACTAGCGCCCGCGGTAGAAAAAGAAGATTTACTTGGGAGCGAAGCAACTATGGAGCGCGGTATCCTCAACTCTTGAATCGGTATGAATTTGAGGATGAAATTCTTGCAGAGGAGAGTTCTTGTACCCAGTATACCCTAACAGGTTTTATAACATGTTTGGGTATAATAAAAATAAAAGAAAGTATATTTTTCGGAATAGTAAAGATAAAAACAAAAGTAGATCATGCAGGGTTCAAATTACAAATAATAAAGAGAAGATTAGAGGCTATTGCTTAAAATAGCATAAATTGATTTGCAAATAGTAGAAGAGTTGAATGACCAAGAGTAATAAAAGAAAGATATTAGAATGAAATAAGGATGAAAATTGTGGAAGAACAGGCTAAAGGAAAGGGAGGAAGTTTCCTCCTTTGATTAGAAAAGAGAAATAAAGGGATAAGGTAAATAAATATCTAATTTTTTGGTCTTGGAGAAAAAGGAGAGCAAATACGAGACAAAGAGAAAGAGAAAAGAAAGAAAGAAGAAGAAGAAAGAAGATTCTGGTATGGAACTACTAAATTTGAATATGGATACATGTAGGTTTTGGAAACTCCAATCTCATTTCTTGTCGGGATTAAGTTGAAGAACCACAGGATGTAGATATGTGTTTTAAGAGAATTCTGAATTCTTGAGTTAATTAAGAAAAATTCCTTATGTTTGATCATATCGCGATAGCGACCTTAGAACGAGTTTTGGTGAGAAATAAAGAATCGATTAGTACTAAAATCATTGGCTAAATCAGCAAAATTTATATACACTTTTTGGGTTCTACTATTGCGTAGTCAAACTCTTTACTTGATATAGTGGTCTAAGGTCGAACACGAGGATAGGTTTCTTCTAAAGATGGTTTGCATTAGGGCATGAAGGTAAGGCTTTCTATTTGGACTTTTAGTTTGTTAAAAGTAAATGGTTTAAAGCCAAGTGCAGCTGGAAATGGTAAAAACTGAAATTTAAAGTGAAGAAATTAAACTTTGAAGATTTAGGTCACCAACTTGACAAGCTAGGGCAAACACATGTCCTCAGGTTTTTATCTCCTATGTGAGTCCAACACGGGATGCGATTATAGCCCTTTGTTAAAAAACCTAACATTCTTTATCATTTTCTAAGGCTAGTAAAGACCATCTGAATCACGGCCCATCTCACGAGCAGACCTAAAGTATGGAAGTATTGGCCAAAACAATAAAAGTCAATGTTATTTAATCCTAATTTGAAGAACCACTAACATGTAAAGTACTCTCAGGCAATGGGACCATCTAAGAGCCACGGTACACCGTCAAAGCCTTTGGATCTAAAGCATGGAAAGTGTAAAAATGATATATCCATGTTCTGCAGAATTTTAATGGATATAAATGCACTGTGCTTTTTAGTACAAGAGGACAACATGCTTAACCCCACTTCAAACTAACTTCACTTCCATCTTTCAAAGGAAGGAAACCTTAAGCATCTCTTGAGTTGTCCTTCCTCCAAGAGGTGTTTGTAGCAGGAAAGTGAAAGAAAGAAGAGAGAAGAAGAGAGAAGAGAAAATAAAGCAAAGCAAAATAAAACAATTTATTTACAACGTAAATGAAAGAACTTACAATCACCAAAACTTGTATTCCTTACATTCATATCTTTGTTACAAGACATGAGGGTATTTATAGCCATCTCAGTATGAAATTACCAAAAACCTATGTAGGCTAAGTTATAGGACAATTGGGTAATAAACCAAGTTTGAAGGCGGTTCGGCATTAATTACAAAGCATGACGAGGCGCAAATTTCGCTACAGGGGAGAATTTCGCTAATTAGCGAATTTGGCAAGGCAGTTTAGCCAGAAATTGGCAAGGAATGCAATTTGGCAAGATATTGCGAATTTAGCGGGTTGAAATTTAGCTGTAGTAAAATTAATAAAATATATTCAGTGGCAATTCCTATAATTTAAGCTAAGGCAGTGTAAATTGGCTGTGAATTTTTCATTGCTGAGATTATGACGTTTATATTGAGTTTGAAAATTCATAAGTTGAATTGGTTGCGGCAGGATCACGAAAATTCTGTTTCTTTGTTCACACATGCCTCTACGATCAGTCTTCAAGCGCGTCTCATTTCCTCCTTTTCTTTGTTTTTCCTTTGATTTAGAACTGACAGTCATTGAAGTAAACTTTCCTTCATAGTTCAGTCACATTTGCATTGTGGTTGAAGCCTAGAAGTGCATAAATACCTACAAAACAACCAAGAAACATGCTCAAATGGCATAAGTGTTACTAAGATGACATGAACACTTCCAATTGGTTTATATGGCATTCATTTTTAAATATAAAACCTATACAATATAGGGTTGAAATTGTACTTTTGGACCTTAATCACACCCCAAACGAGCTTTTACTTGGTCATAGCAATGCAAAAGAAAAAGGAGATGCATGTGGTGATTTTCAAAAAGGTTGTTATTCAAAAAGGTTGATTATGCATATACACATTACTTTTAAACCGAAAAGATTGAAATCAAAATTTGAAAACCTATGAAAAGACCCAAATCCATAAGAAGAGAACAATTTAGATACTGCTTGTTTCATGATTTTCAACTTGAGTTTCCTAAATCTAATAGTTTATTTGTATATCTGGGTGAGTCAATAAAATGCAAAATTTGTTTCCCCCAACCTAGCATTGACATGGCCTTAGGGTGTTTCAGAACAATTAAGATAGGGCTGGTTACACTTCTCTTGCTTTCTCAATTATATTTGGCAGGATGCAATGCTTAAAATCGACTATAAAGTCCATGTAGCGAGGTCACGGCTGACTCCCAACCAATTAAGGTTTAGACATCAAGCCAAAGGATCAAGACCACTAACTCTAAAGGCTTCACCAGGACCTGACTTGAAAATCAACACCTACAATTCGCTAAGTCTCACTGTCCTTATGTATGAACCAAAATCGATGACTCCCGACCCGATGAAGGCTTTAGGGCATCGGGTTTCAAAGGCTTTCGCCATACACCCCTCGGACTGTGCTCGGGTTTCAAAGCAAAACTTCACGATTTTATTCTTCTTTTTCTTCTTTTCTTTTTCTTTTTCTTTTCCTTTTGGGAAAACTGACATTGGTCTTCAATTGTTGGTAACCAGGCCGATTCTAGGTTGTCAACATGCCTAAGGCGGTTTTATAAGTGGAAGGAGGCATACAAATTTACAACCTATTGAAGCAATCACAGAGTGCGTGTGTGAAATAACATAAAGGGAAATTTCCAGTTGAGCATCTTTGGTGTGGTGACCAAAATTTAATTCAAGCATGGAATTTTTCTAGCATAGAGGTGACAAACGATTGATTCAATTTTCCAACATAAAGCAATTCAATTGTCAATTGAAGCAATTCAATTGTCAGTCAAAACCATACTAATATGGAAATAAATTACACCAGGATAGTAATATTTTATTTATATTCTCTGTGTTTTTCTTGAAAAAAAAAAAATCCAATCATTAAGCTCTAGCGATATCAGCATTTTTAAACACACGGCGGTTTAAATAACTAAAAAGTAGAATAGTGGGCTGCTTTGGAACCAGCGGTAGCCACCACGAACTACAAAGCGTGGGATTCGGGAGGGTCGGGAGGGAGAAGCTGCTCCACGCGCCTGATGGTGTATTTGCCGGGTACCTTCATGCTCGGCTCCATTGTTTTGGGCAATCGGTCTGGTGGGTGGGTGGCGTTGCGGGAGGATGGTGGATTCTACGTGCTTGCTTCATTGTTCTCCATCAATTCTTCCTTCTTTACATTTGTTAATATCATGCCTTCCTACCCGATGTTCCACTCGGCAAACTTCATCGGTTGCTCACAATCCCTCGGCTAATTTTGCTTATTGCTCCAAGTGGAAAATGTTGAGCTCCGAGTGTCATGTTGCCAAATGTGAGCTACGACCCATTAAAGCAGTGATAATGGCATTGTGGCGAAATGGCCTTCCCAGCGTATAATGGGCACTTGATTAGTGCCCCCTTGCCTTCGGTTCCTACGTCGAGAACCCTGCGAAATCCCATAGGATAGTAGAACTTATCTACTTTTACCAACATCCTCCACTATCCCTTTTGGTATTTTCAACAGACGATCGGCTAGAGATAGGGTGATGTTGGTTGGTTTCGACTCTCGAGCCTAGCTGCCTATACGAGTATGGCATTAGGTTGACGCAGCACCAGTCTAGCGATTGCTTTGTCAATGCGGGTTCCTCGATATTAGCGAGATAGTTGGGGTCCACGGATCCTTGTATTTCACCATTGTCTTGCATTGGATGATGGAGCTAACTTGTTCGATTAAAATGCCTTTTGTTAATGCCCAGCCCTTTTTGATTATGCAGTCTTTCAAAGCTTTGCATAGCGGGGACTTGTTTGATGATGTCAAGGGTATGTTGACTTCACTGTCTTAGGACTTCTAAGATACACACTTTCTTTGGGATGCCTTCTTCTTGCTTCTAAGTGCTGTGGAAATGGAGGTGGCATGCGTTTCATTGAATCCTCCTTCAAGAAAATGTGTTACGGCTCCAATTCTTCCTTTTACGGTTTCCTCAACGGGCTGATGTCTGGTGATCAACTCTTCCACTTCTTAAGGTAATGACGGCTTTGACTTCATCCATTTTGGGGAGGTTCAACAGGAATAGCTCGGTTCATGGACTCCTTGGATTTGGCGGTGGGCGAAGGGAACACTCCCACACTTACTCTTGTGATGATTTTCCATTCTTGTTGTGGATGCTGAGCTGTCAATTCTTCGGTTAAGGTACTTTCGATCCATCCCATTCTCTTGTTCAAGGAGCTTTCTACATTTCAATTTTTTTGTCAGCGATGATGCCTTTTGCTCCTCCACAAAATTTCCCACCACCTTGCTCAGATTCACAATGAAGCACTCAACGGGAGAGGAGGTGGGTGCTTCTTGGTATTGAAGTGGTGGTAAAATCTGTAACTGCTTTGTGCTCTGAGGTACATATACGGGGTTGAGGTTTCGGAGAAAGTTAGGATGACCCCTCGATTAGGGTTGTAAGCGTTGCCATATGGAGCATCTATGGGTGGTTTATTTTGATTTAGGACATGGGCATACTCCTGAGCGGTGCTCCTCGGGGTGGTGGACTGAAAATTGATAAGAAAATTGGGATGAAGATAACTCATTACTTGTTTGCATTTCATCTTTGATTTTATTTCGGATCATCAATCTTTGAGTTAAAGCGGTCAATTTCGCTTTCATCTACGTGTCTTGAGGAAATGCATACTTGTCTCCCCCTTTGGGTGGTTCAATGGTCTTAATCTTTCGGCTTCCACACAGGACTAGAGTTCATCAGCGTTTTGGAGGTTTCAGCTACATAGTTCATAAAATCCATAGCTTCATCGGGATGCTTACTCAAAAGTTACCCCCTGTAGTTTCAACAATTGTTTCATAAGTGGGGACATTCCATCATGAAATGGTTTACCAACATCCCATGTATCAAGCCATGGTGTGAGCGGTACTGATGGTTCCATAAATCTTTCCCAACCTTGATAAAATCTCTCTGTAATCTTGTTTGCGAAAGGTATAAATTTGCCTTTCAATTATTAGTCTTATAGTGCTTGAAAAGCTTCTTCTTTAGGTCGACACTGGCTCGGCCAATTTCTTATGGTTCTAGGCTCAATGGTTGAGCCATATCTTTGGCCCTTGTCCTTTGAGTCAGTAAAATGCCTTTATGACAAATCCATGTCAATCATACCTTCCTTAGAGTAGTGCAAACCTCAATCCCTTATATGAGTGTGATTTGTTTTCCATACATGATATGTGGGGAATTAGGGGTACGCAAATAAGGCCTCAACGCTACATCTTCGGCGGGAGGAATGTCTGAGGATGGGGCACTAACTCTAGGAGGTGGATGTGATCCCTCATGGTTCTATATGCATTTGGATTCATAGGGGTTCTGGTTGGCTCTGTTGTTCCTCGGGTATGGGATCCATGGTATCCCGGTTAGTACCACTACTTCACTATTTAGTTTCAATTTGTGTACCTATCCTATTCAATCTACCTGAAGTGTCTCTATCCCACAGTTGCATACACAGTTTTTACACAATTAAAGAGACAACAAAGAGCAACAAACAACTGTAAAAAGATTAAAATTAACTAAAAATAAAAACGGCGAATGGCCAAAGCTGGAAGCAGTCACGAGTTACTAATGATAAATAAGCGCGGTTCTACTTAGTGAGTTGCAAAAGTAAAGGTTACCTTCGCGCGATGCAGATCTGTACTTTTCAACTTACCATAAGTAGTTTGGCACCATCCGGCAGGCGCCATTGATTCGTGCCACGATGCAGTGACTAAAATCAACAAAGAATTTATATACACTGTAAGTTCCTACTCTTTGCTTGTAGTCAAACTCTTTGCCCAGTATGAGTAGTCTAAGGTGAACACGAGGATAGGTTTTCTTCTAAAATGGTTTGCATTAGGGCATGAAGGTAAGGCTTTCTATTTGGACTTTTTGGATTTGTGTCAAAAGGCGTAAATGGTTTTAAGCGGAAATTGCAAAAGCTGGAAATGATATGAAATTTATTAAAGTGAAGAAATTAAACTTTGAAGATTTAGGTCACCAACTTGACAAGCTAGGGCAAACACATGTCCTCAGTTTATCCTCCTATGTGAGTCGACACGAGGATACAGTTATGGCCTTTTGTTTGAAACCTAACATTCCTTTGTCATTTCTAAGGCTAGTAAGACCATCCTAAGAATCACGGCGCATCTCTCACTAGAACCTTTGAACCACACAAGAGTATGGAGAGTGATGGCCAAAACAATAAAGTCAGCTGTTATTAATCCCTAATTTGAAGAACCTAATAACATGCTTAAATGCTACCTCGGAGGCAAGTAAGGACCATCTAAGGCACGGTACACGTCACTAAGCCTTTGGATCTAAAGCATGGAAGTATTGGCGAGACTGATGGCATCCCGTGTTATCTGTGACTGAATTTTGAAAATAAGGGCCATAAATACACTACAGTGACTTTTAGTACAGAGGACAACATGCTTAACCCCACCACCAAGCTGGCTTCCTTCCTCTTCAAAAGGAAGGAGGCAATAACATCTCTTGAGTTGTCATCCTCGAGAGGTGTGTTTGGCATTGGAAAGTGAAGAAAGAAGAGAGAAAGAAGAGAGAGAGAAGAGAGAAAATAAGCAAAGCTTAAAAAATAAAACGATTTATTTACAAAGCGGGTAAATGAAAAGAACACAAATCACCAAAAACATGTTCCTTCTATCCACCTCCTCACATTACGAGACATGAGGGTATTTATAAGCCTCCTCAAAGTATGAAATTACCAAAAACCACAATAACTATTTAAGTTATAGGACAATTGGGTAATAAACCAAGTTTGAAGGCGGTTCAGCATTAATTACAAAGCATGACGAGGCATGTAATTTCGCTACGGGGAGAATTTCGCTAATTAGCGAATTTGGCAAGTGTTTAGCGAAATTGGCAAGGGTCTAGCGAATTTGGCAAGTGTTTAGCGAATTTGGCAAGGTTGAAATTTCGCTAGCTAGCGAATTCCTATAATTTCGCTAAGGAACAGTGCAAGTTGGCTAGCGAATTTTTCAATTTTCGCTGAGATTGCGAACTGTTTGCGAATAGTTTGCGAAATTCGCTAGGATTGCGAATTGGTTGCGAAAATTCTGTTTCTTGTTCTGCATGCCTGCGTCCTAAATATTATTTGCATCTCATTTCCTCCTTTTCCTTTGTTTTCCATTGATTTTGGGCTTGTTAATGGGTGAGACTAAGCCTCCAACCTCATGTTGATCATTTGCATTGTGGTTGAAGCCTAGAAGTGCATAAATACCTCTGAAAACAACGAAAACATGCTCCAAAATGGCATAAGTGTTACTAAGATGACATGAACACTTCGAATTGGTTTATATGACATGATTAATGCACAAAGAAAGTACTCCATGAAACCTATCTATTATAGGGTTCAAAATTGTACTTTTGGACACTAATCGAGAATGCGAAGTAAGTCATACATTAAATTGTAGCCACATCAGTGCTTGATGATAGGCTCTTGAATTTCGATTTGGACCTCAGCTGAGCCAAGTTATGGTCCTTTTCTGAAATTGACTCGGCTAAATCTGATGCAGTCGGTCAGTAGTTTGGGTCAACTAGCCGTACCTTAGAACGGGTTGTTGGGTCAAAAATAAAGAGAATTTGGCAGTAAGTCCTTCTGTGAAATTGTAGCCACGTTCGTGAACTTGATGTTAGTCTTTTGAATTTCTCAATTCGAACCCCTGTAGACCAAGTTATGGTCTTTCTACTCTGAACAGTCAAATGGGTGAAGAAATTATTATGGGGTAGATCAAATAGAGGTCGAGATCTCGTACGAAGAAATTTGAACTCGTCATGCGAGATCAACTCGTGTGCAGAACTCAACTCGTCATGTAGGCTTGGCTCGTCTGAAGAGCTTCGGCTCGTCTGTGGCGAGCTCGTCGCCCGGTCTGCGGCTTCGTCGGTCGAGTCGGCTCGTCAAGGCCCGACATTAAACCTCAATTTGAAGGTCATATCTCCTCCGTCCGAACTCCGATTTGGGTGTTCTTGGACTCTATGGAAAGCCCATTGAGTCAAGAATCCACCCATATGCCTGAGGAAGATATTAGATGTCAGACCAAGGTGTTGGAGCCCCAGGCTCGTCGATTCGGTGCAGCTGTCGGTCAGTCATTTCGTCAAGGCCCGGCGCCCACGTGACCTCCAACCAGGAAGGTCATATCTCCTTCGTTGAACTCCGATTTGGGTGTTCTTGGACTCTATGGAAAGACCGGTAGTCAGAATCCATCCATATGCTGAGAGATATTAGATGTCCAGGCAGAGGTGTTAGGCGAGCTCGTCGGCAGTGCAGCTCGTCGATCGAGTCGAGCTCGTCGAGATTGACCTTTCATGACCTCGACTTAGAATGTCGTATCTCGCCGTCCAGGAACTCCGATTTGGGTGTTCTTAGACTCTATGGAAAGCCCATTAGTCAAGAATCCGCATATACCTGAGAAGATATTAGATGTCAGAACAAGGGTGTTAGACTGAGCTCGTCGCCGGTGCAGCTCGTCGGTCAGGTCGACTCGTCAAGGCCGGCTGCGCATGACCTCAACCCCGGGTCATATCCTTCGTTTGAACTCCGATTTGGGTGTTCTTTGGACTCTATGGAAAGCCCATTGGAGTCAGAATCCATCCATATTCTTGAGGAAGATATTAGATGTCAGATAAGTGTTAGACTGAGCTCGTCACTTGGTGCAGCTCGTCAGTCGGCTCGGCTCGTCAAGGCGGCTGGCATGACCTCAGCCCCGGAAGGTCATATCTCCTTGAATTTGAACTCCGATTTGGGTGTTCTTGGACTCTATGGAAAGCCCGGCTGGTCAGAATCCATCCATATGCCTGAGAAGATGTTGGGTGTGAGCAGGGTGTTGGGCTGAGCTCGTCGCCGATTGCAGCTCGTCGGTCAGGTCGGCTACGTCAAGGTATTTGCGCGCGACCTCAACCCGGAAGGTCATATTGCCGTCCGAACTCGATTTGGGTGTTTCTTGGACTCTATGGAAGCCATATAGTCATGAATCCATCCATATGCCCCGCAGGAATATATTAGATGTCGAGACCAAGGTGTTAGGCCAGGCTCGTCGCCGATTGTAGCTCGTGGTCGAATCGACTCGTCAAGGCCCGGTACGCATGACCTCCAACTTGGGAAGTGCCTCCTCCCTTCGTTTGAACTTCAGTTTGGGTGTTCTTGGACTCTATGGAAGACCATTGAGTCAAGAATACATTCATATGCACGAGGAGAATATTAGATGCTGACCGAGGTGATAGATGACCTCGTCGCCGGTCAACTCGTCGATCGAATTATTTCGTCCCGGTTGCACCGTATGGCGCCACGGCAGTGTGCTCTGCTGCCGTGGGTGGCTCGGTCAGGATGTTCTCTAACTCTATAAATGGTAGGTCCAAGAATCCATTAATAGACATCTTGATGGATGGGAACTCATATTAGCTCAGGAAAACACGAAAAGCATTAGGCCTTATAAGTACCATGGTTATTCATTTTATAAATGCCTATTATGAATTCATAAATGGCTCGTAAGCATACATAGTAAGCATATTTAATTATGCATGTAATGAGATATATGAAAAATGCAAGATATGAATAAATGATTGTATATATATATATATATATATATATATATATCATATATGATTTAAACAGCAAATAATTATTCGGGAATATGAGATATATACAAAACATAAAATATATATTGATTATGCCTTAGAACTACGGTTGAGGGATAGATGGGCATGCCTATTAGGGAAAAATAAGTGCGGCGTACAAGTTACGATATCGAAATTTTAGTTTGGGTCGATGACATAGATCGTTTGGATCACGGTGGCCCAAAGGGTCACCCACGGCGCCTTGAGGCCCTCATGGATGGTCCTTTGTCTCATGCGGTGATGATACCTTCGGGTATAGTATATCATAGCGCCTTCGGGCCCTCATGGACCGCTGTTTCATACAGTGATTATAGCGTCTTCGGGCCCTCATGGACCACTGTTTCATACAGTGAATATAGCGCCTTCGGGCCCTCATGGATTATAGTATTCCTGTATCCACTTCATTTATGCGAGACACTTGAAATAAAAGAAATGTGAGTATATGCAAAGGAAATGTAGAGAATATATGAAGAGAATATAGAGAAGCATAGCATGCGATGATAATATCTGGAGTTACAAGAACAAAGTAAATACAAGATGACATGAAAAGTATATGGATGATGATAGAAATGGAGCTGGTTATGATAAGTATATATATGAAATGATAGAATCTGTGGCCGTAATATGTGGTATTTATATGCATTTGTATAGAGTGGTGAGGCCATGTGAGGTCATCCATGTGTATTAATTCCACTGGCGTAAAGCTTAGCGCGGGTGTTCAATCGGGTGTAGTGCGAAGAGGAGACGAGAGGACCGGGCCATCCACATCTGGCGGTCAAAGGCCACACGGCAATAGGTGCCTTTGGAAGACCTTTAGGTCTATTTTGTATATGAAAGTTTGTAAACCAATGTAAATATTATAGATGTTTGAACACTTCCATATATGGAGCTTGTATATATATTTTGTAATCCCATTGCTCGAGAATATAATACAAGTTAGTGTTTAACATTATGAATGAACTAGCTTAAAGTATATACGTGGAAAAAAAAAAAAAAAAAAAAAAAAGTGACCCTCGCTTGACATCCTATGTGGTTAGATCGCGAACTACTTCAGTCAATCACGAACCCGGAAACGGACATGATTAGTGCTGAAAAGTGTTATTTTGAGCCCTATTCAAGATAGATTTTGAGTGCTTTTTGCGCACTAATCATATGAATTAAGCCAATTGTCATGTACATGTCCACTTAGTGCTTTTGATTTGTTTTCAAGATAGTTTTGGATAGTTTTGCAGGTCTTGGGAACTTCAGTCAAGCTTGGCTTCTTATTGGTCTTCGAATCTGAATCCTCGGTAATTTCACCAGGCGAGGCGGTAAATGTCAGATGGGTTGAAAAGATTGAAGGCAAAGTGATGAATAAAAAGTGCAGTGATGCGTGTAATGATTTCGCTATGATTCGCGAAGGCTGCGCTGGGATTGCGAAAATTTCGCAGCGTAGCGAAATTTTAAGCTATGTGAGAATTCATCCCCAGCTAGCGAAATTTAGTGTTACTAGCGAAAATTTTCAATTTCGCTATCTCGTGGAATTCGTAGGCTAAGCGAGGTGCTAAATATAACATATGAAATTTTATCTACCTAATGAAATTTCGCTATACTAGAAATTTCTTTTTATCATGAGAATTGCTCAGTGTTTTGGATTTTGATTCCAAGCGTACGTTTGATAAATTACCATTTGTCCATATTGCAATTTTATATTTTAGGTATTTTGTCATTTCACACATTAAGTTGACTATATAAGTCTACGACTTTATATTAAACTTCCATTTTATACAAGTCTCCGCATCTTTTCATTTTGGTTTTATTTTGCTCTCTTCTCTCCTGCTTTTTCTCTCTTTTTTCTCGGGCGCAAACACACCCCATGAGGATGACAACTCAAGGGATGTTTGGCTTCATACTCATGAGGAGGGTCCTTTGGTGGAGGTTTAGAGGAGTGAAGTTTTCATGTGCCCTCTGTTATCACCTTTGCATTTATGAGCATTTAAGCTCCACGCATCTCACCATAGGTTGAAACCTCCTAGATCGACCTTGCCAATGTGTATTTGGCAAGCCGTGGATTACAATGGATGCTTAATCTTAGATCACTTGTCATCCACTTAGTTTGTCTCTATTAGTTGCGTAACACTCTTTGAGGCCATGCTGCTGATGGGAACTTGAATGCTCAGATACCATACCTCGAGAGGGAGTAATTTAGGGTTTAGGTTTTAGTGTAAATCAAGATCCGGTTTGGGAAGCGTATATGTCATTATCCTCAAAGCGAGAAACAAACCGAGGGCATGAATACACCTTCGTCAATCCAGTGACTGAGCGAGGAGTCTTAACTCTAGAATTTTCCTTTAATTTATATGCGGTTTACAACCATCCAGCCACTTGTTTTTAGATAAAACCCCAAAATCAAGAGAAATACCATTTCAACTCAAGCTTTGCACTTCTCATTTCCACCTTGAAGAAAACCCATCCTGTATTTCAACCTAGACCATTATCTTGCAGTAGCCTCTACGGCGGTAGGACACCTAGGATACAAATTTTGTTGATTCTATGGCCCTCTTGTGGCACGAATCAGGACCTTTGCATCAATTCGTGAAGAAGCCCACGTAGCCTTTGAAATCATGTAGCATCAAGTAGGCGGGACGGATTCATGATGGGATGAACCGGGTGGAACGAGATGGAGCCCGAGCTATAAAAATCCGGCCACCACACCCTTAAATGCGGCTGATAATCCGCATATGCGGTATGAGGAGTTTGCCTTACCACTATAATTTGTTTAGTCGGCTATCATTGATACGGCCTAGCGAACAACTTTGTTTGAAAGAATGCGTTGCAAATGCTCCACAATATACAATTCCATGGGCTACCCTAGTGAGAATCCGAATGCACATTTGATCAGTTTTATTGAAGTCTGTGACACAGTCAAGTATAATGGGGTAACCGAAGAATTGTAAATTCCCATTGTCAGATTGCAGATATTCCCATTGTCACTTAGCGATTGGGCTAAACATTGGTTGACCAACCAACCTCCAGACTCCATCACCTCGTGGAATGATTTGGTGCAGAAATTTCTAACCAAAATTTTCCCACCCGCGAAAATAGCTCAATTGGTGCAAGAAATTAATACATTTAAACAATTTGAGGGGGAGAACCTAGCTAAAGCTTGGGAAATTTCATGAGCTGCGAGGAGGTGCCCATCGTGAATTAACTAAGTGGATCTTGGTCGTCGTTCCTGATGGTCTAAGCGACTCAACTAGGACAATCATTGATGCTTTAGCAGGAGGTGCTCTGATGAAGAAAACCATAGATCAAGCCTATGAGATCTTGAAGGATACAACTATTAATATGTCCAGTGGGCCGAGATAGATTGGCTCTGAAACCCTTAGCGAGAAGCGGCGGATGTTTTTGTTAACTGGTAAACCATGTCGTACGATTAACTAGACACGTAGAAATGCAGGGTACGATGCATGCTATTGAATAATCCATGAAATTTGGCCAGATGCTCTTACGATGGGCTGACCTGATCTTATGGAGTGTCGGTCAGGTAGATGACGATGGGAAACGTACTTGATATGTGAATCGGCGGAATCAACCGAAGCGAAGGCGATTATGGGGCAATGCATATCGAGCGGATGCGGTCAGTCGGAGATGCGGGTTGGGGATGGAGGCAATCGGAGAATAGTGAACAATTAGAACTATGGATGGAGGAATAATCAGAATAACATGCCACTACCCCGAGTGGATGAACCACCCCCTGAGAAGAAAGTAGACTTAGAGCAAGCACTTGCACAGATGCTCACCTCGCACACTGCCTTTATGAATGAGGCTAAGGTGAATTTTCATAACCAGACCACCCAATTGAACAATCGGGCGACCTGATTGAGAAACTTAGAGTCTGAAATGGGCGAATGGCGGTCTACGTTGTGGAGAGGCAAGGGAGCATTCTGGGAAATGATTACGAGTGAACCCAGAGACAAGAAGGTAATGAACATGTAAAAATTTTGTCACGTGCTTGAGTGTGGCAAGAACTAGCGACACTAGAGCGACCACGATGATAGGGAGGTAGAGGCAGTAATCCAACAGCGGCCCGACAAGGTAGTAAGGAACAACATCGAGAAAAGTTGGGTGAAAAAGAAGCAGTCGAGGTTGACCACCGCGGGACTGAACCCAATATCCCAGTCATTTCAATGCTTTGAAGAGTAAATTGGACAGCAATTCACCAAGTTTACGGAGGTGTTCAAAAGCGCATATAAACATTCAGTTTGTCGATGCATTAGAGTAGATGCCCAGTTACGTGAAATTCATGAAGGAAATCTTGTCAGAAAGAAGGCATCGGACTTTGAGACAATAAACCTCGGGAGTGTAGTGCCATCCTTCAAATAGGCTATACAAGCAAAGACCACAGCGGTTTACCATCTGTGGTGCACAATTGGAAATTCCATCTTTGAGAAGGCCTTGCTTGTGTGATGCAGGAGCAAGTATTAACCTCATGACGCTATCTATATTGGACGATTAGGATTAGGTGAAGCTCGCTAACCACGATCCTCCGGTTGCGAGATAGGTCAGCTGAAACACCGAGGGCGGGGGGGGGGTGATAGAAGGCAGTTCTGAGTCAAGTAGACAAGTTCATCTTTCCGACAGATTTCATTGTTTTGGATATGGAAGAAGATAAAGAAATACCTATCATATTGGGTAGGCCATTTCTAGCTACTGGCAAGGCAATGATTAATGTGTAGAAGGGAGAACTGAAATTGAGAGCCCTAGGAGATGAGATCACCTTTCATGTATTCCGGCCCATGAAGCTCTAACAAAGATATCTCAGTCCTCCACCCCAAAGAGATCTTGCAAGGCGAAGTGGTAAACTCCCGGGATAAGTCTCGTGTAGCACAACGAATTACCCAGAAGATCAAGGGCATGGTAGCCAAAATAGTCCAACCACCCTGAGCAGCGATTTTGAGCACTACGAAGGTGTGTTAGCATTCCCAGTTCCTCTAGAATACAACATGTACGTTGTAGGAATGTTGAGCTACCGACGTTAAACATAGCGCTTCTTGGGAGGCAACCTAAGCCTTGTGAGATTTTCTTTTTCCCTAAAACTTGCGTATTTCCATTCTTTTTTATTGCTTTGCGGTTAAATTTTTGTTTTGGGCGTTCCCCCAGTGCTTATTTTTCATAGATAGGTGAGTCTTGAAGCAGAGGGCAAAACACGATTTCGGACTTCTGGTCCTTGTGGCGAGAACAATCTTGAAGCTAGCGCGCCCAGGTTGTGGCGCTTCGACCTTAGCGGCTACGTGGTATCAACTTTGCCATAGCGAAGGGATCCATTGCCGCGGTGAAGCGACTCGTATTCCGGGGGTTTATAAATACTGCGGCTGTCCATTTTTTTCCCTCCACCCATTTTTTGTGCGACCCTTTGTCTCCTGCTCTTGTCTGGTGTGCGTTTTTTTGCAGATTCCTAGCCAACCCCGATTACTATGGCTCCCAAGAAGATCGTGCCGGTGAATGACACGCTCGATCACATCCGCAGGCGGCACCTCCCCTACAGGATGATTGCGATTCATGCAAAAGCGAAGCGTCTCTACCACGAGTCGCTTTGCATTTGTTCATTCGTTCCGGAGAGGGGTTTTCCTACCTCAAACGCATTCTTTCAACTTCACCATCTAGACCCGGAAGATGGGCGACCTTTGTGTGCTCCCGGAGCCCTCGGGTGGCCGATCGTATGAGTTCCATTCCCGAGCCTGCGGTTAGGGTTGGCACCCTTTGTGTTGTCAGAGTAGGTGGGTCGACTTCGGGGCACAAGCCATCAACCAGATCTATCAGCTATGGGAGCCGGCCGGTGGGAGTACCGGGCGTTGTTGGCCTGACCGAGGCGATGCGGGAGCTCTCAGAAACGAGGCCCGGCGTGTGGGTACTGTCAGGTCGATAGGCGAGTTCACATTCGATGGCGCTCACGCTCGTGGCGAATGTTTGTTATAATTTTTTATGTGTTACGATTAAACATTCGCGCATTTTGAAATGCGGTGGCGAAGAGTGAGCGATCCTCACATGCCATGACGAGGATTCGGTTTGACATCGGGACGGTCATTGAGTGGGGTTGTCCGAGTCGACTCCGCAGCTGCCTTTGGTACTTACTGATCCACCCCTCCCTGATCACTAAGCTATGTCGATTAGCTGGAGTTTCGAGGTTGGACTCCTAGGGCGGGTATGGCGGCGCGCCCGTTCCGGTTGCCGGGTGAAGTTTGGAGTGCCGAGCGAGTCAGATGACAAGGCCGGTGATGTGGCGGCCACACCTAGCTCGAAGCGACTGATGGGCCGGCGACCCTAAGGTCCCCTCCCCAGTTCCGACCTAGTCTGACCTGCGGATCCATGCACTCCTTGCCGCCGTGCCTGTTGGGACGAGTGCGGGACCGTCGGATTGCGGGCGGACATGGATTCCATCAGGGTTGAGATGACCACCATTCGCGCCAGCCAAGACCATATTGCTCAGCAGCTAGCCCAGCTTTTATCATTTCACACAACACCACCATCGCCACCACCGTAGTGATTTTTCTGGGACGTATTTCTTTACCCTTTTCTTTCCGCCATTGAGGACACTGTCTGTTCTAAGTTTGGGGGTGTGGGTGTATGGGGTGTGACTATGTATGACCTAGTTTATTTTGACTGGGGTTATTTTTGATATTTTTGCATGTTAGGTCCATTTTTTTTTATTTTTGCTATTTTTGCATGTTAGGTCCATTTTTTCATCTTTGCTATCTTTGCATGCTTAGGTCCATTTTTTTTTTTTAAGGCATGTGTTAGGTTGTTTCCCATGCACCAACATGTATGTAAATTGCACATATTATAATATGACAGTCTCTAGAGTTGGTATTGAGTATTCCCGCCTTAATTTTGAACATGATGGCAACAAAAGGGAGTTGTAGTAATCACAAAAACAACCCATGTTCAATGAAGTAGGGACTCCAAGGTTGTTTGACAATTGGGATTGTGTTGTGTAAAGTCGAGACTAACCATGTCTGGCCACCCTTTTTAGATCTCAAGAACTCAATTCTCGAAGTAGGCTATCCTGCACACACACACGTGATCTTCGGGGTATGCTTTGACTCCGGGACTCACCATACAAGAGTCCTACAAACCTTAAGAAGTAAACACCTAAGTAGGACACCTTAGAAAAAGAGGATCGCCTTTGAGCCCCAAATATTAAAAAAAAAATAATAATAATCATAATAAGAATAATAATAACAATGTGGATCATCCAATCGAAATGCCGAGCACAGTCCGAGGGGCTTTTCAAAGCCTAATAGCCCAGGCAATGGTGGGAATGTGACTTCCTTTGCCCCGCCATGGGACAGAGGATGGATGATCTACACAATCTAGGACCTCGAGGTTTGGTTGAGTGTTTGGGGTGAAGTTCTAGGGGAATTGAATGCTCGGTGCCCTTAACCAACTGGTGGGGAGTCACTAATGGATCCCCGCTACAGGAACCCTCACCTAAAACCTCTCGGTACTAGTACTCTTCGAATTTGTCTTAGGAGTTAATCCTTAGGAGTAACTGAAGTGAATAAATTGGTGCGTTCTCATCCTTAGGTGTTAAGCCTAGTCCAAATAAGCGAGGATTCGATTCAAGTTTGGGGGGTATTGCGGTCAAACTATACATTGGAGAATCACTTTAACAACGCCAGACTCCTTGGGAAAAATTATTTAGCACTAAAATGGGGTTGACCTACTTGAGTCAGCTAGGAGGCCCCGGCTCATCTGAGTTCTTGAAAGCTAAACAATCAAGGTAGTCCACTGGATCTTTAAATTGGTTAATATGGACTCCTTCTGCTAGCATTTGTCATGTGCTTAACCAGTATCGTCCATATAGTTTCACGTTATTCCTGCGTGCCCTAGGTGAAGTCTATTCTTGCTTGGGGACAAGCAAGAAGTTAAGTTTGGGGGTGTTGATCGGGATGAATCATGCGTGCATTTCAGTTGAATTCTCGGTGTTCTTTATAGCTAAAATGCATGATTCACGGTCTTTTTCATTAATATCACGCTAATCCCTCATATTATGTTGTTCTATAGAATATGGCGATGTTGGAATCAAAAGGGCAACTAAAAGACAGAAAAACAGAATAGAAGTAGAAATGACAAAAAGGCGGACAACAGAAGTGCTACAAGTTCGCGGTAGCAAAGGGTCTTCGTCGAGTAGCACTTGGCCGCTGCGAAGACCCCTTCCGCAATGGCGAACCGATGCATCGAGTTTGAAGGGCCTCGGCTGCGGCTCTGTGACGTGAGCGACCTTAAGCCGCTGATTAGCGAGGTCCCCTTTTCTAAAATGGAACCGTAGAACCTAATTTTTCTAGGCCATTGATGGGCCGCGTCTCGGGTATAAAGGAAGGCTTTTCAAAAGCAAAAGGGGATTGGGCGAGAAGAAGAGAAGGAGACGAGGCGGAGGGAGAGAGATCAATATAAGAGCGGATTCGGGAAAGATCGCGAAGACGGAGTTTTTTGCAGTTCTTCCTTCAACTACTTCATGATTCGAATTCTTCAATTTGTAATGAATAATATGATGAACTAATTCTTTTCTCTAGAGGTTTTCAGCCTGACCCGCAGTTTGATGGATTGATTTTCGGTTTGGCTTATTTGAATATTAATGAGTTAACTCACGTTTGCTTTAATTAGGTTTAATTACATGTTATTGTCGACTAAGTGACATGCTATTTGGGGAGTTTGAATCGAGAAGATAACTTCTGAGGACATGGTTAAAGCAACACTTGGGTAGTCGAAGAATAGAGATATTCCCGGAGCGTAGTGTGGGCACTAGGGTTTACATTTAGGCGTTTGGAGTCGAAGTTGGGGAAGACGGAGATGCAATACATCCCATTGGCGAGATAGGCAAATATAATCTCGAGAGAGAATATCTTGTAGGAAAGATCTGACCAGCTAACAACTCATATGAATACTTCAATAAGTCCTTGAATTGAAATTGGCGTCTATCCAAGTGTGGTAGGAAGGCTGTAAAACCCTAGGTTTCTCATCATCAATATAATTCAATACACACCCAGATTTTAAGTTTTGTTAATTCTACTAATTTGAGTCGTCGCTTTAGGATTAGATCCAAATGTTATGCAGTCATTAAATCGTGAATCGACACGCTTCTCTTCGAGGGAACGACACTTGACTAACCACTACACTACGTCAACTCGACGCGTATACTTGCGCACACGGGTTTGTGTTTCCCACCTAATTTTGCACACTCAATTTCGGCCCGTCAGTTTTTGATAAGATTATCTAAAGCACCTAAATGGTTTAGCTCTATGAATTTCTTCAATGTGCAGGCAGTTGATGATCGAACTATAGGACATAATCCTGAGAGGCTGAGCTTGTTAAAAGGTGGAATCGTATACAGTAACGCTGTCGTGTAAGTGGCCTTGCAAATTCCTTGAGTTTAAGTAATGTATCTATATATGCTATTTGGTTGGCTTAATATTTGATTGTTCTGTCGAGATGAGTAGTTCCTTGTTTTTCTTCTATAATGATGCTCTATTTTGTACTTTTTAAGGTTGGCCATGCTATCTTTTGCCAAGTATATTGTTTTACCAGAACTTGCTGCCTCAGATTGTAAAGTTACTTTTTCCTTTCATAGGTCTTGAATTGTAAAATTACATTTAATTGAGAAACAAAAGCATCAATTGAGTTAGAACATTTTCCATACCAGTCCAGACACTTACCTGGAGTATTTGACACTGATGGATGACAGAAGTCATGGGGTGTCTGGACTTGCTTCTAAAACTCGCTGGCAAGATTCATCAAATTCCTTGATATTTTATCTTCATTTCCTAGGGAAATGTCAAAGCTTTCAATAATTCAATTTGCTTTTTCTGACTAGAAAGTTGGTAAAATGGTTTGGTTACAAGAACTATATTGATTAATAGGAGATTCCATGATTCCTTCGTGTCCTAGAGTTCAAATTTGATACTAGCCCAAACAACTCGAATCCTAGGTCCAAACCTATTTTAGCTAAATCTTAGTAATTGAATATTCAAGCCTATCAAACTTATGATCTTACAAGACAGCTTTTTAATTTTATTTTTAATTGTTTTGCTAGTCGGAGAAGTAAAAATAAGGGAGCCTGACTTCTCTACATGCATGAAATATTAAGGTAACTTAGCCAGATGATTTGAATCAATTTTATGAGTAGTTTCGAATTTAAAAAAGATACAACTCAAAATTTTGAGGGGAGTAGGTGGATTCAATATGCTGTTAAGAAAGCCTAGATAATTGGAAGCTTAGATTCATGATTTTCTCATTCTGTTTGTTACATTTTAACTTTAAATATTTTGAGAAGTTGGCTACCAACATATCTATCAAAAAAAAAAAAAGTTGCCTACCAACAGAAAAAAATGAAAGGGATTGTTGACTAGTTTATAATTCTAGCAGTTCGCATGTATGTATTTTTCATCATAAGTGGTTGATAGTTTATGATTCTCAATGATTTCAAACTTTAGTTAGTTGTGATTAGTTTAATTTTATAGTATTTGCATTTTTTCTTAGATCCGTAACTGTTAGAAATGGAAAAAGAAACTATAATTGCTGTGATACGTTTTCAACGACTAACTGCAATATGTGGACATTGAATAAGTAAATGATGCAGAGTAAACTTTGATGCGCAATTGACAAAATTTATATTTTTTTTTACGTTTAAAACCTTGTTTTCATAAAAAGGCATATTTATGTGTGTGTGTGTATGTATGTATGTATGTGTTCATATTTAATACACCCATGTGTACATTTGAGATAGCTGTAAAATTTTATTAGTCAACTGCCAATGTTATGTTTCCTTTTTGGTATCTAGCATTCTCAAGTCCCTTATTGTAATTATAATCATTATCATCATCATCAAGTTTGTGAATCCTGCCTTTAATTGCAGTACAGTGTCTCCAACATATCTCAAGGAAACACTCTGCTCTGGATGGCTTGTTAGCACTTTGATAACAAATCGTGACAAGTAATATCCTCCATGTGTTGTGCTTTTGAATCAATGTATTTTCTTTTCTAAGTAATTATTTTGAATTTTCATAGTATGCTCTTTGAAAGTCTAGATCAATCAGCCATGAACTGCTGCTATTACTTCAGTAGCCTTGTTGTTTCATGCCTTTTTAATCCCCTCGTTTTATGTTTTTGTCCAAGTTAATTTTGCTGAATTTTTTATTCATATTGTTATAGGTAGTTTGACATTTGGACTTATGTTTTTTACTCTCATTTACATATCTTTTTCTCTTAAATGTCCTTCATTTATACTTGAATGGTGCAGAAAGGTCTGTGAGGAAATAAAACATTTCAGTTGGAAGGAAATTTCAAATCAGAGAAAGCCCTCTTGTATGCTTTTTTGGTTCATCCCTTTTCTTTAATATATTCTCTGCCATTTGCCTACCCACAAAATTAATAATAATAATAATAATAATAGAAAGCTCTCTTAGGACCCTTTATAAATACAATGAGAGGCACATTCATGTTTGTAATTCATCTTGAGATGTTATTTTATTTCTTATAATTTTATTGTAATCAAATATGAATAGAGGAAAAATCCCCTTAATTTTCATAAAGGACTTAGGGATGATAAAGTATTTCTTGGGAGTTGCAGTTATGATGAACAAATATGAAATCTTCTTATCTCAAAGGAAATATGTGTTGGATCTATTGTTTGAAACAGGAAAATTGGGGGCAAAGCCATGTAGCTCCCCTATGGCATAAAGCCTACATCTTACTAGAGAAAGTGAATTGTTTTGGGGACCCTGAGAAATATAGAAGACTGTTTGGGAAGCTGAATTACCTTACAGTAACACGTCTTAATATTGCACACTCAGTTAGTGTTGTAAGGCAATACATGTCCTCTCCAATAGTTGATCATTGGGCAACTAGAGAACATATTCTATGTTACTTGAAAGGAGCCCCGGGACGTGGTATTTTATATAGTAATCATGGGCATAATAAAATTGAGTGTTTCACGGATGTTGATTGGGTAGGATCTAAGGAGGACAAGAGGTCCATTACAGATTACTGTGTCTTTGTTGGAGGGAATCTAGTCTCATGGAAGAGTAAGAGACAGAATGTGGTTTCTCGTTCGAGTGTAGAATCAGAATACAGAGCAATGACACAATTTGTGTGTGAAATCATGTGGATTTCACAGCTCTTGTTAGAAGTAGGTATTGAGACTTCCATTCCAACAAAGCTTTGGTATGAGTATGTGACAACCAAGCTGCTCTTTATATTGCATCTAATCCTGTATTTCATGAGCGGACTAAGCACATTGAAATAGATTGTCATTTCGTCTCTGCGATAAAATACAACTTGGATTGATCTCTACAGGATATGTGAAGATAGGAGAACAGTTGGGTGATATTTTCACAAAAAGCCCTAAGTGGGAATCGAGTTACTTATCTATGTAACAAGTTGGGCATGATTAACATCTATGCTCAAACTTGAGGGGGAGTGTTATAGAATGTAAATATATACTTTACTTGTAGGTAGTGAAACTAATTAGGAACGTTAGATTGACCTACCAATTGTATATATCTAGCTCTTGTATTTATACATGTTAAGATCAATGGTCTGCAAAAAAGGCACTAAAATGAGAAAAAAGCTCAGAGCGACTTTTCATTAAATAAAGCAAAGTGACATGAAATTATCTGAGTAATGAAATATTTAAACCCGATAGAGCAAAATTGGACAAGGACCCCAAACATGAGAATAAACTAACTCAAAAGGAGCGAAAGCTCGTTTATTGACTCTTGGACTCAAATGCACACGATGAAGCTTGGTATATTGACATGACTCAGAGTTCAATGATAATAGGCTGGAAAGCTGAGGATATAGCTTTTTCAACAAAGAGAGAGAAGGATGACCCAAACTATTATGTAATTCGAATGGGGTAACAACTCTAGAACAAGAAACAAACTTTGACACCTCTATTTCAATAATGTAGAGACCTCTAGACTTACGTCCTCTACCAATAATCTGCTTCGAGAAAAGATCCTGAATAAAAAAATAATCAGGAAAGAATGAGATACTAAAATTAAGTGTACGAGTGAGTTTACTCACAAAATTAAATTAACAGGGTGCTAAGTGATACTTAATAGGGGATGACTCTTTTGGGTCCTTAGGATCTGGGTAATTTGAGACATCACAACTTGCCACATCCACAGAGACATATCTCCCTAACTCATTCTCCATAAGTTGGTGAAGAGTTAAGAAGGCAAGCATGTCCATCGGCAGACATCTTCATCCCCATCTCCATCTCAATCACTTTCATCATCACCATCTTCATCACCTTCTTGATCTTCACAGTCATCATCTCCATATACTTAACATCTATAAGTTACAACAACTGGAGCGCTACTAGGCTCACACCCATAGTCCAATTCCTCAACATTATCATTTCCTCCAAGTAATAAATTTGTGTAAGTACCTAGTGATTGATTCATTTGTATCTTAACTCTCACTAGCTCAAGATGCAATTCAATTTCCTCAATTCTAGCTGCGTTAACCAATTTCAACATTTGGTACACACTATTGTCATCCCATATTGGACAAGGTTGGAACCTGTTTTCGCTTTTCAAGGGATACTTACAAGTGATAACTAATTTAAATTTTTCTTTACCAATACCCATCCTTGAGTATATCATAGCTAACAATTGATCAATTCCGCAATCAATCGGTACATCCAAAGGCATAATAACGGCTTTGTTCCTAACATATTTCACATATGTTTTAGTCCTTGTAGTTTTTCCATTATAAATACGTATCATGGGAATAGTGGAATCACACATTATTTACCTACACAAAATGTCATTCCTAAGATAATATTATTACCAAATGCCATGCATAAGAAGACACTCTAAAGTACACAAGTTTGAAAACAAACTAATGCAACCAATCCTACTTGTATAGTTGTCTTAAGAAACAAATATACCAACCCTAATGCTCTAATACATTTGCTTCCCATTAAGTACAAATTAATTCCTAATATCAAAGAACCAAGCCCAACCTTTCTTCTCACCCAAGCTCCAAGACCTTAATTGTTTGATTACCTTTTTTGATAACTCTATCATATTGCAGGACTGGAGTATGGGGTAGACAATTGGTATAGGACGTGAGTCTCAAAGCCTCTTTCATCTCAGTTCGCCTTCATCTTCCACTGCTTGCACTTCCATGGATACTCCTCTCCTTATTCACAGTGGTCTTGGTCATCCGAACATTTCCAAGCTTTGGAAAGTGGTTCCTCGTTTTTCTAGTTTATTCTCAATTGAGTGTGAGTCATGTCAGCTTAGGAAACATACTTGTGTCTCATTCCCAAAGCGCCTAGATCAACTAACAAAGTCTCATTTCGAGCTTGTCCACACTAATGTTTGGGGTCCTTCTCAGACCGAGTCTACCTTAAGGTTCTAGTACTTTGTTACTTTTATAGATAATTATTCTCGATGTACTTGGCTATTTTTAATGAAAACTCGTGCTGAGTTATTCTCTATTTTCCAGAAGTTCCATGCTGATGTTCGAACTCAATTTAATACTTCCATTCATATCCTATGAAGTGATAATGCCAATGAATATCTTTCTGCATCAATCTCCTTCTTTATGTCCTCACATGGATTCTTCACTAGTCCTCTTATGCTTATACTCCTCAATAAAATTGAGTGATTGCGCTCAAGAACCATCATTTAGTTGAAACTGCTTGCATTCTCTTACTCCATCGTAAGGTTTCTCAACGTTTTTGGGGGGATGCTATCTTAGTTGCATGTTATTTGATTAATGGTATGCCATCCTCCGTTTTACATGATCAAATCCCTCGTTCTACCATTTTTCCTAATCAACCTCTCTTTTGCCTTCCACGTGTCTTTGGTTGTGTTTGTTTTGTTCATATTCTTACTCCTGGGCAAGACAAGCTCTTTGCCAAAGCAACTAAGTGTGTCTTCTTGGGTTATTCTCAACTTCGAAGGGGTTATAGATGCTATTATATTGACACAAATCAGTACTTCATCTCTGCTGATGTCACTTTCTTTGAGGATTCCTCTTTCTTCTCCTCTATAGAGCGTTCTCATGTTTTGGATGTCTTACATGTCCCTCTTATCTTACCATCTCCAAATTTCCCTTCTCCACCTACGGATGCTGTGACTTGACCACTTCAGGTTTATACACGTTGTCCTTGTCCTTCGAAAGCACCTCTTGCTGATTCATCTTCCATGCCACCGTCATCTCCTGCTCTGGTTCCATAACAGCCCGATGATCTATCTATTGTCATTCGAAAAGGTACTCGCTCTATTTGTAACCCACATCCTATTTATAATTTCCTAAGCTATCATCGTTTATCTTTACCCTACTTTGCCTTTGTTTCCATCTTGTCTTTTGTCTCTACCCCTAAAAGCACTAGTAAGGCACTCTCTCATCCGGGTTATAAACAGGCTATAGTTGAGGAAATGGATGCTCTTTACTCCAATGGAAAATGGGAGCTTGTCACTCTTCCTCCTGGAAAGTCTCCTATTGGTTGTCATTGGGTTTATACATTGAAGGTGAGACCTGTTGGTCAGGTAGATTGGCTTAAGGCCCGTTTGGTTGCCAAGTGGTATACTTAACCATATGGCTCGGACTATTATGATACCTTTTCTCCAAAGGCCAAGATTTCCTCTGTTCACTTGCTTCTCTCTATGGCTACAATGCTCTCATGACCCCTTTTTTAGTTGGATATTGTTATAGCATAAATCTACTTTACATATAGAGTTATAATTTATTAAGAAACTTGTTTTATAGAGTTATAATTTATTAGAAAGGTTAGATTGGCTTTTGTATATATATATATTCACAATGGATTAATGAAAAATACAAGGAATTCATTTCTCCAATTCTTTTGTATTGCTTTCTACATGGTATCATAGCAAGGTTTTGAATTTGCCCTAGAAAAGGCAAATTTTGAGGAAGGAGTACCGGAGGAAGCAGGAGAAGAGGAGAAGAGACGTAGGTGTTTCTTTGAAACCTGACTTGAGCGTGTGGGGTGACCTGCACCTTCGAGAGGCTGTTGACCTTTGTCAACCCGCGCCACCCAAGTTCGATGGCCGAAAACCTAGCACGTGAGCCACATGAACCGACACTATGATTTTGCCTTGTTTCACTCTCGTCGTGAGCGGGTACATGAGGCATGACATACTCTCCGGCTTGTGGCGCTCCTCTTCCAACATCATTTGTTTAGATAGTCCTCCCCAGCCACCTACTTCCCTTGTTCGAGCCCTGGAACAATATTTTTCAAACACTTTTTTGTCCGACAACCTTCTTTTCTTAGGTTTTTTTGCTTGTTTTCCTTGATTTCTTCGAGGTCCAAAGGTGTTTTATGGATTGTAAAGCCACGTTCTATTCCAGTGCAATGTTTTTCTTGGAAAGGTGTTCTTTTTCTTGCAAGATCCTATTTTTTCTGGTATTTTTCGGATTTTTAGAGGCTTTTCGAGTTAGATTTGCTTCTATGACTAACACAAAACCCTCAGGAGGAGTTGTGTCATTATTGCTGTGAAGAGAGAAAAATAGAGAATCCCTAATTTTATTATTTCCACAGAAAATAAGTCTAGTCTCTACATTACATATTGGACTTATATATATACACACTCATAGGACTCATAATACAGTAAGACAATAAAGGAAAATACTGTACAATATCTAACACTCCCCCTTAAGCTGGAGCATATATGTCATATGCACCAAGCTTGTTACAAATGTATTTAATTCTAGGACCTCTGAGAGATTTAGTAAAGATGCACCTTTAGTTGATCATTTGGATTAATAAAACTAGTAGCCATACATCACGTCACGATCTTCTCTCTAATGAAGTGGCGATCAACTTCAGTATGTTTGGTCCTTTCATGGAAAAGCTGGATTGGATGCAATATGCAAGCATCTGGTTATCACCAGGATGAGCTTCATGCGATTTCATCACTCAAATCTCGACTCACGGAGAGGTGTCTCGACCATATGAGTTCACATGTTGCCGGGGGCCATGGCTCGATACTCGGCCGGCGCTGGAATAGCCACTACATGTTGTTTCTTACTCTTTCGGGATATTAGGTTACCTGTGAAAACACGAGTGCCGGAAGTGGAACGTCTATCTGTGGGTGAGCCAGCCCAATCTGCATCTGTGTAACCAATAACCTGGGTGTGACCTCTATTCTCGTACAACACACCTTGACCTGGTGTACTTTTAATATATCGAAGAATGCGGATTACAGCATCCCAATGGCTATCACATGGTGGTAGGAATTGACTAACAACACTTACCGGAAGAAATGTCTGGTCGAGTAATGGTGAGATAATTGGTTACCTACAGTCGTCGATATCCCCGGGGATCTCTAGAAAGACTCACGTCTGGTACAAGTTTGACATTAGGATCCATAGGAGTGTCAACCGGTTTACAGTCTAACATACCGGTTTCTTCCAAGATGTCTAAAGCATACTTCCGTTGGAAGAGGACTACACCAGAACTAGATTGAGCTATCTCAATTCCCAGAAAGTACTTGAGTTTCCCCAAGTCTTTAGTTTGAAAGTGGGTGAAAAGATGTTACTTTGGTTTTACGAATACCATCACGATCCTTTGCCCGCGTAATAATGATGTCATCCACATAAACAACGGATAAATACCGCGCCCAGAAGAGTTATGATGATAAAAATGAATGAATTACGTTATGCTTGCTAAGCATGCAAATTCTTGAACAACGAGAACTAAAGCGGCCAAGCCATGCTTTCGAGGAGATTGTTTCAAGCCATATGAAGCGTAGCACGCACACTAAACCAGACTCCCACTGAGCAACAAAACCAGGTGGTTGCTCCATATAAACACCTCGGCGAATCACCATGAAGAGGCATTTTAATAGCCAATCGAAAAGCGGCGGGAACACATAGCGACCATGGAGAGAAGCGAGACGGACCGAAGCAATCTTAGCAGAGGAGAAGAGTGTCACCATAATGAGAACCATAAACACAGGTATATCCTTTATGACAGCCCGGGCCTTAAGGCGATCAGCGACCATCGGGACCAGCCTTAATTGTGGGCCAGCGACAACCAGCGGGAAAAACACCAGCGGCAAACAACAAGATCCCAAGTGCCAGTTGAGTACAGAGCAGCCATTTCATCTACCATTACTGTCGCCCGGCCCGGATGGGAAAGTGCCTCATTGGTGTTCTTAGGAAGAGAAACAGTGGAAATAGTAGAAACAAAGGCAGAGTAGGTGGAAGATAATCGATGGTAACTAAAAAAATTGTATATAGGATGAAGATTGCTAGTAGAGCGATTACCTTTCCGAAGAGCAATGGGCAAGTCATCAGCAACAGGCAGAGCCGGGGTAGGAGAAGCTGAAGGGAGAGGAAGTGAGTCAACAGGGGCCTCGGCAGAAGGGAAAGGAACAACGGCACGGTGGCGAGCGATGTCGCTGAAGAGGGACGAAGATACATCATCAAATCTAGGCGAGAGATGATAGGAAGGGAGTAAGACCGATGGAAGAGACTCGGAGGAGGAGAAGAAGGGTCCTCGAAGAAGGTGACATCAGCGGAGAGAAAGTATCGATGAGTCTGAGGGGAATAACAACGATAACCCTTTTGAAGTCGGGAGTAGCCTAGGAAGATGCATTTCGTGGCCTTGGCTAAAAGCTTGTCTTGTCCTGGAGTGAGAATATGAACAAAGCAAGTACAACCAAAAACACGAGGAGGAAGGAAATAAAAGAGGTTGGTTGGAAAGAGGGGAATGAGGAATCGAGGCATGTAATACGGATGAGGGCATACGATTAATCAAATAACAAGGCAGCAGAGCAGGCGTCCCCCAACGAAAAGGAACATGATAGTGGAGGAGGGCCGGTCTGAGTTGTCTCGATAAGATGACGATTCTTCACGTTCATTCTGCAGTTTATTGAGGAATATGGCGCGAAAGGCCGTGGGATCCATGTTGGGACATAATCAAAAATAAAGGGTGCGAAAAATATTCTCGGGCATTATATTTCTGTCTTTTTCACTGAATAGAAATATTGAATTTGGGTAAGAATTTGACATAAAATTTGGAAAATGAAAATAACTTCGGCGAGTTTTTCATTAAAAAGTAACCAAGTACATACGAGAATGATCATCAGTAAGTGACAAAATGCGAGAAGCCTAAAAGTAGGCCAGTTCGACGAGGACCCCGAGCATCGGTGTGGACAGGGCGAAAGGAGATGTTGCCGGGTTATTCAAGCGCATGGGCTAGATGCTGGGTTGTGACCTGTGCGGGACTCGCTGATGCATTAGACAACGGGACAATCTTACGGAACTTAGAAGAATAGGGTGGCCAGGCATTTGTGGATGAGGGTGGGCATCGGAGAAACACAAGCTGGGAAATGAGATGCGAGGTGAGGTGATAGAGCCACGAGATCACGTGGGTCTAACAATTTCTCCCATACTCGATCCTCTAGTCTGGTTATCGAAAATAATAAACAGTTAAAGAGTGCAGTGATTTGCGATTGAAATAAGATTAAAGGGACACTTTCGGGGTATAAGGACGAGAAGTGAGAGGTAGGGAAGGAGAGGATGAGCGAACCAATGCAACTTCCGTATAGTTTGGGGAACCATTAGCTAAAGATAACGGTAGGTAAAGTAGGGGTAGTAGTGAAGAAAAGATCTTTATTACGGAAATGTGATCGGAAGCACCGGAGTTTAGAATCCGAGGGTCGAGAGAAGATGTATGAGTAAGGCGACGGGGCATTCTGGAGTGCGACGACGAGAGGCAACGAGCCGGCTTGGGTAGCGAGTAGCTAAGATAGGCATCATACTCACTGTCAGTATGGGGAATACCCTTAGATGTGCAGGAGCTCCGAGTGCAGGCGGTTGAGAATCGAAATCGAGAAAGTAGGCCACGTGCGCGGTCTTGAGGAGCCGTCCATTACAATGATAACAACGATCATGGGTGTGACCAAGCTTATTGCAATAGGTGCAATGAGGACGTTGTCCTCGACCTCGGGTACCATTGCGTCCTCGAGAGGTTGGTATGAAACTAACACGGGGAAGAATCCTAAGGGCTATCGGATCGCGAAGTCACGTGTGGAGGAGATACGGAGAAGGCGGCGAGCATCATCGAGGGTGGGCGGTGGACACGAATACGATCTCGGGGTCTGAATCAGGACGGAGGCCAATGAGAGTAAGGACCATGAAGAACTTGTCAACCTGCGTTTGTTGAGCCCCAACGTCACTAGTAAGAGGCATTAATGTCAGGAACTCCTCCTTAAGAGAGGCAATCTGGCCAATATAATTAGATAAATCCATGTCTTGTTGGCGGATATTAACAATAGCAGAAGCCACCTTATAAAGACGTTGGATATCATTCGTGTATAGAGATTTTGCCTAATTCCAAAACTTAGAACATGTCTTGTAAGCCCGAAGATGAAGCAAAATTTTTGGATCAACCATTGCCATATCGCTACATAGTTGTGCATCTATTTTCTTCAGTGCACCTTGTCAACGGTAGGTATAACGTCATCGATTGTAATAAGATGATCCTCATAACCTTGTCCCGCATGGACGAGTTCCCGCAGCGACCGGGAGATAATTCTCACTACCAATCCGAATTTTCTGATGTGATGGTAGGAGATCGATAGCAGTAAAAATAGAATTTTTAGTGCCATATCCCTGCTTGGAGATTGAGCCACGTTTGGATTAGAGAGCCTAATAGGAGGGCGAATCACGGTTGTGGAGCTTGAAATCACGACTGTGCAACTGAAGATGAAGAAAAAGAGGACCCAAGCCGTAGAAGGCGGCCGACGGAGCGGCGGAAATGGGCTAAAAGGTGGATAAGGAGGGCTCGGGGTGGACCGCCGGAGGGATAGAACACCAAGACGGCGCCGGACGACCCTGTGTGTGGAGTCCTGTCACCGGAGAAGGAGCCACGCGCCCACACGCGCACTCAAGCGCCGTGTGTCAGGCGGCCCAGCCTTTGTCGGAGGAGAGGCTGCGCGTGATGGAGCGTCATGTTCGCAGTTCTTAGTGGGGTTGCCACCGGCGTGTATATCGGCCTCGTCTTCTCGAAAATCGTGGTTTACGGCCCGGAGAAGGCTTCTGGAAAGTGCGCCGGCGGCGAAGAGATCCGGTGGCGGAGAAGGAGATCGGAATGAAACACGATCATTGAAAAAGTAAATTAGGTTTTCCCCTTTGGCTTTGATACCATGTGAAGAGAGAAAAATAGAGAATCCCTAATTTTATTATTTCCACTGAAAATAAGTCTAGTCTCTACATTACATATTGGACTTATATATATACACACTCATAGGACTCACAATACAGTAAGACAATAAAGGAAAAGACTGTACAATATCTAACAATTGCCATAATCCAGGACATGTACGTCAAAATTGTAAGAAGCTGCAGAATAAAAATCAAAGATTTCAGTATGTTCATCATTAGAAATCACTTAAGTCTGTATCTACTTCTATTAGTACACTTGTCAAGTCAGGTAAAACCAACACATGTTTTATTTCCTCTTCCTCTACATGGGTCATTGACTTTGGAGCCATTGACCACATGATAGTTAATTCAAGTTTATTTACTATGTTTCATTCACATCCTTCTTCCTCTACTGTTACCCTTGCAGATGGGTCAACATCTTGCGTCCTTAGGTTAGGGACAATTCATTCGATTACTCTAATCACTTTGACATCTGTTTTGAGTTTACCACAATTCTCTTTTAATTTTTTTCTGTGAGTAAGCTCACTCGTACACTTAATTGTAGTATCTCATTATTTCTTGATCATTGTTTGATTCAGGATCTTTTGATGAAGCAGATTAGTGGTCGAGGACGAGAGTCTAGGGGTCTCTACATCCTTGAAATAGAGGTGCCAAAGTTTGTTGCTTATTTTGGGGTTGTTACCCCATTCGAATTACATTGTCGCTTGAGTCATCCTTTTCTCCCTTTTTTGAAGAAGCTATATACTCAATTTTCTAGCCTATCCTCATTGAACTGTGAGTCGTGTCAATATGCTAAGCTTCATCGAGTACATTTGCGTCCTAAAGTCAATAGACGAGCTTCCGCTCCTTTTGAGTTAGTTCATAATGATGTTTGGGATCCTTGTCCAATTTTGTCTTCGATTGGGTTTAAATATTTCGTTACCTTTGTGGATGATTTCTCTCGTGTCACTTGGCTTTATCTAATGATTTTTTCTCATTTTAGTCCTTTTGTGCTGAAATTCAAACACAATTTCATGTCTTTGTGCAAACATTGAGAAGTGATAATGCCAAGGATTATTTGTCGAGACCTTTTCAGTCCTTCATGTTACAACATTGGATTTTCCATTAGACTTTGTGTGTTGATACACCCTTTTAGAATGAGTTAGCTGAGAGAAAGAATAGACTTCTTTTTGAGATTGCCTAAGCCCTTTTGTTCCAAATGAATATCCCTAAACATTTTTGGGCTGACACAGTCTCCACAACTTGTTTTTTGATTAATAGGATGCCCTCATCGGTTCTTAATTGGGCTACTCCTTACCACCAATTGTTTCCAAATAATTTGTTGTTTCCTATTGATCCCAAGGTATTTGGATGCACATGTTTTGTTTGGGATGTCCGTCCTCAAGTCTCTAAACTTGATCTGAAGTCCTTAAAGTGTATCTTTGTAGGATATTCTCGTGTTAAAAAAGGGTATAAGTGTTATTGTCCCACTCTTAGATGTTACTTTGTGTCTATTGATGTTGCATTCTTTGAGAGTACCCCATTTTCCCTTCCGTCTACTGTTATGGGTCAGGGGGAGGAAGAAGACTTGCTTGTTTATACTCATGCCTCACCTATTGTCTCTCCCAAACCTACTTCTGTCCCTACTCAAGTAAAACCTCTTATCACTTAGGACTACACTTGGCGCCAACACCCCCCAGTCTCGAGCCCTCCACTAGCTTCTTCGACATCAGATCCAATTCTCAGTGATGATCTTTCTATTGCTCTCCGTAAAGTTAAACGTCAGTGTGCTCATCCAATTTCCTCATTTTGCTCTTATGACTACTTGTCATCATGTTCTTGTTCTTTTATTGCATCCTTGGACTTTATTTCGGTTTCTAACAAGGTTTCTGAAGCCCTTACTCACCCTGGTTGGCGTAATGCTATGATAGAGGAGATGGATGCTTTGACTGACAATGGTACTTGAGACTTGGTTTGTTTACCTGCTAGGAAGAAATCTATTTGTTGTTGTTGGGTGTTCACAATGAAGGTTAATCCTGATGGATCCATTGCTCGGTTGAAAGCCCGTCTTGATGCTAAAGGGTATGCCCAGACCTATGACATGGATTATTCCGACACATTTTTCCCCTGTTGCTAAGATGACATATGTTCGGCTTTTTATTTCCCTGACTGCCACTTATAGTTGGGATCTCCACCAGCTTGATATTAAGAATGCCTTTCTTCATGGCGATCTTCAGGAGGAGGTGTATATGGAGAAACCTCCAGGGTTTTGTTGCTCAAGGGGAGATAGGGAGGGTTTGTCGTCTTCGGAAGTCTTTGTATGGTTTGAAACAAAGTCTATGTGCGTGGTTTGGTAAATTCAGCCAAGTCGTTGAGGAATTTGGCATGCAGAAGAATAAATCTGACCACTCTGTCTTCTACAGGAACTCTAGTTCAAGTATCATTCTGTTGGTAGTGTATGTGGATGATATTGTTATCACTAGGAGTGACTCTAAAGGTATCTCATCTCTTAAGTCCTTTCTTTAGAACCAATTCCATACAAAGGACTTAAAGATGCTAAGATACTTATTGGGCATTGAAGTTATGTGAAGCAAACATGAAATCTTCTTATCTCAAAGGAAATATGTGCTTGATCTATTGTTTGAGACTGGAAAGTTGGGGGTAAAACCATGCAGTTCTCCTATGGTTCCAAGTGTACACCTTACTAGAGAAAGCAAAACATTTGAGGATCCTGAGAGATATAGAAGACTAGTTGGGAAGCTGAATTACCTTACAGTCACTCGCCTTGATATTGCCCACTCAGTCAGTATTGTAAGCCAGTATGTCTTCTCCAACAGTTGATCATTGGGTTGCTGTAGAACAGATTCTATGTTACTTGAAAGGAGCCCGAGACGTGGCATTTTATACAGTAATCATGGGCATAATAGACTTGAGTGTTTCACGGATGCTGATTGGGTAAGATCTAAGGAGGACTGGAGGTCCACTACAAGTTACCGTGTCTTTGTTGGAGAGAATCTAGTCTCATGGAAGAGTAAGAAATAGTGTTGTCTCTCGATCTAGTGTAGAGTCTGAATATAGAGCAATGACATAGTTCGTATGTGAGATTATGTGGCTTCATCAACTCTTGATGGAAGTCGGCATTAAGACACCAGTCCTAGCAAGAAGAACTACGGTGTGACAACCGGTATACTCTGTGCTTCTGTCAGGTATTCTATGAACTAACTAAGCATATTGAGATAAACTGTCATTTCGTTCGTGAGAAAATACAACTCGACTTGATTTCTACAGGATATGTGAAGACTGGAGAATAATTGGGTGATATCTTCACAAAGACTCTAAATGGGGATCGGGTTAGGTATCTATGTAATAAGTTAGGCATGATTAATATCTATGCTCCAACTTGAAGGGGAGTGTTATAGCATATATCTACTTTACATATAAAGTTGTAATCTATTAGGAAACTTGTCTTACAGAGTTGTAATTTATTAGGAAGGTTAGATTGGCTTTTGTATATATATATATATATATATATATATATATATATCCATAATGGATCAATGAAAATCCTGAAATTTATTCCTCGAATTCTTTTGTCTTGCTTTCTACGGTGTCGAGAATGCCTTCTTGATGATCTCCAGCGAGGAGAGCCATGTATGGAGAAACCACTTGGTTTTGTTGCTTAGGGGAGTTTGATTTGGTATGCAAGCTACGTTGTTCCTTATATGGTCTGAAATAGTCTCCTCGAGCTTGGTTTATCTTATTTAGCTTATTTTTTTTATCATCATACTTCTACGGGATAGTGTATTTACTTGATTGTTTATAAGGATGACATTGTCATTACAGGCAGTGACTAGGATGATATTAAAAAACTCGAACAACACCTCTTCAGCCACTTTTAGCTAAAAGACTTGGGAAAACTCATGTACTTTCTAGGCATTGAGGTAGCTTAGTCTAATTCCCATGTGGTTATTTCGTAGAGGAATTATATCTTGGATATATTGGTGGACACTGGTATGTTGGACTGTAAGCCTGTAGGCACTCTTATGGATCCGAATGTCAAACTTTTACCAGGACAAGGGAGCCTTTACGAGATCCAAGGAGATATCAACGACTTGTTGGTAAACTAAACTATCTCACCATCACTTGGCCTAACATTTATTTTCCTGTGAGCGTAGTTAGTCAGTTCCTACAATCACCTTGTGATAGGCCCTAGGATGCTGCAGTTCATATTCTCCATTATGTCAAGGAATCTTGGGTCAATAGATTGTTGTATGAAAATGAGGTCATTATCATATTATTGGCTACGATGTCTGGAGACCAGACAAGCTCACCTGAATGAAGCGTTCACTACATCAAAGGTATTGTGTGTTTATTGGATGTAACCTAATATCTTAGAAGATTAAGAAACAAGATGTAGTAGCCAGATCAAGTGCTAAAGATGAGTATCGAGGTATGGCCTTAGCAACATATGAACTCATATGGCTGAAGCATCTCCTCCAAGAGCTAGGATTTGGGAAGGATGAACAGATGAAACTTATATGTGATAATCAAATCGCCTTGCATATTTCATCTAACCCAGTCTTCCATGAGAGGACCAAGCACATCGAAGTGGATTGCCACTTTACCAGATAGAAGATTGCATCGGGATGCATGACTACTTGTTTTGTCAACTCTAATGATCAACTAGCGAATATCTTCACTAAGTCTCTCAGAGGTCCTAGGATAAATTATATATGTGACAAGCTTGGTGCATTTAACCTATATGCTCTACCTTGTGGGGGAGTGTTAAGAATTAGTTTCCTAATCCATTTAAAAATCTTTTCCTTCTTTCATTTTCTCTTTAGTCTCCTAAGTAGACTATAACTATGTTTCCTTTATTTTCTCTAACACTAAGAGTATAAATATGTATGTCCCCTCACTTTGTTGATTAATGAAAATCAAAGAATTCCTTTTCTCTCAACAACATTGGTAGAGGATAATACATTGTAAGACTTCAATTTTTTGTCACTGAGGACATTTATCTTTGGCAATGCTTCTTTTCGGGGAAGTAAGATGATTCTCACAGCCATTACCAATAAATCGCATTTCAACAAAAATCGTCCATGACATATAATTCCTTCAACACCCCTCCATTAGTTTATCGAGGTGATAATGGGAGTTCAGTTCAAATGAAGAAAGGTTGGACTTTTGTCAATCATAGAGATAAAAATTCAATAGAATCAACAAAATATGGTTACTATTGCAGACAATAGGGTCTTTGAAGGTGAAAGGAGAGGTGAAAGTTCTTTGAGCCTCGGAAAAGGAGAAAACCTAAGGAAAGTTGTGGCCCAGTACACAAAATTACTAAGAATAGGATGTAAGTCAAATAAGAGAGCCAGGCATGCAGGGGTGCTTGTCAGTGGCAGGCAACGTCGGTGGTGGAAGTCGGTGGCCCATGGGTGGGCCAAAGCGCCCTGCTCGGCGTAAGGTGTCACGAGGAAGACATGCGCATGGCGGTGCATGGAAGCCATTGGTTGATGCCAAAGTTTCTTAGATGGATAGATTGAGCCTAGCGATTCTAATGAATGCGGGGTTGCTGGCTAGAGATGGTGGTCGTCGAAAATCTTGTTGAAAAATATTGTCGTACGGTGAGAGTATTCGGCGTCGGCCGGAGGCTGTTGGATCGTTGACAAAATTGGGGTGACTGGAGTGAGACACGACTACTAGATGGGTTGTTTGAATTGAAAACACGATTAAACCCTAGCCCGTTTTTTCTATTCTCTTTCATGGCTTTGATACCATATGAAGAGATAGAAAGAAAAGATTTTACTTCTCTCATTGAATGAATGAATACAGTACATGTCATATGTAGTTATACATGAAGGAAGAAAATAACACGGAAACAAGATAAAATACAAAAGGAAAAGAATAAAATACAGGATAGGAAAAGTCTATGGAAGGAATAATCTTAGGATATTCTATAGAACATATAATATGCTAGATATAACATCGATATAGCAGCTGGAACTATTAAATAACAATAAGCTGTAGCTATGTAGCTAGTTTGCAGAAAACAATTGCCTACCAACAAGTTATTGCCTATTCTAACACTTTTTTATGGGTCTCACTCGGCCCATCATATTGTTTTAGTTGAAATGATGCCACATGGCATTTGTTTAAAAAGAAACTTGTAACATTAATTTAGACATGTAATTTTTTTTTTAATTTTTTAAGCTACTACTGGGAACATATCATTTCATGACTAGTCCATTATTTGCACATGGGCAATTAACAAGTGGGTAAAATTTTCCTTTTGAAGCATATGCTGCAATTGTAGTTGTATTGTTTAAGCAAACTGGAAAGCACATCACTAACAGCCATAACTGGTTAGCATGGACATAATCGGTATCATTTTTAGGATTTTACTTTCATTTGTTTCTGCTTGCAGAATTCTAATTCACGATGGTGGGTATTCAACCGTCAAGTGTCACAGCAGCTGTTCTTTTGTGCTTTTGAGTAATCTGCGGGGACTTCAAACCTAGGCATGTTATATTCAACTGTATAAGTTACCAGACTTTGCAAACTATATAGCCCTGCTTTTTCTTTTGAACAATATGGCACTGACTAACTTGCATCTCAATGGATATTATTTGTTTCCAAGCATTTCTCGAACTTGGTTTGCTAATGGGCTTTAAGGCTTGGAATATATATTTCTTTTTATGCATGCGCTTGCCCTTTGTGATTGTGCACAATCATTCTTTTTGAATCTTACTATGTAGTTGTGTCTACTTTTATAGGTACTATGGTGTTTTAAATGGAATAGACACTGCAATGTGGAACCCTGCTACAGATGTTTTCTTGCCATCTCAGTTCAATGGTAATCTTCCATGTTGCTTGGGTGTCTATTACTGAAATTGCAATAGCAGCTTTGGAGTTTGTATCCACCATGAGAGTTGTAGAGAGTTAATATTATTTTATATGCAGAGCTCAGAGAACTTAGATTTTGGATACTAAGATGTTATATGTAGAGAGTTAATATTATAATGTATGACTTAAGAAAGTGAAGTTTCTAATGAAAACGTTTTTGTTGCTGATAAAAAAGTATAAGTTTTGGTTTTATCCTTAATGGGATTGATCTTGGGTCAATTCATTGTGCAATAAGTGCTAGAAAATTGAAGATATGTCCTTTCTAGTCAAAATTTTCCTCTATGTTATTCAATGTTTTCATTTTTACAATTTCATGCTGACAATTTTCTTTTGATTCTCTTCTGAAGTTGTATTTTTTCCTGTAGCTCAAAATACAAAGGGGAAGAAAATATGCAAATATTATGTTCAGAGAGGACTTGGTTTAATTTCAAAAGGCCCTTTAGCTAGCAAACATATCAATCAGATGGAGAACAAGGCACCCTTGGTTGTTTGCATTGGTCGATTGGTTGCTCAAAAGGGTCTTCATTTGATTATTCATGCGATTAAGCGTGTTGAAGAACTTGTAAGTACACCATTACTTTTAATTGTTGCAGAGATGTGCTCTTCTCTCTCTCTCTCTCTCATTCTGGAGTAGATAATTGTGTGTGGCTCACTATGTTTTACAATTCTGAGCAAGCCTTTCCATCCTATCTATTTGTAATCACCGAGCAGAATGATGGATACCATAGAATGACCCCATCAGACTGATAATGACCATTCCTTTTGCCCATAAATAAATTGCACAATTCTCATATTCATTCGTTTAAAGAATGAAGCAAGGCTTATCCAATTGGTTCCAGGCCATTATTTGTGGTTGGAATGAATCCTTTACCTAATGTACAAAGAACCTAAAGTATGGCTTTCATCAAACATAACTGTTCTCTCTCTCTCTCTCTCCACTTTTCCCTTGAAAAGGAAACGATATATTGTCACTTCAGCAAGTTTGCTGCATACAAATATTACTTTAGATAGGTGATTGCGCGTGAACATGTATCTATATCTGAAACCAAAAGTCATTTATTAATTGGTTTCGATGACATATTATGACTTGATAGGAAAAACTATTCCAGATCTTTCATCTTCTTCATGTTTACCTTTTAATATTCTTGAATCCTTCCTTGTTAAATTTTAATAGAGCATAAAATTTGTGGGATGATTCTTCTTGTCACTGGCTAATGACATCCTTTTTCCAAAGATAGTTATTAACCTCCTCAGGTTTTATGTTACTTTACCAGACACTTGCACATCTTTCATTTGTTCTATATGAACTTAGAAGTATTCTTAAAATTTACTCTATGTACAATTCCCTTCACTTGATTGCAATTCTTGCATCGCTGAACAAGACTTATGTCATGGACTTAGCCTTTCCACTAAGCTCTAGTGCGGCACTTAGGCGACCTAAGCTAGTTGTTGAGTTGATCTTTCCAACATGCTGCTTGCTATACTAGCCTCCTCGAGCTTGGAAGCTAAGAGAAGAACTCTCTTGAGAAGAAAGAAAAAGCTTTATGACTATGAAGGAAGCTATACATCACTTAGAAGCTCACTTGCTTGGTGCTTTGGCGAATGAGGCCTCCATATTTATAGGCATCTGAGAGTGTGTGGGCACTACAATAGGATTATTACAATTCAAGAACATTCTTGAGAATCCTAGATAATTTCTATATACAAGAGTATTGACAAGAATATTCTAGAAACTCCTAGACTAAGACTACATACAAGGTATTTACAAGACTTCTCTAGCTTCTCAAGTCTATATTATAAGTTACTCTCCTAGCTTCTCAAGTCTTCCACACACTAGTAGAGAAGCATGTACTTCTTTAAATAACCCAGAAGCTACCACCTCTTCTAGCTAAGGAAGTCTCCAAAAGTATCTACGTTCTTCATCTTCTCCTTATATAAGGCCTTGAGAAGCTCATTTATACTCATGCATTCTCAAGTGGGGTCTCTCTTATAAGTGAGGGTGTGACACTCTCCCCCACCTATGTTGCAGAAGTCCTCGTTGATCCTCCTGCTCGAAACTTCTAGATCTGCCACAATGCGGTTGTCGGCTCCACAGCTAAGCTTAAGCCAGTTAGTGATCGCCTTCCATTTCACCAAGTATACGTAGCAGTGAGAATACCTTGTTATATAACCCATTTTTGCGGTGTAGTCTACCTGTATCATACGAAACAGCTGCATTGTTGGTGCCCTCTAAGATATACCTTGGCTTGGATCTTCACTGTCTTCACTAATATGGTTTTGGTGGTTTGTCATGGAGAGCCAGTGAATCTTCAACCTTGGTGGCAGCTTAACCTTATGGGACACCTTGCTCACTTGTCCCAGTATCGAGAAAGGGCCTTCGTATCCCCTCACAAGTCCCTTGTGCACCTTCTTGAAGAACTTGAATTGTTGTGGAAGGAGCTTGACAAGGACTAGGTCTCCAACTAGGAACTCCGTTTGATGCCTTTTCTTGTCAGCCATCTTTTTCATCTTCTTAGCAGCCTTCTCTAAGTAAGAACGAGCTTTATCAGCCTGTTCTTGCCATCCCTTAGCAAACTTGTAGTTTGCTGGACTTTTCCTAGCATATCCCATAGCTAGGGTGTGAGTCGATGGTTATTTTGCTATCTTAAAATGGACTCTTGTGCTGTGAAACACATAACTGTTTTTGGCGGGTTGTGAGAGGCGGGCGTGGGCGACTTATCTTCTTGAAAATAGTTGTGCCGTCTCTTGTGAGTGCATTGATCTGCCGGAATGTAGCTGCAGACATCACAAAACGGACGGACCAGCATCTCAGTTTGGGGCTTTGGGCGACTTGGGATGAGTCATGATGACTCTCCCATGGATTTATTCGTTGTAGGTAGTGGTTCACCTGGTCTCAGTGGTGGCCTATCACCTTGTCTTGTTAGCCTCTCATTCATAGTCACCACATCTCTCCATCTCTGTCAGTGTCAGAGAGGGTGATGGGCGGGACTCCAGTAATTATGTCTTGTTGTGGGATGATTGGCGCAGGTCGACTACTCCTTGATGAGATTGGCGGTCGTTTGCAGCTGAAGCTTAGCCGGTATTTCTCCTTGGTGGGTGGACGGTCATCCGCGGGCGTCGAGCACGGCGCCCAGTGAATGGTGATGGATTCTTGGCGGACTGGATCGTCTTCTTGACCTCTAACTTCGTAGGATCCACCATCTCATCTAAGATTATTGATCGTATGTTCTGCTTTGGCCTTTCGACCAGATGGTTCATGGCGATTATAACTATCACAACGTGTTGTATAATGACAACATTGGACTCGGCGGGAGAGGGTTCAACGCGACTCACTGTTTGGGTTTGCGAAGCTGTGATCCGGGAACGACGTTGCGGCGTTGTTGTCTTCCGTACGGAATGTGTTTAAATGAATAGTGTCTCGTGACGCGTGGTGGCGTGTGTCAAATAACTGTTACTAATGGGACATTGCGAAAACTCTCGTCTCGTTGCGGGCGCGTTTCAAAATGGATCTTTCTTCAACGTAGACTTTTTGGAGCTCATGAAGGTCAAAGCATCAATCTGTCAGTGTTCACGAGGTGGCGTTGGAACAGTTGCTGCCATACCAGCTCCTATGTTAAGCATTCATTCTTCAAGTCTTCAAAGGATTGGTGACCTTGTCATCCCATCAGCATGCACTTCTTCTATTGATACGTAGAGTGGGTTTCAACGGCTGGGATACCCTCTGACGGGACAGATGTGGACGGGACTTTGAGAGGATGTAAGTTGGGGCACCTTGGCAGGTCATTCAGTGGATGAGCGTGGGCGGCAGCCAGTAGTCCATCATTATCTTGCCATCCCTGATACGATGCCCATAGGAAGCCCACTTTCCCTCTTACAAAGGAGCATTTCTCCTTCTACACATATATCTCATTTTGCCTCAACACTTTGAATACCTTCCTTAAATGATCAACATGTTCCTCCAAGGTGTTTCTTATAGATAACTATATCATCTAAGTACACCACCACAAACTTATCCTAGAAAGGATGAAAAATTTTGTTCATCAAAGTGCAAAATGTAGCAAGTCGTGAAGCAGTTGAAGAATCACGGGATCATGGAATATACCTTGTCACATATGGAGTCTCAGGCTCATGCTCCCTTTTATGCCCGCACTTGGTAGTAATTTGATTGCAAGTCTAGAAAGCAGGTGTACCTTGCTGCATAAGTTGATAAAATAGATTAGCCATAAGAGGAATGGGATACTTGTTCTTCATTGTTACCTGGTTTAGTGCCTAGTAAATTGGTAAAAAACCTTTGACCTTGATATCTTGCTTTTGGAATAGAACTAGCGCACCATATGGAGCCTTAGACACTTGGATGAACCCGGCATCCAACAACTCTTTCAGTTGTCTTATTAAACATCCTAAAACTATAAGGTTTTAAAAGTCACCTGGGACGACTTGGTTCAGCGTATGATCTTCCTCCTTCTAAGTGGGAGCCTCTTTTGGAGCATGATAAGGTGGCATGCATAACAGACTCCTATAGCACCTTCTTGATCTCCGTGGGCATGGGGATCTCAGTAGGATCAAGTTGTATGTCTTCCTTGGGAGTCGCAGTGAATCGTTTTCCTCAACCCCTTCTATAATTGCATAGTTGTCAACATAGGGGTCTTGGGCTTGCCCTCAGTGATTGTGGGGACCTTACAAGGTGCCTCCTCCTCTAAGATAGTCATTGAAGCGTAAGAAGAGGTGAGGAACCTGACTTTTACTGACCTGGAAGTCCATCGAGCACCACCTTGAAATCCATAGGTGCCAAGTGAAGTCGATCTTAAACGTGGGCGGATCCGCTCAATCTATACCCCTCATTCTCTTGTGATGAAACAACGGAGACCGGTTTGCGTTTGGGGAGCTGGCACATGCTGGATATCGTGGGCTTGAGCTGTTTACATATCCTAAGACGAGTTATGTGAGGCGCGGATATTCTGTGAGCGAGGTGGACATCACATGTTGCCACTTAGCATCATATATGGACAAAGCTTGCGTTTGGAAGGCTCACTGAGGCGTAGTGCCACGAGACATTCAGCGTAACACTGTTTACACGTGTGAACATGAGTATATTTGTTTGGATATGCCTCTGATCGTGGGGACGACTTCCTCTTGAACATTATGCGGACAATGGTTGTAGCATTAGGAGTGCGGATCTTGATGGAGCTTCATGGCGGCATTAAGACCACCCTGTTTTGCGATAGAGCCGCGCCAGTCACTCAGCGAAACACCATGGTTCTTGTGTCCCTTATCTCCCCCGCGCTGTCATGGCTTCCGCCAGCGGTGGCTTTGGACTTCAGAAGAAGTCTCTCACCTGGGGAGTCGCGAGAAGATGGTGGGCTCAAGAAAACTTTACTGTGACCGTGGCTAAGTCTTAGGTCACGTCTCTTACTCTATAACAGACACAGCGCGTGCAGTTGTCATGAGTTAAGAGAGGACAAGCTGCTTCGTTATGGGACACCTGGGTTGCAGGGGAAAGAACTCATGACAGGATAGCGGGATCGACCTGGTGTGGGGATGTTTGTTTGCTTATACATTGTATGTGAAACCAGTTTTGGATAGTGCTTGATCCTCTCAAATCTTCCCATGTGTTTATGGTTTTGATAGCCTTCTCTATATCCATGATTCTTGAGCATACGTGATTACATTATCATTTGAGGTAGAAGTGATGGGCAGCGCTGGGCGACTAGATGGGTTGATTGCTGATGCCTCAGTATCTCATGCTATATGTTGCCACAGTAGTTGTGCAGTAAGCTGCCCTCCCACGCTTCCCATTTGAACATGTGACTTTGTTTCTCCACACGATGCCTCATGAGTGGCCATGGCGTGGCAATCTTATCTTAGTAGATGGCCATCTCTTGCCTTACTTCCTCATCAGAGGCTGGCAGTAGCTGTCAGGCATCCATCCTTGACTCAAGATGAGCAGGGCTGTTAGGTTTCATGAACTCTCATGCTGGCCCCGCCGGGACCGGCCAGGCCTTGCAACCTCTGGAGTTCTTGGATGCAGGATCATGACCTTCCCTTCTCAATGCTTTTATCAAACCAGGTCATCTGTTATTTTATGTTATCATATAACAACATGAAGCGCTTTGACCTCATCATCAGAGCTAGTGATGACATCAACGGACTTGTCTTTCTTCCTTACCCCAATACAAGGAGATAAGTTGCATTTGTCAGCGGCTGCTTCAACTCAATCACATAGACACCATGCTTCCTGCTTACCTTTGTAATTTATATAAAAAAACTGACACTGGTGTCACGGACTGCCTTTCCACTGGCTCCCATTGTGCGCAAGACTTTCACGCTGGTGGCAGATAGTCTTCCAGCACACTGGCAGCATGCTTTGGGATCTCACATCAAAGGCTTGGAAGCTAGAAGAGAACTCTCTTAAGAACAGGCATTGTTTGATGAAGGCTATGCAACTCCTTTAGGCTCACTTGCTTGGTTCTTTGGCTAAATAAGGCGTAAATGTTTGCTCAGGGCATACTAGGAAGTGTGTGAACCTTGTAGGGTTCCTTACAATTCAGGGATGTTCTCGAGAATCTCGACCAAATTTCTAAGTAATATAAACCCTAGGAAACTCAGACTTTGGGTCTTTTGCAGAGTTGTTTTTCAGACACATAAGGCGATTCTTGTGTCTCCTAGCTTCTCAGTCTTCAGTGATGGCGGGTAAGCGGGACTGCTCACAGGAGTCTTCTAGGCTTTATCTTCTAGCTAAAGAAGTCTCCAAAAGTCTCTAGATTCATCTTCTCTTTATATAAGGTCTTGAGAAGATCATATGCACTCATGCATTCTCAAGCGGGATCTCTCTTATGGTATGAGGTGGAACTTAAACACTGTAGTAAATATTCTGGATGTGGTGCAGAGTAAGGACGGCTGGGGTTTGATGGCGAGTTTGTCAATGTTTCGTTTATCAAGGCATGGTGAAACGCCAGGAGACAAGGATTTCTTCTAAATTCATTTTCTTGGTTTGATAACGCCGGAGAAAGGTAACAGCGCAAGCGCAATATATGAGCCTGGAAAGATTTTGACATGCCACGATACCAACCTATGAAATCGTAGTTGCGGTTTGCGTCGTGAGGTGTTGTGTTGGCCGGAGGAAAGATGAAGATTTGGAATATTTTTTGGGCCGTGGGCTGTGGATCATTGCTAGATGTGCTGGGACTGGGAGGCCGGCGGTCAATATTTCCACCTGGACCGGGATCAGCATGGTTTTGGCATCTTCATGGATCAGGTGGCTGACGGTGATGACTAATATTGAATCTCTCGTCTTGGTACGGATATCTTTGATGTTCCGTGAGGCTGGTTTTTGCGCGACAACAAAAAATGCGGGCGACCACGGGTAGCATTCGATCATGTGCGGGGAAGTGCCGGGTTGTTATGTTGTTTGGTTGTTTTGCTTGTAATCTTGATCTTTAAACTACAGTTATTTGGCAACGACTTCCAGAATGACCTCTTTGCTCTTACAATGAAATTCTTTTCTAGGGTGGACAGATGATTGTTCTGGGAAAAGCTTCTGATGGTCGGGTTCATTCAGGTTTGAAGGTCTTGCAGTTTTGCGTGTGGTGGGGATGATGTATGCATACTACAGTTTAAGTTAATGATGTTTCTTTCCGTCCATAACAGGTTCTGAATGATGTTCTTTATGTCAATCAAACATGTGGTTTTGGCATCTGCTTAATATTACGAACTTCCTTTCTGGTGCTTTTTGGCGGGAAAGGGATAAAGATGCATCTGGTGTTTATGTTCCGAAAGATCCTCTTGTTGCTGAATGTTCTAATGTTCTGCTCATGTGGGATGCTTTTTTTATAGGATTTGCAATCTCAAATGGAGGCTTGTCGATTTGTTTTTCATTCCCAAGAGGGTACAATCTTTTCATGTGAAGATGATGATTGAAGTTGATGATATTTAAAGATGGCTTTGTTCTATTACTTTGTAGTAACCAGGCTGCATCAGGATCACGATGTACAAGTAGCTATCTTGAGCATCTCTTTTGTTTATGAACGGGGTTGGATTTAAACTTCAAACACCTTGCTGCAGCCTGACATCATCATGATGAAATAAAGGACTTGTATAACTGATTCTTGGAACATTATATTTCTAGTTTTGACTTCCCATAACCAGATAAGTGTCTTTGTGTATCATCCCTCACAATTTCCACTTACCTTTCCTGAACATTTGTTGTTATTTTTCTTAAGATTTTGTTGTTCTTGTTCAGTGACAGTGATGGCGCGTCTTTGTGTTTGTTGTTTTCTTAGGTTTTGATATTCTTGTTTACTGACTGTTAATTTGTGTGTGTGGCTTTAAACGTTATTCGAATAAAAACGTTCTATGGATTCAATGAGTGAAACCGGCGCGGCGATCAGACGATCGAAATGAAGAAAAACTGCAGGAAATCTTAATTTGCTCGTTGGCGGTGTTTCACGTCGCGGACGGGAGGCTTTAACAAATACAGTGGATTGGAAGGTTCTTAAATAATCTTAAATGACGAAACTAAAATAAATCTTTTCGTATGAGTTCAATATGTTAAAGATGGGTAGATAACATTCATTTATCATCATTCTGTTATCAAATGGCATGTTTTTGACGTATCAATGGTTATAACATAAGGATATCGACATTAAATATTAAAGCATTGGATGATATGTGTTTTGGCCGTAATGATGGTATGTTGGGTAAAACGTTTAGCCGGACCAATGAACGCAATAAAATCAATCATTAAACGTTATTCTGTGCGGCGATCGATGAAACTTTCTTGTTTGGGGTGAAGACTATCTTGTATCATAACAATAATGATAACTCAATGAGTATAGATTATAGAGACGTATGTGAAGATGTTTTCGCGGTTGAACGTCGCGATAACGATTCTGATTGAACGTGGTGTGTTGCGGGATCGATCGGCGAAATGATAACGGATATATTATGTTCTTTAAATAAATCATCGTGACGCGTTGACGGTGACGTTCTTCAAATTAAATCCGGTAACATAGATACCGAAATATGTTTATATTGTGTTCTTTTGATGGTCATGCAACTGATGGTGTTGTGAAACAACATATAGCTTGGACGTATGACTTTCATCTGTTGATGTCTGAACCTAGAAAATGTAGGGAACAAGTACAATAAGTAGCATTACTTTAGCCACTGCTCTATCTTGTCATAGGGACATGACATGTGATACTCTGTCTTATGAATTGTAATTGTTTGTTCAGATCCCAATAGTTGGAAGGTAGATTTGTGCTTACGTTTTGTTTTTGACGCCTGGATGATCAGTTGCATGACGTCAGCGACCAATTCAGTGTTTATAACTCTTTGGACATGTGTTGAACCTTACTTTTTATTATCAGACAGTTGTGGGATAGAGCTTTGTTTTTGTTTGTGTTGCTGCTCTTTTCTGATCAAGGATCATATCTTGCAATGAAAGTTTTACCCACTGTTCCTCTTGTTTTGATCTTGACGACTGAAAGCATTTCAATAATAACTTATTATTTTATCTAATCGATGACAACGCGAGGGGTTGGGGTGCATTTAGTCATTACTTGCTGATAAAGATATCGTAATTCAATTTTCCCTATTAATTTGATATTACTCAATTATTATACAACGGTTAAGTTTATACCCTTAAAGCTTCATGAATATCAGGATATAGGCAATATATTTGAATAAGAGAAGGGAAAAAGAGCATTGTATTTTATGTTAGAAAGCCCTCAAGGCCTAGGATCTTAAATCTAAATCCATTGTTTGAGAATCCAAGGAGCACAGTTTTACCTGAGAACTTTTCCTTGAAGACTGCACTCTAATACCTATTGTTTATCACGTCTGTGATAGCAACCTTCTATTGCCCTATATTAAATCCTTTAGCTGCTTCGAAGGATGCATGTCTTCAACAACTCAAAGACTTTGGAATGAATAGACAAATTTGGCTTATCTTTGAACAAGGATTCTACAAAAACCTCTCAAAGGAAGAGAAACTTTTCTCTATCTCTCTCTAGGATATTGTTGCTCTAAAGGAGGGTATTTATAAGCTATTAAATCTAAAAAGACTGAAATTATATTTGCTTATGAATTAAAACCACACAGAATTTTAAATAACATTGGTAAAAAGTTAACAAAGATTGAAACTACATGGAATGGTCCATCTGAACACTTTGTTTTGAATGTTCTAACATTAAAAGGGACAGTTTGCGCGAACTTCCTATTTTATTTTATTTTATTTCTTTTTAAATTATCATTCAGAACTTGTAAAAGTTAACTCCGATAACATTAACCCTTTATAAGCCATGCTATACTTGTTACTATCCAAACCTTATTAGATAATCCTATGACTTCCTGGTTAAGTGAATCAACAACCTCAAATCTTCAATGATGAGTAAGTCACTATTTAAAAGGATTCTAAGCTAATTTGCATGCAAACAAAATTGCTAACAGTACAATATGATAATATTATTTTAACAATCTCCCCTTTTGACAATTATGTGACAAAACATCATTACATGAACCCTCTAATACTCTCATATGGAGTTCACATAACAGTAAACTATTCTCAAACAAAAAACTAACATCCAAACTAAGTTGAATGACTACACTGTGCATTAGAGTTCAATTCAAGGTCTTTGTACTTGTCATCTACGCAAACATAACAACGTCCCAAGGTAAAAAAGCATTGTGTGACAAAGAATTATCGTATAGCAGTTGAAACTTGAGTCGAGATCATAAATAAGATAATATGCTACTCAGTTATGTAATCAATCAAATAATACTATTTAGGTTAAATCATGATTAGCATATGAGGCATTTGTCAAGAAACAAAGTCTACTTGAATAACCCTGTTATAGTATTATAGAATTAGAAACTAGTTGGAATAAGGAAACTTGCATTCATGTAGAGTTAGAAAACTTCATATTCTTTCTTATTTAGTTTGGAGATTGTCTTGTATATAAATAGGTGGTTTGCGATCAATTAAAGACAATTTTTTCCCTTGAATTATCTATGATTACATGGTATCAGAGCCTAGGGCTTGAATTTATTCAAAAAAGGGAAAATTTTTTAGGAAAAATTGCAAGAAACACCTCCATCTTTGGTGACACAACTCTGACGACTTTTTCGGCGACCCATCTTCGGCAGGTGACCCTCCCACTTGGATCGCCGTCACTAGATCTACCCATCGGTGGTGAGACCTCCAGCAGTAGTCCACTCATGTGCCACCACGTGCCGCTACTTCTCTCAGCTCTCTCCCTCACGCACCGGCGCATGAGGGCAAGTGGAGAACATTCCGGCCATCGGATTTCACCTCTAGTGTCGACCACCGATAAAACTCCCCAGCTACTTTTCTTCTTGGTCTAAGGCTTGCAGTAATGCTTTTTTCCCTCTTTTGCGTTCGCCTGCCCTTGTTTTCTAGGTTTTCTTGATTTTTTGGTATTTGTTGGAGATCCAACAGCTTTCACGGGTGTTTTGAGGTTTGTGGGACTAAAATCCATTCAGGTGTGATGTTTTTTCATGGAAAGGTGGTCATTTTCCTTGCACAATCCTATTTTTTGGTATTTTTCGGATTTTCAGAGGCTTGTTTGGGTTAGATAGAGGCTTGTTTGAGTTAGATCTGCTTCTATAACTAACAAGAAACCCTTAGGAGGAGTCGTGTGCCATTATTGCCATAATCTGGGACATGTACGTCGGAATTGTAGGAAGTTGTAGAATAAAAATCGAAGATTTCAATCTATTCATTACCAGAAATCACTTAAGTCTACATTACTTCTATCACTACACTCGCCGAGTTAGGTAAAACCAATACATGTTTTCTTTCATATTCCTCCATATGGGCCATTGACTCTAGAGCCACTGGCCACATGATAGGTAATTCCAGTTTATTTATTACGTTTCAGTCTTACCCTTCTACCTCTACTGTTATCCTTACCATAGTTATTTAAGGCGCAAGGTGCACCGAGGCGCAAAAGCCTTTTGGGGCCATGAGGCGCAAGGCACACTTGAGGTGCGGGCTTTTTTATTTGAGGCGCACCCTACCTAATACGAATAAAAATTATATATCTAACTAAATATTGTCTATAATTTTCATGAAATAATAAAATATAATAAAGTAAAGGATATCAAACATTAATAGTGCTCCCATCATCCAAACATTCAAAGTTCCAAAACAAAATAACAAACATCATTAGTGTTTCCCTATAAATCACAAAATTCAAAAGTTCTAAGACAAATAAACACTCATGTATTTGCATCTAAATCTAAATCAAAAAATCAAATCATCAATATCATCCCCCATCATCAATCTTCCACTCCTTCTTCGTCTTCCTCTCTCGATGAATGATCATCTCTACTTCTTCATCAATCAAAGCAGAGTAGGGTATGTTTAGAGCTAGATGGTCTTGAGTTTGGATTTTGGTGTTGGTGTTTTTAGTTTGTTTAGCTCAATAGCAAACCTAGCTCCTCGGCTTCACTAGCTATTGCAACATCACCCCATGTTAAATCATCGCTCGAACACCAAATCATCTTCTGCGACACCTTCATCTTCCATTTCTTCCCATCAACCATTACATTTGCTATCATCTATATCTTTTAAGATAATGGATCCAATGGTATGAGTATATCTTTCATCAAGGTTAGGTTAGCTTAATGTACGAATGATTCAAGCGTTGATGGTCTGACTGTTTCTCCTCTTGATATGAATCTGAAAAAACAAATGATTTTCATGATTATATCTCGATATTTAGATTTCTAAATCTAAGTTACATTAAAATGTTGTAAAGGGAAGTCTAAAGACACAAATTCAATTGCATGTAATTGCTATAGTAACTTACATTCTCAAAGATACTTGATTCCTTTCTGTGGGATACCTTGCATGTTAGGTTTGAGAACCCTCAATCTGAGAACTTTGTAAACTTCTAGCATAGTCCAAACATACCCCACCATTCAGCTACAATTAATATAAATAAATTATTAGTTGAACATTTCACCTATTTTAACCAAAAATATATAATGATTTCAATGCACACACTAATTAACAAAACTAAGGGTAGCTTACAGGTTACGTCTTCCCTTGTTCTAATAGCAAACTCATTACGAAAAGGTCTACAGCATGCATGTCTGAGTCTAGTTTGTGATATAATTTTGTCTTGTTCATCTCTATTTTCCGCAATCTCGACATGCAACTACATACATCTTAAAAAGATTTTTTTGAGATCTAGGTCCACTCCTAATCCTTTGTATCATATCAGAAGCGTGGGTTCAAAAAATGCCAATTGGAATCTGGTAGATGAAGTTGAACCTCCGCCCCTCCTATCAATGATTTCCATGATTTTCCCTATACTTCTCTTCATTCCCATTAAAGCTTTTGACAATGATTTCCTTCGCCTTTTCATGGTACATAAATGTAGCCCATAGGAGCCTTTTTCACCATCCGCGAAGCGAAGCACACGTCACAGAGGGCGAAGCACCTTGAGCAAAACACTACAGTGTTCGAGACATAGAAAATTATATTGGCTACATTTTTTCCCTTTTGTTCGTTTTCCCATTTACTTTCTATCCGATCTGAACTAGTAAATATCTTCCTTAAGTTGTTTCTTTGTTAACAGTCACGGGATAAGGTGATAAAGCGTTTGCAATAGAGTCTTAACGAGCCTTAACAACTCCGCACTGCTCGGTAATGCCTCATCTTGTTGAGCAACCCAGTTCTATTATAGTTGTAGCTGCTTATAGATATGGTCCTCTCTATTGTCTTCTTGATGTGTGGCAATTTTCCAATATCTTCTAGTATCAAGTCAAGACAATGAGCAGAAAATGGTGTCCAATACAAATGTGGTCTTTTTCCAACATCCTCCTATATAATTTAAACAAATATTAAATAGATAATAGATGTAATCACTTACATACAAAAGTAAATGAAAATTTCAAATTAAATTATAAGTACCTGCAGCCACATAATTTGAAGCATTATACATTATCATATGAACAACATTAGCTACCAACTTCACTCCACCCAAGCTGTTAAGTAATTAAACCGATTTCTCTCTGTCTTGACCATAGAAGAAGCATGTTAGATTTCATAAACATGGTCCCTCTTGAAGAATTCACTAATTCACCAAAGACCTTTCCTTCCTATCAGTCCATCCATCTGACATAATTGAACATCCATTTTTGTTCCATTATGTGAAATGATCCTTTATTGAATCCTTTGTAAGAGCCAATTCTTTCTTGAGGTTCGTAACCCTTACATCATGAAAACTTGGTCCCTTGTATACACCATATTGCCCAAATTACCTCGAAGCATTAGTTTGGGGAAACTAGCATAGTTCACGCATTAAATGGAATTACTGACATCATACATCCATCTACAAAATAGTATCAGCTCTCCTTGGCCTCTTTCTTGTAGGCATTGATAGTAATTTGAGTGTTTTCTATTTTGAACAACCATTTCTGGATTAGGAGTGAAGAAATGATCCATAGGACCTTTTTGCCTTATTCTCTTTAAGCAACTACCACTACCACTACCACTACCACCACTTCCCCCTCCATTGCTACCACCACTAGAAACATCCTTTCTTCCCATTTTACTAGTAACCTCCGGGTCCTCATCATCTTCATCTTGGAACCCAGGCTATACCTCCTCATTCACATTGACTCCCCAAACTCATTTGATTTTTTTTGAGTTTTTTTGGCTAGCATATACTTTTCTAATTCTTTCCTAACATGTTAGGACATCTTGTACACTTTTTCGAATTTCTAAATCCTCTAACAAGGTGTTGCTTTTGTCTATAAATGCCTCCTTTAGTTACTTTATCACAAAAAATACAAATTAGTGTATTTGTATCTTTCTCATTTAATAAACGGGCATGTTCCATCAGGATCTTTTAACTTCCACTTACGCCTCTACTTCAACTTCAATCACTTTGTCCATTTTGTGTATCTTTACAACCAATCAACAATAAATAACAATTATATTGAGAAAAAATTAAAAAATATACATAATATATTATATAATATCATCTATAAATTATAAACATACTCATGTTTTCCAAACAAATAAAGCCCATTTTAAATTTTGTTCCAATTTGTTTCATAATTTTTCATAATTTATTTTCTATTTTTTGTTAATTTCAGATTTTTCTATTTTGACACATTAATTTTCTGAAATTTATTATTTTTTCAAGTTTTTGAAAAATTTTCCTCTGACCACAAGAATGTTTCTCTACTTTTATAAGAATTTTTTTCACAACAAAAATAGGAAAAATGAAAAAAAAATACCTCTTTGAGTCTTCTTCTTCTTCCCTCTTCAAACTAGATTTGAGAGTGTTTTTGAAGGCTTTTTTTAGGGTTTTAGGTTGTAATCCGAGAAAGAGGGGGGGTTTTATAGGGCTTAAGGTTGAGATACCTCAGTGGCATCGTTTTGGTTCTTTGGAAACCTAAGCAGCCATTTGGAGGTGTCGTTTAAAAAAAGTAAGCACCCCAAAGCGGCGTGTTTGGGGTGTTATTAAAAAAAACGGTAACCCCCAGCGGCGTCGTTTGGGGTGTTTTAATTTAAAAAAAAATCAAACCCGACCCCGAAATGGCGGCCGTTTTGGGTTGGGCTGTCTCGGGTCCATCTTCCGCTGCTTCCCAGCGAGTTGGCGGCAGGCCTCGCTTCTCTCGGCTCTCAGCGGCTCCGCCTCTCCCAGCGCCTTGGCTCAATGAGATTTCTCCATTTTTCGACGGCGAAAAAGAAAAAAAAGAGAGGAGAAGAAGGAGAAAGAAGGGCGTGCACAGTGCAGTTAGGCGACAAGCTGGGGCTGGAGGCCTGGACCAATTTCAGTGCGCTTTACACCCCCTACCTTGACACCTCACAACCACAGCGCCTCACAGAGCGAGCCGTTTTCACCGGGAGTGGTGGCGCCTGAGCTAAGGCGCGCCTTTCGTAACTATGATCCTTACAGATGGGTCAACATCTTGTTTCCTTGGGTCATGGACAGTTCATCCAATTTCTCTAATTACTTTGACCTCACATTACGTTTGCCCAATTCTCTTTTAATTTAATTTACTTGCGAATGCTTCAGCATTACCGCTGACTAGGTATCTCGTTCTTTCACGATTATTGTTGTTTAGGGATCTTTGACAAAAGCAAATTATTAGTAAAGATCATGAGTGCAGAATCTTTACATCCAGCAAACACAGTGTCAAATTTTGTTGCTTGTCCTAGAGTTGTTACCCCATTCGAATTACATTATCGCTTGGGTCATCCTTCTCTCTCTATTGAAGAAGCTATATCTTCAGTTTCCGAGTCTATCATCATTGAACTGTGAGTCGTGTCAATATGCTAAACTTTATCATGTGCATTTGAGTCCTAGAGTTAATAAACGAGTTTCCGCTCATTTTGAGTTAGTTCATTAAGATGTTTGAGGTCATTGTTCAGTTATGTCTCTCTCCGGGTTTAAGTATTTCGTTACTTTTGTTGACGATTTCTTTCGTGTCACTTGGTTTTATATAATGAAAAGTCGTTCTTTGGTGCCTTTTGTGCTGAAATTCAAACACAATTCCATGTCTTTGTTCAAACATTGAGAAGTGATAATCCCAAAGAGTATTTGTCGGAACCTTTTCAGTCCTTCATGTTACAACATGAGATTTTCTATTAGACCTCATTATGTTGTCTGACCTCTCGAAATGGGGTAGTTGAAATGGACGTCTTCTTTGACTGAGTACGCCAGATGATCTGAGCATTTTGAGTGGATCTCCACCTGACTTTTTAATTTATTAATAGGTGCCCTCGTCGGTTCTTAATTTGGGCATCATTTACCTGATTGTTTCGAATAGTCGTTGTTCGCTTATTGATGAATGTTTGGATGCGCGTAGGTAGCATCCTCGAGTCTCTAAACTTGATCGGAGTCCTTAAGTGTATCTTGTGGGCTATTCTCGTGATTTCAAAAAAAGGGCATAGGTGTTATTGTCCCACTCTTCGATGTTACTTTGTGTCTACTGATGTTACTTTTTTTGAGACTACCCCATTTTCCCTTTCTTCGCTTGTTCCTAGTTAGGGGGAGGATGATGATTTATTACTGTACACTATTGCCTCACCGGTTACACCGGCTCCCACTCTAGCTCTTGTTATTGTTAAACCTCCCATTACTCAGATATATTCTCGATGGTAGAATCCTTTAGTCTCTAATCTAACATCGGTGCAGCGTCGAAGATCCGATCGGAATGATGATCTTCGATTGCTCTCAGTAGATAAATATCAATGTGCTCCATATTATTTGGATCGAGTATGTACACAAGTATATAACACAATTACAAAGATTATTTATCTAATCTGACAAACGGCGCCATAAAACTTGTTAGTGGATCAGTATGTACACGAAGTGTATAACCTGATTACAAAGATTATTATCTAATCGACCCAACGGCTCCATACAACTTATTGGTGGACCATTTGATGTACACAAATTTATAGCGTTATCACCTAAGGACTATTATCTAATCCCCGGCAACAATACCAAGACTAGTTAAGACTACATCGATAAATTGTTATGGATCAAACACCTATTCAAATTTGAGACTTGTGCGAGGACTATTTGTCACAATCCTCGATAAATAAACCATTAAACTTGAGTGTGAGTTTCTTTAAGTATTACTTGATTAAAAGATATTTTTGTAAGAGTACATATTTCCCCATTGGTTTGATCCCGGTATCTGCCAGTGCGGTCGACAGTAATAAATGGATTTAAGTCAGGATATCGATCACGAGGATACCGAATTTTTCAATCAACTACCCCTTCATAGCTCACTTACTATTTGGACGATAATACGATAATGAGATTTTCCTTTGAAGCTTGAAATGAATGATGTAAAGAAAATGAATAAGCGATAAATGAATTGAATATTGAAATATCAAAATAACAAATTTAGATTTAACATTTTATCTCTAAAAAACATTGAATAATCGGCTATTATGAAGAATCAATTCCCTCTGGTCTGTCTTTGCATCTTTGGTTTTTCGAACTCACGGATCTTTAAAACTGATCGAGTTAATAAAGTGTGTGGATCTCTCAAGCCACCCGAGTTCATCATCTCACCTTGCTTTGTTTCTCGAACTGAGAGGAATTGAAATAACTACTTTTAAAACTAAATGTAATTACGGGTATTTTCTTTCTCAATACTTCATACCCACAACATGGACTGCAGACCTGAGCTCCTTCAATTTAGTCATTCCTTGAGGAATTTCAGCTATCTGGTTCTCACCATAAAATTAGAATAGATTATTCTTTCATGGTGAGATCCTTGCTAACCATAGGGATTCAGATTGCCCATTAGAATTGAGGTGAACTCTCTGTATACTTAAATTTATAACTCACTCAACTCATTCCGATTTACAAGAGAAGAGGATGTATTGATTTAAATATCTGAGCACATTAGATCAATGAGTCAGGTTGAATACCTTCCCAAGTTTATTTCTTACTCTAAAGAATGCCCTTCTCTTGTGTCACTTGGAGGGCCTCACGGAAATCGGGCTGAAACAACCTCGTTATGAATCTGAGAGCGAAATTGGATCAGATTCAGACGCATAGGCCAGTAGTCGATTTAACATCTGAGTTATTTAACGTATTAAATAAAATCTTGAAGATTATTTACGACAATAACGTCAATTGATGGAAGTGGGTTTCTAAGTGCAGTTATACCATACATTGGCTTGATCAAAGAAAACCAACGTAAATCGGGCGGGTGTTGAAATCCCGAATTTATTAAGATTGACGACGAACTGTGATAACCCAAAGAAATATACATCTACATTCGACTCTGATCTTCGGCTAGTTAATCCAAATTAAATATACATAATCTAATCTAAATAAAATGGAAAGAAAACGAAAACAAAAGAAAGAAAAGAAAAGAAAGAAAAAATAAAAAAATCTGAGAATTCATGATCAGATCTCTTAAAAATTCGCGAGAGTTGCTTTATTGTGCGGCCCATTATTTATGGGTTCTGAAGTTGGGCCTAATTCCATTCTGATCTTTTGTGGATTTCCCGATGGGTGGCGTATTCTTGTTGATCGTGACCTCCAGCCCCTTGTCCGCGACATCGATTAGTTTGGCACTTATTTGCGGCATTTATCGATAGAATCGCGATATTCCTTTGTTTTTCTTGCAAGCACCTTATGTCGCGACAAAGGAATCAATGTCAGCGACATCAACCTTATTCTACGCAACCTTTAAATGATGGTTTTACGATGTCGCGACATCAATCTTTGTCGTGACATCACTGTAACCACGGGTTTTACGCTATTCGTTCTGATGTTCGACGCCGATCTCTTGTCGTGACATCAGCTCGTAATATTACGTAGTCCTTCAACTGATGATTTACGATGTAGCGACATCAATCTCTTGTCGCGGTATCACTTTATGGCTCTGCAGCTTTGAATTGGTCGTTCCTAGTGTCGCGACATCGATCTCTTATCGCGACATCGGCGATCTTCTGACCTTGAACTTGTGTCTTCTTATGTCGCGACATCGATCTCTTGTCGCGACATCAACTTTAGTCTCTGGAGGCTTCAATTGGTGTTCCTGATGTCGCGACCTCAATCCCTTGTCGCGACATCACTTTATGGAATTGCCAACTTTGGCGGCGAAGTCTCATAGCCAGCGACCTCGATCTCTTATCGCGACATCAGATTATATTATACGGCTCATGGTTGCTTTTGGTGTCGCGCGTCAGTCCCTACATCGCGACTCGGCTCAAATCACATCAGTTTCATCTTTTAAACTGTCATAGCGTCAAAATTATTCTCTTGTCCACGACCTCCATCCCTTGTCGAGACGCCGATCTTCGTGGCGACATCCACGATGTTATAGCGACATCACATTTGTAAGTCTTTGGTTAGTCTTGATTTGCCTACATTGTAATGCACAGCCGCGACCTTGCATCAGTTCGCCAATTTTTCCACGATGTCGCGACCTGCATAAGCGGACAATGCAAGCCCAAAGCGCAGCACATTAGTTTACCAATTTTGCTTTCATTTTTACGCCTGCCATTTTACGTATTTTTACTCACTTGGAGCCGCATTCTGCCTTTTCTTTCTTATACCGCTATGCCGTTAGTAGTTTCTTCATATAGTCACGCATATTGTTATTCATTTTCGGATGAAAATCAAACAGAAAAATGGATTAAAAATAGATGACTTTTAAGCTCATCAGCTCACCCAATCTCTTCATTTGTTTCCTATAACCATTTGTCGTCTTCCTCTGGTTCCTTTATTGCATCTCTTGATTCTATCTTTCTTCCTAACACTGTCTGTGAGGCTTTATCTCACCTTGGTTGGAGTAGTGCTATGGTGGATGAAATGCAGACTTTAGATGATAATGGTACATGGGACTTGGTGCCTTTACCTACTGGAAAGAAGGTCATCGGTTGTCGTTGGGTGTTTGCCGTAAAATTTAATCCTGATGGGTCCGTTGCTAGATTGAAGGCCCGCCTTGTTGCTAAAGGCTATGCTCAGACTTATGGAGTTGATTATTCTATTAATTTTTCTCCTGTAGCTAAGCTGACATCTGTTCGTTTGTTTATTTCTCTTGCTGCTTCTTATGATTGGGACTTGCATCAACTTGATATCGAGAATGTATTTCTACATGGAGATCTTCAGGAAGAGGTTTACATGGAGCAACCTCACAGGGTTTCTTTGCTTAGGGAGATAGAGGGAAGGTGTGTGGAGTCTTTGAAAAAATCACATAGTTTGAAACAGAGTTTTCATGCTTGCTTTGGAAAATTCAGTTAGGCAGTGGAGACATTTGGCACGCAGAAGAGTAAGTCTGATCACTCCGTCCTCTATAAGAATTCAAGTTTTGGTATTATTCTACTGGTAGTGCATGTGGATAATATTATCATCACTGGGAGTAACTCCAAAGGTAGCTTATCTCCTAAATCTTTTCTTCACAGCCAATTTCACATAAAGGATTTAGGAATGTTGAAGTATTTCTTGGGTGTTGAAGTCATGAGAAGTAAGCAGGGAATTCTGTTATCTCAATAGAAATATGGGCTCAATTTGTTATCTAAGACTAGGAAGTTGGGTGCCAAACCATGTATTACTCCTTTGACTCCTAATGTGCAGATCACTAAGGGAAGAGACTTATTTGAAGACACTGAGAGATACATAAGACTGGTTGGGAATTGAATTATCTTACAGTAACTTGCCCAAATATTGCTTATTCAGTGAGTGTTTTGAGTCAATATATGTCATCTCCCACAGTCAGTCATTGGGTAGCTGTAGAGCATATCTTATGCTATTTGAAAAAACCTCCTGGATGTGGAATATTGTATAAGAAGCATGGGCATACCAAGATTGATTGCTTTTATGACGTAGATTGGACAGGATCTAAGGAAGATAGGAGATCCACCTCAGGATATTGTGTCTTTTTTGGAGGAAATTTGATCGCATGGAAGAGCAAGAAGTAAAGTGTTGTCTCGCGGTCTAGTGCGGGGTCAGAGTATAGAGTTATGGCCCAGTCTGTATGCGAGATCATGTGGATACGTCAGTTATTAATGGAAGTGGGCATGGAAACTTCAATACTAGCAAAGCTTTGGTATGACAACCAAGCTGCCCTGCATATAGCCTCTAACCTAGTATTTCATGAACGGACCAAACACATTGAGATAGATTGTCATTTTATCTATGAGAAGATTAAGTTGGGGTTAATCTCTACAGGATACGTAAAGATCAAAGAACAATTAGGAGATATTTTCAGAAAACCTTTGAGTGGGGATTGGGTTTGTTATTTTTGTAACAAGTTGGGCATGATCAACATCTATGTTCCAACTTGAGGGGGAGTGTTATATGATTATAGAATTAGAAACTAGTTGGAATAAGGAAACTTGCATTCATGTAGAGTTAGGAAACTTCATATTCTTTCCTATTTGGTTTGGGATTGACTTGTATATAAATAGGTGGTTTGTGGTTAATGAAAGACTCAATTGTTTCCCTTCAATTATAATACTATTTAGGTTAAATCATGATTAGCGTATGAGGCATTTGTCAGTCATTATAGCATATATATATATATATATATATATATTTGTCTTATAAATTGTAATCTATTAGTAAGGTTAGATTGACTTTTGTATATATATATTCATAATGGATCTACGAAAAGGCACAAGGAATTTATTCCTCCAATTCTTTTGTCTTTCTATCTACATGGTATCAGAGCCCTAGGGCTTGGATTGAGAAGAACTTTTCGGAATACACAATAGGAGTGAGGGGTGTTTTTGAAACACCCAGTTCAACGGCGTGTGAATAGACACCGCCTACAGGAGAAGAAGCGCCGGCCACCGACGAGTCTGGTCACCAAGTTTGGTGGTCGGAACCCTAGCGCGTGAAGTTCACGTTCCCGCGGTTCGTCGTGGCATACAGCGTGATGCAGTGGGCCGTGGCTATTAAGACTACGAAGTGACGATTTGTTGATTGACTTAGCTACTAAAGATTGATGATCAATCCCTAACAACTTATCCAAAAACTTGTTGCTCTTTTCTTACTCTAACTATTTTAAATTTCAACTTGGTCTCTTTTGCTACAAGTACACAGGTCAACAAATAATAAAGTTGATTTTAAGTCCAGATATCATTGCACGAGGATCTATAGGAAATTTTAAGATTAAGTACTCGAACTACCGAGGATGTCTTATTTTAACTTCGATTTCTATTTCGTAAAATGAAAATGTGGAGTAAATGTATTTTAAATGCTGAAATACGATTCTTCTGTTCAACAATTAATATTTTTTTTTATTCGAGTAAACACTGGAAAGGAGTTGACAATGTGACTATTAGTTTGCACCTTGTTCATAAAAACAAATCGGTTATGAGTTGAATTTTGAATTTGTCCAAAGGTTTGTTAGTATAGTTTTGAAATACCTTCAACTACTATACATTTCATAGTTTTAAGCACCATGTTCCCAAACCAGGATAGCATGTGTCTAAAATGTTACTTTTAGGATTTGATTCCCTTTAAGACTTGGATGACTTCCTAAACCAGTACAATCATCCAGTTCTTACAACTGGATTCAACCTTCCCCATAGACAGGGCAACACATGCTTCTTTGAAAATAATTAGTTCATCACTCTGCAGATTAACCAATACACTCATTTCTATTGACATAAATGACATATACTGATTAAAAATAAGACAAGCTCTTAAAGTAATAGTTTCATGTACCAAGGATTCAATATTCCTAGCCTCAGGAACACACCTCAGCTATCCCTAGAGGGTATACTGGATATCAGGTGTTGGAACAGATCCTATGGTTTGGTTCATGAAATTAATATATCAAGCTCAAGAAAATAAACATCTGAACTAATTATATCAATTCAGACTTCAACTCAACAACCTACATTGGGCTCTCGAACATACTTAATCCCATCATCAATCCCTTCCCGGAAAGTTTAGCCTACCATCAGTTTTTATAACAATGACAAGTTGGTTATAGTCCATTTTGCTCATAATCGAAACTTGAGAAGAAGATTTAAGTAGTCTTACCGTATTAAATTCAAACAGTGAATAGAGCTTGATTTTTAATGATTACTCCACAAGAACTCATCTCAAATCATCTATTCTAAAAAATGAAAAATTACTATAAAGAAAAAAATAAGAAAGAAAACTATTTACAAAAATTCTTTCTAAATTGCTCTCTACTCTATTCCTTCTTGCTCTTCGCTTCTTCCTCCGTATCTCCTTTTTTGCACCTTATCTCTTTCTATTTATAGTCCAATCATCCTGGGCCGGAAATTGAGGTAGGTTTTGTGGACTTCAATGCAAGCCCATTGGATGATTTGTTGCGACAGGGGATGATTTGTCGCGATAGAAATTGCCATTGTCGCAACGTTGTTGCTTCTCATTGTGTCTTTAACATTGTCGTGAGGTTGTCGCGACATTCCATTGATGCTTTGCCTTTGAAACTGTATTGAAATTTGTTGCAACATTATTGGGATTGTCGCAACATTTACTTCTAAACTTGTGTCTTCAAGGTTTGTCACGACACTGCTCTTGTGCTATTCAAATGAAGATCTCAGGAAAGATAGTCACAACATAATTAAATTTTCACGCCATTGTCCTCTCGCTGCGCACTGCTGATCTCTAGAAATATTGTCGCGATAAAAATTTGAATGTCGCGACACATTGAGTTTCTGGCTGGTCTTCAAAGATGTCTTAACTTTGTTGTGACATTTCTACTTGACATTCCTTCTAGATAGATGTCGCCACAAAAATTGAAATGTTGCGACAATTGTCTGTTGTTTCTCCAGGACTCGCCATTTGTTGTCGCGACATATCTTTTGTTATCTCCCTTCAGTTATGTCGCGACAAGATTTGAGATGTTGCAACATTATTTCCTTTATGTCTGGTTTCTTTTGCTGTTGACATTGAAAAAAATGTCGAGACATTTTCTGCTCTCTGTCTTAGTCAATTTAGGCTTCTTTTGCTGCTGTTTTTTGTTTCTTTTGATGTTAATTCCTGCAAAACAATAATTTGGTGAAGACTATGATTTTGCATTAAAATAAGCATTTAGGCCTTAATTATGTATGCAAAAATGGACTTAGATTATCAGGTTTAGACTCATTAGCCGTACTCTCGGTCGAATTCTCCAACGGGGTCGCCGACGCCCGGCAATATCAGTCCTGCTTCCCTTGTCTAACCTGCCTAGACGGTGACTTTTGCCCTTTGTGCCGCGACGAGACTCTATGCTTTTGTGATCCTCTCTTGATTGTTTTCTAAGCTCCAACAACATCTAGAAGTGATTTGTGGTTACTAGAGCTAAAATCCATTTAGGTGTGGTGTTTTTTGTGGAAAGGTGGTCCTTTTCCTTGCAAGATCCTTTTTTTTGGTATTTTCCAAAATTTTAGAGGCTTATTCGAGTTGGATTTGCTTCTATGACTAACAAGACACCCTCATGAGGGGTTGTGTGCTATTATTACCATAATCCAAGACATGTACGCCGAAATTGTATGAAGTTGCAGAATAAAAATCGAAGATTCAGTCTGTTCATTATCCGAAATCACTTAAGTCTGCATCTACTTCTAGCACTACACTTGTCGAGTCAGGTAAAACCAACACATGTTTTCTTTCTTCTTCGTCCACTTCGCTCATTGACTCTGGAGCCACAGACCACATGATAGGTAATTCTAGTTTATTTACTACGTTTTAGCCACACCCTTCTACCTCTATTGTCACCCTTGTAGATGGGTCCACCTCTTGTGTCCTTGGGTCACGAACAATTCATCCTACTCCTTTAATCACTTTGACCTGCGACAGCCAGTTTACCGTAATTCTCTTTAATTTAATTTATTGAGTAAGCTCATTTCTACACTTAATTACGATATCTCATTTTCACGATTATTATGATTCGGGATCTTATGTGACGGGTTATTGGTAGAGGCGAGTCTAAAGTCTCTACATCCCAACGAAACAAAGGTGCTAACGCCTGTTGCTTATTATGGAATTGTTACCCTATTCAAATCACATTGTCACTTGGGTCATTCTTCTCTCTCTTTGTTAAAGAAGCTATATCCTTAGTTTTCGAGTCTATCCTCATTGAATTGTGAGTCGTGTCAATATGCTAAACTCCATCGTGTGCATTTGAGTCCTATAGTCAATAAATGAGCTTTTGCTCTTTTTGAGTTAGTTCATTTGGATGTGTGGGTCCATGTTTAGTTGTGTCCCCAACTGGGTTTCGATATTTTGTTATATTTGTCAATGATTATTCGCGAACAACTAGGTTATATTTAATGAAAAACAGTTCAGAGTTATTTTCTCACTTTCGTGCCTTCTGTGCTGAAATTCACATCCAGTTTCATGTTTATGTTCAAAATCTGAGAAGTGATAATGCCAAAGAATATATGTTTGAACAATTTTAGTTATTCATTCTTCCAAATGACATCTTTTATTAGACATCTTGTGTTGACACTCCTCAAAATTGAGTTGCTGAAAGAAAAAATAGACACCTTCTTGAAACCGCTCAGGCTCTATTGTTTCAAATGCACATGCCCAAGCATTTTTGGGCCGATGTTGTTTCCACAACTTGTTTTTTGATTAATCGGATGCCTTCCGATGTCTTGAATTGGGTCACTCCGTTTCAAACCCTCTTTCCCCATAAATTTTTGTTTCCCATTGAGCCTCGGGTATTTGGATGCGCTTGTTTTGATCGGAATGTTCGTCCGCATGTGTCTAAACTAGATCCTAAGTCATCGAAGTGTATCTTCTTGGTTACTCTCGAGCTCAGAAGGGGTATAGGTGTTACTGTCCCACTCTTTGATGCTACTTTGTGTCTACTAATGTTACATTCTTTGAGACTACCACGTTTTCCCTTTCTTCTCCTGTTACTAGTTAGGGGGAGGAGGATGATTTATTAGTGTACACTATTGCCTCACCAACTCCACCGGCTACTTCGTCATCAGATCCAGTCCATAATGATGATCTTCCAATTGCTCTCCATAAAGGTAAACGTCAGTGTGCTCACCCGATCTCTTCATTTGTTTACTATAACCATTTTTCGTCTTCCTCTTGTTCCTTTATTGCATCTCTTGATTCTATCTCTTTTCCTAACATTGTTTGTGAGACTTTATCTCACCTTGGTTGGCCTAGTGCTATGGTGGAAGAAATGCATGCTTTAGATGACATTGGTACTTGGAACTTGGTACAATTACTTGTGGGGAAGAAAGCCATTGGATGCCTGTTGGGTTTTTGCTGTTAAAGTGAATCCTAATGGTTTAGTTACTCGATTGAAAGCACGACTTGTGGCTAAGGGGTACACTCAAACCTATGGCGTGGACTATTATGACACCTTTTCCCCTATTGCTAAGATGACATTTGTTCGGCTTTTAATTTCCCTGCCTGCCACTTATAATTGGGATCTCCACCAGCTTGATAATGCGGGCTGCTCTTCACTGTGACCTTCGGGGAGGTGTCTATGGAGCAACCTCCAAGGTTTGTTGCTTAGGGGGAGATAGGGAAAGTTTATCGTCTTCGGAAGTCTTTGTATGGTTTGAAACAGAGTCCTTGTACATGGTTTGGTAAATTCATTAAGCGGGTTGAGAATTTGCATGCGAAGAGTAAATACATCCCTCCGTCTCTCTGAACTCTAGTTCAGGTATAATTCTGTTGGTAGTATATGTGGATGATATTGTTATCACTGGGAGTGACTCTAAAGACATCTCATATCTTAAGTCCTTTCTCCAAAGCCAATTCCATACAAAGGATTTAAGGATGCTAAGATACTTCTTGGGTACTGAAGTTATGCGAAGCAAAAATGGAATCTTCTTATCTCAAAGGATATATGTTCTGGATCTATTGTCTGAGACTAGAAAGTTAGGGGTAAAGCCAAACAGTTCCCCTATGGCCACAGGCATACACCTTACTAGAGAAGGTGAACCATTTGAGGATCTTAGAGAGATATAGAAGACTAGTTGGGAAGTTGAATTGTCTTTCAGTAACTCGTCCTAATATTGCCCACTCTGTCAGTGTTGTAAGTCAGTACATGTTTGCTCCAACGGTCGACCATTGGGCAGTTGTTGAACAGATTCTATGTTACTTGAAAGGAGTCCCGAGATGTGGTATTTTATACAGTAATCATGAGCATAACAATATTGAGTGCTTTTTTGACATAAATTGGGTAGGATCTAAGGAGGAAAGGAGGTCCAATTCGGGGTAATGTGTGTTTGTTGGAGGGAATCTAATCTCATGGAAGAGTAAACAGTGTGTATCTCTGATCTGTTACATAGTCTGAATATGGGCGATGGCCACGATTTGCGTGTGAGATTATGTGGCTTCATCAACTCTTGATGGAAGTTGGTATTGAGACACCAGTCCCAACAAAACTTTGGTGTGACAACCAAGCTGCCCTTCATATTGCTTCACAATCACATGTTCATGGGCGAACTAAGCATATTGAGATGGGTTGTCATTTCGTTCGTGAGAAAATGCAACTTGACTTGATTTTTATAGGATATGTGAAGACTGGAGAACAATTGGATGATATCTTCACAAAGGCCCTAAGTGGGGATCGGGTTAGTTATCTATATAACAAGTTGAATATGATTAATATCTATGCTCCAACTTGAGGAGAGTGTTATAACATATATATATATATATACTTTACATATAAAATGACATTTACAATATTTGCCCATTCTAATGTGGATGTGTGAGGGTATCTCATGGAAGGACTACGAGTTATGAGGAATGACTTTGCTATCCATATTTATTTCTAGAGCTTTTTGTTATTCCATATTCATTCTATTCGTTTTCCATATTTATTTCCCTTGATTTATGTTTCTTTGTAGTGGCTTAATATTTGACAGATTGTATAGGGATAATATTAGCAGATTTGTAGCCTTTTCCATGTATAGAATTCCTTTGTACAATCTATGTAATAGAGAGAAATCGCAAGGCCATTCATTCGGCTATCCATACAACACTTTTGGCTTATTTCTGACATCTGGTGCATGGTATCAAGTGCTTTTGCATGCTTACAAGCCCAACTCCTCCCAGTGTGCATGAAACATGTTCAAGCTCATCCAAATGTTAGTAGTGACTTTGGATGTTCTTTCTCTTGTATTCCATGTTTAACTGATCATTTTGCAAATCAATTTAAGTGACCAGGAGAGAAACAGTTAAGGCTTATTTTTATGCTTACTCCTTACTAGTAGAGTGTGGTAATACTATTTCTAGTTTGTACATTTCCAATGATCTTTCAACTGTATAGTTTTTTGGCTCTTTTGTTTGATGTGGTTTAAAATCATTTGTTCTTTGTATGATATCTTGTCCTTTTGTATTTTTTGATTCACACCAATAAAATTACCTCTTATGAAAAAATGGAGTGGCATAATTTTTAATCTACCTTAATCTTCCTAAAATAAATTTTCAAACCATCCCTAAATGAAACCAAGTATATCAAGAAAAATTAATAAAAGTACAACGATGGCATACATGATTGTTGATGTGACTACAGGAAAGGCTTTTTTCATTGTACCATTGGACTGTAAATCTTAATCTATTTACCTAGTACCTTAAAATTTAGCTTTCTTAAAGGCTTTATATCTGAAAGATATTGAGACCACAATCCTTTAATCTTAGGTCTGTTAAGAGAAAATGAATACTCTTATTCACATTGATTTACAAAGGAGGTAACATACATATTTATACTCTAGTGTTAGGGCAAAAAAGGAAATAAAGTTAGAGTCTAATTAGGAGACTAAAGAGAGAAGGAAAAGAATCCTAAATGGATTAGGAGACTAAACCTTAACACTCCCCCTCAAGTTGGAGCATATAGGTCAAAAGCACCAAACTTGTCTCATATATACTTTATCCTAGGACCTCTAAGAGATTTAGTGAAGATATTTTCTAGTTGGTCATTAGAGTTGACAAAACTAGTAGTCATGCATCCCGATGCAATCTTCTCTCTGATAAAGTGACAATTTACTTCGATGTGCTTGGTCCTCTCATGGAATATTGGGTTAGATGAAATATGCAAGGCGGCTTGATTATCACATATAAACTTCATCTGTTCATCCTTCCCAAATCTTAGCTCTTGGAGGAGATGTTTCAATCAAATGAGTTTACATGTTGCTAAGACCATAGCTTGATACTTAACTTGAGCACTAGATCTAGCTACTACATCTTGTTTCTTACTCTATCAAGATATTAAGTTACCTCCGATGAATACACAATACCTTGATGCAGAAAGTCTATCTGTGGAAGACTAGATCTAGCTACTACATCTTGTTTGCATTATTGTATGTGATCTGGGTATGACCTGCGTTCTTATCTGACATCCCTTGACCTAGTGTTCCCTTTGACATAACGGAGGAGAAATACAAACTCTGACATCCCGATAGTTATCACAAGGAGTGATTGAGGCCCGACTAACTCACGTTCACGGGGAAGAAATGTTAAATTTGAGTGATAATTATGAGATAGTTTAGTTTACCTATAATTCGTCGATATTTCCTTGGATCTCGTAGAGGCTCCCCTTGACCTGGTACAAGTTTGACATTTGGATCCATAGGAGTTTCTATGAAACCTGATCGACATAGCGTAATACACTTGATATATCAAGGTATACTTCCTCTGAGAAATAACCACTCCGGAATTAGATTGAGCTACCTCAATGCCTAGAAAATACTTGAGTTTCCCTAAGTCTTTTGTATGAAGTGGCTGAAGAGGTGTTGTTTTAGTTTCCGAATATCATCCTGGTCATTGCCTATAATGACAATGTCATCCACATAAACAATCAAGTAAATACACCGTTCAGTAGAGGTATGATGATAAAAGACAAAATGGTCTGTTGTACTTCGAATCATGCTAAAATCTTGAACCACTGAGCTAAACCGGCTAAACCAAGTTTGAGGAAATTGTTTCAGATCATATAAGGAACGTCGTAGCTTGCATACCAAACAATATCTCACGCCCTGGTGCGTGAATTTCAGCGCCGGACTGAAGATTGGTGTGTGTCGGCGCATGGAGAGGTGTTTCCGGTGAGGCTTCCACCGGAGTGTAGATCGGAGAGAGATGCTCCTGTGGTGTTAACAAGTCGAGCTGGAATGGAGTTATAGGAAAATCTCACTAGAAAAATTTGTCGTGACGAGGTGTTCGGCGGCAATTATCGAAGCTTCTATGAGGCTTCGTGATGACTGTAATGCGACTAAAGTGTGACACGGTTGTTGGATGGGTTGTTGGAATTGACCACAAGGTGAAACCCTAACTCTAGTATTCTCAAACTCTTTTATGGCTCTGATACCATGTTAAGAGAATAGGAATACTCTGATTCTCATTGATTTACAAAGGAGGTAACATACATATTTATACTCTAGTGTTAGGGTAAAAAAGGAAATAGAGTTAGAGTCTAATTAGAGAAGGAAAATAATCCTAAATGGATTAGGAGACTAAACCTTAACAAGGTCTATAAATTGAATCCCTGTTCAATGAGATAGTCTGTTTTTCCTCTCTTTAAATTCAATCATAAGAAATCTCATAATAACTTCTCAATTTTGGTATCAATATTGATTGAATTTTTTTCTTTTATTTTTTATGTTGTAATCAGAAACTATATATCAAAGGAATATGAAGTTCCAAAACAATGAAAGATCCTATTTAAAACCAAATCAGGAACTTAAGGGGCTGTATGATTTGCACCCCAGAGAAGCCTTTTATACAAGAGTGGCCACTATGTGGTCCTTCACTCTGACAAGCTGAGCAGGAGTTGGTTTCGATTGAGATTGCCAGAGGGAGTACCCTTATGAAAGTTTATTAGATATCCACCCAGATGCTGAAGGAATGAGTTTGAAATTGTACATTCCATTGAGGTAGCAATGGAGAAGAAATTAGTATCATCTGTCAACTTCAAATGACAACTGGGGATTTGTGCCATACCAAGAAACCCTCGAAAATTTCTTTATCCTGGGTTCTAATCATATTAATCCTCAACATATCTGTTATTCTCTAGAGAAAAAAGAGAATGGAGGTCAGCTTGTCTAAGCCCTTCGGAACAGAGAACTAAGTTGAAGATAATGACCGTGAATAATATTGTTCAAATGTTTCTTGTGTTCTTTTCTCTGCTGTTAGATCCTATCTATTGGATGTTTAGTTTCTTTGTAGATCTACAGCTTTTCTGTGATCTACCTGGTTGTATCTGCCAATCCATATCATCATCATCATTATATATCCTTAATAGATTTATGATCATGATGTTGGTTAACTCATTACTATGTATTCTTTTCTTTTAAGTTTAGTTTATGAAGGAATTTATGAAGGATCTTTGAATTCGGCTCTGGACCGTGCATTTTCTTTCTATAGGGAGAGTAAGTCTGGCTTTTGTCTGAACTTCTTCTCTGCTATATATATATATATATATATATATATATATATATATATATATATATATATATATATATTTCAACCAAAGCTTAGGCCCCAATCTCTTTTAACCAGTTTTAGTATGTTGGGTGGATGAAAAGAAGCAGTAGTCTAGTTAGCAGATGGTGAAAACAATTCAATGCATTGCCTCAATATCCGAGATACTGTTTCCTAAAACTTGAGTCCAGTTTTAGACATCCTTGTGGTTTCTAGAATACCAGCAATGCGTTATGAAGTTTTTATTTTGTATCTACTGCCAGCCAACAAGATGACTTCTGGATTAACATTCTCTTTTGCCTATCCAAATGGGAACCCATGACCAAATTATGTGAAGCTTTACATCTCTAGATGTCTGCAGTCCTTTTATTTATTTATTTTTGTTAATTCCTGATGCAGAACCAGAAGAATGGAATGCTACCATACAGAAGAACCTAGAAATGGACAATAGCTGGAATAACACGGCAGGGAAATACATTGACATCTACAACTCAGTGAGAGTGAGATCTTAATAACTTTTAATGTTGTAAATAACTCTATAAGCCATGCAGCCACTTTTAATGTTGCAAGCACATCTACATTTGATCTTGTTTGTGTAGAGAGTACAAATCTCTCGCTTTCTTTCTCCATTGTATATCCCTCATTAACTGGTAACAGAAAGTAAAAGAACCTTTTGCTTAGTAACAATTAATCCTTTTCCTCAGCCATAATGACAGTCATAACAAGGTTATCTCGGTCTGTCTCAAGCATTATGATGCTGCTGGAGTTTTTAGTGAAGAGTGAGCACAGCTTCCTTGTCAACCTTATCCGCATTTTCACTATATTTAAGGAAAAACTACTCTTTTCATCTTCTCCTATCTCTGCACTGTGAAATCACTGATGTATAAGTTTGCATTATTCAAAACCAGTTATAAATTAAGCGTAATTTTGTAGGATGATTACAGTTATATGTGAAATGAACCATGAATGATGCATTCATAACCCTATGTATAATTACCGATCAAGAATTTGATTAGTCATACACCAGGATGTTGGTCGGGGATGTGTTTTGACCATTTCGTATAAAATTTAATTGACTTCTGGAGATGAAACTGGCTCACACTCCTGATAAAAGCCAAGTATTACGACACAAGTATAATAGTTTGAAGTATCATCCTTTTATATTTGTAATCTTTGTAGAAAGATTATTATATGGGAGGGTCTTCACAAATATTGGCAGAATTACTTATTTGAATTAAGAATGCTGATTTTGATGTTAATTGAGTGATTTCAGCTGGGAAATGAAATTACAAGTTTGAAGCTTACAATATCGAGTTGTTGATCTACTCTGAGTTTTTTGACCTGTAGAGGGAAAGTCTCTGAACTTATACCTTGTTCGTTGATAACAACCCACACCTAAGAATTCAGTTGGAGTCTTTTCAAATCACCATAATAATATCGTGATATTCCATATAGTAAGAGTAATTTTAAGGATTATGTATATAATTGACTTTTGTTCCTATAAAGTTGTGAGAATTCATTTATCTCTTAACAAAATTTTCAATCTCACTGTCCATTTGTAAAGCTCATTTTCATTTTGATATCCAGTACAAAATTTGTATTCAATTCATATGCAGAGTTGTATCAATCACTCTGTCTTTCTAAAGCAACAAAAAGGTTAGGTTTACGTTTGCTTAGACTTAAGAATAAGGAATAGACCTAGCTCAACCTGTTGTTTCCAGTTAGTGCTAGCGTAGAGGAGGTTTATGGTTCAGTCCTAGCGTATGAACAAAGTTATAAGAAATATAACATTATATTATGATGTAATGTAAAGTGAATAAATGTTAAATAAAAGGTCAATAAATGTTTAAAAAAAAGTGGTGAAATATAGAAATAGGGATTCATTTGAAAGGAAATTTTGAATAAATGACGAAGAATTAACATGGAAAATAGATCGTTTTGGGGAGGTTAATTATTTAATAACTCACCTATCTTCCTTATTGAATCAGACAAATTAATACCTTGGCGACCAAGCCAGAGCATGGCATCATAGGCCATTCCGAAGCCAGTATGCAAAGTCCCTACTTCCATGACCTTTCAACTCACAACAAACCCATACAAAAAAAGAAAAAAAAATAAGGCGCCTATCCTCAGACATCAATTTATTTTCTGAGATAAAATGAGGAAAAACATGGTATAAAATATGAGTTTTGGACAAATAGATGTTATTTAAAATTTTTTTTATTAAAATAAGTCGAAAATCAAAATAATGTCAAAACTAGGGTGTTCTAGCCACGCCTGTATGATAGCCAATATCAACAATGCCAGCCGTCACAGTGATAATGTAATTTTAAGTCAATGCCACGCTATTTTAAAGTTCAATGTCGCAAGACAGAAAGCTTTTAACTCAATGCTACAATACTGATCCATGACATTGAACTTTTAAAAAAATTACTATGACATTGTTTTTTGCAAGAATGAGACTCTGTTAAAATAATCGCTAAATTACAACCTATTACATCTATAAAAATACAAACTAATTCACATCACCTTGGTGATTACAAATGAATTAATCTAAATTAATCAACTTTCTATCCAAATCAACCTAATTGCATCTAAATGACAACCAAGACACATTACCAGATTGGCAAACATTTCATCCAAATTAACCAACTTTTCATCAAAAGTCCAATTCAATCAAGATCAAACAACAACAAATACAAGGCCATCACCCATTATAAACATTTCATCCAAATTAACTAATAACTACTATAAGGGCAGATTGAAATGACAACCAATGCACAACAATCGATCATTTCATATATAAACCAAATCATATAAATATATACACAATGAAATACAAATAAAAATATATACAAATATAAATAGACATCAATGAGTCCGACATGATGGAGGCTATCTTTCAGATCGCCAGAATACACAAACAGATGATTTGTAAAGGGCATGCACTTCAATGGATCCATGGTCGTTATTTCAGGGATCGATGGCTAAATAATCAACGTACGGAGTGGAGGTCGCCTAGGTGGGCATGCACCCAAGTTTAATCAAGGTCACCTATGGCCCCATCAATGAGAGGCAGTGATGTAGGTGATGTCGTAGATGATAATGTGGCCTCAAGGCCTGATGGTGGTGATAATGGTGAATGATACGTGAAGGGAAGACTCGTGGGTGGAACCAGTGTGGTATAGAAGTCTCGGGGGGTGGTGTGGAATACTTGGGTGTCATGGAACTCTCATCAGTGGAACAACTAGCAGCACGACCACCTTGCTCACCAACTTGACTAGGTAAACCACAACCTCGCCTACCACCTCTCCCTCTCCCTCTCCCTCGGATCGACTGCATCCTAACTGCAGTGGATGACGTAGGAGGTCTGATGGATGGTCCATATGACGTAGATGCTACCTCATCTTATGCAACGATGTGTTGGTCCTCTCCAATCAGGCGTAAAAATGATCTAGCAATGTGATGCATGTCGTATAACAAGCTTAAGGAAGCCCCATGATATATAGTAGCAATCTCTTCCATCCCAGATATCTACAAAAACAAACCAAACAAAAGTAAATGTCAACTATATGCATTAAATATTGGAAATAATTTAGAATTTAAAGACGCTTACTTACCAACAAGTGATGTTGTGACCGATATGACACTTCATTGATCCTTACGGAGTGGTGTAGGATCAAACGTCAGGTACTGACGCTGATTACCACCCATATATGGATCATGGAAGTCTACACTAGTCATATAGAGGTGATGATCGATCCTCTCTACACATTTTAGGCCCATATGTAACATATGGTATGATATGTTTCCCAACTGCATTTGTGGCGTCCTCGTTCACAACTAAATGTAACTCTGACGAACAGCAAGACTACAGATTCCCCGATGAAGGTCGACCGACGCAAGACTCGTCCGGATTCGATGCCATTCGATAAGCCTCAGCAGGTGAGATCGTTACATGCATCACCTCATTTGAGCATGATATCCACAAATCAACCCATACAGCAGTCCATATCACATTCACTCAACGTCAATATGATCCAAATTATCATTATCAGGAATATGATCAAAATACTTATGGCTAATATATAACACCCATCACAGAGTCTGCATCCAACCTGATCTTTGACATACATGAAACACACTAAACGGGTTATGCACCTATGATAAAGGTAAAGCCAACTAAAACCCTCTAATGCATCGCCCGAATTTCAAATCAGTCGCTTCAAATTCTGATCCTAGGCCTTCAATAGTAATCCATGTCAGATAAATTCCTCAACCAGGTCTCCATCAACTGAATCGCCATCATCGTGTAAGTGGTGAGGGACTGAATGTTACTAGTCGCCAAAAATTAGGTTGACTCACGTGTAGTCTCTCCCAAGACCAGAGTTGGATAAAAAAAACCATTCAATATTAGCAACATCTTAGTGATTGACTTTTATATGTGTATGGTTATAAATATTAGCAACATACTTGTAACAATGTAATACAACCGAAAATCTCAGTAACACCATCACAACTCGCTCGACATAACTCCCCGTATAAGTGTGCTAGAACTACACTACCCCAACTCAAGCAGCGGTCCATGCCAACTGTGGGTGGGGTGGAGGAACAGAGGTGGACATGACCTCGAGTAAGCCTCTCTAACTTTTAAGAAATTATTAAAAACCCCCAGACATGTTTGTACTTATTATCCCATATCTTCGACTCCCATTATATGAAAGTGCCCATTTCTCAAAAGGGATCGCTTCTCTCCAACCATCAGTCAGTTTCTAAATTAATTCTCCTAATCATTCATATTCTTATCGATTTTCTAACTCATTTGCTAAAGTCGCTTCACACACTAAATTCTTGGGTTTATCTTTTGAATCCATTCATAAAGTTGCTTTAAGATGGACGATGCAAATCCCAGTGATATACATGGTTCAAATTAAACTAAAGATGAACATTAATCGCCGCTCATGTAATGCTTGGATGTCCATACCTATAACACATGTTCCCATCCGTTGAGTTACCTTATATCTAATACATGCCAAGAACCATCCCCGACAATCAATATTCATTCCCATAATAAAACATGTTGGAAATAATGTATTATTTCATCATAGCCCATAAAGAATCATTAATGTGCCTATACTCATACAATGTGTTCAAGGAGGTCACAAACTCAATATTGAATTTTTATTCCATTTTTCCTGATTTCTTACAAATATAATCGCTATTTTTATGGGGTAAATATGTACTATTTTTACTAAATTATATTTGCGAATTTAAAGGTATGAAAAGTCCAAATAGAAAACGTAAGGAAAACAGATCAAGGGCTAGACGTCGCTGAGTGGTGAGAATCAAGGTCGACTTAAAAGTGATGGCAAAGCAAAACAAAAACTGCTATATAGAATCATAGGTCGGCATCAAGACAGAGGAACTTCAAGGAATAATGTCACATCAAACGCCTCTTCAAAATATTCAATCTTTACATGGTAATAATTTATTATATATCTGGTATAATCTGAAACTAAACTCGGGGTTTTCCAGAAAGTGATAAACTTGATACAAATTCAGCAATTTGAAAGTGGAGCATAAGGATTACCTACATGCCAAAATAGAGAATTGATTTAACTAGTAAGAAACCCGGTGAAAGGTATGTGAATTGAAATGAGACCCTGGTAATGAAATGATAACTTAAATGCTAAATGCAAATAAACGACATAAAAACATAAGAGAAAGAAATAAAAGAGTTATACTCCTGCCAAAAATGGAAAATGATTTAATTAAAAATAAACAAGTACCCAAGTGGAATATTAATGTATTGACTAAGACTCAAAAGGATAAAAGGAGGAAAATGAGAATGAGAATGGTGTGTGTACAAACACGCCACACTAAAGAGATTTGAAATATGATCAACTTAGTCTTGTAGATGTCAATGGGAGCAAACTATGTTCAAAGAGAAAAGAGGAGAGAAAAGTGATAGAAAGTTGAGCTCATAAAGAAGTGAGCATTCGTGATTGAGCCCATTTCCCTTCCTATGATCACAAACTACAAGAGGAGCTTTGAAGAGATAAGGTAAGAAAACTGAAACCTTATGAATTCTCCCCTTTATGATCTGATTTGTAAGTTCTTAACTGGCAGGGCGGCTTTCAGCAGCTGGATTCAAACCACCGAGTTATCTTGGTGGATTCCATAAGTGATCTTGGATATGGGACAGAACTGGAGTGTGCTTCATCAAGAAGAATCAGAAAATCTTCACAAACTACATTTCAGTCAAAACACAGATGGTACGGCACAAAAAAGTGGTACTGAGAAGATTAGTGTTCCAAAATATGCTATTTGAGTCTGCCGCCTGATTGTGTTTAAGAATCTTTGTACTAATCAACTTCAAATAACCACTGGACGCACTTCACACTAAGGTCTCAAATTTCATACTACTAATCATATTTTCGTGGATATTCAGAGTTTCGCAAAAGTCAATTATAAACAGATTACCGTTTCAATTCAAATTTAACTGAAAATGAACTCGTTTATAGAACAAAGTAGAAAGCAATCGAGCTAAATACGTAGAGGAGTGTTACTGCAGAGCCTCATAGTTGTTGCGAAACTTTCACAGCGCTGTAATTTTCAGAGTCACAATCTCGCAAAGATAAATTCCTGGCAAATTCACTCTGCTTATCTGTGGTCGAATCACCTCATTGTTTCTTGTATTTCAGACAAATACTCCGCCTCTATTTGTATCTTTGTTGTTCTTCATTTTTCTAGACCACTGCATATGTTTCCATCATCTTCAGAAATCAATCAATCCATCGAATCAATAAATTGGCAGAAAAGTTTCACTTTCCCACGGTGATTTTCCTGCTTCTTCTCCCCTTTTCTTGCATTCTTCATCAAACCAAACAACCCTTGAGATGACAACCCATGGTTTCGGCAAAACCCTCTCCCATCTCAAAAGAGGAGGGGCCCACCTGCAAAGCCTGAGGTAAAGCACCATCTTCCCGTCGCTAAACTACATTTATTACCATTTATACTTTATCTCACGCTGAAGCTGAATCCTCGTGATATACCCCAAGTGGCTAGTACGTGTGTTTAAGGCCCAATGATATTTATTTAATCACCCATTCTAGCTTAGCTCATGATTTATTTTCTCCCTTATGTGTTGTATCCGTGGTCAATTTTAGAATCAGTTTCTGTAAAAACATTAATACATCAATAAATGTCATACTAGGCAGAAACACCTTTAGATTCGGTTTTATGGCTAAACACAGATCCCACATTGGGAATGATCAGGTCATCCTCCTCAAGGTTAGGAAAAGGACCCTGGCACATTATATTTTGCTCAGAACCCCAAGGTCTAATGTAATATTCAAACTGTAAGTATTCTTTACACTCATTTTCAGTTATGGTTTTTCAGCCACTAACCTCATTGTTTTTACAAGAAACCTAATCCAAAGTGGAAACACCATTTCACTTAACTTGACTCACCCATGAAGAAAATCCATCCTCTAGTTCACTCAGATTCACTATATTGCAAGAGTTTCTCACACTTGTAAACCCTAGATATAATATCACATTCCTATGACCACTATGGGAGCGGACCAAAGGCGCCGTCGGGGATGAGGCGTCAAGTGTGAGGAGAGTTTGCTGAATCAGGATCCACACCGTGTTAGAATTCTCATTCCTTTATTTTACTTTATTATTCCCATTATATTTCACTACAAGTGGAAATTGTATGTTTATACTTTGTATGCCCGCTTTTTATTTGATTTTAAAAATTCCACCAACTATAACCCTTTTGCAGCCTGTTTTTCAAGCTGTTTTCTCAGGACAGTTCCTGGGACTTTATGCAACATTGTGATTGAAACAACAAAGTGTGTCAAAACCAAAGGTTTCAGGTGAATCAGGTGTAGTTACAGGCTGGGCAAGACTTAGATGAGCCCACCCGAGAGCACAACAAAGTCAGCAGGGAGATAAGAACTCAATGCTCACATGTCAATGAGGGACCTCATACACCCACCATGAAAAAGTAACTCAAGGCACTGTACTCCCGTGTAAGATGCCGAGGGTCAGCTTCCCAGGTTTATTTATGCCTCTGTTCTAACTTCCATAAAAGTGGAAATGAGAACCATATGTCACGGGCATATGGAGTTTAAGGTAAGCCAAACAACTTTTGTGGAGGGTGCAATCGATATGGACCGCTTAAGATTTGCTGCCTTTCCCTTAACCTTTAAAGACAAAGCCAAAATTGCTTAATTTCACGCCAAGGACCATCCCACTGGGGTAGAACTGCAGCAGTTTTTGAAAGTTCTTACACAACAGACTGTAACAATGAGCAGGGGCAAACCACATACTTTCCAGAAACAGATAATGAGAAGTTCCCATCACTGTTTGAGAGTATGGAAACCGACATCATGGGCGCCACTACGGTTATTACATGGATGTTGTCAAATCATTTCTATGATGGAATGTCTTCTACTATAGTAAATTATCGAGAACACGGTGCTTGGACTTCCCGCTGGAAGAATCCAAACGGCTTACGGACTTCAACTATAAATGGAACCTCCAAGCCCTGGATGGAGCCAAACTAGGAGACAAAAACAAGATTTAGGCCACAACCAAAATCAAAGGGGAGAGGCACACTGCCTAGAGGACATGGTAGATAAAAAAGCAAGTCCCACTTGACCGTGAGGGCTGAAGAGTTGAAAATGAGGAACCAAGAGATGAGGTACTGAAAGCAGCTGACTCCAGGTACCTGGCGCCCAACTTCAACCATGCTCAACCCGTCGCCCACTGAGCACCAAGAGAGCACCACTATGTGTCACAGAAAGAGACTTTGTGGCTGAACAAGCTAATGTAGTGGCCCAATATAAGCCACCAGCCACAACCCCATACAACAATACCTACAACCCTAACTGGAGGAACCACCCAAACCTCCTCCTATAGTGCCTCCTCAATGCACAACAAGAAGAGATCCTCGCCAGCCACAACCACCATCTTCATCTCCAAACAACAAGCCATTTTGAACTGAAAGTAAAGGTGGTGGTAACTTAGGGAAGAACAAAGGTGTTGAATGCCCAAGCCAATCAAAGAATTGACAAGGTGGAAAGCACACTTACAGGTGAGCAACCTACACTTTAAATTTCAAAAGATATATTCGTAGTTTGTAAATTCAAAAATATGACAAACTTAATATTCAATATCAAGGCTATATCCAACTAGCAACAGTGTGCAAAAGGAAATTTCCTCAGACAATAACCAACTTAAGGGATCCAGATGAAGTGAGCTCTTCCAGTGAGACAAATTCTAGGATGGATGAAGTTAAGGCAATCATCACATTGAGAAGTGGTAAAGAGCTCAAACAACCAGCATCCAAGGTAGTGATCAAGCACACTCCCACCTTTTCCTCAAGAACTAAAAGCTAAAAAGAAGGCTATTAATCAGGCTGAAATGTTAGAAGTGCTGAGGTAAGTAAAGGTCAACATCCCCCTGCTTGACATGATCAAACAAGTCCCCACCTATGCGTAACAACAAATTTTAAAGGATCAGGTACAATGAAAAGAGGGTTTAATGTCAGACAAGAAGGCCTCGATCAACAAGTCAATGCTATCATCTACGCAAGACTCCAATGATGCAAAGATCCGGTTGTCCAACCATCTCAGAAATATCGAGGAACTCAGGTAAAGGCTACCGCACTGAGGGCAAGTATCTCTCCTCATTCGATGCAGGCAGTAATGGGCCGGGAGAACTGCCCACTTCCATCACACGTCTCGGGCAGAGCGATCCATCAAGATACCAAAGGGGACAATGGAAGATGTTCTCATCCAAGTGGAAAAATTCTACTATCCAGTGGATTTTGTTGTACTTGATACAGAACTAGCTGCAACAGGGGCCAACTATGTGCCTATCATCCAAGGGAGACCATTCTTGGCCACCTCCAATGCGATTATCAATTGCCGAAATGGTGTTATGCAACCTCAATTTAAACACGGCATCTTAGGAACTTAACATCTTCCACTTGAGTAAAAAGCACATGCAACCAGTGGAAGATGGCCCAGAAGAAGTTTGCATCATTGACACAATCCTGGAGGAACAGGCTGACCAGTAGAGGATGCAGGATTTGTTGACTGAAGAACTGGCTGAGTGTTCAGAAGAGCAACAAGAAGCCCAAGACATGAAACTTGTGCAGGGGCAATGGAGAAAAAAAGCAAGAAATTCTGCATATGATATTTGAGGAAGGAACCAGCGAACCCAAGAAATTGGAGCTCAAACCTTTGCTTATGGAGTCGAAATATGCCTATTTGAAGAGCAGAGCAAAGGTCCACTGTTATTTCATCCTCGCCAAAGAGCACCTCACAGGAAGGTAGTCTACTGCACATCCTCAGGGAGAACAAGCAAGCCCTGTATGGAAGATTACTGGACTGGTCAGATTAGCCCATAATTTTATGTTCCATCACATCTACCTAGAAGAGGAGGAACCCACATATGCAAGAAGTGGTTAGAGTCAAGTACTAAAGCTACTGTTACTGTGTCGGTATCATTCACCCAGACACAGATAAAGACCCGGGTGTGAGTCCAACCTGTGTGAGTGCCTAAGAAATCTAGGGTAACCATCTGGCATAATGAAAAGAGAGATGCCCACCCGCCTTCTTACGCTGGTCAGAGGGTATGTATCGACATATACAATGAGGTGACCGTGAAGGATCACTTCCTCTACCCTTCACGGATCGCTTCTTTGAGAGGATTTCGGTTAGCCCTTCTACTGCTTTCCCCGGATGGCTATCGAGATTACTTTCAAATTGAAATTGCCTGTAAGATTAGAAAAAGACCACCTTCACATGCCCATTCGTACCATATGCATACAGAGAATGCCCTTGGCCTGTAAAGCCCCCGCACATTTCAAATAAGATATGCATTTTCAAAGATTCGGTAGAGCGACATGGAGGTTTGTAATGGATGACATGATAAATCCAGCTGGGGAGCTTTGAAGAATGCCTAATCAACCTAAACTCGTCCTCCAGATAGGGTGTATAAAAGAAACTTGTGTTTTAAACTGGGAGAAATGCCATTTTATGGTCAGTCAGGGAATAGTACTAGGGCATATTATTTTAGAAAATGGGATCGAAGTTGATAAGGCAAAAATTGACTTGATTTCCAAACCGCCTCCCATAAACAAGACCTTGTGGGCAATTCTTGGGCATGCGTGCTTCTACGTGAGGTTCATCATGGACTTCAAAATTGCCTAGAATTGCATGTGCACTGAAAAATATGCCAAATTTATTTTGGGATGCAGCTCAAAAGAGCTTCAGGAGCTTAGTGTTTCCATTCAATTCACCGCACTAGTGAGAGCCCCTAATTGGCACATCTTCACAGACGTACATGCAAGCGATATGGCCATTGACGCCTGACAAAGGAAGAGAGGAAAGCCTTATGTGTGGTCTATTATGCAAGCAAGAGCACAATCGAATGAGGTAAGAGGAAATACATAACTACGTAAAAGGAGCTGTAGTAAAAAGGTCTATGCCTTAGACAAATTTCGAGCTTATTTGTGTCATTCGATAATAGTATTCACCGATCACTCGCCTTAAAAGACTCGCCACTAAACAAAATTCTAAGGCTAGGCTTATCAGGTGGGTTCTCCTGCTGCAAGAGTTTAACCTGCAAATCAGGGACAAAAAGGGTGTGGAAAATGTTGTTGTCGATCACCTATCGAGATTAACAATCACACACAACACTCATAACCCTCCGATCAATGATGAGTTCCTTGAGGAGTCACTACCCTGGGCCGAGGCCCTGCAAGTGCTCACATTCCAAATTATTTAGCTGTGGAGCTAATGTTAGATTGGGAAAGCACAAGACAAGAAATTCTTTTCTTTGCAAAAATTCAATCTTATTATCGGGAGAACCATTCTTCAAATATTAAATACTAGATAATCGAAGGTGCGTGCCTCGGCAGAGCACGAACTTAATACCGCTTATGAGAATGCCATAGGAGGCCACTTTGCTTCCTTTAAACCTGCGAGAGCTGGTGCTTCTAGAACTGATTTCATCGTCCTTTCAAGGATGCCCATACCAGTGCAAGAGTTCGCGATAAATGCCAAAGGCTGGGAAGATTTCACCGCCACATGATGCCTTTTTTAAACCCCGATTGAGAATAATCTTTCATGATGGATCGATTCTACGGGACCATTCCTCCTCCCTGATACTTCTACATTTTGGTGAGAGCTGACTATGTAAGTCTAAGTGGTCAGCGCCTCCGTATGTTGCACTGTGGTACCAAATTAAGGAGAATACATTCTAGATTCTGGGTCCCCAGCCATAATTAGGCATTCAGGTTCGCATTTTTGCAACAAACCTGAGCCTCTCACTAAGTATGGTGTCGCATGTGCAGAACACCTCATATACTCACCCTCTATTTATGTCAGATTAATCAAATACAACGAGAGATCATGACAATAAGCCAATGAAAGTAGAATTCTAATAGAAAAGATTGCCCTGCCGCTAGACTTTCCTGCACAGGATCAACCTACAAGACCATTCTAGCATGTCTCCAGACGCCTGCTGATATGGAAGTTTGCCACCCGCTTGTGGAAATCGAATACAAGGCATGTGGCACAAAAATTTGAACTCGACAAGGGCAAGAAATGGGTCTCAAAAGCTCTCACATCAACTGAGTTAGAAGAACTTAGAAATGATGCCTACCAACTCAGGTACCAAAGATAAGTCAAGAGGTGGTAAGGATCAGTTGATAGCCTAAACATTTCCAAAAAGTGGACCATATTGTTTACTACCCAAGCTCCACCTTCTTCAGCAAGCTTAAATCAAGATGGATCAAGTATTCACCATCCAAGAAGCTTACCAATGGTTCCAGAGACCTCAATGACAAAGACAATCGAGTGTTGTCACCTGCTTAAAGGCTGAAGTCATATGTGAAGAATTTGGGTCAAAATGGTGATAAAAGAGGAAATCCTCCGACCCTCCATGAAACCCCAACATCAGAGGAATTTAGTATTCGTAAGTCACTGAATTTAATCATAATTTTGTAACCCAGTCCTTGTTGTTTAAGCTCGTTTTCTCTTGTAAACTTTCTTTGCTTGGTTTTCTAATAATTTTTGGTTTTCGTGAGCGCTTTAGCCTGGCCGGGAGTTGTATTCTACTGAAATTTTTCCAGACATAAATTCAAGAACTCGTGAAAATTCAGCCCCATTCATCTCCCTTTCGCCTTTCTGGGTTACTGCAAACCTCTGCTCTGTGTGGCTCCTGCCATTAATTTCCTCTTTTCTTTATCCATCCATTTAATAGCACTTAAGGCCATTAATCGCACACCTTTCTATTTATCCCGCCTCCTTATAAAGCCATTTTCCTTATTTCATTTCACATCCTGCTTCGATTTTCTGAGGGTCCTCCCCTTCTTCTCTTCAGCTCAAGATGGTGAAGCACCTGAGGAAGCGCTTTTCAGCCCCTGAAGAGCCGTTCTCCCCTCCCCGCACGCCTCCAGCCTCAAGAGGCCCCTGGCCGCCACACCCCTCAAACGCTCCTCTCATTGCACACCTCTACGTCGCCTGCAAAGGCCGCAAGGTTCCTCCGCCGCAGCCCCGCCTTACTGGAGGGATACTGCGAATTGTGGTCGCGCCACTCCACCCTCTCCACCACATCCTAAAGACCTGGGAGGGCCCCACTGCCTTAAGAGGGCCCTGACCTCTCTGTACTGTGGGAGTCCTCCCAAATTGTGCCCTCAGAGCCAAGGCCGCGCACTTATCGTGGCCCCGTGAGCCCCCTCCGACTAAGCCCTCAGCTTCCATCATCCAACGGCCATTTTTCCACAAAGAACCCTATACTCAGGAAAGCCGGACGCAGTGAGAGGGGACCTGCATGATGAGGTTTTTTATGATCTTCCGTCCTTTTTCGTAAGCGACCTGAGTTCGGTGTGATTTGATGCCCTAGTGCAGCAGGTATTCCCTCGGAGTCGCTCATGGCACCCGCTTGCTTACCTCGGTGGTCATCGAGTTCTACCAAACGATGACATCCAGGCACAAGCCCAACCCGACAGCTCTTCATTTCTCCATCAACGGCTTCAGATACTGTACCTCAAACTTCGCTACATTCAATTTGTCGATGGTCCGCAACCCTGGCCGATTATAAAGTAGCTGTCTCATCCCTTTAATCAGGAGAGATGGCAAAGGCTTCCTTCTTTCCGAGACACATTACCGCCGGACGGGCTGTCAAGAGGCAGCTCCCGGTCATGCTTCTTATGCAAGATCACATTCCTCGCTGCCTAATCTTTTCCCCATCTCCCAAGATACAAATAGAAGGAGAGGATCCATCCTAGAGGCCCCAGATCCCCATGGCCACTGGGTCTGGGTCCACGGAGCTTATTATGACTTCCTTGTTCCATTCGAGGACAAGTCCCATCAGAAGAGTCTATCTCAGCCGAGTCCACTCGCCTCTATTCCCGAGACTCCTTATGCCAGTGCTCATCACACAGCTTTCGATGAGCCTAGATCGGGAGCGCTGCTCGTGACCTAAGGCCACCATCAGAGACCTGGCGCTTATGCCTCGCCTCTTCCCTTTCCAAGCTCTGAGGACCAAATTAACTGTCGGGAGATTCTACGATGAGCAGCCCCTCTAGTGGAGATTTTGGGAGCCTTGTTCCACGCTCCCTCAAATCCCAAGATCTCCTCTTCAAATTAATACCACCACTCAAGAATTGGTTTTCAGGTCCTACGGCCCCAACATCGCCATAGGGGCAGTTTGAGGCAGCACTTCCGCACCACCGCAAAGATATCAATGATTTCCAATCTGATTCTTGTGAACTCAAGATGGATGCAAATCAAGATGTTCTCCACCATAAAGAATGACTATTTATACCGCCCATGCAATTTCATGACAGATGACTCCAGACCGAGGTTGCCATGGCTCACTAAACATTCCATTTAATCAAAGATCTCATGTGGCATCCGTAGTCACCCAGTCTCCTCATGGATTCCTATACGTGACTAACCCAGACTATTTCCGCTCCTGCACCCAAATAGGACTGGGTCTCCCTCCCACCTCCAACCCCACTCCTGCCGCCCTAGGTGTTAGTCAGCACAGCTGTAAATACCTCCATCAAAGACCTCAAATCCCATCCAGACCGAGACGCCTTCACCCGCTAATGCATCAGGAGGTAGGGCTTCTACTACTCAACCACACCCCACGCATTAAATGCATACACACTCTTGTCGGGAGAGTTAGTGAAGGAAGATGATTTTTTTATATACAGTATTATCAAATTGTTTTACACTTTTCGAATCTATCGTGATGTGCTAAAGCCCTTTTTGTAAGTTTAGTGGCTTGCCTTTTAAGCCCTCGAAAGAAAGCTGCTTTGAAAAAGTCAAAATTTAGTGATATACTAATCGTTATTATTAGGACAGTCGCTTAACTCAATTGCAAAGATTGTCCCTATTTTTTTTTTTTGTGGTTTTGCAACCTATAAGTTTTATGTAAATTAAACACTCGCCCTACCATTGATACTACAGATTAGCCCATGCATGATTAAGTATCAGTCGCATTTGAAGTCTCCTAGTTTTCATTCTTTCCACCTTAGCTGTACCCACACACCGCATATCGGGCTTTCGCATTAGGCCTGAGAAACTGCATAACTCCCTTATCGTGCAAACCTTCCGTAGTTTCATTGACCACCTATAAAAGGTTATGGTTTCCTAGAATAGAAGGCCAATGTGTAACGCCCCAAAAATACCCTAGAATTTTTATAATAAGTATTATTATATATTCTCAGTATGAATTTGAAAGCCAAACTTGTTTTTCCTGAAATTTAATAAATCGATAAATCAGAAAATGTAATGGTGGGAGTATATGATTTAATATTATGTTTTCAAATGAGAAAATTGATCAACCAAATAACCTATAAGTGAAAGTGCGGCAATGGAAATTTGAAACGACACCTATGGGTCAATGATGGATTAATGTTAAATTTAAATAAATGATAAATGATAAGGAACGGAAATAAAGAGTTAATGCCAAAACTAAAATTGGATTTGTTTGAGCGCCAAACATGGCCTTATATAGAATAAGTGGGACTTAAGACCAAAAGGAGAAAATGAGAAATGATAATAAGTGTGTGTGCCAAACAAGGCCTTACACTTAAATGAGCTTTAAAAGCATCCAAAGTGGTCTTGGATGCCTAGCGCAGCACATCATGCTTGGAGAGAAAGGAAGGAGAAAAGGGAGAATGAGCTAGGTTTACAAGAGATCAAGTTTCAGTAGGCTTACTCCCACTCTTGCTCCTAAGAGATCTAACAACTTAAAGAGAAGATTTGTGAGGCTAAGGTAAGAAAAATCCAAAACCTTAACCCCATCTTTAGGATTTTCAATCTGGGAAAGTCCAACTTGGGAGAAAAGGGTTTTTATTGATTCTAAACCACCTTCGAGTTGTTTTCGTGGATTCATGGTGGATTTTCGATATGGGACGGATCGAGAAGGTTTGTGAATAAAAATGGATGAAAATGCAAAACTCCAACGCTTTCTGTAAAACCCGTATGGCAAATGCACTACACGTAATGTAAGGGCGGTACCAGATTATCAATTAAATTAAGATCGCCAGCTAAAGTGGTACTGCAACACCGCTCAAAGAAATTGCAGATGTTTATGCACCTGCTTTGTTTCTATATATACCCATTGTTTAGAAACCTTAAGAAATCATTAATGGGTTCAAATAAGAATGAGACTAAGTGAAAACGTATCGCATCACGCCGGAAGTAAGCTTATTCGTTTAGTATGATAATTGTTTATCTAATAAGAGTGGCATGATTGTTATTAATTAGGATGTTTTGATGATCGCCACCTAGGACCCCAGTTCGAAGAAGGAAACCATCCGATACCTTCTGGGCTTGTTCTCCGACTTATTATTATTTCATATTTAGTTATCAAGTAAATATGAAATGAGTGTATGAACAGAGTAAATGAAATGAGTAAATGAATGAGTATATAGAAATGAGTACGTGAATATATACAGAAAGCTATATAGATTTATACATCTGAAAAGATAATACGAAAGAGAATATGGAATTGAAATGTGATATTTGAAAACCAAATGAATGTGAATGATAAATAGAATTGTAAACGAATCGGTCAATTCTTGACATCTTGAATTGAATCGATATATTGAATGAACCAATTCGACGGATGCACTCAATTGGCATCCGTCACTCTAAGGCACCCCTAAATTTCCCAATGTCCCACTTGCACCAACTCGGCATCCATCATGATATGTGGTATTTAAGGATAATACATGCTCTGGTGTACCAAACTATTAATCCGTCATGACGAGACCTAATTGTTAAATGCTTGGCACACTAAATGACAGATAAGGACTTAGATTCATCAAACTAATCATCATAAATGAACTGAAGAATAAAGTAGTAACCAAATATCGATTGTAGAAAGGAAAAAGGATTTTATGTATATGCTTAAATCTCATAAATTGAATTGTGAATTTAATTATCGTATTGAAAATGCATGTCAGATATGATAAATTGATTTAAAATGAAGCATGCGAAATGAATAAAGATATGTTGATATAATAGCATATTTGGCTAAAAGAATGCATGTCAAGTTAAATTGAATATTGAAATAGAATCGAGAACCACTAAGCATGAAAATGCTTAGCGATAGTTTTATCTAAAAAGAGGTCGTAGTAAGAAAAAAGGGCATGCAAGATCAAGAGTTTTTAGTCAAAGAGAGTACGGCACATATAAGTATATAATCCCATCATTTGCATATCATTCTTTGAACAAGTGGTATTTGTAAACAAAAAGTGGGTTAAAACCTGGAACCTTGATTTTTTGTATATCATTCAAAGGCATGAATGCCTTCTTTGTAAATGTATTTGTTAAATAAGCATGGGCTCAACAATTGCATTGAATTTGTAAATGATTATGGCCGCCCAAAAAAAATTGAAACCGTCCATAACTAAACATGACATAATAAAATGTTTTACAGATAAATGAAAATGCTGATAAACCAAAGTCTTTGTTTCTGATTATATCTGGTCATTTTTGGGATTGGGGTCACGACATTTTGAAAAAGAAAATTTAATAACGTAAAATAAAAAGAAATAAACTGAGTGTCCCCTGTTTTGCCTGATCGGCTAACTGGGTCTTGACTGTCTTGTGGGCTCACAATGTGTCTTCCAAAGAAAAGAAAAGGAAAAGAAAAGAAAAAAAGAAGAAAGAGAAGAGAAAGTCATGACGCTTTACCTTGAAACCCAAAGACTCATCTCGAGGGGTTTACTACTGAAGTCTCTAAAGCTCGGGTGCGTGCCTGCTTCCAGAAGGTCGGGAGCCAACACGAGTGCTGGCTACATGGGTGATGTGAGAAACAGCGAGTCGTAGTGTGCTGGAATCTCTTAATTCATCTTAGTCCCAGAACCCGAGGAGTTAGTGGTGAGAGATTCTCATGACTTGATGCTCGTCTTAGTTGGTCAGAGTCATCTGTAATCTGCACACGGACTTTGGTGAGGTTGATTAAAGATTTGCGCTCCCACGACACAAAAGAGTGGGAATAAGATTTATTTAGATCAAGGAAGGATTTGCAAGAAATTCAAGTTGGGGAGAGTGCTTTAAAGACGATATCATAAAACCGATCACATAAACACTTAGATTTTGTGCGGAAGTTTCGTGTCAATCCCTGATAGATACTCTTCTAAAACTCGGGTCCTCTATGATTTATTCTCCAAAGTCAAGTTGTTTGCAAGGTGGTCTCCAATCATTCACACCGAGGGTGTGGCATTACTTACTCATACACTTCTGGAAAATACCATTCCTTTGAATGAGCTTTAAACTGCTTAGCTTTTTCTTTTCTTTGTCACAGTTAAGGGACCAGTAAATGTGTTGGGTCAGGGAGTGATTAGTGCCCAAAATAGAACATTTTGAGCCTTTGTTCATTGCGGAGTTTAGAGAGCGCTTTTGTGTACTAATCAACTTAAATAACCCGATTGACTTGAGTCAGTATCTTGCTTCTAATCATATTTTGTGGATATTTTACAGTGAGTTTTGCAAGCCAATTATACTTAGAAGTATCTTCAAAGCCAGATTCAAATGCGAAGAACCTGAGACGAACTCGAAGTTGCATGAACAAAGTAGAAGGCAATTGGAACTAAATACAGAGGGAGAGTGAGCATTCACTGAGATGACACTGCCGGTGTAGCAAAATTTTCGCGATCCGCCTGTTTTCTTTGTGTTGACCACTTTTGATTGCTTTTTGTGGTTTTTGTGCAAGTGCCCTCATTGTATTTTGTTATTTCATATTTTTTGTAATTTCCTTGACTCTGGCGTATATAAGGTGATTAGTGCTCGACAAGTGTATTTTGAGCCACTGTTTATGTAGGTTTTGAGCACTTTTTTGTGTGCTAATTAAGCGTAATTAACCCGATTGCACATTAAAGATCCACGCTGTTCTGCGTCGCATTTTGTGGCTAATTTTGTAGTTTTACGACTATTTAGTCCAAGGTGTTAAAGTCGAATCAGCAAAATTGTGATTCAAACTTCCAGGCATTGCGATTAGGGCACGAAGGAAAGAAGAAGCCGAAAATCTGAAAGTAGACACGGCAAAATTAGTGCGAGGGTTGCGAGGTACCGCGACTCTGCCAATTTTGCCTGGTGCGAAAGTGCTTCCTCCTTGCCTTTGTTCACGACTCTTTGCCAGCATTCATCATCCCACTGTTGAATTCTATTGCCGTTTGAAGTTTTGCCTTTTTGTTCCTCTTTTGATTTCTTCCCATTTTGTCCTTGTAACAGTTAAATGCTTTTGTTGATTTTAGTAATTTTGCTTGTCTTAGTGGCTATATAAGCCATTTGTATACACTGTAAAGGGAGAATTTTTGTCGAGGAAATAAACTTTTGGCGTGATGGGCTCTAGTTTTCCCGCCTCTTTTTCTTCTGCTTCACTCTCTCATTTTCTTTCCACTTTCTCACTAGCCAAACACCCTCCGAGGATGACAACTCGGAGGATGGGAACAGGATCTAGAGAAAAATGAGGAGTTCCCCGTTTTTCACGTAGGTACTCACTGTCATCTGTGTTCTCCTTTTATTCTAGGTTTAGATCCCTTTGATTCATGTTGAATGGTCAGTACTTGGTAATCTTTTAGTGCTCACTTGATGCTTATTACTAGATCTCGTAATATTCATTAGTTACCATTTATTACCAATTGTAATGTGAGTCAAGGAGACTCGTTTGCATTGATTGAGAACATTAATAGCAAATGAATGCCATTTTCAAAGAGATTTAATAAGGGTTAGTTTTTATAGCCAAATGAAGATCCAATTCGGGAGATGACTATAGGTTACCCTCCCCCAGCCTTGAGGAAAGGACAGCGGAAATCCTCGTTTACCACAGAGACTTAAACCGGTGATCGATACTTTAAGGAGCCTTTTATTTACATTTTACTTATTTAGAATTTCAGTTTTCAAATTAAACCCCCTTTGTTTTTTACCAAAACCACAAAATCAAACAAATTTACCATTTACAAGACCAGTGAAAATCATTTGTGCGAAGAAAACCGTCCACGAGTTCGAGCCACAAGTATTTATCACTGCGTTAGCTAGGCTAAACGATCAGGTAGAATTTGGAGTATATAAATTTGTTGATTAAAACACCTATGCGTGGCTGAATCAAATGGTGCCGTTGCCAGGGATGGTGCCTAAGTGCAAATGATGACACGATGAACACTTGTACAGTCCTGCATTCTGAGTCTGATGAGTACTACGTATATATTTCTTACATTAGTCTTCCTAGTTTTAGTTCACAGTTTATTTATTTATTTTTTAATTAACCCTAACCTTTTAGGTAGGATTGTTTTTCGGTTGTTGGGTGTTTGCCCTATTTTTATTGCAGGAATTTCTAGTGGATTAGAAATCCGGAAGAGCCCGGGATTGGTCGAGTCAATCTCCCACGTAGAACACAGGCCGAACTTGAATTGTGATCGGGAAATGGAACACCTGGGGAGGCGACCGCAGTGAGGAGTGCTCGGTGGAGAGAAACCTAGATGCATACATGTCAATGAGGTTACGAAACCTTCCGTAGCGGAATCGACAACCAGTGGAGAGAAATCTAAACCCATGCCAGGTCGTGAGGGACGCGTGGAAACCCTGTGGATGAGTGCACCATACGCGGTGTTTCCCGACTAATGCACCATTTGATGATACTTTGACCCTAGTTGGAACCACTAAAATTCCTCATGGGAACCAAGACCTCTATAGTATGCACGCTTCTGTACTCCATGTGCGTAGCCTCGACTCCTCAGCCCGCCACCAACCACCACAGTTAACCTCTCGATTGGCAATGCATCTTGAACCTCACCCGAACTATTGGTGACTTTGTGGAAAAGCAGCAATCATTGCTTTCAATTAAGTCGAAAATTGACACTATGGAAAACATTGTGGACAAGAGGGTGATGGACTTGAAGTGAAATGGGCCCGGTTGACAACGAAAGGAAAGTGGAATTGATCATAAAATTTGGCAACACGTAGAAATCAATTTCAAAGACGCGATCGGCATGATCATCAAGAGGAAGAAAATTCAGAGGAGAGTGCCTGATTGACACTATTTTAGGTGGCGGGAGCTCAGCTGCCGGCGGCCCGGGGAGGAATTGATGAAGGAACCGGTAGAAGCTCGCGAGGAAGCGCCCGTAGGGAAGGCGGGGGGGTGAGGCGGACTGGTACGGCGGCTTGGGAGGGAATTGATCGAGGAACCCCGGTAGAAGCTCATGAGGCGCCGGCCAAAGGAGTAGCGAAAGGGGTGCGGGCGCGAGAGGAAAGGAAGCGGGGAGGAACCCCGAGAGCATCGCCTTTGTCGCCATAAATTTGGATCTGGGGTGCCAGTGCACTTGACAGCAACCCAGCTGCGATCCGCATCTTGCCTACACCTACACCATATGCAACACTTGAAACACCTACAGCAAAGGTCATCCTATTTACACTACATCCCCTACAAAACCTCAAGAAGTTAGTGGCCTTTGGTGAGCATTTCAAGCCCCACATCGAACATTGGCGGTACTCTGCTGCGTAGCGCCATGAATGGTTAGATGCGGTTGGGGACATGAACACTTGGACCTCGGTATTTCCACCAAGCTCCACCGGTTCGGCGACCTCAAAGGCTTGAGAGATTGGTTTGGGGGAGCAAAGTCCTGCCCTTTGTTTTGATTTTCTTGTTTTTATCTTATTTTATTTTATTTTATTTTGATTTCTTTAATTTTCTTCTTAGATTTTCTCTAATTTTGATTCAATCTTTGTTTTAGATTAATTTTCATTTTCTGCATTTTTTTAAAATTTTTGTAATAATTTTATTTGTAGGTTTTGGTTTATTTTTGGGCTTAATCTGAATACATTCGACAATAAATTGCGACTTGAATTTTCGCGAGCTCTGAGAATTTCACAACACCTTTACTATTCTGGAGTTGGTTTTTGAGCACTATTCACTTTTGTCTTATATATATATATATATATATATATATATATATATATATATATATATATATATATATATATATATATATTCCATACGATTACGTTTGCAACTTCTTTGCACCACTACTTTGTTCGCTCATAACTCTCATTCGAACTCCATTTTAGGAGTTTTTGGTACCGTTGGAAATATTAGAGAGTGTAGAATCCAAATATCTCAGAAGAACACTTTTAAATTATTATGAAGGGCGGTAAAATTCTCAAGCGGTCACTTTTCCTCTCTTTTCTTCTCCTGCTAACCATTTTATTTGGAAGCCCCAGCCGAATTGAATAAGGTGTCGATGGAAAGCTTGTGTGAAGTATCTATCAACGAGTACATTTCATCAAGGAGGGTACCACTTCCTTCTCTAACTTTCAATCCGAGCCCCCATTTGGACATGCGCGACATTTTGGTTGGGAGAGTTAGCGAGGAAGGAACATTTATTTATGTTTTGTTACTATTTTGAGCAAAGCCCATTTTGTGATGTTCGGTGGCTTCTTTGAGGACTTCCCTTTACGTGAAGAATGTTCATACTATATAGCTTACTTTTCAATTAAAAAATTGCGCCGATTTGTTTTTGTGTCTGCCTAGCTTACGTTTTAAAGAAAAATTGGCTCTGACTCAGTTCTATTGATGTTAGATTGGTTCCATGCTGTGGTTGGTGGTTGATCATTGGGCCTGTGTTCAGCACCAGGCCATATTCCGCAGCTGGCTATTTTTACTTGTGCACATCGGGTTTCTTCAAATAAGGCGAAAAACTACTGACCTCCTAGACTTTGCGAAGACTCTACGTGAGTTTTAAGTTGACTATAGCAATAGGAGTTTAGGATCACATGAAGAAGCGATGTGTCTTAAGAAAGAAGAAAAGGCAAAAAAGAAAAGAAAAGAAAAGAAGAAAATTACAAAACTTTTATGCTGAAACGAAACACGGTCCAGGGGTATATGGCGAAAAGTCTTTAAAGCACAGTGCCACTAAACCAAGCGGTGGGGCCCGCCGGGCGCCAGTGCTCACTACACGGGTGGATGGGTGGACTTTAGCAAGTTACAGCAGGTCTTCGGGTTTGAATCAAATGCAGTGGGGTGAAACACAGAAGAGTTAGTGATTTGAAGATCATATAACTTGGTGCCTATGGCATAATTGGTTGGAGTCATGATTAGATCCGTTACATGGACACCCAGTAGGTCGATTCACTCAGGTTGCACCAACACAAAAAAAGTTGTGGGAATAAAGGTAGGTCTGATGTTTAGGTTGATTGTGTCACTTGGTGGCGCCTGAGCAGCTTGGTTGGGGGAGTGTGGCATCAGAAAAATACCCTAATGTAGTTTTAGAACTTGTTTAGGGTATATTAAAAAAGCTAAAATGGAATTTGGAAATAAAATAAGAGACCCCAAAAATGAATATTTAGGAACAAAGGGGTAAAGTGGTAATTTACCACTTTGAGGACATAAGGCATAAATCAAAAGTTAGTATGCAATTATGGAATTGAGAGAAAATTTTGTAAGGATCAGATTAGAATATGGCATCAGGTTGAGATTTTCAAAGAAAGGAGAAGAATCAGGGGACTTAAAGGCAAAATAAGAAAATTAACCCCAAAAAATGGGTTTTATTTAAGGCTAAACATGGCGCAACAATCATGATTTTGAGACCAAATGTTGTGAGGTTTCCAAGGGCAAAAAGAACAAACTTAGTGAAGGGGGAGAAGAGAAGAGGAAGAGGAAGAAGAAGAGAGTAGAAAGAGGGAGGAGGGAGATCAGTAAAAGGTATGGAAACTACTTTGAGTGAATTTTGTATGGATCGCATGGAATTTTAGACTTTGTATGGTTAATATCTTGTCTCTAAATCTACAGGGTTTTGATAGTAGAGATTGCATCTAACACTTGGGATTTCTTGAGAGTCAGGTTGGGAAAAACCCACGAGGAACAAGATATGGCTATGGAATCTCCCTTTTTGTGTTGGATTCATGGTTAAAAATGGAAGGGAAATTGCCGCAGTGTTTTAGGAACAAGCCTAACAAATCTTGGTGCTTGGTTTAGGGTCATAACTCTAGTTGGAATGATCTTTGGAGGAATTCATGAAAGAATTTTGAAGAAAGATATGTAATTGAAAGATGAATTGAATAGAAAAGAGATTCCAAGGTGAATTTGAAATGGTTTTGATGTGTGTTTGAAGTGTAGAGTTGATTGGGTATCAAAATAGGGAAAAATGGGTGAAAAACACACATTCTAGGCAATTTTCGGTGACATGTACTGGTACACCCTGAACCTGTACCGGTACACTTTGGGTTCTGGTCATTTTGGCCAACGTGTACCGGTACACGTTAGACCTGTACCGGTACACCCTGTTTTGGTTTTCCTGTTTCGACCAGTTTTTGTATTCTGACCATAACTTGCTCATTTCTGATCCGATTTGAGTGATTCAAGTTGCTGGTTAAAATAGACTTCAAGGAGAACCAAACCTATAGAAATAGGAATCGTCAAATTCTGAATCTAAGTGGTCCTAAAATTCACTCAAAGTGGGGCCGTGTGCAAGCCAATTCCTGCATCAGATTTAATCATAGAGTAGTTCGGATTGTTTTGGATGTAACTTGAGTTTCGGGTGTCTGATTTGGGTGGATTCAGCGTAAAATGAACCCTTAGCACCTTATCTTAAAATGAATATAAAGAATCAGGGTCAGGTATGAATTTAAGCCTCCTGAAAAAAAATAAGAAATTCAGACTGTTCCTAGTGTAATCCGGGTAAACCGACTAGTTTGGCATGAAAATGCCATAACTTTAGTTCGGATGATTCAATTGGAATGATTCCGATTTCTAAGAAAAGTAGATACATTGAGGGACAAGAATACATGAACGATGTGTGAATACATCAGTATTCCTATATAAGTATCTGAAATGCCATATGGAATAGGCATGAAACTTGAATAGGATATGAAACATGAAAACGAACTGAAATATGAACTTGAACATGAATATGAAAGATAAAATGTCATGATCATAGAATGTGATTAAGAAAGGTTATAAGTTCTGAAAGATATATGACAATCTGACTACCTAGGACCGAAGAATGAATGAGTGGACGGCCCTGGTGCTCCTAAGACTCCCTGCTGGTGCTTCTAAGACTTCGCCGCGTGGGGTTAGCCACGTTTGATTGGTGCTCCAGATTCCCGTCGGTGCTACGACACTCCTCATAGCGTGGAGTTGTGCACGTCCTGATCTGTGCTTTGGCACTCCTGCTGGTGCTACGGCACCCCTGTTGCAGGTGGTAGGCACGTCCCGAACGGTGCTTCTAAGACTCCCGCCGGTTCTACGACACTCCTGTTTCAGATTGTACCTTCTGCACTTATTATATCGCGCCCTACTCATTTCTTATGATCAGTCTAGGTAGTCTGTATTTGCATATGATAAAACACTAAATAATGAATAAAAGTAAAGATTTGAATGTATCTCTGTATTTAATTGTTCTCAGAGTACCTATAGGCACCCGCATCCGAACAAGTTCGCAGTACCCACGGGTACCTTGCATCTGGGATTAAGTCCCTCAGAGTATCCACTCGGCACCCTGCCTCCGGGATTTAGTCTCGTAGTACCCATAGGCACCCGCATCTGAATGTCTCGCCTCTCGATTAAGTCCCGTCTCCTCGGTTGTCTCTCGTAGGGCACCCACGGGTACTCCTCAGACCGACACTCTGTAGTACCCACGTACCTCGTATTTCATCAAGTTCTGTAGTACCAAGGGGTACTCCTGTATCCGATTAAACTCAGTAGTACCTACGGCAATCCCGCACTCCAAGAAATAAGTATAAGTCCAACAGACTCCACGGGTACTTCCGTATAATGAATCTGTGTAGTACCTATGGGTACTTTTATATACTAATAAGCTCTGTAACTCCTATGGGAGTCCCGAATGAACATAAGCCTGTTATAAATATAAGTCCAGTAGTACCTACGGGTACTCCCGTATTGGTAAAAAAAGTGTAAGTCCAGTAGTACCTAAGAGTACTCTCGTATCGGTAAAATAAGTATATGTATATGTTATGATCTGTACCTGCTATGGACTAATGTCCATACTGGAGCAGGTATCTCAGATAAGTCCTGATGAAACCCGACTTATCAGATCACGGGTACCTTCGTACTAGAATAAGATCTGAAATACAAGAATCAATTGTGTAACACCAGTATAAGTTCCGTAAGACCAGAATATACTTCGTAGTATAAGTATAAGTTCCGTAAGACCAGGATATACTTCGTAGTACAAGTTTAAGATACGAAGTACCAATATAAGTTCTGTAGCACTTACGGGTACTTCCGTATAAGGATAAGTTCTGCAATACTAGTATACGTTTTGTAATCTCTGTGATACCTACGGTTACCTCCAAATAAGTGTAAACTCCGTAGTATAAGTATAAGTTTTGTAAACTCCTACGGGAGGTTTGAGATAGATATAAGGAATCTGAATAAATCTGTGTCCTACGGGAGATCGGAATAAGAATAAGTCCGCCATGAGTGTAAGATCTGAGTAAGTATAAGTTGCTCTAAGTATAAGTTCAGTACAGTAGACTCTATACTCCTATGGGAGATGTAAGAATTCTGTTAAAGGTCACAAGGTACAAATAGACAGAATTAGGTCAATGACATGAATAGAAAACGACCTGAAAACCTAAGAAAGTCATGATACATGTATAAGAGACGAATTGGATGCCTTGTCATTGTATATGTCTAAGTTTGTTCTGAATATGATCTAACCTGTTATACATTTGTATTATATGAATTCAGGAAGATTCTGATATCTGTTATTGTTATCTGTTATTCAGGTTTCAGATAAGATATGTTTCCCAATTAAGCCGTGAAGCTTAGCACTGGTTTTAACTGCAAGGAGTACAAGAGAAGACATCCTCAAGACATCCGTGACACAACCAGCCAACACACCAAAAGAGGGGGGTTCATTCATGCGCAGGTCATGCGCCCGATATGTGAAGTTTTTTTTTATATGTATAAAGTAAACGGGACTCGTTGTATGTATATCAAACACCACTACGGTGGTAGTGTTATTTTGTATATGATATTTTGATTATGTTATAAGATGTGGGCCCATAACCCACAAAAATTCGGGCCGATTATAAAAAAAAAAAAAAAAACGTGGGTAAAGAGTCCTGGGCCTCTGAGTCTCGCACTCGAACTCGGGTTTGGATCCGCTAACTGGCTCACTGTGATTCGGGCGTGACAGGAGGGTGCGCTTAGCGCTGATGTCGAGAACTAATGAAACAAAACACTTGGTTTGTAAAGCCCGTTGATTCACCAAGAAGGAGGCTTTTTTTATACTCAATTTTGTATTGCATTCATTCTCTCAAGATAGTTATTGGGCAAGGGTTTTAGTGATTCTCATCGTGGTTGTGCATTACTCACCACAACCTTTCAAATACCATTTTTGTGAACATCATTTTGTTATCGTTTTGTATGCTCTTTCTTTCTTTCTTTCTTTCTTTCATTGCTAAGGGACTAGCAATGTGTAGGTTGGGGGGTGTGATTAGTTCTCAAAAAGTGCTATCTTGAACCCTGTTTATGTAAGGTTTTGAGCACTTTTTGTGTACTAATCAGCGTAATTAACCCAATTTGCACATTAAAGTCCCTACTATTCTACTGATCGCATTTTGTGGCTAATTTTGTGACGCCCCAGATTTTCGGGGGTCATTTTTTTTTTTTTTTTTTTCATACAAGAGTTCAATGTACTTCTCTTTTAAATACCCAAAGTATATGAAACTATATCGCTCTAATATATTTTACAACACCGATCAAGGCCACAACCCGACCTCCTTCTTACTCACTACTTCGAGGGAGCTAATCGCCTTCTTGTGTACCCTAAAGGGGGTCCCACGACCTGGGTGAGCAAAGCTCGTAGTACACCTCCACAAGGGTTACTCCCACCTAAGTGCACATGCAATGATTGTGACAGAAAACACATTCAAGCAAGATGCCTACATGAATGTCAAAATGCACGTCCCCATGCCCATACCCCGAGTCACTCAATCGACTCCTCACACCTACCTAGGCCAAGTGTGAATACCAACCGTCATTTTGTTCCACCAATGACCTTTATCCAAACAAGAACTTTGTTTTCTTTTAAAACTTTGTAAACTCCATTGGAAAGGCCTCTCCAATGCACATTTGATTTTGGTCATATTGCGTGTGTTTATGTATTTATGGGCCACACTTGATTTTCTAAGCTCATCACGACGCCGCGCGCTGCTCCAACATTTTTACGAACTTGCACGCTGAATCATGTTCAACCGTGAATAAAATTTGGGTCTTTCACCCCTGGGGATCTACCCCATCTTGCTAAGTGCCCAAACACACTTATATTTATTTCTTAGTTTCAAAACCGTTTGACTCATTCGACTCTAACCCACACAGTCCATCAATCCGCACTGCATAATAAAGTTTTTGACCCATAACCGCGGTACCCGTGACACCTTAACCCAGTGCCTATTCTATCCACACCATGCACTCATTACACCCATGTCATGCGATGTCTTCGCAGGCACATGCAAATGCTATCATGCCGCCTGGTATATACATAATCACCCATGCACACATATTCATGCATATTATCCATGCTTCGTATTTAAGATTTAGCATGCCTGTTGAAATGTCATACAGCATATATCAACATGTCATATTCCACACTGCATGTTATCAACTCAAGCCATGTACAAATACATGTCAACATGTCAAATTACGTCGTACGCTATAAACCAAAGCCATAACACACCACTTAACTGACTAGCACTAAACATGCCTGGATTGGACAATGTCCCACAGGAACATGGCTGCACCACCAATGGGTTTCATAGAGTCAAAGAACACCCGAATCGGAGTTCGGACGAGGAAGTTATGACCTTCCGAAGTTGGAGGTCACGCATGACTAACTGTCTCACCTGGGCAGCCTACCTCACTTGGCCGGACGGCCATTTCCGGCCGGCTCCGACACCCACTTCCCTTCCCAGTGGTCCCGTTGGAAAGCTTACTCAATGGGTTTTCCATGAAGTCCAAGAACACCCAAATCGGAGTTCAAACGAAGGAGATATGACCTTCCGGTCGAGGTCACGCCAGTCGCCTTGACGAGCTGACTGAACTCGACGAGCTGCACTGAAGTGACGAGCTCGGCCCAACACCCGGTATGACATCTTCATCTCCTCAGGCATCGTATTCTTGACTCAATGGGCTTCCAGAGTCCAAGAACACCCAAACGAGCTCAAACGGGCGAGATATGAATCTTCCGGGTTGGAGGTCGCGCGCAAATACCTCGACGAGCCGACCACCGCTAGCGCGCACCTGCCCACCTGACACCGCTTGACGACCCCCTCGCTTGACGACCCCTTTGATCTAATTTAATCGTTGACGACCACCGCTCACCGACACGCTTGACGCATCTCCCCGGGCGACACCGCTTCACGCCCAATCGCTTGATCTAATTTCATTGGACGATTAATCGCCTACGCCCACCGCTTGGACTAATTCTTACCGACGACACCGTTTCACGCCCACCGCTTGACGACACTGCTCACGCCCACGCTTGACGACCCTCTTGGACGGTATTAATTTTGTTCACGCCCACCGCTTGACGAATTTCTTGGACGGCACGCTCACGCCCAATCGCTTGACGACTCCTTATTGACGGTTAATCGCTCACGCCCACCGCTTATCTAATAATCGCTCACGCCCAATCGCTTTCTGATTCTAATTTCGACGGCATCGCTTCACGCCCACCGCTTTGACAACCCCTCTTGGACGACACTGTTCACGCCCACGCTTGACGACCCTCTTGACTATTAATCGCTCACGCTCCACCGCTTGACGACCTCTTGACGCACCGTTTCACGCCCATTAGTCTGACGACCCCTGTTTGACGACCCTCAAATGCATTTGACTGTTTGGAGTAAAGACCATAACTTGGTCTACAGGAGTCCAAATTGAGAAATCTTAAAAGCCTAACATCAAGTTCATTGATGGGGCTACACTTATCAGAAGGATTCACTCTCCGCAGATTCCTTTTATTTCTGGACCCAAAACCTGTTCTAAGGTCCGGCTAGTTGACCCGAATTGGCAGAACTGACCCGACCAGATTTAGCTGACTGACATCAGCAAAAGGACTATAACTTAGTCTACAGGGGGCCAAAATGGAGAAATTCAAAAGCCTAACATCAAGTTCATTGATGAGGGCTACAATTTATCAGGAAGGACTCACCACCCTTATTCCATTTCTTCATCCAAAAAATCAGTTCCAAAGTCCGGTTTGTGTATGCTACCCTCAATGTGGCAGCTTCTCATGGTGCAAAATACAACTAACATTCCCCGTAGGGCAACAAAACCACCACACAACCCTTAGGGTAGAAAGCAACCAAAGTAGGAGAAAACCTACCTCTTGGAGTTTTTGTCAGTGTCCCCAACCCGGCTTCTATGCGGCCCTGTCGTGAAGGTTGAACTCCCTCTTGTTCGCTTTGAAACCTGGGGCTGTCCGATCGCGGAAATTTAGAGAGAAGGTGAGCCCTCTCTCATCACTCTCTGTTTCCTCTCCCCACCGGATCAGTCTTTCCCATTTAGAGAGCATGTTCCTCCTGCTCTTGACACCTTCCTTTCCACTTGTCTCTAACCCACATTCCTTCCACTAAATTCCTCATGCAAAGCCTTATCCAAGACACCTAGCATCCACTAGTATTTACCTCATGCAAGACTACTTCTCCTTAGACACGTAGCCTATTTGCATGCATCCATGTGGTGGGACCTCATGCCACCTCGGCCATTTACTTATTCATTCAATTGCCTCAAATACGCAATCTCTAACTGCCTTTAATTTGGACGAATCTGACATGGTAGCTGATTCGGGGAGATTCCGTGAAGTCTGTTTCGTCATCCGAGACCTAGAAAAATTCTGGATTTTTGACCGAAATTACCATTTTACCCTTTTTCAGAAAATTAAAATTTTCTCGGGTTTTACAAATTTTGTAGTTTTTGCAAGCTATTTATGCCAAAATTGTTGAGTCGATCTAAGCACAAAGAATTCGAAATAAACTCAAAAGATTGCAGACTGTGATACTGCATGAAAGAAGAGCAGAAAATACAAAGGAAATGGAGCACATAAAAAATTTCGCACGATTGCGAAATTGCTTCCTCCCTGCCACTGTTCACAACTCTTGCCACTGTTCATCTTGCCCTGTTGAATTCCTACTGCCCGTTTGAAGTTTTGCCTTTTTGTTCCTCTTTTGATTTCTTCCCATTTTGTCCTTGTAACAGTTAAATGCTTTTGTTGATTTTGGTAATTTTGCTTGTCTTAGTGGCTATATGCTTCATTTGTATACACTCGGGGAAGAGACTTTGTCGAGGAAATAAACTTTTGGTGTGATGGGCTCTAGTTTTCTCGCCTCTTTTTCTTCTGCTTCACTCTCTCATTTTCTTTCCACTTTCTCACTAGCAAACACCGAGGGATGCACAACTCTGAGGACGGGCACTGTGATCTAGAGAAAATGAGAGTTCCCGCTTTTCACGCAGGTACTCACTGTCATCTGTGTTCTCCTTTACTCTAGGTTTAGATCCCTTCGATTCATGCTGAATGGTCAGGCACTTGTATCTTTTAGTGCTCACTTGATGCTTATTACGTATCTCGTGATATCTTATTATTAGTTACCATTTATTACCCATTGTAATGTGAGTCAAGGAGACTCGTTTGCACTGACTGAGAACATTAATGGCCAGTAAATGCCATTTTCAAAGAGATTTAATAAGGGTTAGTTTTTATAGCCAAATGAAGATCCGGTTCGGGAGATGACTATAGGTCACCCTCCCAAACGCGAGGAATGGACCCTGGAAATCCTCATTTACCCTAGAGACTTAACCCTAGTGATCCAACGCTTTAAGGAGCCTTTTATTTTACATTTTTACTTATTTAAATTTCAGTTTTCCAAACATTAAACCCCCTTGTTTTTTACCAAAACCCTGAAATCCAAAACGAATTCACCATTTTGAGCCAATTGCAAATCATTTGGGCGAAGAAAACCCATCCTTGAGTTCCCTAGAGCCGCTATACTGCAGTAGCTAGGCTATGGAAGTAGGAGGAATTTAGGTATATAAATTTTGTTGATTCCGAAACACCTACTGTGGCACGAATCATAAGCCTCAGTCAAGCTTTGTAAAATCAATCAATCCATCAATTAATAAAATTGGCGCAAAAGCTTAAGATTTCCCGTGGGTGTGATTTTCTCTCGTTTTCTCTCTCCTTTCTTGCATTTTCTCACCAACCAAACAACCCTTTAGGATGAAAACTCAAGGGATGTTTGGCTAAACCCCTCTCATCCTTGAAGAGGAGGGCCACTAAATGAAAGTTTTGAGGTAAAGCACTGTCCTCCTGTTGCCAACGCAGGCATTTATTACCATTTATGTTTCTACATCTCACGCTAGGTTTGAATCCCTGTGATATGCCCTGAGTGGCCAGTACTTGGCAAGCTTTAAAGGCTCAATGGATACTTATTGCTAGATCCATTGATGCTAGCTTAGTTGCTATTTATTTGCTCCTACAGGTTAGATCCAGGGTCAGTTTTAACTGCTTCGAAACATTAGTGGTCAATAAATGCTGTATACTAGGAGAAACACTTTTAGGGTTCAGTTTTTATGGCTAAACATAGATCCGGTTCAGGAAATGACTATAGGTCATCCTTCCTAACGCGAGGAAAAGGACCCGAGGATTACTATATTTGCTCTGTAACCCTAAGCCCAAAGTGGGCTCTAAACTTCAAGGATTTCTTTTACACTTTATTTCTCTACAGTTACAATTTTTCAAGCCATCAACCTCACTGTTTTTACAAGAAACCCCAAATCCAAAGTAGAAACATCATTTTCAGTCAACTGTGACTCACTTCACATAAAGAAAATCCATCTGAAGTTCTAACATAGACCACTATATCAGCAGTAGCTGCTACTAAAGAGGGAACCCAGGATATAAATATTGTTGATCTGGACACCCATCAGGGCGAATCACTTTATCTCATGATGTAGTGGGCAAGTGGTACCAGTACCACTCAAACTGGTACCGGTACCCATTGGCAATAAGGGATTGGTACCGGTATCAGTCAAAGTGGTACCGATACCACTGCTTTCAGTAGCCTTGTTTTTGCATATTTTTGCACTGTTAAGCTTTCTATTCGTATATCGATAGTTTAGGGATCCTAAGAAACGATTAATGGGGGTTCAAATAAGAATGAGACGAAGTTAAAACGTATTCAGATCTTCGCAAGCGCTTCGCGAAGCTTCGCTTCGCCTTGCGATATTCGTTTAGTATGATTATTTGTTTAACCACTAAAGAGTGAAGAATTTGTATTTGACTAGGTGCGGGTGAAGACGCTAACCCGATTCTAGACCGTATCAAAGAGAAAAGGAACTTCAATAATTGGTTTGTTCCTATGTTCTCTTCGCTCTTCGTCTGCTGTTTCCTTTGTGACTCAATTTCCATTTCAAGTTCTATTTAGAATATATATATATATATATATATATATATATATATATATATATATATATATATATATATATATATATATATATATATCAATTTGAATTATTAGTATTCAAATGTTTGTCAAATATCTCTATGTGTGCGTATTTGAACCATAAGTGAATTTATTACATGAAAGTAAATTGATTTGAGATGTATTATTGAATGACCAACATGACGGGATTCACCAACTGAATTCGTCATGAGGGTAACTATATTTGTTCCATGCGAAAGCACATTGCTACTGAATGACAAATAGGACAGGATTCACCAACTGAATCTGTCATGATTGTCAACTTCTATAGCCATATGTGAGATGATAATATTGAATGTGAAACCACATTGCTACTGAATGACAAACAGGATAGAATTCACCACCTGTTGGGCCGGGCACGGGGGTCGCAACAACAATACTGTTTTGAGGTCGCGACAAAAAGTAAGGTTGAATGGACTTGCAATGTCTCTCCTAGACAATTCTAGGTTGCGACAAAAATATAAGTTGGAGACTTCAATCAAGGTCGCGACCTTGAATTTATGTCGCGACAATAAGGAGCTATATAGTTAAAAATGTGGTGACCAAGAAGTGAGGTTGCAATAGGAGGGGCAGAATTGAAGTCGCAACATATTTTTAGGGCCGTGACGTAAATTTCAGACAGGGAGGAAATGATTAGGTCGCGAACTAAATTCCAAGTTGCGATAATGAAATGAAAAGACAAAACAATTTTAAGTCACAACATGAGAAAGGGAGTTAGGACCAAGGATTAGTGGCTGACAACAGAAATGAGGTCGCGACATACTTTTGAGGTCGCAACATAAAATGCAGTAGAAAACAATACAGCCAAGTCACGACATCAAATCGAGGTCGTGACATATATTCCAAAACAAAGTGTAATGCTGGGAGGTCACAATTTAAATAGAAAAAGTGAAGGGAACTATTGAGACTTAGAAATGAGGTTGCGACTAAATATGAAGAAGGGATTGTCACGACATACTTTTGAGGTTGCGACAAGAATTGCACTGAGAAAGGAAAATACTTGGTCGCAACCTAAATTCCAAGTCAATGCATAAGAAAAAGAAGAACCCAACGCTTCCGAGTCAATGATCAAATTTTTAAAGGATCAAGACAACTGAATGACGTCGCAACAGAAAAGAGGTCGCGACATTGAATTGAGGTCGTGACATCAATTATTAGGAACAAGAAAAATGAGGTCGCAACAAGAAATATCACTACTGATAAATAAGAATTTATGTCGCTGCCATAAATCAACTTGCAACTGAAGAAACAAGTCAGGATGTAAAAACATCAGCGGCGTACTCAAGAATTGCAGAACAAGAGAAAGAAGGTTGCAACCAGTTTCCTATGGTCACGACAAATTCTAATGCACTAGACCGTGAACTTATGTCGCAACAAACTTTGAAGTTGCGACTCCAAAATGTTGAGTCGAGCCATTGATTTTAAGGAAATCCAATTCGAGCCTGAATCGTTTCTCCAATTTCTAAAAGTTATAACAGCGCATACGCTTTAGTAAAGTTCAACTTTTCTTTCTAGGAACCTAGAATGGGGGAAGAAGAAAACTCATTGTATAATTTTTAGATTAGATTTTCTTTTATTTTTTTCTTTTCTTAGATCTCAACTAAATGACCGTTAGAATGTCAGTCGGAAGAAAACTTTCACCTTTTACAATTTATCGCTCGACTATTTTCGGAATTGCCTCCTTTCTCAGTTTATCAACCGCAAGGGTGCAATTCTTAGCTGCTCCATTGTCTATCAGAATGTAAATTTTTCGTAAGCGCAGCCTTCCACTAGTTTGAATTTATCGTTAGTTACGCTCTTCCCGCATAAATCGGAAGGAAGTATCCGAATTCCGGGGTGGAATTTATTTGATTTGATGTGTCTTTTTCATATAATTGTTCCCAATAATAGTTTCAATAATCTGCTCAAGGATTGTATCCCGCTCCGATTTCCAAGAGGCCCTCGAGTGACAATACAGAGGATGGCGCATTCCTAGAGTTAGGAACAATCCAATCAGGTATGTTGGACCATTATTGAAGAACTATTGAGCCTGAGGAGTTCACTTTAGATAAATACCCAGTTCCCGCCATAATTGATGTTGGAGGGGAATATTTAATTTAAATCATCAGAGATTTCACCTTAACTTGAAAACTTCACCCTCGTGTTAGTCGGATCTAATCAAGGGAAAGGAGATATTCATTAGATTTTAAGGCTGAGTCATCAATCAGGTTGTAGAAATCTTGCACAACCCTAAGTTAGGAAGTAAGAAATCTGCAGTCTCAAGAAATGGGTATAAAGTATTGAGAAAGAAAAATGCCCAAATCTTGTAAAGAATATGTTGAATACAAGTAATGGGATTAAACTGGGCTTCTCGAGGAAAATAGTGGATATTTAATCGCGACAAAAGGAGAAATCCAACTTGCAATATCAGGCATTTTTGAAAAATCCAGATCCAAATTTAGGGCTAAGTTTAAATGGGTTATAATGTAGAAATTGACTGTTTCACAGTACTTCTTATTAGTGTTCATTTGTACAGAGAATTGATTCAAAATTCAAATTAATTTAGTTTTTATATATATGTATTAGCTTATTTTAATGTCCTAAGTTGTATATGTTATCTTTAAGACAATTATTCTTTAATTTTAGTTGACAAACTTCATCATCGAGGTTCGATAGTAAGGATCTTGAGAAGTTTGCAGTTGGATTTTGAGAATCCAAATCAATCTTGTGGGAATGATATCCGACTTACATCCATTTTTTACTACTTGTATGACTCGTGCACTTGCGGCATTATAGACTAAACCTATTTATAATTCCAAAACATTTAAATCAGTTTACCCATTGTAAAGAAACTCCAGTCCAATTTGAAATGGCCACAGGAAAGTTGTAAGACTCCTGTAGAGGTGTTAAATTGAGAGGTTTTAATCTATATAACAGAAGGCAAACAAGTTTTATGGCGTCGTTGCCAGGGTTGAAAGCATTTGAATAAATCAATATTCTGACAAAAGCAAACAAGTTTTATGGCACCATTGCCTAGGATTTGTGCGACTTGAATAAATCAATATTCGACAAGAGAGCATAAATGCTAATTTGGGACATTTTTCATTTCTTATAAAAGAAATAATTAAAAACAATTTTTACAACAAGAGCGCACGCTACCGACCTTTAGAGAGCTTAAAAGGACATAAGGATTTATGATACCACTGCTTTCCAATTAATCTCACTATGTCTCCATTTCAGAGGATATTTCACGTATTGTGAAGCCGCATCGGGGACCGCTTCCTGTGAGATACTGAATTGGAAAGAATGCTGAGGAGCTTGAGGAAAGTCAGTAGAGCAGAAAAAGCAACGATGGCAGATGAAAGAATTGATCCGACAGTTGAACAAGAAACAACAGAAGGAAGGCCTCCAATTCAAGATACAATGGAAGATTTTTGGAGGCTTGTTATCTAAGCATAATACTCAGCAGTCAGACAGCCTGCTATAGAGGCCAACAACTTTGAGCTAAAACCAGCATTGATCACCATGGTTCAGCAGAATCAATTTACTGGCCATCCCACTGAAGACCCTAATGAGCATCTTGGCAAATTCCTAAGGATTGAAAACACAGTTAAGCTGAATGGTGTGAGACCAGAGGTGATAAAGCTATACCTCTTCCCCTTTTCCTTAAGAGATATTGCAGCCACATGGTATGAATCATTACCATATGGATCGGTTGATACATGGGAAGAGTTGATGGAAGCATTCCTAGGCAGATTTTTTCCCCCATCCCTCACAACTGAAAGAAGAAGGGAAATCCTAGTGTTCCAACAAGGGGAGGATGAAAGCTTGTATACTACATGGGAAAGGTACAAAAGGCTGCTGAAGAGATGTCTTATGCATGGCATAGATCTGAAGACATAAATGGATATTGTCTATCATTCTTTGAATGATACTTTTAAGGGTATCTTAGATGCTTCTTGCTGTGGGGAATTCAAGAGGAAAAGTGCAGAGGATGAAAGGGACTTGATAGCAGACCTAGCCAAATGCAACATGAAAGTTCCCTCTGGATTTTTAGGAAGCAATAGCAGAACAAGAGGGAGGACTGGCTGAGCTAAACAAATGACCCCATGCGTAAAGCAAAACCGGATGCTATAATGCATGTGATGGATAAATAAGATAAAAACTACACTCTGCTCATGAAATTGGAGTAGTGAAAGAGATGGGATAAGAAGAAGTGCTGAGGGACCTACTGAAGAAGAACCTTATGCAGTTGAGGAGGCCAATTACTTGAATGAACCGAGAAGCTATCATTTCAAGCCAAACCCCAACTTGCCCACACATTATAATCCAGCACTGAGGAACCATGAGAACTTCTCATATAGTGGAGGAGCATCACAAGGTCAAAGATAGGGGTAAAATTTTCAGCAAGGGTATCATCCACCAAGGTTCTAGCAGCAGCAGCAGCAAGGAGATCAAAGAAATGAATATCAAGGTCAGAAGAGGACCCGGTCATTTGAGGAGCAAATGCTTCAGTTCATGGGGGATAACAAAAAGCTGCTCCATACCCATGAACAAAAATTTGCTAAGTTGGAAACTCTTAAATCCAACTCACAAATGTTTCAATCAAACACCAATGCTTCCCTGAAGAACTTGGAAACACAGGTTGGGAAGCTGGCCTTGAACTTGCAAAACCTAAAAAAAAATGCATTCCCTAATGACACTCAGAAAAACCCAAAGGACTGTATGGCAGTCCAGCTGAGGAGTGGTAGGGAGATGAATAACAACAGAACATAACAGAAAGAGAAGACTGATCAAAAAGAAGAAAAAGCAACTGGAGAAGAGAATGGAAAGAGCATGGAAAAGAGGACTATAAAAATAGAGAAGCAAGTGCAAACTAAGCAGCCTGAGAAGAGCTGTGAGTAGAAGTAGAAGGAGAAGGGTAAGGCTTACACCCCTACAGTCCCATTCCCATAAAGGATTCAGAAAGCAAAGAAAGAAGAACAATTTTCTAAATTCTTGGAAATTTTCAAGAAGATAGAAATTAGTATTCCCTTTGCAGAGGCAATCAATAAAATGCCAAATTATGCAAAATTTCTAAAGGAGATACTGAGCAAGAAGAAGAGGATTGTTGGGGAGGACAGAATTTAACTACCACTTGCAACAAGCAGCTTATTCGCAGAGGTTTACTAAAGAAAATGAAGGACCCGTGCAGCCTTCACCATTCCTTGCTCATGGAAATACGAGTTTAAGAAGGCCTTATGTGACTCGTGGCCAAGATCAACTTGATGCCCTATCGCAAAAAAGTACGCAGATTGAGTCTGGGAGCTTACCCTAACAACAATTATACTGCAAATGGCTGATAAATCCATGGCTCAATCAGAAGGTGTTCTTAAAGATGTGCTTGTCAAGGTAGGGAAATTCATCTTCCCTGTAGACTTTGTGGTTATGAAAATGGAAGAAGACAACCAGGTCCCTCTGTTGTTAGGAAGACCCTTCTTAGCAACAGGAGCTGCCTTAATTGATGTTAAAAAGGGTGAGCTGACCCTGAGGGTGGGGAATGAAGTAGTGCGCTTCAACTTGGACAAAAGCTTGACACATTCTGATGTTGATACAGAAAATTGTAATGTTGTAGATAATAGTAGTCCTATCAGTTTTGACTTGATCTCTGATTATAACCTTCAGCATTCTATCAATGAAAATGAGATGAATTTCCAGATATCAGAGGGTGTTGATTATGAACTACTGCATTCCTACTTGCAAAATAAGGAAACAACCTTTGAGTTTAATGAAAACAATAAGAAAATTCAAGGCCAGAAAAGAAAGTTACTAAAACAAGAGACTAGTGCAAGTATGGGTTATTTGAAAGAATTGCCCAAATTATCCGAAATATGCTTTCTAGAACCGTAAAAGGGAAACCGTAATCATATCAGCTAAATTAACTGGTGCTTAAGAACGAAGGTCAGAATTCTAAAGAAATACAAAGAGGCTATTGCTTGGTTAATTGAAGATCTAAAGGGTATCAATCCTTCTATTTGCATGCACAAAATCCTGCTGAATGATGATGCAAAAACATCAGTTGAACACCAAAGGAGGCTGAACCCTGTTATGAAAGATGTTGTAAGAAAAGAAGTACTGGAATGGCTAAATGTAGGATTTATTTATGCAATATCAGAAAGTCCTTGGGTGAGCCCAATCCATGTGGTTCCTAAGAAGGGTGGATTCATTGTGATAAAAAATGAAAGGAATGAACTGATTCCTACAAGAACTGTGACAGGATGGAGGGTGTGTATAGATTATAGAAAATTGAATATTTCAACTAGGAAAGATCATTTTCTGTTGCCTTTCATTGATCAGATGTTAGACAGGTTAGCAGGACATCCTTATTTATGTTTTCTTGATGGATATTCAAGATATAACCAAATTTCTATTGCACCTGAGGACTAGGAGAAAACTACTTTTACATGCCCTTATGGTACTTTTGCTTTTAGAAGAATGCCATTTGGGTTATGCAATACTCCTGCTACTTTCCAAAGATGCATGATGTCTATGTTCTCAGACTTAGCAGAGGAGGTTATGGAGATATTCATGGATGACTTCACAGTTTATGGATCCAGTTTTGAACATTATCTACAGAACTTGGGGACAGTACTTCACGGATGCCAAGAAAAGAACCTAGCTTTGAATTGGGTAAAATGTCATTTCATGGTAACAAAAGGGATTGTACTTGGGCATAGAATTGTTGCAGCAGGCTGGAAGTGGACTAAGCAAAGGTTTCCATTATAAAGATTCTTACGCCACCAACAACAGTCAAGGGAATAAGAAGTTTCTTGGGACATGCTGGATTTTATAGAAGATTTATTAGAGACTTCTCAAAAATAACAAGACCATTATGTAGATTCTCTTGGAGAAGGATGCCAAGTTTAATTTGATGAGTCTGCCAATTCATTTGGGAGACAGATCAATTAGTTGAAGCTCCTATCATGGCTAAACTAGACTGGAAAAAAGAATTTGAGATTATGTACGATGCCAGTGAATATTGATTAGTACCCAAAAAGTGCTATTTTGAGTCCTATTCAAGATAGGTTTTGAGTGCTTTTTGCGTACTAATCATGTGAATTAAGCTAATTGACCAATGGAGTCCATAGTACCGATTTCGTTTGGTTGTTTTTGGTATTTTAAGTTTTGCGCCTCAGTCATTATTTCAAGTTTGGTGTCATATTGGTCTTTGAATGTTGAGAATTCTTGAGTGATTTCATCAAGCTAGAAAGTGAAATGTCAAGTGGAAATGATGAAATGGAAGTGGATCTGACAATGCAAAAGGCAAAGGCGAGTTAGGATTTATTTATGCATTGCGAAATTTCGTGAGATTGAGAAAATTTCGCAACGAAGAGAAAGGTACACAAATCCACAGTACAATTTCGCTATCCATAGTTTTTGCTAAGCTAGCGAAATTTAAGCTATCATAGCGAAAATTAAGCTATCATGTGAGGATCTTGTGCATAGAAAATTTGAATTTTCGCTATGCCTTGTATTTCGCTATGATAATTAACTACATAGCGAAATCCTCCCCTGTGTTTTTTGAGTTGAACGACCTCGTTTTGTATAATTCCATTTATTATATTGTAATCATGTATTTTAGGTATTTTTGGTATTTCACATATTTTGGTTGGCTATATAAGCCACTTTATAGCTTTTGTAACCCTAACTTTTCATTCAAGCAAGCTTTCAGTGCAGCTTTTATTTTAGGTCAGAGTTTGCTCTCTTCTCTCTCTTCTTTCTCTCATTTTCTTGGCTGCCAAACACCACCCCTTGAGGATGACAACTCCGCTGGATGATGTTTTGGCTAAGCCTCAAAACCTTGAAGAGGAGGGTTGCTAGGTTGGTTAATGGGCTACTGCAGGTGGTCCTCAATCTTAAATGAAACAGGTATTGCATTTATGGTTCTAAACTTTCCAAACTAGGGTTTAATACTATTTAATGTCTTTCCTTTGGTAAATACTTGTCATGCTTTAGGGTTCAGTGCATTCTTAATAGTAGATGCACTGACATTCTTTAGATGTCATTTACGAGCCATTGAAATGAGGTTAAATGCTATGTTTTCAAACTGATTGGAACATTAAAAGCTCAATATATGTTTGGACTCAAATAGGAGTGTTTTAAGGGTTAGTTTTTAAAAGTTAAACAAAAAGATTTCCGGTTTTGGCTATGACTATATGTCATTTGCCCTAATCTTGAGAAATAACCGAGGACACCTTCATAACCCCATTTACCAAGCTAACACGACCTTGAGGTGCATTTGCATTTCATTTAAGATGTTCGAGTTAACTTGGGTGACACCGACTCTGACACTTTTTAATGCAAATCCGAAAATCCAAACAAAAGTCTCACTATTTTCAAACATGATACGAATCATTTGTGGGATGAAAACCCATCCCCGTGTTCGACCCTAGACCGCTATACTGCAGTAGCTTGACTACGGTAGTAGGAGGAATATAGGATACAAATATTGTTGATTTCGGATCCACCTGCGTAACCTGCAGACTCAAGATGGGCGCCGTTCAGGATGGTCGCGACTGAGATGATGAGTTCATATGTACTTGTAATCCACATTACAAGTGTTGGTGACCTTTTAACCCTTTTTGAATTTCGTTTGTAAGAATAGCAAGTTTTTTTTTCTTAGCAGTTACTGCACTGTGTTTAATCTTACAGTCAGTTAATTTTGGTTTCCTTAACAACTTGGAGTCCTTTGGCAAGCTTGTTTGTGTTCTTTGTTTTGTCTTATTTTTGTGCTACAGTGTTTATGCGTGGGATGAAGGGATATCAGTGGGTGCAAAAGTGGAGTGCAGTTGGGCAAAATTTGTGAATCGGTGTGCTGGCGACGGAAATGGACCCTCTACCTGAGGAACAACAAAGTTAACAAGCAACCCTTATGAATCTATGACACTCTGAGTCGATGAGGACCACATACACCCTCCTAGAGTTAGTGCTCCTTCTGCATCTAGCCTCCTGTGTCGAGAAGATGTGGTAGTGAGACCATATTTGGTTACAGCCCGCATTTCATGGTAGCATGGAGAATGAAAATCCATACACCCATATAAAGGGATTTTTGAGGAGGTGTGCGTAACCTTTAGGAGAATTGAAATTGATATGGATTTATTTGAAGTTGAAGGCATTTCCATTGATACTTAAAGACAAAGCCAAAATGTAAACTAATTCTTGAGACCAAGAACCATGTTTGGCGAGGCTGGCGAGAATTCTAAAAGAATTGCCGATTACTCCTGGGGCTTGACAATTTGAAGAAGCGAAATCTATGCTTTTCTTTGCTTGACAGAGAGGTTCTATCAGTGGCGGGAGGGTTCATGGAGACCATGATTAACACTTGTCCACATCATAGTTTCGACACTTGGATCTTGCCAAACCACCTTCTGGTGGCATGTCCCAACCGCGAAACCTTTTGGAAACCATGTGTGGAGTGTTCGAGCAAAATCCATATGGAAACCATGGTTCTTGTGGCTGAAACTTCCAAGGGTTGGGATGAGCCAAATCAGGGAAGCTGAAAGAATGAAGCCGTCGACCCACCAAAGGGGAGGCATTTATGCACTTTACGAAGATATGGAGATAGAAAGCGAAGATATGATATAACTAGGAAGGTGGAAGAGCTAGAAGGAAAAAGGCTACATGAGGTAAACGTTGGCGAAAATCACTGAGTATCCCATGCATCAATTGCAATCCACTTTGCCACGGAAGACCTTGTCCAATTGCTCCCTCGATTGAGAGATTTTATGTAGAGCATGCCTGTCTGAGTAGGCGTCTCAGCCGCGACCTAATGCCCATATGTGATACATATAATCGGTGGAGGAACCACCTAATCTCTCTTGGAAACTGTTTGCATATGTGCCTCTGGTGCCAAACAACAATTTGGTTCCTCACCTCAGCCACATCCATCTTCAACCCTTTGTTGAGCAATTTATTTTAAATTTGGAGGCAAGGTGGTAGGCGATTTTTGTGGAAGAGCAAAGAAAGGGAATCAATGTACAATTGGCCCAAAGATGATATGATTCATTCCACAGGTAAATTTGAGCTAAAATCAAAATTTATATACCTAAGTTCCTACTACTGCGTGGTAAAAACTCACTGCGATTATAATTAGTCTAAGTCGAACATGGGGATAGGTTTCATCACAGGAATGATTGCATAAGTGCACGAAGGTAAGACTTTCTATTTGGACTTTTGGATTTTTTCAACGATTAATGATGAGTTTGAAAGCTTGATTAAGCTAAAACTTAAAATGAAGTGTGAAAGTTAACTTTGAAGATTTAGGTCACCCAACTTGGTAACTTAGGGCAAACAAGTGTCTCGGGTTTTTTATCCTGGCATGATGACAAGCAACCTATAGTCAAGCCACAATGGGATCTATGTTTAACTAGCAAACCTCACCCTAAAAACAACTCCTATTTGGAGTTAACACAGGTAACATGCATCTATGGCCCTTTTCGATTTGAAACCACAACATTAAATATCATCTCGAGGCCTTAAAGACCATCCCAATGAACCACGGTGCATCATGATAAGTATGCACTTTGTATCCTGGAAAGCATGGTAGTATTGGCCAAATTAATAACATTCAATGCTATTCAACCATATTTTGAGAAGATAAGGTCATAAACACAAGATCATAGCTTTTAATACAAGAAGACAACTCGCATATGTCCCAGACCAATAAACTAGCCTTCCTCTTCAAAGAAAAGAGAGGCTTAGCTACATCTTTGAGTTGTCACCTCAAGAGGTGTTTGGCAGCCAAGAAAATAAGGGAAAGAGGAGAGAAGAGAGAAAAACAAAACCCTAACTAAACTACGAGAGATATTTAATAAAATTAAAAATCCTACCAAAATTGCTTCCTTAATTTGTCAGCTAGTGGTTACAGAAATGAGGTGGCTTATATAGGCACCTAATGTATGAAAATACCATAAAGCCTAACAATTTGGCTAAATTTAGGACAAAGGAGTAATACACCAAAATTCGAAGTCTGCTGCATTAATTACAAAACATGACAAGGCAAGAATTTCGCATATAAGTAAAATTTCACAGTAAATAAAATTTCGCTACGCAATAAAATTTCGCTTAGTTAGCGAAATCACTAAGAGATAAGTAAAATGCAAAATTTCGCGAAGGGGGCAGATTTCGCGATAGTGAAATTTCGCTAGCTTAGCGAAATTTATGTGAGTAGCGAAAACATGAAATTTCGCTAGAATGCCTCCCACGTAAAACCCCGGTGTCTAGTTTAAAATTGGTACTGCAAGGTTGCGAAATTTTCGCTAAGGTTATGAATTTTCGCAACTTCCATTAAATTTTCGCAATCTTGTTGGCCCTGGATTTGCTGGATCTTCACCGATTGCTTCCCGTCCTCATCGCATCGATTTCCATCACTTTGCTCTATTCTTTCTTTTGATTTCGTATGATCAAGGGCTGACAATTGGGATCAATCTTCGTGATTCATCATTTGACTCGATATTGAACTCCCAAAGTGCGCAAAAACCTGCAAAACAACCAAAATAACTCTTAACCAAGATAAAGGGGGATACTAAGAAGACTAACACTTCCAATTGGCATAAATGACATGATTAGTTTGCAAAAGCACTCAAAACCTATCTAATATAGGGTTTAAAATAGCACTTCTTGGGCACTAATCACACCCCAACCGAAACGTTGCTAGTCCCTTAGCAATGCAAAAACAAAAAGGAGATGCATGTAGTGATTTTCAAAAAGTTTATGAGTTTATGTACATATAAACAGTACCTTAAACTGAAAAATGGACACCAAGTTTGAAAACCGACATGAAAGAGCCAAACCATGCAAACAATTTAGGTCAATATTGGTTCCATGATTCTCAACTTGAATTTCCACCTAAGTTCTAATGGTTCTTTATATAACCGTATTACGCCAATAAATTGCAAAATTCCTTTGGTCTCCTCCCCCAACCCAGCACCGACATACCTTAAGTCGTTGAACAACTCTAGATAAGGATAGTTACGCACTTCTTTCTTATTCAACTACACTCAGGATGCAATGCTTAAAATTCGACTTCACCAAAGTCCGTAACGGGATTCACCGATGACTCCTAACCAATTAAGGTTTCTAGTGGCATCAAGCCAAAAGGATCACTCGACTACAATAAAGGCTTCACCCCGGACTCCGAATGACTTCGAAAATCAAGCACCTACAATTTGCTAGACTCTACCTATCCACCCATGTAACGAACACTAAATCGATGACTCCCAACCAATTAAGGCTTAGGGCAATCGTTTCAAAGGCTACATACACCCTGACCGTGCTCTGCTTCAAGGCAAAACTTCACGACTTTATTTTTCTTTTTCTTCTTTTCTTTTTCTTTTTCTTTTTGCTTCTTTTCTTTTTCTTTTTGGAAGACAACATTGGTCTTAAAGTATGGGTAACAAAAACCTATCCTAGGTTGCCAACATGCTTAAGGCTGGCTATGCAAAGCGAAAGGAAGTAAACAAATTCACAGCCTATTGAAATAATCTGGAGTGCAGTGTGTGAATTAGCATAAGGGAGAAATTTTCAAGTTGAGCATGCTGGAACTTCAACTGACCAAAAATTGTTTCAAGCATGGAATTTGCTCTAACATAAAGGTGACAAACAGTGATTCAATTTTCCAACAAAAGCAATTCAATCGTCTAATCGTGAAAGCAATTCAATTGTTCAATTGAAAAGAAAAACAAATATACATGGTAAAGGCAAAAAACATGGTATGCAAAAGTTTGTATATATATATATATATAGAATAGCTTTTGATATAGCCAAAGTGGCTAGTACATGCATATCAAAGCTAAACATACAAAATATCACCGCCTACTACGGCTAATACATGAATCCTAATCAAAATTTCACAGAACATAAAACGGTAACTATACAAAATCATAAGAAACCAAACCACCTCACTGCTGTGGTGGTGGTGGGTCTAAGTCGATGTCGCCGCTGCCGTAACATCCAAATAGGCCGCGTCAGGCGGGCCTCCTTCTCTCTCGATCAGGAACACGGAAGGCCCGCGCGCCATGATCCGGGCCGAAGCATGGGAGTGACAATCGCGCCCGATCCTCGGTCGCCCGTAGCCGTTTAGTGAGCAGATGGCATCCATCACACCAACGCCATTCTAGAGCGCATGAATGTACCGGCCGAATGGTGTGTCAATAGGATGGGTCGTGTATCAACCGCACTCACGATGTAGCAGGTCGGCGGGTGGTACTTGAGTGACATCTCGCGTAGCCGACTCCTCTCGCACTTCGGGCCCGGGGGTAGGCATATCATCCGTGGGAGTCCTCAACCACCCGAATCTGCACTCCTCCCGCCCCATTCTGAGGTGGCAAGAGATGTGGTTAGTCATCACCCGCCATTGACAAGCACTGCAGGGCATCTGACCATCTCAATCTCCGGGCCCGCTGAAACCTGGGGGACGCCGAGAACATGGCAGGAGTCTCAGATAAGTAATGAAGGTCGTCGTGCTAGGTCCTTCCATGGACCTTCCGAATCGCAACAGAGGCGCATCACCACCCTCGCAGGGACTGAACCAAAATCCCGAGATCCCAGAAAGAGCCCTCAAAGACGGCTCCCTCCTCCGCACATAATGTCAGCAGAGGGAATAAGCCTGCACGAAATAGATGGTCGACAAGAAGATCTGAGGCGGAGCCGCCTCCGTAAAATACCGGACCAGCAAAGGGTGTCTCTCCGCCGTCTGACCATCTCCCTATGAGGCTGTGAGCCCACGCCTGTGAATCCCCAAATTGCGCTACAGATGCGCAGCCCAAAGCCGAAGACCACGCTTCCAGCACACCGGGGCGATCATCGATGCCGAATCGAAGCCTGGCGGACCCACAAGCCCCTAGAGGTCATCGAGTGGTAAAACTGCAACACCACTCGTGGGTAGTAATGCTGCCTCGGAGTCATGAAAGGTAATAGTGAATACCCCGATCAACCCCACTTCCCTAAGATCTCGGGATCACCACATGGGGGATCGTCGTAGTACGACCCCGATGGAACTGTCACGATGAGCTCGTATATCTCCGAATGGGTTCCCTACAAACAATGGCCGCCGAATCCTCGAGGCGCGATAGCCAGCGATGAAGTCACCCCACCGACGTGGATCGGTGACTACCGAGGTCGAGAAGAAGATGACTCTCCTGGGCCCGATGTGCGGGCCCGCTTGGAAGGCCGAGCCCTCCTAACTCTCCTCCGGGGCACAGGCGATGGGGCCCGAGGTCCCATCCGTGTCTGATATCGACGAAATCCCTGGGGCTCTTCTGCACGCTCAGGACCTGATGGTACCTCTGAGCCTGACCGAAGCTTCTGGCCGGGGCCTCTCGCCCTGCATCGACCTGACCCGGTCGAACGCGGACCCACCCCGAGCACGGAATCCATACCGAAATCACTATTCGAAGAGGGCTCACACCGAAATGTAAAAACTAATGCACTAAATACCCGAATCGAGGCTCTCAGAGGCAACCGAATTAAACAGTAGACGAACTGTGAGCTCACTGATCATAGTCACACCTACCAGAATAGCCAAATAAAGCTCCTAGAGGATCAAATCACTGAGGCGTAAGTAAAAATAGATGGACCAAGGACTCGAGGGTCCTGAACTGGCAGTGGAGGTGTGCGCGGCTGTGAGCAAACGACAGTGGCTAAAGTGACTGTGACCCAAGGCACGATGTAGGGCCGGAAATGCGGGTCGTCACGACTCGGGACAGACTAAATGCGCCAGGCTACTACCAGGCTCCGAGGGTGCTCGCAAGCAGGATGGCGGCAAAGCAGTGACCAAGGCTCCGCCGTGGGTGCGCGAGCCGGGGCCGGGTGCAGCGGCAGAGGCTCAGACTGAGCCTGGCCAGTCTCGACCAGCCGAGACCTGACGCAGTGCGCAAGCACAGGTAGTGGCTATGGCAGGCAACCGTGACCGCTATCGCCGGAACAGGCGCAACTCCCAAGAAGCAAAGGATTCCGGGTAGGCAGAGGTCAGAGAACTGAAGCCACTGGAGGGAGAATGTGGTGGAAAATGGGACAAACCCCTCCTGTGTTTAAATAAAGGCCGGCGTAGCCGAGTGGGTTCTCACACTGGGGCTATTTTTGTAAATTTGGCCCAAACCGACATTCCACCCGCATATCGAAATTTCAAGAGTTAAATATTGAAATTATAAGAAATAAAATTATAATGACAATTATTGTATAAACTATAATTAAAATTTACACAATACTATATTATATAAACAAATTACTAAAAAAAGAAAACTCGTTAATTTAGGAAACTTACTAAAAATAATCAAATTATCAAAATTAACTAACTTAAGACAAAAAGCAAAATTAAGGAACTAATCTCGGTTTTTTAAAACACCGAACCACAGTTCAAAATCTCAAAAATTACCTCAAGGAGGGTCAAGGAGAATGATCTCCTCAACCCCTGCAGTAGTCTGGGTTGACTCCATGTTGTTGGGTGCCTAATTGTTGAAGTGGTCCTCAGTGATGGCTTTTGAATTGATCAATTCAAGTATGTACTGTGTTGATGGTGACCAAAATCTTCATCTCCTTGGCTGACTATTCCATGTGGTTCCTGGGCACTTTGTTTTCCTGCACACTGACCATTTGAAACAACTTCATCAATTATTTGATTTTTATTTTCTAGCAACTTTTGCTTGTTGTTCAAATGAAAGATGTTCAACTCCAAGGTCATGTTACCAAAGGTGTTGTATGACTCCATTCGCAATTTATTACTGCATCGGGTCGTGGGCCGTAAATGGTCTTCCTAAGATGATTGGAACATGATCGTTCACTTGCAATCGCCTTGTCAAGCACTACAAAATCTACTCGGGTAGTAGAATTTGTCTATTTTTCAATTAAGACATCCTCAACTATCCCCTTAGGGATTTTCTACCGATCTATCTACCAATGATAGTGGATGCTGGTAGGCTTAAGTTCACCTAAACCTAACCGTCAGATAATCGAATACCACATTAGATTCACACTGCTCCTAAATCAAGCAATGACTTGTCTATGCAATTCCCACCAATATTGACTGAAATTGTGGGAGATCCAGATCCTTATATTTTGACTCGTGGTATTTGCTTTGGATTATGGCACCCACTTAACAAGGAGAAATGCTTTTTCTCAATGCCTAACTCTTCTTGATCAGGCAAAGATCTTTCAAAAATTTTGCATGCTGTGGACTTGTTTGATTATGTCCAATAAGAGGTATGTTAACCTTCACTTGCCTTAAGACCTCTAAAATGCTTGCTTGCTGAGATGCCTTTCTTACCTCTAAGTGCTTGTGGAAATGGAGGTGGTATGCGGTATTTCATCAACTTCCCAGTCCCTTATCGGATTCTTCAACAGTTTCGTGGCTGGGTTGATCAACCTCTTTCCACTTCGTGGTAATTATAGCCTTAACTCATCCATTCCCGAATTGTCGGATGATCCTACCTCATGGATTCCCTTCGTTTGGCACCGTTTGGGAAGGGAACCTTCTCTTCTTGTACCCTCCAAAGAATCTTGTTTATTCTGTGATCAACATCGTAGGTTATCAATTTTCTGGTTCAGGTTGCTCTCTAGTCCATCTTATTCTCTGTTTAGTGTACTTCTCTAATAAGATTTAACTTTGCAGCGCTTCTGCACATTGATTCCTTTTTGTTCCTCAACAAAGTTGCCCACCACTTACTCAAATTCAATATGGCTTGTTCCACAAGAGATGAGGATGGTGGTGGTTGTGGTTGAAATTGGGAACCAAACTGTGGTTTGGCACTGTGGTACATGCTGGGGAGTGGCTTCCGTGAGTTAATAGGTGATTCTCTCCAATTGGAATTGTGGTGGTATACTCATATGGAGCATTGATTGTTGTGGCTTGTATCATCTCTACAAAGGCTTGCACATTCGACATCAAATCCTTCATCAAGGGGCTATCGACAATCGTTCTACCTGACGTACAGGATTGAAAATTAGTGCAAGGACTGGTGCGGGTTTTCAATCACCGCATGCACTTCATGGAGCCTTTTCCTCAAGCTCCTCCACTTTCCTAGCTATGGTTGAAATCCTAAATTTTCATTTCTATATCTTCCGCGTTGTATAAATCCTCCTCTGGGGCTACCAAGGCCTCATTGTTTCTATTTCCCTGTGGTTTGGCTCATCCCAACTCTTGTAGTTTCAGCCACGAATTTAAAAACTTATGGCTTCGTCAGATGCTTACTCGTAAAGTCTCCTCCACACATGGTTTCCAAAAGTCGCCATGGCGTGGAGATATGGTCACCCATGGGAAGTGGTCTACCAACATCCAAGTATCAAAAACCCATGACGTGGGACAAAGACCGATGGTTTCCATAAATCTCTCCCAACACTGGTAAAATCTCTCTCCATCCTGAGATGCAAAGGTGTAAATTTGTCTTTTCAAATTATTAGTCTTATGAGCACTCGAAGAATCTCTTCAGAATTTTGGCCGCAGCCACCAATTTCTAATGGTTCTAGCCCCGTGAGTTTAGCCAATTTCGCCTCATTCTTAAAGGTCAATGGAACAAGCTTTCAAATTTTTAGCAAATCCATGTCCATCATACCTTCCTTAAAGGTAGTGCAAACCTCCTCAAAATCCCTAATATGAGTGTATGGATTTTCATTTTCCATACCATGATATGTGGGGAGTAGGGGTACCAAATATGGCCTCACTGCTACATCTTCACAGAGGAATGATGATTTCAGGGTACTCAACTCTAGAGGGTGATGTGATCCCTCATGGTTCTATAGGTCATGGATTCATTGGGGTTCCAGTTGACTCGTTGTTCTTCGTGTAGTGGATCCATGGTATCAAGTGTGTACACTGACTTCACCGATCACGTTGTGTAATCGATTCTATGCAAACTTTTCCCTAAGTTCCTCGTCCCGACTGCATACAACTCGTTACACAAACTCGAGACACAAACAAAGAGGACAAACCAACTTGCAAAAAAGGTTAGGTTAGCTAAAATAAAACCATCGTATATAAAAAAAAAAAAAAAAAAAACAAAAATAAAGTAGTTACCGCAAAGTGATGAAACTTGAAGTTACCGCAATCGGGTTTCAAAAGAGTTAAGATTACCTTCACTCGTGATGTCGACAAGTACACTTCAACTTATCATTCGTGAAGCCTGGCACCATTCCCACAATCCGCGCCATTTGATTCGTCACAAAGAGGGCTGAGCTAAAATGAACAAAATTTATATACTCTGTTCCTACTACCGTCGTAGTCAAGCTAAATGCGCAAAGAGCAAGGGTTCAGTGGTCGAACACTCTGGACGGGTTTTCATCCGGGAATGATTTACTGGCACGAAGGTAAGACTTTCTATTCGGGATCTTTGGATTTTTCAAAAACAAAGTGTGACAGTTTGAAAACCGATTAACTGTAGAACCGAAATGAAGTGTGAAAGTTAACTTTTGAAGATTTCAGCTCACTAACTTGGTAAACTTAAAAATGTTGTCCTCTGGTTTTATCCTCGCTGATGACAAGCAACCTATAGTCCAAGCCACAACCGGATCTATATTTAACTAGCAAACCTCACCTCTAAAAAAACAACTCCTATTTGAGTTAACACGGTGTAAATATGCATCTATGGCCCTTTTCGCTTTGAAACCCTAACATTAAATATCATCTCGTGAGGCTCGTAAAGACCATCTAATGAACCACGTTGGGTATCTAGCAATATATGCACCGTATCCTAAGCATGGTGCATTGGCCAAATTAATAAATATCCAATGCACCAACCATATTTTGAGAAGATATGTCATAAACACAAGACCTATAGCTTTAATACAAGAAGACAACCCAGATATGCCCCACCACTGCTAAATTTTCCTTCAAAGAAAAGAGGTTTGAGTCAAGCATCTCTTGAGTTGTCAACCTCAAGAGGGGTGTTTGGCAGCCAAGAAAATAAGGGAAAGAGGAGAGAGAAGAGAGAAAACAAACCCCAACTAAACTAATGGTGAGATATTTACAAATTAAAACTTACCAGTAAATTACAGTTTCCCCAATTTGTCGCTTAGTTACAGGGAAATGGGAGGTGGCTTATATAGCCACCTAATGTATGAAAATACCATAAAGCCTAACAATTTGGCTAAATTCAGGACAAAGGAGTAATACATCAAAATTGAAGTCAGGTTGCATTAATTACAAAACATGACAAGGTAGTAAAATTTCGCTAAGGTTAAAAATTTCGCTAGGGCAATAAAATTTCGCTAGTTAGCGAAATTTCGCTTAGTTAGCGAAATCACCAAGAGATAGTTAAATGCAAAAATTCTCGCTAGGCGCGGTGATTTCGCTTAGCTAGGTGAAATTTACAAATTTTAGCTTAAATTTATGAGAAGGAAATATAAATTTAGAATAAGTGTCAGCTTAAAACCCCGGTGTCTAGCTTAAATTGGTAATTTCGCTTGTTGTCATGAATTTTCGTGAATCCCAAAGAAAATTTTCGCAATCTAACAAATTCCCGGATTTGCCGGGATCTTCAATCCGCATTGCTCGTCCTCATCAGATCGATTTCCATCACTTTGCCTTCATTCTTTCTTTGATTTTTGGTCCGACATACTCACAATTGGGATCAATCTTCGTGGATTCACTATCTGACCTCGATATTGAACTCCCAAAGTGCGCAAAACCCAAAACAACCAAAATAACCTCTAACCTAAGATAAGTGATACTAAGAAGACTTGAACACTTCAATTGGCATAAATGACATGATTAGCAAGCAAAAAGCAATCAAACCATTCATATGGTCTAAAATAGCACTTTTTGGGTACTAATCAAGATACTGTGGAAAACACCCTGAACAAGAGAATAGATGGGCTTGAAAGCAACCTTAATCAGAAGATTGATAACCTACAGTATTCCATCACCAGGATTAACAATTTACTAGAGGTATAAGAGAAAGGAAGATTCCCTTCCCAAACACTGCCCAATCCAAAGGGAGTTCATGAAATAGGTTCTTCCAGCAACTCAAGGATGGATGAAGTGAAAGCTATCATCACTTTGAGGAGTGGAAAAGAAATTGAGCAACCAAAGGCCCAAGACCAAGCCAAGAAACTCCAGAAAGAAAAGGAGGCTGATCCAGAGAGGGTAATAATCAGTGAAGACTTAGTGAAGAAAAACATGCCCCTCCATTTCCTCAAGCACCAAGAAGCAAGAAAAAATCCCAAAACTAAGCCGGGAATTGGGAGCTAAGGCAAGCAAAGGTAACATTCCACTTCTCGACATGATTAAGAACCTAACTTATGCAAAGTTCTTAGCGATCTGTGCATAGTCAAGAAAGGGAGCTGTGCATTGAAAAGAAAGTATTCCTTAATCAGCAAGTCGGGCCTCCATCATTCGAGCAAGACCCCAAAGGAAACATAAAGGATCCGTGGATCCCCACAATATCGCCAACACTGAGGGACTTGCATAGACAAAGCACCGCTGACTTGGGGGCCGTTGTAAACCTACCGCCATATTCGTATAAGCAAATGGGTTTAGAGAGCTTAAGCCTACCAACACTTCACCAAGCTACTGCTGAGATTCGATCAGAAATTCCTATAAATAGTTGAGGATGTAAGTTGCGTGCTGTAGACAAATTCACAAACTCAACTTTAGTGCTTCGATACCGAACCACAGCAAGTGGGCCCAATCATAGCTAATTATCCTGGAAGACCATTTTTGGCCACTCTCCAATGCGATAATCAATTTTCTAATCGAGATCGTGGCAACATGACAGTGGAGCTCGATATTTTGCAGGTAGCAGCCTGAAGCTAGCGGAAGATGTGACAAGGATTTGATGAAGTACGCTCCAATTGGTCAAAATCTTGAGGAAACCAAAAGCCCCCAAATTACGAAGAATTAGTAGAGCAAGGGTAGACGGAGTTGATTAGGAATTAAATTTGCATCAGTCACCCTAGCAGGCGATAGGTCGACCCAGACATCACTTGATGAGAAGAATTTGACAAGAAGGAACCAAAGCATGAAGAACGCGGCATAGGCCCGCTGCGGGGGTCAAGGCTCCTCTCCTTGACCCCATGAATGAATCGGTGAAATTGGGCTGGATTTGGCGGTCTTCCAGAGGCTAGCTGCGTGATATTTTGGTCAATTTTCATTTAAAATTTATTTTTAGTAACTTTCCTTTTAATTTTATTTAAATATAAAATGTTATTTTTATTTTATTTTATATTATTTATTTATATATATATATATATATATATATATATATATATATATATATTACTTTATATTATTGCATTTTAATTTAACTAAATTAAAATTTTGTTTTGCTACTTGAAGGTCAAATCGGTAGAATTTCGCTCTCCTTCAGGTTAAATTGGGCCTGGCGCCCTTGGCTCGAGACTCTTGATTGCCCAAAACCATTTTATAAAAGGGGCCCCCGCTCATTTCATTCACGCCTTCCTGACAGTGAGCCACATACTGAGCCCTCCAGGTGCCACAATGCGGCAGGCCTCCTACTTGGTGAGCCGTTCAGCGATGCCACGGCCTGCGGTTCAGGAGCTTAGTGACCGTGCCTGCTCTCCAGCGTCAGGAGTTGCCAGGGCCACGACCTGTGCCCGCAGCTCCCGCCGACCTTTGTCGTGTCGCCAGCGGCGACCGTAGCCCGCCCGTGGGAGCTACGGTCTACCACGTGTGCGCCGCGATGCCCCTCATGGCCGGGTGCCACCGCTGCGAGGCCTGTTGCGCTGCGGGTTCGCCTAGACCACGAGCATGGTGCGCACCGTGGTGGTTCGCTATCTTCAAGGGGGTTGGGTCGGCCTGGAGATGGAGGATCCCGGGCAACAGGGGCTGCGGTGCCCGTTCTCGGGACTTGCCTGCGGTTACGACTGCGTGGCCCGGCGGCCATACGAGGAGCCTCGGGGGTTCCCGTGATGTCGGTTCAGGATGGGACCTTGGGCCCCTTCTCGGTGCCTCGAGAGACGGCCTTGAGAGGCGAGCCTCAGCGGGCCGAGTCTTCGAGATCTCGGCCGGCGTCGCCTCCCGGCCCGATGAGGCTCGTCACCCCAGGCTATCATCGGCCTCGAGATCGGGCGCTGTTCTGGCGGCCCGATTCGGGTTGCGTGGGTCTGCGCGCCAGGGACTTCCATGGGGAGCCATATTACGATAATACCGCGTGACCCGCGACCGCGGTTCGAGAGACTCGATGAGGCGGATCCGCGTAGTGATGCTGCTTGATTCATGGCCGGCGCGCGTTCTAGCTATCCCGGGTTGTGCTCGAGTTTTACCATACTATGACATCCCGGGGAGTGCCGAGTTGGTTGGAGCTTAGGTTCAGCATTGACGGCCTTTGAGTACTAGAGCTGCGGACATGATGGTACCTTGGGCACACCGTGGTGACAAGTGAAGGATATAGAGATTGGCCCCGACCTGCATCCCTGAGAGATGGTCATTTGTCTCACTCGTGATACTCTGGCCAGACTTGTACTCTTGACGAAACATGCGGATGCTCCTTATTGGACCACTGCTCCGGACGACTTATTCCCATTGCGACGGTATGTTCGGTGCGGGAGCCATGCTCGGTTCATTCACGAGGGATCTCGGAGGATTTTGGTTTAGTCCCTCGGTGCGGTCATGACCTCCTGTTGCCTTTGAGGGAAGGTCCGCAAGCCAGGGCTGGCTCGAGTTGAGGAAGCACCATTGTGATCTTAAGTGTGTCTCTCAGGCAGGTCTGGAGCATCTGGGGTTCCACGAGGCCACTCATCAAGCGGAGAGTCAGTTACTTTTCGGGTCACAATCCATGGGCGATCTCTTTACATCAGATCTCCCATTATTCTCCGGCCGACGGGATGCGGAGGAGGTGGCGGATGGTGTGCGAGGACCACAGGGGAGAAGGATCCTGTTCTGAGATGGAGTAGAGGTGGAGGAGCCTAGTTCAGATTCATCTCTCCATCTCCACCTCATACACCCGGCCCCTGTGACACTTCTTGGCCCTTCTACCGCGCGTGATCCTGAACATATTCATATCGATTACAGGGCTTCTTTCTTTGTTATGAATCTTGTTTGTGCGCTTCTTTACACCGAGGCGTCGTTGGACCGTGATTGGCGGCCAGGAGCTACTCTAGCACATAGTCACGCCATGATTCTACGGATCATGAGTCACCTCGGTCTCATGAAAGCCTACGGACTACGAGACCGGTTCGCGGCGACCTATCAGCTTTGACATGCTAGCGGCCGCCATGGCGGCTTCAAATCCATGAGCACATCCACCCTTAGAGAGGTGAGGTGGTAAGCACTCTTCTTTGGCTTCAGGCCCTACTGGTGGAACTTGTTTATACTGGTTGGGGGAGGAGTTAAAGTTGGGAGTGTCTTACATCATATTTTGTATAGTTTTTGGCTTTATCCAGCTTTACTCATTTTGTATAGGATTATATAGGATTCATGTATTAGCCAATAGTAGGCAGTGATACTTTTGTGTGAGTTTAGCTATTTTAAGCATGTATTAACCACTTTGGTTATATCAAAATCTTTATAGCATTATTTATATTTTTCTACACTTTTGCAATTCAATTTTTGTGCCTATCTTTTTGTATTTCTACTCTTGCCCATACATTTGGAGGGGTGAAGCCTTGTATGCGCCTTCGTAGAAACCTTGATTCCATGCATGATTTAGTTGTTGGTCGATTGAAGTTCCAACGTATTTAACCTTGTATATCCACCTTTAGCTAATCGCACACATTGCACATCAGTTTTTATCAATAGGATGAGAAGCTATATACCTCCTTTCACCTTGCAAAACCGGGCCTTGGATCTGTTGACGACCCATAATAGGTTTGTGTTACCCGAGAAGGCGATGTAGTCTTCGAATGAAAAAGAAAGAAAAGCAAAAAAGAAGAAAAAGAAAGAAGAAAAAGAAAAATAAAAAAGCGAAGTAAAGCTTTGCCTTGAAACAGAACACGAGTCTGAGGGTATATGGCGAAAGCCTTTAAGGCCGTCTACAAACCTTAATTGGTTGGAGTCATCGACTTAGTGTTCGCTGGATGGATGGGTGGAGTTTGCTTGAGTTGTAGGTGCTTAATTCTCAAAGTCATTCGAAGTCGAGGGGTGAAGCACAGTAGAGTTTGTGGTCGATTGATCCTTTTGACTTGATGCCTGAAGCGCTGGTGGTTGGGAGTCATCGGTGGAACCCAGATTACACGGACTTTGGTGAAGTCGGAGTTTTAGCATTGCATCCTGGCCTGTCGAAAGAAGAAATAAGAGTGTGGTTAGTCACATTTAGGTTGGTCAACAGTTTAAGGCCACAGCGATAACTTGGTAGGGGGGGAGGAATAGCTTTCGACTTATTGGCTCAGGCTGTCACCTTAAGAACACTTAGATTTTAGTTGGAAATTTTAGTTTGACTTCCTTCCAGAGCTGGAGTATTTGCCTAAATTTTAATTTCTTATATGGCACTTGTTCTCGTGAAGTGGTTTTTGTGCAGTACAAATTGTTTCATCTTGAAGTAAACCTACGTACACTTTTTTGAACAATATACACTTTTTGTAAAACCCTGACATGCATACCTTAATTGTTTTTAGCATTGCTGAGATTTATGGCGTCATGGGGTTCAGGAGTGTGATTAGTACCCCAATGTGCTATTTTGAGTCCTATTGAAGATAGGTTTTTAGTGTAGCATTACTAATCATGTGAATTGAATAATTGACATGTGCGGGTCACTTAGTACCAGTTTCGTTTGAGTTTGTTTTTGGTAATTTTTGCAGGTTTGCGAGCCTCGGTCATATTTCCAAGTTTGGTCCCAGCCATTATTGGTGCTGGAATGTTGAGAATTCTCGATGGTTCACATCAAGCCGAAGCGAAGAAATGTCAAGTGGAGATTGATGAAATGGAGGCGTGGATGCGAGGAGCGTCTGAGCAAAGCGGGGTTGTAGATTTAGCTATGCATTCGCGAAAATTTCAAGATCTGAAATTCGCAATCCCTGAGAAAATTTCGCTATGCTTAGTTTTTCGCTAAGCTAGCGAAATTTCGCTATCATAGCGAAAGTTACTATGCATAGCGAAAATTTGAATTTTCGCTATGCCTTGTATTTTTGCTATGATAGCGAAATTTCGCTATCATAGCGAAATTTTTGCTATGATAGCGAAATTCAGCGCATCTTGAAATCCTCCCCAATGTTTTGGTTCCCAAGCGACCTCGTTTTGTATAATTCCCATTTTGTCCCACTATTGTAATCATGTATTTTAGGTATTTTGGTATTTCACACATTTTGGTTGGTATATAAGCCACCTTATAGCTTTGTAACCTAACTTTTTCATTGAAGCAAGCTTTATTGGCTTTATTTTGATCGAGTTTACTCTCTTCTCTCTCTTCTTTCTCTCATTTTCTTGGCTGCGAAACCACCTTTGGGGATGACTATTTCGAGGGATGTTTGGTAAGCCTGAAACATGAAGGAGGGTTTCTAGGTTGGTTAATGGAGCTCTTTGCGGTGGTCCTCGGAGTCTAAATGAAACATGTCTTTGCATTTATGGTTAAAACTTTCCAAACTAGGGTTTAATGCTATTTAATATCTTTCCTTTAGTCGATACTTGTCATCTTTAGGAGTTCGAGTGCATTCTTAATGGTAGATGCAACGACATTCTTCAAATGTCATTTACGAGCCATTGAAATGAGGTTAAATGCTATGTTTTCAAGCGGTGGAACATTACAAAAACCGTATATGTTTGGACTCAAATAAATTAATTTTAAGGGTTGTTTTAAGCTAAACAAAGATGGGTTTTGGCCGTGACTATATGTCATTTGCCATGTGCGAAATAACGAGGACACCTTACTTAACCCCGTTTTACCAAGCTAGTGCCCCGAGCCTTGAGGTCACCATTTCACATTTCATTTTAAGATATTTCGGTTAGCCCGGTGACTGCTCAACACTTTTTATCTGAGTCGAAAATCCAAACAAAGAGTCTCACCATTTTCAAACATGATACAAATCATTTGTGGGATGAAAACCCGTCCCAGTGTTCGACCCTGGGCCGCTATCTTTGCGTTAACCGACTAAAGTGGGAGGAATATAGGATACAAATATTGTTGATTCCAGATCACCCTACTGTGGCACGAATCAAATATGCAATGGGAGTTGTATTGGGACATAAATATGACAAAGTGTTTAGGACCATATACTATTCCAGCAAAACATTCAATGAAGCTCAAGAGAATTACTCGACTACTGAAAAAGAGATGTTGGTTATGGTGTTTGCATGTGAAAAGTTCAGGCCATATATATTGGGTCCCACGTCATTATCCATACTGATCATGTTGCAATCAAATATTTGATGGCCAAGAAAGAAACTAAGCCAAGACTGATCAGATTGGTTTTGTTACTACTGGAATTTGATTTGGAGATCGGATAAGAAAGGTTGTGACAATGTGATGGCGATCACTTGTCGAGAGTTGAAGCGTTGTGAAAGAAGAAGAAAGGAAATAGCGAGAGAAAATTTTCCGGATGAGCGATTATTTTTAGTTTGTCATTCCAATTACCTTGGTATCTTCAATAATGTGTACTTTCTGGCTTGTGGAGTGATGCCACGATTTCGACTACCGGCGGAGGAAGAAGTGGGGCGATACTTGAGTTTTACATACGGGATGACCCATGTCATTGCAAAGAGGAGCTGATATGATCATTAGAAGGTGCATACCAGAAAGTGAACAAGGGAAAATTTTACAAGAATGTCATGCATCACCTTATGGAGGATAGCCGAACAAAACAACCCACAAAATTCTCGATCAGGTTTTATTGTGACTATTTTCAAGGATTGCTTTGAATGGGGTGTTTGTGATTAGTGCCAAGAATGGGAAATAGTAGTAAAAAGGCATGAAATGCCTGCATGTATCTTGGTGGTGCAATTATTTGATGTATGGAATAGGCTTCATGGGGCCTTTTTCATCTTCTTTGGAAATATATACATACTTACAGCTGGATTATGCATCCCGAATGGGTGGAAAACAACGGCTTGTCCCAGAATGATCTTGTCTGATTGTAGGATTCTTAAAGAAATATCTTAGTGATTTGGGACACCCCAGATATTATTAGTGATGGAGGAAGCCATTTTGCAAACAAAGTGTTTGAAAACTCATGAGAGCAGATATGGAATAAAACCATGTGAGTTGGACTTATCATCCTCGAACAAATGGAATGACTTAGAATTTAGCAGGGAGATAAGAAAATTCTCGAGAAAAGGTGCCAGTTCCAACATAAAGATTGGTCTTTAAGGCTTGATAAGTGCATTGTGGGCTTCTGAGCGCCATGCTCCCAGTGGAATGTCCCCATCTAGGACTTGTTTTTGGTAAAACCTTGTCACCCTACCTCTTGAGATTGGAATCTGGTATGTGGGCGATCGAAGTTGAATTTAGAGTTCAAAGCTTATAAGGAAGAAAGACTACTCCAGTTGAATGAATTGGAAGAGCTGAGAAATGAAGCTTATGATAATGCCAAAATTTACAAGGATAAGATAAAGAAAGGGCATGATCAAAATATTTTGAGGAGGAATTCAGCGGAGATCGAGTCACCGGTATTTAACTCGAACTAAAGCTTTCGGAAACTAAAATCAAAATGGGTGGCCCTTATCTGATGGTGTCAGGAGTACAACCTTTAGGCAGTGACATTGAAAACCAGTAATGGAGAAGAGTTTAAAGTAAATGGTCAACGATTAAAGCAATATCTTGAAAGAAATATGATTGATTCCTAGTTCTGAGTGGAAGAAAATTGCTGAAACAAGAAATTCATAGCAGCAAGTCTAGCTAAAGACTAAGAATTGAGCAATTCTATTTTTAACATTTGACTTTTATTTTTATTATTTTAGTTTGATTCTATTTGTTTATAATGAGTTCAAATAGCTAATTTTGAATTCTTTTGATTCCTTTAGGTTTAAACTTTTATTTTGTTTTATGTGTCATTTAAATTCCAGGACATTGAAGTATGAGAAAATGGAAGGATACAAGGATTTCGAGATAGAATGTGCGAAATGAACTGAGGGAAGTACCATACCCTACAATTAAATATTAATTGTTTTGGGAAGATAGATGATTAAGTTTGGGGAGTTTTATTTTTCATTCAATATTGAATTTGATGCTTCATGAGTTTATTCTTTGCATATTCAAATGATGAGTTTATTATTGGTGTTGTAGATTTGGTCTATTGATTTAGTCTTTATGAATTTGAACTAATCTTGAGAGCGAGAAAAAATTTCTCGGTCGCAACATACTTTATTGAGTCCGACCACTTTTAGGGTCACAACAATTGGCTATTTGAATTTAGTGTTGTGACTCATGCTTTACCAGTCGCGACAAAGTATGTAGTTCTAAAGTGAAATAAAGCTGTCGCGGCGTTAGAAAATTTAGGTAGCGACCAAGGAAAGCGAAATAAGTCATAGCGCCAATTTGTTAGTCAGGGCCACATTTCAAGTCACGACAAAACTTAAGTAGGACGCGACCAGAATTTTCTAAAATGCAATAAATAAAGGTTTTGAACCTTTTGATTTGGGCATTGCCACTTTAAATGGGACATTTAGTGTAGCAATTAATGTTGTAACTTAGGCATTAATGTCGCGACGTTCCCTAAGAAAATGATGACCTTGAGCCCATTCGTCATAAATACTGAAACTGAATAGACAAATTTCATCCAGAACTCCAATCCATTGCATCTTCACCTAACTTTCCACCTTCTTTTCTCCCTTCGACTACCAAAACCTTAGAACCAGAGTCGATTCCTAATTCTCACCTATGGCAGATAACTAAATCCTTTGTTCGGGACTAAGCGGAATAATTAATGAAGTCGCATGAAATTGCTTATCTTGGTAGAGGAGGTTCATCACGGAACCTCGGTCAGGAAACATTATAAATGCAAAAACAGAAAACCAGCCAGAATTGGAAGAACCAATTGAGATCGCATATTTTCGAAATGGGAATTCAAAGATATTCAATGCTTCTCAAGAAAAACGTTCAAACTTCCTTAAGGATTCCTCCTTTTCTCCCAAAATCTCTTATTGGAAACAGCCTAAAGCGCTTTGATCATGACAATTTTACTTGAATTCTTTATTGGGAATATTAAAGAGAGATTTAAAGACTTCTTCATTCCCTGAGAACTGAGTCACTATAAAGGATGGGAGAGTGCGAGATACAGAATAAACAATGAAAATGAAGAAAAGGAGGATGAGGAAAAGATGAGTTTCCAAAAAAGTGCAAATCTGCCGAGCATGGGTGGAATGGTCGAAAAAACAAACCAATTCCAGTCATGATTCCAAATGATGCTCTATCAGTGAAGGGATGGATGATGGGAAGGGAATTGGAAGAAGGGTTAACCAAGATTCCCATCATCCAGAGGAACTCAGATAGAGGAGGCAAGGATGAGCCCACATTAGTGGGTCAGTTCTTCTGTCAACCACCTGTGAGAGGTCTTGCTCCAACCTTGCTTCAACCCTTTCTTCATGCGCACATCCATGATTAGGGCCAAAGGTGCAAATGCAGAGCATTTTTTTTTTTTAAGTAAGACATGGGGTGTTAGATCAAGGAATAGAGACTTTGCTCTCTGGTTTTGATTCAGTACTAATTGTATCTCCTCTTCATTGTATTTCTTCATCATAATGAATATAAATTCAAAGAAGTTCATTGAAAATGTCTTATGATGTGTTCTTTTGAATTAATAAATTGTGTTGTTATTTTCAATAAGTTTGCAATCAGAACTTATACATTGGTGAAATACTTAATTTGACTCTGATTGCTGAATAAGTGATTTGTTTTGGATACATGGATATGAGTAAATGAATTGTGTTGTTTGTGTCATTCATTGTTTGTCTGCAAGAAATGATCTATGTACTCGAGCTTTATTTGTATAAGGACACAATGACCACTGTTTAAATCCAGAACAACACTATAAGAGAAAACAGACGAGAAGCTGACAGATTGAAATAAGAAGTTGTAGTTTTAGTTTGAATAAAGATTAAGTGCGAGAATTTGGAAAAAATTTACCTGATTGAAGCAAAATAAGATGATTGAAGCAGTGTATATAGACAGTGAGTCAATACAAATCTTGGGAAAACAATGCACATGGTCAAGAAAATTCTTAAAACCTTAAGAGGTATTAGGAACATCTTATGGGGTGATTCACAAACAAAGGATCTGAATCCACAGAACTTGTTAGATTGTGGTCGAGGCAAAATCCTAGTTAAAAACAACTAACAAGAAGTGATAGAGGCCATCTTTGGAAGTTTGAACCTTTTCCAACCTACCCTCATTATATGCAAAGGCATACACTCTAGTTCCCTGCTTTGAGCCAAAAAAAAAAAGCCTAATTTCTTCCAATAGCAGTAATGAGAAACTTAAAATCCCTCCCTTACAATAATCTTGCAGCAAAGAACCCCAAATTACTTAGTTTTTAGAATAAGGATGTTTAATGTGAAGAAAGAAACAAGTTTGGGGGTATATATTTTTTTTGGATTACAAGGATGGATGAAGAGAAATAAATTGAAGAACTAGAAAAAAAAAATTTAAAAAGGAAGAAGTTTTGTCTTGTGGCCTATCTCTCTTGAATAATTAAGCTCAAAGGGGTGTTTCCTTTTTAGTACCCTAATGTAGCGGTATGGGAGTTGCTAGCCCAAAGTTCTTTAAGAGTGATAGAAAGCCTAAGAAGATAAAACATTGCACTATTCTAATTCTTTGAAAAGAAGGAGAAATGAAAAGAATTCCAGTAAAAAAGGAACTGAGCTGATAAGTTGAAGGTGAGAGAGTCTACATTACAAGGAAAGAAAAGGAGGAAAGATGAAGGCCATTATACAGAAAGAAAGAATGAAATATGGGTAATTTTCAGCCTAAAAAATTTCCAATTATCTACTGATACCCGAGCCTAACATTCTGAGCCTAAAGACCTCTTTGATCCTAAATGTTGAATTTACCTACATTAGTAGAATCAATATGAAAAAAACATAGAGTGACTAGTATTCTAAGTCCCCGAAGATTAACTAATTCAACAAAAGATGAAAAGAAAGAAGATCTACACACACTCGAGAAGCAAGATACATTAATTTGACGTTTTACGTACGGTATTCAACAGTTTATTTGTAATAGAGGTTGAAAACATTCCTTTTTCTCAGTTGAAAATTGAAGTTTAAAATGAGAATGCAATTACCTTTTTCAAGTAAAAGGGTGGAATAAGAGAAGATTGTGCTTTGAAACATAAAAATGTCTTACAAAATAAAGTTCAATTGTTTGAGGACAAACAAATATTTATTTTCTTTGCTTGGGGACAAGGCCGCGACAAAGAATCAAGGTCGCAACCAAAAGTGATGGCAAAGCAAACAAAAACTGTTGCGACATAAGAGAACTTGCTGAGACCAAGATAGGAGGAACTTCAAGGAAGATAATGTCACGACACCGTTTTGAGGTCGCGACCAAAAAGTAAGGCTGAATGGACTTGCAATGTCTCTCCTAGACAATTCCAGGTTACAACAAAAATATTAGTTGGAGACTTCAATCAAGGTCGCGACCTGGAATTTATGTCGCGACAATAAGAAGGAGCTGTACAGTTAAAAATGTTGTGACCAAGAAGTAAGGTTGCGATAGGAGGGGCAGAATTGAAGTCACGTCATATTTTTAAGGTCGTGACCTAAATTCTACGTTGCGATAATGCAATGAAAAGACAAAACAATTTTAAGTCGCAACATGAGAAAGGGAGTTGGGACGGATCGATGGTGACAATAGAAATGAGGTCGCGACATACTTCTGAGGTCGCGACATAAAATGAAGTAGAAAACAATACAGCCAAGTTGTGACATCAAATCGAAGTCGCGACATATATTCCAAAACAAAGCAGAACAGTGAGATCGCGACTAGAAATAGAAAAAGTGAAGGGAACTGTTGAGACTTAGAAATGGGGTTGCGACTAGATATGAAGAAGGGATTGTCGCGACATACTTTTGCGAGGTCGCGGCAATTTGCACTGAGCAAGAAAAATGCCCAATTAGCGACTTAAATTCGAGTTGCGGCAGAAAACAAGCAACACGTGAGTTCTAAAGGTCACTACTCGCAAGGATCGAGACAATGGAATGATATGCCTTAGCGAGAAAGAATTCGCGGCGTTGAATTGAGGTCGCGACATCAATTCTTGGGAACAAGAAAAATGAGGTTGCAACCAGAAATATCACTACTGACAACTAAGAATTTATATCGCGACCATAAATCAACTTGTAACTGAAGAAACAAGTTGCGACATAAAGCTTATCAGTCCGCATTTCGACAATTGCGGGAACATGAGAAAGTCACAGTGTGACAGTGAACATCTTAGACTAGAACTTTATGTCGCGATAAAATTTTGAAGTCGCGACCTAAAACAGTGAGCTGGGCCATTGATTTTAAGGAAATCCACCTGGAGCCTTGGAATCAGGCCCAATTTCTAAAAGTTATAAATAAGCGTACACAGTTTTAGTAAAGTTCAACTTTTCTTTTTGGGAACCTAGAACGGGGGAAGAAGAAAACTCATTGTATAATTTTTAGAATAGATTTTCTTTTCTTTCCTTTCTTGAATCCCGAACCCGATCTGTTAGAATGTTGAAGGCACAGGCTTCAAGCTTTCAATTTATTTACAATTTACTGCCTGAGTTTAAATGAAATCTAGACTATTTTCGAAATTCGTCTCTTCTCAGTTTATTGCAACTGCAGTGGGTGCAATTTAACAATGCTCCATTATCGATTGTAATGCAGTTTTTCAGAAGCGCAGCTTCCACTCGTTTGAATTTATTGTTAGTTACAGTCTTTCCTGCATAAATTGGAAGGAAGTATCTGGAATTTGGGTGGAATTTATTTGATTGATGTGTCTTTTTCATATAATTGTTCCCAATAGTAGTTTCTAATACGTTCGGGTTGTATCTTGCTGATTTCAAGGAGGCCCTTTGGTGACACGAGATGACGATTCACGAGTTGGAACATTCGATTGTGGGTATGTTGGACCATTATTGAAGAACTAATAAGCTCGAGAGTTCGCTTAGATAAATACCAGGTTAAACTCCTGGTGATGTTGGAGGGGATTATTTATCAATTTAAATCATCAGAGATTTCACCTTAATCTGTTGGAAAACTCTTGACTTTGTGGTAATTTGTGATCTGTCGAGAAGAGATATTCATTAGATTTAAAGAGCTGATCATCAATCGGTTGTAGAAATCTTACCTGACCACGAGTTAGGAAGTAAGAAATCTGCGGAGTCTCGAAATGTGTATGAAGTATTGAGAAGAAAAAATGCGAAATCTTGTAAAGAGATATGTTGAATCTAGTAGGCGATTAAACACACATGCTTGAGAGAAATAGGGGATATTTAATTGGTGAATAGGAAATCGACTTCTTGATATCGGCGTCTTTAGTGAAATCCGAGATCAAATTTAGGGTTAAGTTTAAATGGGTTTATAATCACCAGTGGTATTCTGATGCTTCTTATTAGTGTTCATTTTCGAGGAAGAATGATTTAGTCCAAATTAATTCTAGTTTATATATATGTATTAGCTTATTTTTAATGTCCTAAGTTGTTATATTTTTTATCTTTAAGACAGGTATTCTTTAATTTTAGTTGACAAACTTCATTATCGAGGATTCGAGATAGTATGGATGCTTGAGTAGTTAGGGTGTGATTTTGAAGTCAAATCAATCTATGTGGGAATGATCTTTGGACTTACATCCATTTTTACCTGCTTATGTGTGCACTTGCAGTGTCATAGACTAAACCTATTTATAATTCCAAAAACATTTAAATCAGTTTAATTCATTTTAAAGAAACTCCAGTCCAATTTGACATGGCCACAGGAAAGTTGTAAGACTCCTATAGAGGTGTTAAATTGAGAGGTTTTAGTCTATATAACATAAGGCAAACAGTACCATCAATACTCAAGATGGGCCGACAATGATTGAATCCTTCAATAGATGGATGAAACGCCCAGAAAACATGTTGAAATACCTCTATGTTATACATATGACTGTCAAATGTTTTCCAAGTTACAACACATCCAGGATTTGCTTGTGTTAGGAGTACTTTAGGTTAGCTTTTCCTAAAGCAAAACATAGCATAATTTACCATTTTGAAGCTAACTAAGCACTGCTTTTAGTTGTTTTTATATCTAACTCCCTAAATGTGTGTATTTTGTAGAAATGAAGAAAAGAAGACAAGAAGCAAGCAAAATGGTGAAGAAATAAGGGAGATTGGCTAAAAAAGACCAATGTCGCACCTAGATCATTCTCAATGTCGCGATTGCGAAATACTAATGTCGCGACCATAAACACCCAAGTAGCGGTAGTGAAGCAGTTTGCTGAAGATTGTGGCAGCCAATTCTCGGTGAAGTTGCTACCGTAAGCATTCATGGTTATGACCGTGCAACGCAGCACAATTTTATTTTAGATTTTTGGGCCCTTTTTTGGCCCAATTTTCGAGGTGTATATATATGACATTCTTATCTTGGATTTAGGCTTCGAAAATTGATAGAGAGAGGCTCTTCTTTAGTGTTCCTCCACTCTTTAAAGATTGTTTCCTTAGGCTTAATTTTCCAGTTTTATTAGATTTAGTTTTGTTTTGTGAGAGTTTCTGCGTGTAATTGAAGACTACTACGAAATACAATCTTGTAGATCATGTATTTCAGCTTAGAATGAGGATCTACAATCACTCAAGGCTTACAACTTTGTTTTGTATTTCTGATTCTTTCTCTTTTCTTTATTTTTTGCATTTTCATGTTCATCTTAAATATGAATTTGTGGATCTTATTAGCTGAAATGTTAGGCTAAACATCTATAGGGTTGATTATCTAATGTGGTGTTAATGTTTGTCTAATATTTGATTGATTGGTTGGTATATGATTGATTTCTTGTATATAGTGTTAGATTTAGGATGCTTATAGTTTTAATTGATTAAATCTTGTTGAAAATTGGATCTTCAATCCTTTTACAAGGATATTCTTGGTGATGCGAGAGCTAAGCCCTTAAATCTAGCTCTAATTCTCTTAAGGTGATATTTAATCATTTGGGATGCTAAATAACCTAGTTTCAAAGACCTAGGAAATTAGAAAAGTCTAGTACTAGGTGGATTTCACTAGGAGGGGACATTAAGTATAATAAGCAAGGATCGTAAGAGCATAACAGTGACCAATATGGGCTTAGTCTAGGTTGATCTATTGCAAGAATGTACAAGGGATCCAATAGATTTTAGGAAAATTTTGAAAGTATCAGATTATAAAACCTGGGCTAGATTTATGAATTGTAAATAAGAAGCTAATATGAGAAAACAAGGGGAAACATGGGGAGTGGGATCTCTTTGTACTAATTATGTGGACCACCCGAGTCATAGATCAAATCAATCAGTTTAGAAAGAGTTGAAGATATTAAATGTACCATAGATGTAATCAACCTTACTTCTCTACAAGTTGTTTTTGTTGATATCTTAGTTGGCTCGTCTAAATTCTCTATAGAATATTATTTTTGTTTGCTTGCTGGCACGTTTGCAATTACAATCAAATCATTTAGAAGCTCAAATAGGCTAAATTCATCATGTTTTTAACGAATCAAGCAAAGCTAGGCTTGTTTTACCTTATATTGTTTTGCAAACCATCAAGCTTTTGGGCATAAGTTTTTAAAATTGACCAACAGCCTCTCCACGCATGCACAAAGAAACGTGGTAGTTCTCGTGATATGACTTATGGAAACCTCAAATAAGATTTGTGTGTTTGCGTTTTCCAATCACTGCCTTCTTGTATGATATTTCATATCCAAATCATAATTTATTAAGCTGATATCATTATCATTAACAAGAGAATCAGTTTGCACTTATCATTTCTATATAGATTCAAGAAACCAAGCTGGAGTCTAATTGTCATGGTCCCATTCAAGCAAGTATCGAAGACAAGTATGTGGACCTTTTATACTTATTGATTGTGAAGAAAGATGTATCTTTCCATGCCGCAGATAGCACGAAGCTCTCATGTACATTGACACTCCTCACCTTCTTAAGACGAAGACAATGTACTTTAAGACGAACAACTACATACTATTAGTTCCGCATTAGAAGTAACTTAACAATGATCTTCAGGCAACTTTCAACTGAAATAATTTAATAAACAAATTTCCATCAGTGTAGTATTAATAGTTCACCATGAGCTCAGTCACTCAACAACAATGAAAGTTTTCATGTTTTCACTAAGGTGATATATTAAGCAATAATTAACTATTCTCTGTCAGTCCAGGATCAAGGCCCCGTGATTCGGGGTTATTCGAGACATCGCCAACTGGCACATCCACAGAGAACATTCCATTGGCTCATTCTCCATAAGTTGCTTAATAAGTTAAGTGAAAGACGAACATGCATACATCGCCTTAAACACCTCCATCTCCATCACTTTCATCGCCACCATCTCTGTCGCTCATCTTCACACCCGATCATCTTCGCTTATCACATCTATCAATTACAACTGAGTGCCATTAGGTCCACACCTATAGTCCACCTCAACATTAAAACCCTTTCCGTACAACCCTGTGTAAGTGAACAAGGATTGATTCACTTGTGCTTAACATGCACTAGCCGAACATATAATTCAATTTCCGACTGCATGTGTCAACCAATTTCAGCATCGTACAATACTTGTGTCAACCTCATATTAGATAAGGTTAGGAAACCCGTTTCCAAAGCCAATGATACTTACAAATGGAGGACTAATTAAACTCTCTTTATTTAATGTCTGCCTGGTATATCATATGAATACCATCAAATGTGCAATCAATTGTATATATCCAAAGGCACACAACAACAACTTTGTTCCCAAATATATTTCACATATGTTTCAGTCTTTTCAGATTTTCCACATTATGCACAGGAGATATTAGTGGAAAGTCACATGATGGTCAAACCTCAAAACAACACACCAATTAATACAATATTTATATAAACCAGAACCAAATAGTCTTCTTGTGCCTATACTAGGGTATAGTCGAATAAATGTATAAAAACATGTCGGGTCGTACGCTTTGTTTCATTTTAGCTGAAAAGTTGTAATGATGAAATATGAGTCATTGGCACATGATAATGTCATAAGACCTATTTAACTTATTTGATGAATAAGATAAAATAAGAAAGATAACTGATCAACCCAATTCTAATTGATTATGCAAGTCTAAACCATTAACATGATTATACCTTGTTTAACTTTAACCTCTTTTTTTGAGAAGAAACAACGAGAATAGTATTAATAAGAAAAAACAAATTATCCTACTTACCTAGGGGTATTAATCAACAAAAATTTATAACCTAATACCATACCAGCGTGAAAATAGCGCCTATAGTATAGTGGTTCTAGGATCGCCCACAAAAGATGGGGTTTTCGTGGAAATGATCAAGAATAAAGTTTAATCAAGTGATTTTATTCGGGATATTGGGCTAGTGGATAAAAGAGCTGGGTTTTAATGGTTAAAACTGAAATGGCAGCAAGTCCCTGAAGCATCTGGGCCAACAGGCTAGGTTCCTCAGAGCGAGGTTTTTCTGTGCCTTTTCCTTGTATCGGGGAGGATAAATATAGTTATCTCCGACCCAAGCCTCTGCCAATAAAACTGAACTATTAAACATCCTCAAATACAGATCTCCATTCCACTTAATGTCCCACTATGAGAAACATATTCCCTTTATTCCACCCTTCCAAGTCCATATGTGATAATCTGCACGACATCACTCTGATCTAGTGAGCTAAGTATCCAAATGAGCCCGAGCTGTCACAAATACCAATCCATCCAAGGTGACTAAGGATCAAACCTAGAGTTGAAGGAACCATTAACAGACAGTACACTCATGAAGAACATGAAACCTCTGGCTTAAGGCAAGTTCCTGCCCAAAGGCTCCTTGCCCATGAGGAGAGATTTGTTTCGTCCCATCCTCCGAGGAAATCATTTTCTACAGAGTATTTGGTTAGTGTGAGAAAAGAGAAAGGAAAATGAGAGAAAATGAAAGAAAACGGAGCTTCTCAAACAAGCTTCCAAAAACTAAATTCCATAATTGAATAATTAGTGCAAAGTCTTCAAAGGTTTATATACCACCAAAGTTTCACATAAACATTACCAAAACATGTTAAATAAACACTATTATATTGCAGAGTAGATATCGGGAAGAAACAGCAAGAACTCAAAGTCTAATGTGGTGTGAATCTTCACTGCCAGGTTTGTAATTTTGTAGGCAACCTCATGTAATTCCTCAAGTAGGCCGTAGAATTTAATTTTTTTGCAAGGATTGCGTAAAAATTTGCAACCCCAAGAATTCGCAAGGTTTGCTATTTATCTCTTTGCTATTTTTTCCTCTTCATGCCTTTAGCTTGAACTTCAATCAATGTTCATGCTGAGTTTCAATCCCCATCTTCTAATGAGGCCTTTCAAATAACAAAACTTGCCACAAAATTGATTAGTAGCCTTTACAGTCCTTAACACATGCTTAATCCTGGCCAATTGCTTAGATTACTACACAAAAGGTGCTCAAAGCATGGAGTGTTAAGGGTATGAAATAACGCTATTTGGGTAGTAATCACAAAGTTCAAAGGAAGGATGAGATTTCCTTCCAAACAAAAACCATACAACTTGAACTTGGAGTTTAAAACCCCTACCTACAATAAGAGTGTCCAAGACCAGATACCCTATTCGTAGTTAACTACAACCACAACCAAGTAGATTGTAACAACAAAGTGATTCTCCTTTAACATAAAGTACATAAAAGTTTCCAAAAGGACGAGGAAAAAAATAAATAAGTCCTGTTACTCCTTGGCCTTCTTTATCCTGAAAATCCTAACATTTTCTCTGTCAAACAAACAAACCAAAAAGAGACAAGCAATTTACCAATGCCTCGGTTTGGTCAGACCTTCCAAACCTTAAATGCAATGATATGGTATCTTCTATTCTCCTGTGGGTCCCACATCAAGTTTGGATGAATTGAAAAAGCTTGAAAGCACAAAATAGGAAGATAATGAAGGAAAATACAGATCGATCGAATTTTATTTTTGCAAGGAATACACTACCGAGGATTAAGGGATTTGCAAGGTAGTCTCACCTATAGTAAGTCATTGGTGTCACACTAAATATTGGTGTCACACCACTATTGGTATTTAATCTGAATCCTCAAGATATTAAATTTATTTCATTTTTATAAGTTAGCATATATCTTTTCTTTTCTTTTTGTTTTAATCATTTGAACCTCATGATGACCCCACCAACCTATTAAAATCGAGCCAACCAAGGTGAAAATTAGTGTTTTAAATTACTTTCTAGTTGTTTTGTTTTAATTTTTTCCTAGATGACAAATCGCTTTCCAATGTGTCAATGGTGGTGTTTTGAGTTTTGGCTCCATATCCTCAGATATTATAAAGCAACATGTTGGTATAGAAGAGGTCCATAAGCTTTCTTAATTCTGGTCTCCCAACCCAGATTCCAATGTGATCCAAATAAGAAACCTTGGTTGATGATTCATGACTGAACCACTTTTTTTACAACCAAACCTCGAGATAATGAAATGTCAGTCTGGCAGGGACATCTAAAAATAAAAATTACCATAGCCTCAAAGATGTTATATAACAAATAGTAGGCCTTAATTTGAATGATGAATAATCAAGTAGCTTCCAAATTATCAAGTTAAATGTGAAGAATATTTAAAAAAGTTGCAAAACAAAGAAAAATGTAACGACATAAACAGAAAAGGAAACTATATAACTTAGTCCATTTTTGCATAAGATATTTATATTCCAATTTTAATTAATCCAAAATTAAGGAATCTTCACCAAAATTAGCTGCTTTGCTAGAACTACATCAAAAGAAGCAAAAGAGCAAGGAAATGCGCGAATCATCTGCTTATTCTGTGAAAATATAAACTAAACATCATTTATCACTTATACAGAGCCTTAAGGCTTTTCTGTGCAAAGATAGCCAAAGCTGGAATAGAGTTGGGTTTGAAGAGAGCCACAATTTCTCTGCAATATAATCCATTATCTCTTTCTATCTCCATTTCTGGATCTGATTTGTCAAAGATGTCACTAATGTGAACGATTTCTCCATTATCACAACAAACCTTCTTCTTTCTCAAAAGCCAAAGGATCTAATCGCTACTGTATTCTAACACTCTATAAGATTTAAAGTAATTTTTTTCATTGAATGCGACCATTTTTTTAAAGACTGCAGATTTCTTAAAATCAAGTCCAGTCATTTTAAAACTTACAAATGGTTGATGACTCATCCATTAGATTTGATTATTTTCTTTCCTGATTAGATCTCAAATAATTATTAAAAGATAATGATCTTCCATCATATTATGAAATCTGACAGATTTAAATTGATAATAATTCCCTTTAACTTTTGAACCATTGAGTTTAAATTAAAATTTATTCACTGGAAATGAACTCTTAAGAGCTCCTTAGTTCTTTCAAATAAGATAGCCCACTATACACCATAAGTTGTATGTTCCAAGCCCCTGTGTGAATCTCATCTCTGTTACCTGTGGCTTCCTAGGGCTAAGACAAGAAACAATCCTTATGATGGTATGTCTGTCTACCATTGAACAACTAATTCATCAACAACATTTGACTCCAACAAACTAAAATCCCAACTATGAAATTTCATGAACAAGAATAAAAACATTTTATAACTTAACAATGATATCCATTCTAATGGAAGCACTAATCCTAGTAATTTTACAACTGATACCGGCTTTATTGATTCAAGAAACATCTCAACGAAACTGTAGGAATAAACCAAAGAAACAAATTTAAATTGTTCAGACTTCATTAATTCAAAATAAGAATAGAAACAAAATGAAAAATTTTAAACCAGCCAACATTCTAAACGGTATCATCGCCCAGATCCGAAATAGTGAAAAGAAAGAAAGAAAAGAAAAGTATATTCTAAAAAGATACAAAGTGAGTCTTCTCATCCTCCATAATGTTTTCGTGGGAACGGTCGCTCGCCACAAGGTAGTTTATTTTATATCTTCTTTTAAATCAACGATTCCAAGGTTCGTGGATTTTTCTCAAAATTAATGACCCAACCTTTATCATGAGGTCACACCCCGTAGTTTGTCAGAAGACTATTCGTGCTAAGATCCGCTTCAAGTCCTGGTTTGACCTGCAGGAAAACCGGTCGCGAACTTTCTTTCATTTAAACGATAACGCCGTCGCCGGCTATTGCGACGTTTCGCCGCACCGGCTTCGAAGCCGTCGATCAGCATCGCGATAGCGAATTCTTCGTTACGACATCATTGAATCCTTTGGTCTGATCATGCAGGTCAATCTGAAATCTGGCGTTGTTTCACATCGGCAATCTTTCCGGAACGATCAACAAACGCGACTTGACGTTACGCCGACCGTTAGTTTCAGCAAATAGATGACTTCGTCAAGGAGCACCTCTCCCGTTCTCGCAGCGTCGATGGCTGCATCACCCTACGTCACAACGCTTCTTCCCTTTATTGAAATATATGTCGCGGCATCAATTCCGGTTGGCGGCTACGTTTAGACTTTATATGCCGTAACGCTTCCGCCCCAATAAATTCCCGCTATGGTCGCGACCCCGCTCGCGCCGATTTCGCCGCCTTTGCTATCATTCGTGAACACCTCAAAGCAGCGTTTCGCAGACACCATTTCTCGTTTGTCGGCCATCGATTTAGTCACAGCCCCTTATGCTGTAACTTAAATTGTTTGTACGTCATTGTTCTGCTGATATGGAATTAGGTCACACCAATTGTTTCTTTTCCACCAACCAGTGTCAATCGTATGTCGCGCATCATTCCTTCCATCCTCGTGAAAGAACTCATACTTCTTCGTCACAACGCTTTTTCTCACCGCTTTTATCACTGACGGCGCGGCGTCACGATCAATGGTTTCCTCGTCAATTTTGCTTCATTAGTCGTCAAACTAGTCAACTTGTTTAATTTATTCAACCGATTTTTATGTCGCGGTTATGAAATCCTAGTCACACTTATCGTGTGTCCTTAGCTTTATACTTTCGTTCAATATCACCGTAGACCTTGCAAGTCCATTCGGGCACTTCCTTCGCGGTCGCGAGCATCAATTATCCGTTAGTAAACTGGGCTCAATGCTTTCTTTCCGTGGCGCACCTCGGCAATCTGCGGCCGCGACATGATCTTCCCTGAAGCCCTTCCGTCTCGTCTCAAAACAAATTTTCTCCCGCCGCAACAACTTTCGGTTGGGCCAGACGCATCATCGTCGTGACCAGTTCTCCGCTTCGACTTAGTGTTAGTCAGATATCACCACGGTCGCAGTCCCCAGAGCGTCCCGTTGAATGACCCACCATTTCACTCCGTATAGCTGTGTATAATTTGAAGCTAAAATCGGGCGATTTTTATGTAAAGTCCAGAAATATAAATTTGCAAAATTTCCACATTTGAATAAAAAACACTAATTATATTAAAAAAAAACAAAATCAGAAAATGGATTAAAAGTGAATGAGTTCGACTCATCAAATTCCAAACTGAAATTTTGCTTGGTCTCAAGCAAAGAAAAGACAGCAGCTGCTTAATCAAAACACTTTAATCCTATTTCATGACATTTTCATTTCAGATTATCAATCTTTTCTCTGATGTCACTAATTGACTCCTTGAAATAAGAAGGCTCCAATATCACCAAACCTTAGTTTCCTGAATAAGAAAAGGAATGGTTCAACCTTTACTACAATAAACCATGAATTCTCTAGATATAAATAGTTAAGTCAATAGATCTCGTTCTGTGAGTGTGTGTAGGTCTTCTCCTTTCATCCTTCAATGAACACACCTTTCCGAATTCCTCCTGTAATGATTAGCCAAACCTATAGGCTTGTTTTTCCACATCATCCCCATCTGTATTTAGGTAAATCTCAACCTTCAAAACCCAAATAGAGAACTTGTGATTTGCAATACGCTTCGATAATCGGGTAGACAATTGAAAATTCAGCTTCATACTCACCCAGATTCCATCTGCTCATTTTTGTATCAAATCACCCAAACTCGCTTTGTACATTTTCTAATAGCTTTAGTTGCCACCTTTAATTGACAAATTAGTCTTTATCGTGAACCCTTTGTTTCTTTCGTCAAGAGTTAGAATAATGCAATGTTTTGTCTTCTTTAGGCTTTCTATCACTCTTAGAGAACTTTGGGTTAGCAACTCCCCATTACCAGCCGGGTATTAGGTGTCAGCAAGCAAAATGTCCCAAGAAATTAATGAAACAAGAGAGATAAAGCTACAAGACAAACCTGCCCTCCTTTCACTTTATGACCTTCAAGACGTTTTATCCCCTGAAAATCCGGGCAAAGTATATTCCCTAAGATTATCAGATAGCAGACTTTAAAACCCTGCTCCTGAAATCAGCAATGGTTCTTGCTGTAGGATCATTTAAGGAGTGCACCTAGGTTTCTAATTGCTGCTGCTATTTTGAAGAAATACTATTTTACTTCCAAAGTGTAAAGTGTATCACGCTGTGAAAATGAATATAAATAAAGTGTAAATAAATGTATAAAAGGTGTATGTAAAAACCTATTTGTACCCCTCCACACTGATAAGAGGCCTAGCACAACTAAACTGTAAAAAACTACTCCATCACTCTCATAGTCACTCACCCATGATCACCCCCTCAAACCACACCTTGTAACAAGTCCAGTGGATCCAGATATCTCCTGACTCATTTAATCATCCTAGAAGATGTCCCTAATCTTCTCAAATTTGTTATGAATTTTGACCATGTATTGTTTTTCCAAAAATTTGTATTGACTAAACTGTTTATCTAAAGATCAACTCCACTAACTACTTGTTCTTTCAATAGTATGTCACTTCCACCTGTAATTTCAACTTTATTTAATTAAAATCGTAGCTTACTTTCTAGTTCAATAAGCCCAAGCCTCATTTCTCAACATTATTGATTTAATCAAGTTTATATGCCATTTTACCGGTCAAAGTTTGAATACAATAACCATTCCTTTCAGACAATCCAGTTAAGCATGGCACAAGCAACCTAATTCACTAACTCAATACAATCAAACAATACACATTTTCTAAACTTATTCCAATGTCCATCTCAATTAAGGCCTAACAATATATATATGTTCTATTGTAAATTATTATTGGAAAGCGCATAAACTAAGTCATTTGATTAGCGGGTAACGTTACAAAACACTTTAAATGAACTCTTCTGAGTTTCTCATTAAGATTAAGAGCAATGAGAAAAGAAAAGTGAGAGATTGTGCCCTCTCGCCTTTCTTATAAGATTTAGAAGGTATAGAGTGTTGAAAAGCCCAATCCAAACATTTCCATGGCACATAAACAGAGAAGGTCATGTTGCTAGTCTTTTTTCAGAGTTGTGACTCACAAGAGGATCAAACTCTCTGTCCTGAACAACTATTCATTGTGCTTTCTAACTCAAATACAACCTGTATTTGACAATTATTATTACTAAATCTAAGCTTCCTTTGCATTTTTCTTCGCATACATCAATCCTTTGTCTTCCAACCTGGGCCTCTTTCCTTCAGCTGAACCTCAAACCTCGAATTTGCCTCTTTACAAAGGTATTTGAAGGCTTCTATCTTTTTCAAAGATCACCCTCCAGTTTCACTTCTTTTCTGACTTATATAAATACTCTCATCCCTTCTAAATTGATTACAGAAGGCTTCCAAACTGCCTTCATCTTTCTCCAAATTCTTTTCTCTCCTTCTTTTTTTCATCTCGTCTTTCCATTCTTCTCTCTGCCTCAGATTCATTCAAATAATTGTTCTTTTTCCGAATTCACTTATAAGAACCTTCTCCTCATTTACATGCTTCCATTTCTTCCTTCCACTTTCTTTTATTGATCTAGTATCTCCATGATTTCAACAGCCCCTTAGCATCTAGAGCTCTCTCGCTAAATCAAGGAAACTTCTCAATTATGTCTTGAATGCCTCAGAGGCTCATCCTCGAAGGGCATCTCTTCTTCTTCACTGGAGGAGTCCACAGGTGACGTCATTCCTATTTATCATTCTCCCACCGCCCTTCAGTTCCACAATCCCCTTATGTTTTTATTCAGCACCCGGTTACACCTCAGAAGGGTTAGGAGGAGATGCCTAGGGCATGTTTCTTTTCGCACCCGCATGATCCTCTCACCCCAAAGAAAGATGCATAGCTCGTTGATCAAGGCAAAGAGGGATTAGTCCTTCTTTTATTGCTTCCAATGGTACCTGAGCCGCACTTCAATCAAACCTCAATATTCATTTTATGTTTCTTCTCAAAAGGGCATATAAAATGATTGGTCTCTTTGTTCTCTCACCGAGCAAAGATGTTTGAGTTGGAAAGATTAACAGAGATAGAAGTAGAACTGACTCAGCTTCTCAATGAGATCCTGCTGATGGTGGTGCGAGGTTCCTCCAGGGCTTTTACTTCGCCAGCTAGGAGGTCTATAATCTTCTGATCAGGTTTTCTACCACTAATTAGAACCGCCTGAGTCTTTTAGTTTGAACATTTCATCATTCTTTGTGCCCAAAAAGGTACCGCACTGGGATGTAGATCAGAGTCTTCTCCAACTTTTGCAAAGATGTCCAGAATTCCCCGGCAGAGCAGAGAAACCATGCCTTGTGTGTGCCAGAAGAACCCCAACCTCTCTTTTCTATTGATCTGGTAGAAGGGGAAATCAGCTTCTAAACCCTTTCACACCGACGGCCTCTTGTCAGCCAACAAATGTTATTCCAAATCCTTAGCTTCAGACAAAGTCTTGTCGCTTCTGCTTTTTCTTCAAGCACCCATTATCATTTTTTGCCGCCTTTCTTCCTCATGGCTCTACTACTGGGCCGGTTTCTCGTTATGCATTCGGGACTGCCCCTGCACTGTTGTCCCAGGTGAACCCCTCCTCTCCTTGAATCCATTCATTCATTATTTCCATTGATCACATCATTAAGATTCGAACACATAGCTCCTGGTTTTCACATAGTGAATTTGGGGTCGAGCTTTTAGGAAACATGATCTAGTGGTCCATTCTAAGAGAGAAAGCAGAGAGGAACCTACATGAAGATGCTGATAAAGGAAGCTAAATAGATTGGATGTCTGGGGCTGGTTTTGATGGCCTCAATGTTAATATCATTGTTTTTAATGAGAGTCGACTTTAACTTATAAAAAGCAAATTCCAACAATAATCCATTTTCATTTGCATAATGTCATAGACGCCTGCTAGAAAATGTTTGAAACCTCAATTTATTGTACTGATTAAGCTCCGTCATGACCTACTTAGTTTGTCGTGACTAGGAAATGTGGTCCTGGTCTGTCAAATTGCCGACCCATCTTTCTTTTGCTACCATTATAGGCTTTGACTAATTTTAACATCACATGACATCATGCCCTCTGGCCTGGCCATTCAGAAGTGGCAAATACAATGTTGCAACCTAGTAGTTATGTTACAATCTCTGCTTTTCCTGACCATAAGACTTATGTTGCGTACCTTAATTTTGATTCTAATGTTTTCTGGTCAATCTGGGTCACGACCCGTGCCAGTTCGACTTGTACTTCCGTCTCCAGAGTCGCCAAATTCATGAAAGACTAAATCAATAAACCCATCTAAACAAAACAATCAACCATCATTCAAATATGCAATGAATCAACTCATGAAGCATCAGATTCAACATGAATTCGAAATCAATCCCTAAACTAACTGGCGTGGCCTCAAAAAAAAAAAATTTATCAGAGAGTCACATTCTATGGTCTTGGCGCAAATCGCGCCTTATAAATACAGACGATCTCTATTCATGCCTCTTACTGGACCCAGAAGCACAAAGCAGAGGAACAACATAAATAATATTCCAACAATAAAGACAAGCCTAACTAGAAAACTAAAAATTTAAAAAACATAAAATGACTAATGCAAATCAGAAAAGAAATTGTTTATGCTGTTCACAAAGTCGTCACAATTTTGAGTCATTGTCTGGATTTGTCACAGGAAGTTCTTGTTTCACTCTTTTCCTTCACATTATCACTTAACTGTATCAATCATACTTCCAAGATATCGTCACAATCAATACCATTCACTTTAAACTCTTCTCCATTACTGGTTTTCAATGTCATGGCCCCAAAGGTTGTAATTTGCCACTTTACCAAAGGCGCCCATTTTGATTTCATTTTATATTCGGAAAGTCACCTGAGATTGAATAAACTGTAGACTTGATCTTTGCCTTAAATTTCCAAAACTTTGATCATAATTCCTTTTGTCTTGTCTTTGTAAATTCTGGCATTGACATAAAGCTAATTCAACCTTTCCTAATTCATTCATTGAGACCTTTCCTTCAGCAAATTCTGAAATCAAAAATCTGGCCTCTTTATACCACAGCCTGGTACTCCAATTCAAGAGGGAGGTCAAGGTTTACCAAAGACAAATCCCGATGGGGACATTTAATGGAGTTTTATAAGTGCCTATAAGCCCATAATGCATCATCGCTTTGTATCAATCTTTGCGCTGAGCTAAGGTTTTTCCATAATTTTCTATTCTCCCGCTGGTAGTCTTAGTCACCCATTTGAGCTGAGGATGAGCAAGCCAAAACTCATGATACTGATTCCATATCTCGTCTCATGAGTTTCAAACACCTTGTTTGCAATGGCTTCTCTCCACGCCACAATAGCTCCGGTGCCTAAAATCTACTCAAAAAATTTCTCTGTAAAAACCCCACAATTGTATTAGCATCATTTTTTGGACAAGTCAGTTGTTTCCACCCCATTTGGATGGTATAGTCCACAATAGAGTATGTACTGCATTCTCAAATGAAATGGAAAAGGTCCTATGAACTCATTCCCACAGATAAAAAGTTTGCACTAATTAGGGATTCTCAGGAATTTTGCGCTTTTTACTATGTTTCATCTTCCCGCATTGATCATAAAGAACCATCAAAGTCAATTCTTAAAAATGGTAGCTAATAAGTTTCGGATTGAGAATCTCAGCGGTTAAAGTCTTTGCAAATGTCCTCCATATGGTGATGCATGACATTCATAGTATAAAATTCCATACCCTTGTTTACTTTCAACACTTTATTTACAAGATATCACTCATCTTTTAAATAAAGGATCATCCCATATATAAAATCACGTCAAATTTAACTTCTTTCTTCCTGCTGTAATCCAATTATGGTGGCATAACTCCAGCGAAATTGACAATGTCAAGATACCTGTGGTGATTGAATGATGAACTTGAATAACTGGCCTTATTCTGGAAAATTTTATGCTAAATCATGTTCTCCTCCTTTCACAACGCCTTTCTAATTCCCGCGCGATTAGAATATTATGTTTATCACAACCTTCGTTCTGATCAGATCAAATTCCCGCAAAGAATACATCCGATCGCCTGGTTACTTTCTTCCACGATATTTAATTGTTGCACAGATCAGTATGGATAATGACATGGACCCTAATATAGGCGATCAAACTTTTCGCATGCAAAAACGCAGGCTGCAGATTCTTTTTCAGTAGTCGAAAGAAGTTCTTCAGTTTCATTAAGGCTTCATATAGTATGTCTTCAAACATTTTGTCAACTTTTTTGTGTCCTGAAGAGCAGCTTCCTGTATCAGAGCAATCAATCGATGATCACACATAATCTCAAATTCACTATTCCAGTCTGGTTTGGCAATGATGGGAGCTTCAACTAATCTGGATTTGATCTCTTCAAATGAAGATTGACAAGCTATCAAAATTATACTTGGTATCCTTTTCCAATAGCCTACATAATGGTCTTGCAATTTTATAGAAGTCTCTGATAAATCTTCTATAAAAACCAGCATGTCCTAAGAAACTTCTTATTCCTCGACCGTCAGAGTGGCGTAAGAGTCTTTATAATGGAAACTTTTTCTCGTCCACTTCCACTTTGTCAGTAAATTTAAGGTCCAAGGACAATGCCTTTTGTTACCATAAAATGACATTTTTCCCAATTCAAAGCTAAGTTCTTGTCCTGGAACCTATGAAGTACTGTCCCCAAATTTTGCAGGCAATGTTCAAAACTGGATCCATAAACTGTGAAGTCATCAATGAATATCTCCAAAACTTCCTCTGCCAAATCTGAGAACATAGACATCATGCATCTTTGAAATGTAGCAAGAGCATTGCATAACCTAAATGACATTATTCTAAAAGCAAAAGTACCATAAGGACATGTGAAAGTAGTTTTCTCCTGGTCCTCAGGTGCAATAACAATTTGGTTATATCCAGAATATCCATCAAGAAAACAGAAGTGAGGATGTCCTTCTAACCTGTCCAACACCTGATCAATGAAAGGCAAAGGAAAAGGATCTTTCTTGGTTGCAGTATTTAATTTTCTATAATCTATACACACCCTCCATCCTGTCACAGTTATGGTAGGAATTAGTTCATTCCTTTCTTACTGAATACAAGGAATCCACCCTCTGGGACCACACATGAACTAGGCTCACCTGGGCTACCGCTCGATATTGCATAAATAAATCTTGTATTTAGCCATTTCAATACTTCATTTCTTATAACATCTTTCATCTTAGGGTTCATCCTCCTTTGGTGTTCAACTGATGTTTTTGCATCATCATTCAGCAGGAGTTGTGCATGCAAATAGAAGGACTGATACCCTTAAGGTCTTCAATTGACCAATTAATTGCTTCCTTATATTTCTTAAGAATTCTTAGCAGTTGTTGTTTTTCATTTTTATTCAGTGTAGCTGATATAATTACTAGCTTTGCCCTTTCTAGTTCTAAGAAAGCATACTTCAGATGACTAGGCAATTCTTTCAATATTAACCCTTATGCACTTGTTTCTTGCTCAGTTGCTTTCTTTTCCCTGCTGCATGAATTTTCTGTACTTTTTTCAATCAAACTCCATACTGTTTCTGTGTTTTGGAATATGGAATGCAGCAATTCATAATCAACACTCTTAAGATACTGGAAATTCATCTCATTTTCATTGATAGAACGTTGGAGATTATAGTCAGAGTTCATTTCAAAACTGAATGGATAAATGTTATCTACAAATTATACACTTTCGCATCAACATCGTCAGGTCGCTTTGTCGAGGTTAAATTGTACTCGCTTTAATCTCCCACTCCTCGCGTTAGTCACCCTTTTACATCGATCAAGGCAACTCCAGTTGCTAAGAAAGGTCTTACTAATAATAGAGGAACTTGGGTATCCTCCTCCATCTTTATAACAACAAAATCCACAGGGAAGATAAATTTCCCTACCTTGACTAGCACATCATCAAGGACTTCTTCTGGTTGTGCCATGGACCTATCAGCCATCTGTAGTGTGATTTCTGTTGGAGTAAGTTCCCCCAAACATAGCCTTTGTACCACTGATAAGGGCATCAAGTTGATGCTGGCACCTGAGTCACATAAGGCTTCCTTGAATTCATATTTCCTAATGGAACAAGGAATGGTAAAGCTGCCTGGGTCCTTCATCTTTGCTGGTAGACTCTTTTGAATAATTGCACTGCAAGTTGCAGTTAAACTCACTATTCCTTCCTCAACAATCTTCTTCTTTTGCTCAATATATCTTTCAGAAATTTGGCATAATTTGGCATTTGAGTGATTACCTCTGCAAAGGGGATATTAATTTCTATCTTCTTGAATATTTCCAAGAATTTAGAAAATTGTTCCTCCCTCCTTGCCTTCTGAAGTCTTTGTGGGAATGGAACTGAAGATGCGTAAGCTTGAATTTTCTCCTTCTATTTTTGCTCACAAGTTGCTCTAGGGTCAGTTCGCCTTGCACTTATTTCTCAGCTTCAGATTGTCTCTTCTCGGTCCTCTTCCAAATTTCCTTCTTCTTTATCACTATTTTCTTCTTTCCGCTCTCTGCTACTCATTTCCCTGCCACTCCTTAGCTGAACGCCATACAGTCTTTTGGATTTTTCTTGGTGCCACTAGGGAAAGCATTCTTGGTCTCTTTCTGCAAGGTCAATGCCAACTGCCCAACTTGTAACACCCTGAAATATACCCTAGCCGTTTTCAGCATGTTTAGGGTATTTTGCTGGTATAATTTGAAATTTTCGTAATTTAAATGCAAAACATGAAATATGAGAAACCCGGAAATAAGAAAGGGTAGAGTTGTAATTTGTCAAAATGGGATATAAATGTCATAAGATAATAAGATTATGTGCCAAAGTGAAATATGCATAACTTGTGGTACAAATAGAGAAATGAAGGACTAAAGGGCAATAAAAGGAAACTTAAGTCATCATCAAGATTTTTTATGGCCAAACAAGGCCTTATGAGATGAGACCAAATAAGACCAATTTTGGTCTCTCATTTGGGGCATTTTGGAGGTTCATACGTGAAGGGAGAAGAAGAAGAGAAGAAGAAAAGAAAAGGTATGGATCACTATGTATTTGTGACTTGAGTATGGAAGCTATAATGATTTTGTATGGAAAGTATGGACTCTTGGACCTTTGAGTATGATTGGTATGGATTCATATGGGATTGGTATAGATTTCTAGGGTTTAGTTAAGAATTCTTCCTAACCCTAGATGTCTTAAAAGTTGGGATGGTAAAACCCTAGATTTCGTAAGATGAGTAGGAATCTCCCTTGAGCAAAGGATTCTGTGTTTATGGTGTAGTTTGAGACATGTTTGGGTGTTAGGAATTTGACCTAACTTACAAGTGATTAAGTTTAGGTTTGGAAAACCTTAATTCATCTCTATGTTTGGTTTTGCTTGGGTTAGAACCCATTTGGGAGTTATTCTCAGTGATGTCTTGGGAGTATTTAAGAGATTGTGGCAAAAGTACAAATGATAAAAATCAAGTAAGATCGAGGGTCCTTAGTCAGCGACAGGATCCCTCGCCGCAAATAAGCACAAGCTTGTCACGGGCGAGGTTGAGTAGAATGGCCCAAATTTCGTTCACCGTGGTGAAAAGTATTGTTCAACATGAAAAATAAGCAGGTTTGGTTTTGTTTGTTATTTCATGTTCGAGGACTCGTCTATCGACTAATGAGAATCCTATAAGTGTGGCGAAAGGGGTCCATACATGCTTGTAAGTAAAATTAAAGGAAAATTATACCATATTCTGCCGAAGCCTACGAGCTTAGCTCCTCCTCGGCGAGTTCGGTGTGGGCAAACCTAAATGCCCTTATGATAAGATAGTAAGTTCTTGAACACATATAATTATAGGACTACCTAATATCATATATGGAATGACACGACACCTTTTTTACGTGGGTAGGCATGTATAGTACTTCGGTACTCTCTGATTAGTGTGAAGGCACTCTCTGACCGTGCTTCGGCACATTTAGTACTTTAGTACTCTCTGTTTAGTGCTCCGACACTCTCTGTTTAGTACTTCGGTACTCTCTGATTAGTGCGACGACACTCTCTGTTAGTGCTTCGGCACTCCTGCTTGTGCTACTTCAAGCACCAGCACTGCACCTGCACCTTCCTGCACTTATTGTGCTCTATCCTTCTCATTTCTTATTACTGGTCTAGGTAGTCAAACAGTTATATGATAAGAGTCTGAATAATGAATAAGATTAAAGTAAAGTACAAATATAAGTTCTATAATACCTACGGGTACCAGATAAGAGCAGTTCGTAGTACCCACGGGTACCTCTGTATAGTATAAGCTCTGTAACTCCTACTGAGATCCGAATAAGTATGTCCGCTGCGCTACAAGTAGGTGTATGTTTGTTACATGAACCATGAAACCCGATATCCGCTTTCTCGTATATCCTAAGTATTGTTATATGCTTTGCATAAGATTATCAATGCATGTGTACAGGTATAAGTCATATGTTTCCCACTAGGCATAAAGCTTAAGCATGGCTTTTTAACTTCGTGTAGGTATTGCAGGAGGACGCCCGCGATCTTCCGTGACTCGTCAGTCAAAGACACTCAGAGGGGTTCACCACACGAGTTCCGCGCCTAAATATGTAAAATGTAAATGCAGTTTTTATATGCATATAAATGGGACTCAGGACTGTATGTATTGATATTGTAAACATCACTACGGTGGTAGTTTTATTTTGTATCCTTTTTATATGATATTTTGATTAAGTTATAAGACTTAGGGCCGCTAATGTCTAAAAAAGAAAATAAAGAGTCCCAGTTCGGGTTCGCGCCCCTTCTTCCACCTAGGCGGGGGATCGGGGCGTAACACTACCTGTGTTTCCAAATTCTTTAGTGAAGCACTTGTGTTTGTCTGAAAAATCTGAGTGTTGGATTTAAAAGCTTCCAACTCAATAAGTTTATGTTCATGGAGGTTTAACAACCTTTTGTTATCCCCCATGAACTGCAGCATTTGCTCCTCAAAGGGCTGGGTCCTCTTCTCGAATTTTGATATTCACTTATTTTCCTCCCTGCTGTCAAGCATCGAACCTTGGTGGTTGATACCCTTGTCGGGAGATTCGCCATGTCTTGGGCCCCGTGATGCTCCTCCAACGTATGAGAAGTTCTCATGCTTCCTAAGACCGGGATTATAATGTGTGCAAGTCGATTAAGCTTGAAGATAGCTTTGTTCATTCATGTACTTGGCCTCCTCATTTTGATAGGGATCTTCTTCAATTGGTCCCTCAGCACTTCTTCTTATCCCAACTTTTTCCACTGCTCCAATTTCATGAGTAGAGAGAGTGCAGTCTTTTCTCCTGTTTATCCATCCTGTGCATTATAGCATCAAGTTTTGCTTCCATGGTAGTCATCTTATTTAGCTCAATGACCCCACTCCCTTTTGTTTTGTTGTTGCTTCTTGAAGATTAAGAGGGAGCTTTCATGTTGCATTTGGCTAGGTCTACTATCAAATCCCTTGCCTCCTCTGCACTTTTCCTATTGAATGCCCCACAACAAGAAGCATCTATGATACCCTTAGAAGTATCATCTCGCAGAGCAGAAAATATCCATTTGAGTCTTCAGATCTATGCCATGCATAGGACATCTCTTCACAGCCCTTTGTACCTTTCCCATGCAAAAGATACAAACTTTCATCCCCTTGATTCACAGAGCATCTTCTCTACCTTTATTTTTGTTGATTTGTTATCTATCCTTTTTACTACAACAGTCAAGGACATAGAAAATTATCAAAAGAAGAAGACTTTGGAATTAGATGAACAACTTAAGCGCTTGAATAAGCCACGTGAAGACTATTATGCAAATAAAACTATACCTAGATTTCTATTAAAAACTACACCTAGATATTGCTAAATTATTAAGAAAAATCAATTAATAAAAATATTTTATTGTATGCGCATTAAATATGGAGATATATATGATTGTGTGGACTTCTACAAACAACCTGCATTTGATCATCCTTTATTGAAGAATCATAATTTTCACCCCGAGGTTTGTTTTAAATTTGATTTATATATGAACACACAAAATTGTGTATTATATTGAGAACTATTTTATTATTTTCTTATATATGTACTTATTAGCATGTCAGGAAATCAATTATATTATTCGACTTATAAAATAAATATTTTAACAAAACAATGTACAATAGTTTTTTAATTAAGGACGTTGGATATGTATCTTCTTAACATTATTAATATAGTAAAAAATAAAAAATATAGACGTAAAAAAATAAACCCTTCCTAGGAGTACCCTAAAAAGAGAGGAACCTTTCTTCTCTCAAGACATTCGGTTTAGAAGATGTGAAAATGTGTTTCCTATTAACCTGTAGTACTAACTATATGGACGGCTTCCAAGTTGTGAAGTAGCAGAAAGAAATTGGGGTTTTGAATAAGACAACATTTCTTTTCATTTTTCATTTTTTATTTAAATTTTTTAAAAAGTAATAAGGAAGAGTTGTTAAACTTTTTATCATGTTGGCATTGAGGACCTAGACCTATAGAATTGTCATCACAAGAGAGTTTAACCTGTGATGAATAGGTGGTTCCTCGATGCCTAGGAACAACGGAATATCGAATCATTACCAAACCATGACCACAAAATCGTCACAGTCCAAATTTTTTAATTATAACCATGAATAAAATTTTATTATGATAATCTTGGTGCAGATGCGATCAACATCAATTCCTAAAAGAGTAAGCCCAAAAAAGAAGGTTCCAAAGGGGAACATTGGATTAGAGGGCGAAGGATGTCCGGTTGGAACAGTACCTATAAGGAGAACTACTAAAGATGATCTTATTAGAGCCAAAGTCGATTCAGAGATGCATGCTTCAAAAATTGATCCTCTTCTGGATGATAAACCTAATACCCATGTAAGTTATAAGTTCTTTACTATAACATAGTTTATTAATGTCAAATGTATTTCCAATTTTTTTTTACCATTATTTTTTTTAAATATAAAAAATGTTGATTTATTTTGAATATCTTAACATTGATAAAAGTATGAAAATTGAGAAGAAGAATTGTACAGTTGATATTTACATTGTATTGTCTAGTATGCCGTGGCTCGAACAATGCAAGGTATCAATTATGAAGGTGTTGGAGCAGAACTTAATGTATGGAATATTCCTGTCCAAGCTTCTCAATACACTTCAGGTCGAATAAAGATTAATAATGGTGCTGAAAGCATAGAAGTTGGATGGACGGTAATTGCACAAGATTTTGCTCATATCTATATAGACACACACACTGCATATGCATATTTGGTTTTATTTAACAAACGTGTCTATTATATTTACTCATTTGTGTTTAGGTAGATCCAGGTTTATAAGGTGACAATCGAACCACTTGTATATTTATACCAATGTAATTTGTTTTAATCTAGACACCAATAATTATATATATTTTTAAAAGGTGGAAGAATACATATTAGAATTTCTATATTTATTTATTCTTTTCACCATAAGCGCAGGCTAATTGAATCGCATTGTTCAATGCACGAATGCAGATATGTACAACTCAATCCCAAATATACCTGTGGACAGGACTCTTGATCCAGTTTCATCATATGGTGAAAGCAACATGGAATAACTTTATCTGTCAAGAGTGTGTATGACAAATTTCTTTTTCTTTTTACTTATTATAATTAGTGATAAAATTAATTATATCCTTTCCATTTTCTCAATTAACGTAGGACGTGGGTAAGTCCGAATAACGGCTTCTTCAATTCCAATGACCCTCCTGTCGAGTTAGGGTTCTGGGCTCAATTATTCGCAATTAAGGAAACACAGCTACTCAAGCAGAGAGGAGGAAAGTGCATTTAGCCTGGATGTCCTTGCACCAGGAATGGGTTCTGGCCATAATATAAGATCTAGTACCGGTTTTGATGCATTTGTATTTAAGGGACCATTGTAGTAAATAATACCGTTATAAGCCCTCCTAAGGACCTAGACTTACTTAAGGATGATAAATATCATTACGATGTTGACAATCGAGGAGAGATTGAATTAAAGGTCATTACTTGATCTTTTATGGTGGTCCCAGTGGTGCGACTGGAAATTGACATTGGGCTTGTTTGCTGTTTTGTCTACTGATTTTGAATAAAAGTTGTGCTCCTACAATCTTATTTGAGCTGATATCTTAAAATTTCACAATTATTTATATCGTTTGTGCTTTCAAAAGCATGCCCAGTTGTTTGGGACTGCTGGTACCGCATATGCCTAACAAAAATTTGAACCTCAAAGCACTGTATGACTGGCGTGACATATCAGTAAATACCGTCCTCTTTTGGAACTATCTCCTTGAAACCTTAGCAAAAATTGAAATATTTATTTAACAAAAAAATCTGCCATTAGTCTAATTTTTATAGTATAATATATTATTCTTAAATAAATATTACAAAATGAGTGAATAATTTATTTTATAGGCGTAGAAGCCGTCATCTGGCTTTCTTCCATTGATCCCAATATTCCATTGAAAAAAATATCAACCCTTCCTAATAGTTTTCACAACACCAACCCCATAACCACCTCTAATTTCACAAGGGTGTCAACTGAAAACTTCCTTCCGTACTTCACGTCTATAATCTACTTCAATAAAGCATCTCCGTTAGTGGCTTATCTCTAATCAAGGACAAACCAATTCAAAAAAGAGAGACTTCTAATGCCTCTTCATGGGTTCAAGATTTTTGAGAAAGCATTCAATTTTAGCATGAACAAGCAGAATCATCACGGTTTTCATGCATTTCTCTCCAATTTTTTAGAAAAATGATAAAAATGTCTCAAGATAAGGAATGATAGTCGAAAGAAGAATTTAGAAAGTCGTTAGAGACAAGTCCATTAATTGATTGCAAAAGTTGTATATATTGGATCAAATTGGTACCCATAAAGTCAATGAGATCATTGACAAGATAAATGTTCATCTTGAGTTATCATGGTGAGTATGGAGTTGCATGTTAAAGAAGATTGGTGAATCACATTGAATAGAAACTTATTTTTCACACAGTTACCTAGTAGCACCCACTACACAGAAATGAGCTTTTAGTTGGGGCCATGACCCTAACCAAAAGGAAGGTAATGTGCAACTATTTGATATGGTTGCAACTTAAATAGGCCGTAACAAGGTGTGACTATAGGGGGTATGACTAAAAGATTATAGCTGCAATTTTAGTTTGAGCCGCAACTAAAGAAGGTGCAAACTAAATGAAGGCCTATGGATGGGGTCATTCTTGGCCGCAACTAAAGGAAAAGATTATGGTTGGGGTCATTTTTAGGCCTCAACTAAAGGAGAGGATTATAGTTGGGGCTATTTCCTAGCCGCAACTAAGGCAAATATTTTCCAACCTAAGATGATATATAGATGGGGTCATGTGTTGGCCGCTACTGTAAGGTAATATATAGATGAGGTCATGTGTTGGCTACTACTATAAAGTGATATATAGATGGGGTGGTAAGCTACTATAAGAAATTGGCAGTATAAGGCGGGGTCATGTATTGCAGATTACTATAAAGGGACCCCACCATTGTTATACACCATTACTATCATTCAATTTTCTTTTTTTTTTTACTTCTTTCTTCTCTCTCTGTCTACCTCTTTTGCATCATTATTTAATCTAATTGACTAATTCTTTATTGAGTATTTTTTTCTGGAGATAAACCCTTTAAGGAGATAAACCATTGCTTTCAAAGTAAATCGAATAAAACCAGCTTCCTAAAATGGCGCTTTAACGAGAAATAAAACATCCAGCCAATAAACCATCTGGTCCTTCTTCCAATATGATAAATAGAAGAAAAATAATGTTGAAGCCTTGCTAAAATCACTCTCTCTTTCTTTGCCTCATTAAAAGCTTCTTGTGCTCCACCTGTCTTGAAAATGTTCTCTTGCTCCTCTGAGTTTACTCCATTTTCTTTGATATTGGATGGTAGCGGAAGTTATACAGGTTCAAACACTCTGCTCCCATGCAGTAGTACAACGAGGTCGAAGACACTAGATAGTAACTCATTGTTGAAGAAGCCTGAAACATAGAATAGTATGTAAAAGAACTTTTTTCCATTATAATAGGACATGGATAAAAATATACGATAGTTCGAGTTAGGAATCTATCACCCAAAAAGCTATAAATAGAAAATCTATGAGTAGAAATTGATAAAAAAGAACATGTAACTTTATGTTGTACCTCATATAACAAGATTTAAAAAATAATCTTAATTTTCTTACTTCCCCTACTCCTTTTATTCCATTTTTTTCATAGTATATGAAAATCATAATTTAGGCGACAACTTGACATAAATTTTTGAGCCCATCTTATGTCGCACAGAGATCGATCTTCTTTTGTCCGTCCCATTCCCCCTCTTTTTTTCTTTTCATTTCCTAGCCTTTTCATTTCTTTTCATTTTCCCCAGCTTCTTTCATTTCCACACAGCTTTGTTTTCCCCGCTTTATTATTATTATTATTATTATTATTATTGTAGGACCCACGATAAAGTAAAGCGATGAATCTGAGGTTGCAAACGCACAGGAAATTTCTCTAGACCTCGGATAATGACCACGGATCACAGTTGGTGCGTCTCATGAGCTCTGGGTGCCTGATCCAAATTTCGTTGAATTAGAAGCGGTCCGAATTTCATGTATTCGAGGCAAATGGACGAATGAGAAAGTGACATGTGGCATGAGTATTGCATGCCATGTGGCACTTGAGACAGCGCTTAGCTGCACATTAGTGGAGGCCCGAGTGTCAAGTTTCAATCATGAATGCAAGATAGTGATAAGAAGTGGGATATGGTGACATCATGGCATGCTTAGTGTCAAAGGAAGCATGAGGTGTCCTACACTAGGGAAGTCTTCTCTACTGAAATGCGCCGGTGGAATGAAGGCTAAAAGGGAAAAAGGGGAAGAAGAGAAGAGAGGAGAAAGAGAGAACCAGCCGGTTGATTTACGACAGAGGTTCTCGGCGTTGAGCGGATCCTAAACTCAGGAGTAGGGGTTCTCTCTTGCCTGCGGATTTAATCTTCATTTTCAGAGCCATGACATGGCTGAGTGTAACCTTGGTGATGGGCTAGTTAAGTGGTTGACATAAAGCGTTGAGTGGGGACCGGTTCACGGAATTAAGGTGTTTGTATCAGTTTCCGAACTACGGTTCTGGGCGTTCTTCAGCGTCATTAGATCGATATATATGATCTTGTTGTGTGTTTGTTTGAATAACATGCAGATTGTGTGAATATTGATGTTGATATACTCATGCTTGATATATTAACATGATGCTTGAGATGAAGCATGAATATAACTGTTGCATGTAGTTTTTAGTATGCGTGTAACATGAGATACTATGCAGTGACATTATCATTGCATGTGCACGGGTAAATTGTTTAAATCGGGTGTGAGTGCATGAATAAAAATGGATATTTCGGAGGGTTGTCCAATAAATTATATCGGAGGGTTGTCCAATAAATTATATCGGAGGGTTGTCCAATAAATTATATCGAGAGGTTTGTCCAATGACTCCTTCAGGAGGGTTGTCGATAAATTATATCGGAGGTTGTCAATGAACTCTATCGGAGGGTTGTCAGTAAAGGGGTTCTCGGAGATGGTCCAGGTGGTTTAATACTCGGTGGTCGATGGATTAAAAACAAAAACTTTGTTTTGAAAACGAGTTTTCATACATGGCGATTGCATGTGTGAAGTCGGTGAGGACTGGGAAGCAGACATGACATCTATTCATATAGAGATATGCATATTTTATATATGAATGTGTGTAAATGATTTTGTTATCATTGCATGTGCACTTAGGTGGGAAGTAGCCCTCTTAGGAGACTTTCTCTACTGGGCATAGCTCACCCCGATCGATTAGAGAAAAACTTATTCGGAGTAATGAAGGTACACACGAAAGCACTTCATGAGGCCTTAGTTGAGAGAAAGGTCAAGATGGCTTTTATGTGTTTTGTATAAGTGCGGGCCAGAAACTTGGAGTTTTTGTTATATCTTTGAATTTGTTATCGAGTTTTGTAGATATTGTGTGAGATAAATTGTAATTAAACTCAGTTCACATGTTTAATACAATTTGTTAAAGGTTTTCTCTTACCTTTGTTATTTCTAGTCGGACTTTAAGACTGATTTTTTGTTGGGCAGTAAAGGAATTTGGCCCTATAGCCCTCTGGTATGTTATAGCCTCGTCAGTGAGCTTGATGGACTTCGAATCACCCCGAATCGGACCACTTATTGAAGTTATGACATTTTTGGAAGGGTGGGAGGCCCCATTTGTGTGGTCGAGCTCAGGCGAGAGGGAATGAGGCGTATTGGCCGAGCTCTTTTGGCTGAACTCTCTTAGGATGAGGCTAACCTATTCTAGCTGAGCTCCTCTGGGATGGTGACCTCTTAGAGCCAAGCTCACTTAGGATGAGGCGTAGTGTAAACTCACTTGTGATAAACATAGTGGGAGTAGCGTTCTGTTTTGGAGCCTATGAGATGTCTAGTCTTTGAGACTGACTTTCGGTTAAGAAAGAAAGTGAAATTTGGACTAGCATCCTTGATGAAATTGTAACCCCATCAGTAAACGATGTAGGCTTTTGAATCACCCCAGTCGGACCTCTGCACCCCGAGTTATGGCCTTTTTACTCATAAAGTGCAGATGATGGCGTGGACAAGCCCGTCTAGCGACTGACCTCTTTTGTCGGTAGGCTCTTACGCATGAGCTGCATGAGTTGACCTCTTGTCTTGAGTGCATGAGCTCTTTTGCATGGTACATGAGGTGACCCTCTTGTGCTGAGCTCTTACTGCATGGCGTGAAATTTGGTGACCCTCCTTTGGCCCAGGCTCTTCGTAGAAACTCGGCCGGGGAATGAGCTTAACATCTGACTTTGGATGATCATAACTTTCTCGTCCGAAGTTCGTTTCACGCTTTTGTAGACTCTACGGAAAGCCCTTTGAGTCTAGAATCCATTTATATATGGCACCCGATATGTCCCCGAGCTCATATTGTGATGAAAAGATGAAAGGCAGGTAGGTACATCGGGTTACGCCACGTGTCGATTCTTTCATATGAAGCGCTAACCCGGATGATCTGCTTCTAATCCGAAGTCGTTTCGGTGTTCTAGACTCTATGGAAAGCTCCTTGTAACGCCGAATCCAGCAGTAGTGTACGGTACACTATAGCGTAAGGCGTATAAGAGCACTAAGTGTCACATTGTAATATTTTGGAGATGAAATTAGTAAATGATAATTTATGGAACCCGGAATTGTTGTATTAAAACAAGGATAAAATTGTAATTTCCATAAGGGATATGAAAATCATAAAATGAGTAGAGATGGGCCATAATAGAAATAACAAGAGTTGTCCTGCAATATTAAAGTGATCAAGGACCTTTTTGCAATTAAGTGAAAAATGGAAGTATATAAAAGAGTTGAGACAAAAGCCAAAAATTAAAAAGCCTCATTTTGGTCTCACAAAAGCTAGGGTTCACGTTTGGTAAGGAGAAGAGAGAAAAGAAGAGGAAGAAGAAGAAGAAGGAGAAGAAGACCAAAAATCAGGTATGTTTTTGCCTTGGAATCATGGGTCTTTTGATGTCTAGGGTTTTGGTATGGATTTCCATGGAGAATAGTTGGCCCTTTGTCTAGGGAGGAAAATTTGTAAAGATTGGTTAAGTAGAGCAGTTATATAAATGATTGATTTATTTATAACTAACTTTTGTGTCTGAAGAAATGACTCGGAGGAAAAATTCAAAAAATGGCTTTTCAATTTGGAACCTTTGGTTAAATGAGTTTTAAACCCCCAACCTTGATTGAGTCTTTGTATTCCCAGAAAACCTTTTTGAAGAACATAAAATGGTGATAACCTTTTGGTGTTTAAAACCTCAAAATTTCAAAACCAAAATTTAGAATATACTTATGGAAAAACCATTTCGAAGCTTTGGCAGACATGCTTCAAAATTTACAAAACCAGGTTTGTTGTTTTAAAAGCGAAAAATTCAAATGCTTAAAATTCTTGAGAAAAACAAGAAAACCAAATTAAGGATTTAGAAACAGAATTAGAACCTTTTAACAATATCAGCAAAACCGACTTAATTAATATGATTAGAAAATCAGCCCTTCTTACCGAACAGTTTGACAAACTTGTAATTAAAAACAAGTTCGGATCTGATATTTATAATATTACATAATCTTACTTTTTAGATAAATATTATAAAAAAGTTTTTAAGAACCAGTGTATATTATATGAACAATTTCGAACCAAAAACAGTGGAATTAAAACAGGATATATGGCTTACCATGATCTGATTTATTTTTAAATTTATTTATTTAGCTTATGTAAATATGTCTCTTTTAGATCCAAAATATTTAGAACTCATCCCTGAACTAATGGATCAAGGGATTTTGAAAAACATATTTTTAACTAGTATTTATCAAATACCTAAGAATTTTCCTGAAAAACGGAAAAATATTGTTGAATATATTTTTAGAACCGAAAATCATGTAGATATATCTTTTGAAACAATACCACCTTTATTTAAAACTGATGAAAGCATAGTACCTGCTTATCATCATGTATATATCAAACATAACAAAGAACCTTTAATACCCCGACAAAGCACGGATAGGAAATGACCCGTTCAAAAGAATTTTACGTATATTAATATAATAGGTTTAGAGATTTTCAAATTTTTGATTTTAGAAAAACCGAAAATAAAAATTTGTATCTTATTAGTGAAACCTTAACATGTCCAATTTGGAGAGCCCGACCCCAGCACAAAAAAAAATTCAGCCAATTTTATAACCGGAAGAGCAGGATTTTATAAACCGACTTTAATGATTCTGAAATGTCATCGTATTGATAGCGCAAACCACGAAGATCTAGATGCGAAACTATGCAAACTTGGAAAATGCAATGGAAGGATAATGAAGACATCAAATCCCCGCAAAACAAGAGTCAACTCGGCAGAAACTACAAAACAACTCAGAGCAGCCTTTTGTAACTGTGTTTATCTTTAGCTCACTAGAAGACAAACAAATAAAAGAATGTGTCAAATGTTTGAAGACTTGAAGAACCAACTCAAAAGTTTTGTACAAAAGATTGATTTGAAGTTTCAACTTTTTCATTTATTACCATTTACTTTTCAATTTCTTCATTCATTATAGTTAAAGTGTATAGTAGCAAAGGTACATGTCTTTTAAGACATGTATATCCAAACATTAATTTGGTAGCTTTTTGATTTTTGTCTATTGTTTGTCCAAATGCCTATAAATTTGAGGATTGTACATATGTAAAAGGCATGAGTTTTAGAAGCCTTCTAGAGTTTGAGAGAATTGAGAGTTTGTAATAAAAAAGTTTGAAGCAATAAAATTGTAAGTATTTCATTCATATTTCTTTTGTTCTAACTTCGTTTTTTAGGGGAACAAAGGGGTAAAAAGATAAGCAAGGGAAATGGAGTTTTGATTTTAAAATTTTTATATAATAATTATCAACTTACACTAGGATATCATCAATAAAACTATGACTTAACCTATCCAAATACTACCGGAATACCCGTTCATCAAATCCATAAACCAAGTGGTCGGAGCATTAGTCAGCTCTAAACTGCATCACCAACTCATAATGTCCGTAGCGTGTCCGAATGCGCCTTAGGAACATCACCCTCCTATACTCACCGACGATACCCCGACTTCAAGTCTATCTTGGAGCATACTGAGACCCTGGAGTTGATCAAATAACTCATCGATCCTAGGAGTGGATATCGATTGCGTGATGGTAAACTCTATTCAGCTGCCCGTAATCTAAGCACACACAACCGCAAACTCCCATCTTTCTTTTTCACGAAGAGAACTGAGCCCCCATGAGGATATACTCCTGGCCAATGAATCCCTTACTCAACACCCTTCTAATCGAGCCTTAAGCTCCCCTCAACTCTATAGAGCCATCCTATATAGGAGGAAATGGAATGGGTCACCCTGGATAAAATCAATGGTGAACTCTACTTCTCGAGGTAATCCTACAATATCATCCCCGGGAATTACATCCGGGAACTCTAACAACCTGGAATCTCATCCACCATAGTCCTCCTTCCCGTCTCCACCACATGCTTAGATAACCCTGACATCCTTTACACAACATTCTCTCACAAGCATGGCGGAGATCATACTGTAAGATAACTCTACGTATTCCTCCGACCCACCTCCAATTTCCCGCCTATTCAACTTTACTTCCTTTATAACACCAATGTGGCTCTATGGCGAGATATTAGCCAATATATGCGAGAACCACATCAGTCCCTCATATCTAAAGCTACAAGATCACTGGGAACTCCTATCCCCTCTAATCGAACTCTACTATCTCCGACTAATTGTCATGAGCAACGGATCTCCAGCTAGAAGGGAAACTCTCATACTACCCTCTAATGGCTGGGTCTCTATCTGGAAGCGATATAAGAATGGCTTCGATGCAAATGAATGCGTAGCTCCTGGGTCCACTAATGTATATGCATCATGCTCAAGGATAGTCAATACCAAAGGACTACATCCGAGTCAGATCGTGATCTTGCCGAGTCACAAAGATATACCTCGAATGAGTGCTGGCTCGTCTCAGAACTCTGGGCACTAGCTCTACTCTACCATGGCCACCTCTTACTTGTATCGGCTGCCCCTCTGGTTGGGAAACCTCTCCCGAAGACTTCCGAAAAGGCTCATCTCTCAGGCTGGGTAGCTAGGGCCGGCTACGATGTCTCCCTACACCAATCAACTGAGGGCACTCCCTAATGAAATGGCCTTCCTGGCCACAGTGGAAACACCCTATACTGAATCTCTTACACTCCCCATGGTGTCGCCTCTGACACATGTGACATACAAGAGGAATACTCTGGGTGCCACTACTAGCAACTGGGGACCTCACTGATCCCCGACTGCAGATAGCCCGACCCGCACCCTGCCGTAACCCCAATTCTTGCTTTTCTTTCATCAGACACCCGTAGCTCGCTGGGGAAGTGCCTGTGCACTCCCTCTTACTCTTACTTTCCTACCTACTCCGATACATAGCCGGGTAATTTGGTTAAACCCAGCGGCCCCAACTAAGTCCCCAAATCTATTTTGAGGAACCACCGATAAATGCACTGATCCTAAGGTCAGAGTCCCGATAAAACCTTTGCACTTCAGGACTTCATCTGCTTGAATATAGGGAACCAATCTAACTAATTCCGAGAACTTCTTCTCATATTCTGACACTGACATGTTCTTCTGCTCTAATTTGCAACCTCAATTTTTTGAATCCTTATGGCGCGAGGAAAGAACCGGCCGCTGAACTAATAGCCGGAATTGGTCCCATGATATGCCATTAGGATACCTTATCCACGACATCCCACCACTTAAGTAAATTCGCTTTCCATCAAAAAATTGGAAAACAAGACTTCAAGCCATCCGTACAACCCATAACCCGTAAACTTTGTTTACTCCTGCCTAGCCATAACCAAAGCAGCTTGATCGCCACGCCGTCATATGGCTTGGCGCCCAACTCGTACCTCTATCTGACCTCCCTGCCTTCAAGAACCCTAAGTGGCGGTAGGCCGCGACCGTCGACTCCGGTCGCTATGGCTACACCAGGCAACTGTGCCACCCCACTCCGCCAGAACAATCCCGGCACTTGAGCCCTTTGTGGCCCGTATGGTGTAGCCTCGACCACACTGAGGCCGATTCGCGAGGCGGTGAGTGTAACCTGCCGTGCCTTATCCCTCCTCTCAAAATGAGATCAGTCAGCATTGAACCCTATTTAAAATAGGCTTTTGAGTGCTTTTGCGCACTAATCATATGAATTGCTTCAATTGCCATGTGCATGTCCACTTAGTGCTACTAATTTGGTTTCTCGAGATTTATTTCGGGGTAGTTTCATAGGTCTCTGGGAACTTCGCCAAGCAGCTTCAAGGTCAGATTGGGTGCTTGAATGCGATGAATTTCTAAGTAGATTTCATCAACCCAAAATGAAGAAATATCATGGGAAATGATGAAAAATGAAGTCAAGTGGATGGCAGAGGCAAAGGAATTTTGGCTATGATTGTAGTGTTTGAGCTAAGATTGCGAAAAATTTTCGCATCTAAAGAAACTAAGAGGAATAAATTTCTGCTAGCAAAATTTCGCTAGCTTTGCGAAAATTACTGTTCATAGAGAAATTTTCCAATTTCGCTATTTCTTGCATTTTTCACTATATAGCGAAATTCACTGTTCATAGCGAAAATGGTTGCCTTGTGTTTTTGATGTTTTTGATTCCAAACGACCACGTTTTGATTATTTACCATTTTGTCCCTATTGTAATTACATATTTTAGGTATTTTTGGTATTTCACATCTTGTATGGACTATATAAGCCAATCCTATGGCTTTTGTAACCCTAACCTCAATCTTCAGCATACCCATTGTTTTCTTGTTCCAAGTTCTTTCTCTCTTCTCTCTCCTCTTCTTCTCTCATTTTCGGTGCCAAACACCTCTAAGGATGACAACTGAGATGAGTTTGCTAAACCCTTCCTCCTTGAAGTGGAAGGTAGCTGGGGGAAGGATCTGCAGGCTGCTTGTGGTTCCCTGTTTTTCACGCAGCAGGTTTTGACATTCTGGTTCCCTAATTTCCAACTCTAGGTTTAAAGCTTTTTGATGTACTTTCTTTGGCCAATACTTGGCAAGCTTTTAGGGTTTAGTGTATTCTTAGCTTTAGATACACTAATATCCATTAGTTGCCATTTTTATTTGTTACCTGAGGTAGGTTAAGGGTTAGATTTTCACTTTAGAACCATAAATGCTAAATGAAGGCTTTCTATCAAAAGGAAATTATTGTGGTTTAGTTTTTAAAAGTTAAATGAAGATCCGATTGGGAAATGACTAAATGTCATCCTCCCCAACGCGAGGAAATAGACCCTGGAACCCTCAGTTACCATAGGAATCCAACCCCAGTGACCCAATGCTTCAAGGAGTTCTATTTTACATTTTAGTTTATTTCTTTTCAGTTTGCAAACCTCCAACCCACTGTTTTTACCCAAACCTTAAAAATCCAAATTTAATTCACCAATTTTGACTTCACTCAAATCATTTGTACGAAGAAAACACATCCCCGTGTTCGACCTGATTCACTATAATCGCAGTAAGAGTTTGACTACAAAGCAGTGAGGGAGGAACTTCGCAGATATAAATTTTGTTGATCTGACACCCTACTGCGGTACTTAATTAAATGGCGCAAATAATGTGATGGTGCCTAAGGCATTTGACGAGTCATGGAACACTTGTGATCCTCATCACAAGCTTTTAGTGAATTTCTATATTTATTGCCATTTGCTTTTTTCATTCATAATAAAAAATAAAATAAAATGTACAAAGGTCAGCAGATTTGTTGTTGGTGCTTGCTCGCCTTTACGTGTGAGTTCATGTTCCAAAGGATGAGTTTTCAATCAAGGTTGAATTTAACCCAATGGAACAGAGATAGTATGGTCAGCATGTGGCAGGGGGTAACCCTAGTTCATATATGTCCATGAGGGATCATGATAACCACGCGGTAAGCCGCAATGGAAAGGAACCCAAGTGAATAAGATAAACCATGAGGGACTATAGAAACCAATGGATGAGTTCACCATATGGTAGTGCTTACAACCATATTTGGGGGAATCACACCAATTACTCATGGGAACCAAGACCTCCACAATATGCTCCTCCTGAACCTCCATTTTATGCCTCGACCCCTCAGTCACCTCAGTCACCTCAGCCACCACAGTCAATCCCTCCATTTGAACAAGCCATTTTGGACCTTACCCGGATAGTGGATGACTTTGTGGAAGAGAATAAGGAGATTAATGCCCATTCGAATCAGAAAATTGTCACTGAGGAAGACAATTTGAATAAAAAAATAGATGGGCTGAAAAATGACTATGAGCATAAATGCGACAACCTGCAAGATTCCACTGAAGACCTAATCAATCATCAGCATTGTCCACCAGAGGAAGAGTGCCAAAGTGACACTCACGGCAGAGAACAAGTCAACAACAAATACACACGAGGAGCTTATAGAGGATTTTATTGAATTATCTGAAGGAGTGTTTGAATCCTTAGATACGCGTGCTGTTGTTTTTCCAAGGGAGAAGAAAGAAGAAATCTTTCCCTTCATAAGCGAGAGGGCGCAAAACAAAAGCACGGAAGAGTCTGTTAATGTCCTTCAACCACCTCCTAAACTCGAACCCCACTCGCACGCGCCCAAGCCACTAAATGCCCACTGCTAGTAGCCCCCTCCACTGACCAAGTGTATATTCTACCTTCACCTGCAACACAATCCACACCCAAAACACCATCTCCAAAGGCCACTCCATCACTGCCCATGCTGAAAAACTTCAAGAGATTAGTGGCCATTGTACAGAATTTTGCCACTACCTCAAACAAGATGGCAGCTGCACATACCGCATGGCATAGTGGTTGGTTCGGGTGCTGGTTCGGGTTTGGAGCACCTGGACCTTAGCATTCCAATAAGCTCCACCAGTTTCTTTAATTTAATTGCTTAGTCTTGTTTAAGTTCCTATTTTGTTAAAGAATTTTGTGGTAATCAGTTGAGTGGCTTGTTTTTCTTTGTGTTAGTAGATACAGCAGCATCAACCACTTCACCGACAACACCTCAGCCTGCCCAGGCTGGGGATGATCCTTCTCCTGCCACCACTGATTGAGGAGGTACCACTCCATCCTCTAGCTTTCTCATTCCCATGCAGGGATATTTGGTGTTAGAAATAATGTTCATATTTTTTAATTTAGTTTTATTGGTTCCGCATGCCCTGCAGAGCCCAAATTTGTTTGTTAAAATTGAGGCTTTTGTGTGTGCCTATATTTTTGTGTTTCTACTCTTGCCTTTAGTTGAAAAATTGAAGCCCTGTATGTTACCTTAATGTTAGAACAATTCCATGCATGATTTAGTTTTTGGTCAATTGAAGTTCCAAAGATAGTCACTCGAGCATTCCCTTTAGCTAATTCACACACTACACACCGACAGCTAATAGGGTTGAGAAGCTTTAAATTTTCCACTTTGGAAAGCCGGGCCTTAAATTTGTTGACGACCCATATTAGGTTTGTGTTACCCATGTATGAAGACCAATGTAGTTCTCTTAAATGAAAAAGAAAAGAAAAAGGAAAAAGAAAATTAAAAAAAAAGAAGAAAAAGATGGTAATAAAAGCCGTGACACTGCGGCTCTTTTTGAAACCCGAACACGGTCCGAGGGGTATATGGCGAAGTTTTAAAGCCCGATGCCCTAAACCTTAATTGGCTGGGAGTCATCGACTTAGTGCTCCTACACGGTGGATGTGGGGCGAGGCTTTAGCAAGTTGTAGGTGCTTAATCTCTCAAGTCATTCAAAGTCCGGCGAAGCCTCAGAGTTTGTGGTCGCTTTCTTTGATCCTTTAGGGCTTAATGCCCTAAACATTAATTGGTTGGGAGTCATCGTGGACCCTCGTTATTAACGGACTTTGGTGAAGTCGAGTTTTTGTGCATTGCACCCTGCAATACAATCAAAGAAAGAAATAAAAGTGTAGCCGGGTCCTATTTAGCTCGGGTCAATAGTTTACAGCCATGGTCGTAGCTAGGTTGGGGGAGTGGAATAACTTTGCAACTTATCGCCTGCTGGTTACCTTTAGAAACAATTAGGATTTTGGTGAAGTTCAAAGCTGACTTCCTTGGAACCGATGTTGTCCTAAACTTGTTCTTATATGGCAATTGTTCTCTCATGACGATTTTCGTACGAGGTCTAAATTGTTCTTACTAAAGGTAAAGATTATTTGTACACACACTTTTTGAACAATATACACTTTTTGTAAAAGCACAGCATGCATACCTTTTTTTGTTTTTAGCATTGCTAAGGGACTAGCAACGTGTCGGTTGGGGGGTGTGATTAGTGCCCAAAAAGTGCTATTTGAACCTCATTTAAAATAGGTTTTGAGTGCTTTTTTTGCGCACTAATCATATGAATTGAGCCACTGTCATGTGCATGTCCACTTAGTGCTACCACCTGCCTCTAGATTGTTTTGGGTAGTTTTGCAGGTCTTGGGAACTTCAACAAGAAGCTCCTAAGGTCAGATTGGTGTCAAATGCTAGAATTCTCGAGATTTCATCAACCCAAAATGAAGAAACACGCGGAAATGACTAAAAATGAAGCTGAAGTGGTTGCGTAGGCAAACAGAATTTCCTGGGCTATGATTGCAAAATTTGGCTAAGATTGCAAAAATTTCGCAATCATAGCGAAAATTTCGCGATCTTAGCGAAAATTTCGCTATGCACAAATTTTCGCTAAGCTAGTGAAATTTCGCTAGCTTAGCGAAAATTACTGTTCATAGCGAAATTTTCCAATTTCGCTATTTCTTGCATTTTTCGCTATATAGTGAAATTTTCGCTATATAGCGAAATTCACTGTTCATAGCGAAAATGGCTGCCTTGTGTTTTTGATGTTTTTGATTCCAAACGTAATTAATGCTTGATTATTTACCATTTTGTCTCCTATTGTAATTACATATTTTAGGTATTTTTTGGTATTTCACATGCATTCAGAGACTATATAAGCCAACTTATGGCTTTTGTAACCCTAACTTTCAATCTTTCAATACACGGTAGCTTGTTCCAAGCTTTTCTTCTCCTCTTCTCTCATTTTCGGGTGCCAAACACCCTCCAAGGATGACAACTCGAGGATGAGCGGCTAAACCCTATCCTCCTTGAAGTGGAAGGTCAGCCGGCTAGGATCCGAAGGTTACCGGTGGTTCCTCAAGCTTTTCACGTGAGCAGTTTTGACATTTTGGTTCCTTAATTTCCAACTCTAGGTTTAAAGCTTTTTGATGTACTTTCTTGGCTACTGCAAGCTTTTAGCTTCAGTGTATTCTTTATTCCTTAGGATTACTAATTTCTAATATCCATTAGTTGCCATTTAATAGCCACCGAGGTAGGCTAAGGTTAGATTTTCACTGTAGGGAACCATAAATGCTAAATAAACAAGCTTTCTATCAAAAGGGAAATTATTAGTGGCTTAGTTTTTAAAAGAATGAAGATCCTGGGCTGGGGAAATGACTATATGTCATCCCCAACGCGAGGAAATAGACCCCTGAACCCGCCACATATAGGGAATCAAAACCCCAAGTGACCCAATGTTTCAAGGAGTTCTATTTATATTTTAGTTTATTTCCTTTAAGTTTGCAAACCTCCAACCTAATCGCTTACCTAAACCTTAAAAATCCAAATTTAATTCACCAATTTTGACTTCACTCAAATCATTTGTACGAAGAAACCCATCCCCTGTTCAATTCTAGACCACTATATCGCTAAAGAGGGGGCTTGATCACGGCAAATAGGAGGAACTAGGATATAAATTTTGTTGATTCCCGATCACTCCTACCGTGGCACCGAATCAGGTATTGCAGACGCTCGAAAAACCGCCGGAATAACTCTCCAGACAACCTCTACGTCCTCTTCCCGACATAGTGTCAGACTACCCAAAATATCAACCTGCTTAATACTTGACTCACTTGATATGTATGTACTTTGAATTTGAAAATGCATGGTTGCCAATACTTATGCTCTGATACCACGTTGACACACCCCCATCCCCTACTACTCCAGGCAGTGTGTCGGCCAATTCATTGTAAATCCCCACCAAGCAATTTAACGACTAGAGTAAACCCAGGAAGCCAAGCCGCATGCTTGCCTAACTTCATGATAATTTTTTTTTTAATAAACTTATGATTTTATAAAATTTTGGCAGCATAACAGCTGCATATAGGACATGTCCCAAATCCTGTATACACAAATTTACACTTTCCTAATATAGCAACCAACAACCCAACACATTCTCACAAACTACACTATGTACATACATATGTTCCAATACACAATTTCAAAGTCTTTTCCTTACATAATATTCTTAATAACAACACTTGTACAATGTCGAGAACTTAACTGGCCCAACCTGAGTGCCCTCGTACTGAAAATAGTTTTGGTAAATAGAAAAAATAATGAGCTAAACGAGCCTGAGTGTATGTTTATAAACGCTTTTGCTTTTCCGGAAAACATCTCAAACTGTAAAACTCTCATTTACAATTATTTTCCATAAGCCTTGCTTGCTTACTTTAAAGTTTCTAAATCAGACCCACCTCAAAAAAAATATTCTAAAATTTATAATAATTTTATTATATATTCTGGGTATGAATTGAGGGAAACTGGGATTTTTCGGGTAAATTGATAAATTGTAAAATGTAAATTTTAAGTGTGAGCATATAATTGAATATTATATGCTAATTTGAGAAATGTATTGAACTCCTAAAGAGTCCCAAGTGAAAAGATAAACATGTAAAATTGCAAAATGAGGACCTAAGGGTCAATTGTTATAAAGAATAAGTGTCTAAGTGGACTTATGATAAATGAATGGCCAAAATGTATAATGGAGACCAAAAAAATGGAAAATTGGAATTAGAGTGGCCAAACAAGGCCTTATGAGAATCTAGTGACTTAAGACAAATGAGAATGAAAGAGTAGGGCCAAACATGGCCTTACACTTAAGTGAGTTTTAAAAGACTAAACATGTGGTCTTAGGCTCATTTGGAGAGCTTCATCCCGCTTTTGTAGAGAAGGAGGAGAAAGGAGAGAAAAGCTAGGTCTTCCAAGAGATCAAGCCTGTGTGTTCCTTCCCATTTCTTCCTACAAGACCAAACACCATACAAGAGGAGATTGGAAGAGGTTCAAGGTAATAGATCAAACCCTAACCTCATCTCTTATGATTTTGATTTTTGGGAGAAAAGTCCTAACTTCAGGAAAATGGATTGTTATTGAATCTAAAACCACTTTGTTTGTTTGAATGATCCACGGTGGACTTACAGATGTATCGGGAGAAGACTGGTGGATGAAAATGTGTAAAAATGCAAAAATCCTAAATGATCCTGGGAAAAAAAGAAACGAGCACGTGTACCTATTAAAGGAATATGTACCGATACACCTTGTGCAAAAATTGGCAGTGGCCAACATGAACCGGGCACAGTTGAATATGTACTGCAATCTTGTGCCAACCGGGCAACAAGTAACTCAGACCGCAATAAAAGTTGAACTTGTACTGCTACACCCCATTCCAGCAGCCTCGATTTTGCTTATTTTGCACCGCATCAGACTACTACCAATTGATTAGGACCCTAATGAACAATTGGGGTTCAAATAAGAATGAGACAAAGTGAAAACGTATCACTACGCCGGTGCAAAGCGAAGCTTTTCCTCGGCGATATTCGTTTAGTATGATAATTTTTTTAATCACTAAGAGTGATGAAATTGTGATTGACTAGGTGCGGGCGAAGACGATAACCTGACCTAGGATTGACATCGAGAAAGAAACGAAATCAATAATTGGTTTGTTCTATACCCGTTCTTTATTCTTTGTTTGTTCGCTAAATGTTCTTTATTCCAGTATTGTTCTATAATATTCCCGTTTCTACCTGTAAAATATACATATATATATTGGGATTTGAATCATTATTCGAATTGTTTGCCAACATATGCATGTATGCGAAAATATTTGAATCAGAAGCAAATTTTATCGCATAAAAGTAAATTGATTTTTGAAATTCCATATTGAAATTGTTCAACATGACGGGATTCACTAACTGAATTCGTAACGGCGTGTAACCAGATTTGCCTAATGCTAAATCACATTGCTTATCGAATGACGTATTACGTGATCACCAACTAATCACGTGAATGTCTAATTTCATAGTCATATGACTGCAATATTGAACGCGAAATCACATTACTACTGAATGAAAATGCGATGGTATTCATCAACTGAATCGTCGTGGAATGTCGAATTCAATAGGTCATATGTGAGACGGTAATATTGAATGTGAAACCATTGCTAATGAATGACAAATGCGTGATTCACCAACCGAATCGTCGGATGTCGGCACTGTAGCCATATGTGGAATCAAATCGAAAAGCGAAATGATGGTATTGAAAAAGTATTTGCAAGTATCTTTACATTACACTGATATTGTATAAAGGTATTATTTGATAATGCATGATTTATATGAATAAAATGGAATACAGAATCAGAGTAGAGCCACTAAGCATGAAAATGCTTAGCGCGATTGTTTTTATCAATGCGCAGTACCAAAGACATATAGAAGCAAGACCTGGGATCGAGAAGCTCAGAGTCATAGAGAAGGAATTACTGAGTATGCTCCACATATGCATTACCCATTTCTTTCAAACATTGACATTTTGTAAAACAAAGCTTTGAACTCCGGATCATTATTTTTGTAGCGTATTTGTTAAATGTAAACGTTATGAATCTTGTTAATTGTAAATGCTTTGTGGGCTTGCTAAAATGAATTGCTTCCTCGCGAAATTACAAAAATTTAAAATGAATAAAATAGTTTCAAATGTTTTGATAAGATAATTGGAAATGTCGGAGTAAACCTCGCTCCGCTTGATCCAACCGGTCGAGCCTGTGGATTCGGGTCACAATACTGAAACTAAAATTTAATAAAACGATAACCAAAGGGATTTGATTAATGACTTTAAAAGAAATAAAACGAAAGGCCCCGAGGTTTCTCGCCTGACTGCCAACTGGTCGGCCGGGCTCACGCTACAAAAACTTTCAGACTTACTTGCTTTTAAAAGTTTATAAACTTAATACTTGCTTTCTGCTTTGCTTTGCTTTTCTTTTCTTTTAAAAATCTTATAAAACACTTCAAATTCCTCTTGCTTGCTTGCTTTACCTTTGCTTGCTTTTTAAAGTTTATAATACTTTTTATAAACCTCTTGCTTTAAAAATGTGAAGTAAAACATTTCTCAAATCTTCTTGCTTTAAAAAGTTTCTAAACTTTTTATAAAACACGGAGCCTAGGCTCAACCGCATGCTTTGAAAATAAAACGGAGCCTCACCAACCGTTGTTTAAAATCACTACTCTGAGCCTCGGGCTCAACCGATCGTTTTGAAATCTAAACGGGAGCCTATGCTCAACTCGTTTTCAATCTCTACTCAAGCTCTGGCACTATGCACCAATGGTTGATTTTTCAAAATCAGACATGATCGCTTATAAATCATCAACCACCTGGAGGCCTATACTTGCTTTGCTATGTACCCTGTAGTGAACACGGGAGCTTGCATCAACCGTGCCGTGGAAGGGACAGAACCGCATCACCTAAAGTGAAGGGCCTGTACACTTCACTCCACCTTTTCCGGTAAATATGATGGAATTGACCTGGGTCGCCATCACCATAATTTGGTTAGAGCTCTTAACCTTATATACTCCAGTACGTGCCACGGTCTCCTTTAAATGCATGATGCATGTTCTAAGTTTACCGACCATGCAAATCTAAAATGCATGTATGATATCCTAACACCACCGCAGCATTATTAATTTAATACCACCGATGCTTCGCTTAAGACTAGGATTTTTGGTTAGGGCCTGTTACAAATATTCTCGCTTGCTACTTTTGAAAAATGGTTTTACAATTTAAAACCATTGCTTGTTTTTCTTTGAAAAAATGGTTTAATAATTCAAACCATTTATTTACTTGCTTACTTGTTTGAAAAATGGTTTTATAATCAAACCATTAAATACCAAAGTAAAACAAATTTTTATAATAATAATACAATTATTGAGAAAAATAGGTTTAGAACACACATTTTCTGCTTACTAAACTTGAGCACAATTCCACCACTTCTCCTGCCTTTGCTTTTTGCCTACACACTCAAACGAATACGACGACATATTAATCGCCTACGCATAACGTATAAACTTAACGTACATCCTAGCACTTATTCACACTTAACGAATATTGTCGAAAGGCGAGCCACGAGGCTACAGGGCAGCACAATGCCTTTTTCGTCAGAGTTCCAATCTTTTAACCTTCTGAATAATTTTACAAGGTTCTAAACCATTATAAATAATCTTTATTTACACTTAATGCAAAAACATAACACTGGGCATTTAAAATATCTCAGTGACTGCGACACCTTTGAACCCCAGATTCCGTACAAGTTGCATTCTATCAAGCTCGTACTCGGCACAGTTGGACCTCGGTACTATTATTATTATTGATATTATTACATATTATGATTATTATGATTATTATTATGATTATAATTATTATTATTATCATTATTATAATTATTATTATTATCATTATCATTATCATTATTATTATTATTATTATTATTATTATTATTATTATTATTATTATTATGATTATTATTATTATTATTATAATTATTATTATTATCATTATTATAATTATTATTATTATCATTATTATTATTATTATTATATTTAAATGCAGCTTAAAGTTGTATCATCAAATGTCAAGTATGATCAATCTTTAACTTGCAATTAGGATTTCATGTAGCAATTTGTAATGTTCCTCAAAATAATACTTCCAAGATCTATTTGATTTTCTTTTCTTTGGAAAAAGAAAGAACAAGTGGATATGGAAATCCACTCTAGTTGTGGGCATTTGGCATTTGGCAAGAAAATTACGAAGAAGGTAGTTAAAAGAAAAGGTTATGGTTTCTAGTGTATGCGCCTAAGTATTCAGATGCCGGAGTTATGGTTTATCACTAAGTAATAACCGTAAAATTTGGTCTAATTGGACCTATTGAAAAAAGGATAAACAAAAACAACCTAGGGAAGGAGATGGAATGAGAGCAATTGAGAAGACAAATTCATTGCAAACTAGTGAAATAGCTTAAGTGGAAGATGATAATTAGAAGATGATGCATATGGAAAGTGCCTACGAAGAATCAATAGTTTTTTTTGATTATATTAATGGCCTGAATTGAATTCCATCATGATCATTGAATTTAGGAACCACCAAAAAAAAAAAATGTTAATTGTAAAAGGACTACCAAAACTAAATTAAAAATAAAATAAGCAAGTTGCAGACCTGAAGTTTTTTCTCTAAAAAAGCCCACTGTCTCGAAAGAACAAAGAAAATGAAAATGTGGGGTAACCACTTATGCAGAACTTTAGTTGGGTGCTTTGATTTCCTGAAGAACATAAAGCAATCACCATGTGTATATTGCATGCTTACTTAAAAGGTAAGAAGTTATCATCACTAATCAAATAAACTCATCACCTTGTTTACTTAAAAAGGAAAGGGGTTATCACCAAACAAAGCAAACAATTTAATGCAGCAAAACCAAGAAATGGTTAGTATATATTATGAAACTATAAGTGTGACACCCTAAATTTCGGGGGTCACTTTAATACATAATTCCCTTACATGTCCAAAATATATCCAACTACATTGTTCCAATATATTTTACAAAAATGTTTTCAAGGCCACAACCCGACCCTCTTCACACTCACAGCCTCGAGGGAGCGCCGTCTTCTTGTGTACCTGAAAGGGGGGTCCCACGACAGGGTGAGCAAACCCAGTAGAGTAATTTCCTACAAGGGTTACTCCCCACCCAAGTATACATGTAGTGATCATACAGAAAACACTCATTCAAGTAAGATGCCTACATGAATGTCATATGCCGATGCATGAAATGCCCTCATGCCCCTATCCCGAGTCACTCACCGACTCCCTCACACCCACCTATGCCAAGTGTGAAAAACAACAGTCATTTCATTCTCCAATGACCACTTTTCAAAACAAAGTTTTTGTTTTTAAAAGTTTGTAACCCATTGGAAAACCTCCAATGCTCGTTTGATTCGATCAACTTTCGTATGTTTATATTTTTGTGGGCCACGAATTTTTAAGGTTTTCACCGCCGCACGCCACACGCCGTTCCAACATTTTCATGAACTTACATCGCCGAGAATCATGTCTAACCGTGAATAATATTTGGGTCTTTCACCCTGGGGGGGATCTACCCCATCTTGCTACGCTCAAAACATTTATTTTTCGTTCCTTATTAAAACAAGCAGACTCGTTATTTGACCTTGTCCTGATTACCCACAGCCCACTACTCCAACACCACACTACCATAATCTCTCGCCAGCTCCATGACACCCCACACACCTAACTATGCCAACAGATCCGCATGACTCACACCACAGCTATACATGTTTTAGCGCGATATGCCGCGTTGTCATGTCAATTGCATACACATGAACTTCCATGCCACTATCTCGCATGATCATCGGATACTATGTTCAAAGGCACACAAGTCCACCCATTTGATCGTCACACGCAGCCTTCAAATAATCATGGTTATCAAAGATCAACGACAACACGATATTGAACATGTCATTTACTTTCACGCTGCATGCATCCATGGCCGCAACACACAACTCCTAACCGGGATCAACACCGACCCGCCCGACGCACGCCCTCCACCCAGTAGTCCCTTCTCGACCGCTCACCCCACTCGGGCCGACGCCCCATCCCCAAGTCAGTCTCAGGTACTCACCGCCAGTAAACTCGCTCAGTGGTGAACTCCGCCCCGTCCGGGCTAACCTAGCCGGGCAAATTCCTCATCCTTGGTGACTCTATGCTGCCCGGCTTAACCTGCAACCGGGCGCTCCTCATCCGGTGACCCTATGCCATCCCGCTTGCCCCGGCAACTCCATCCGGGTGACCCTTGCCGTCCGGCTAACCCCCCGCCGAGCAGCCTCATCCGGGGTGGATCTGCGTCGTTTCGCTTAACCCAAAGCAGGCGCTTCATCCGGTGACCTTGCCGTCCGGGCTAATCCAAATTCGGCAATATATCATCCGGTGACCCTATGTCATCCGGCTTAACCTGGGCCGGCAATATCTCACCCGGCACCATGGGGCCCGGCGAATCCTGGGCCAAGGGGCTCCTATCCACAGGACCCTATGTCGTCTGGGGCTTAACCTGAAGAGGCGGGGCCCCATCCGGTGGTGACCTTTGTACCGTCCGGCTTAACCCACCGGTCCCTATGCTCGACCTCAACTAACACAAACCTCAACACCACCCTACTGCCACTTTAACCACTGGATCATCCGCTCAACCAAGAGGCCAGCAGCTCTAAACCAGTCGACCTATCGCCTTCCACCAGCTTCTGACCGTGCACCTCAACCTAATCTGGATCGACTTACCTCTATGTCACTCATCCACTTGAACTAACCGGGAACCTCAATCCGTCCGGCTAACCCAACTCACCCGAATGTCTTATACCGCCTACCTGGCACCTTACCCAACCTGCCTGTGTACCCTCACCACTAGCCAGTCCGGGTACCTTAACCTAGGCGACAATGTGCCTTACCACTAGTCGGCCTGGGTGCCTTAACCCAGGTGGCAGTGCCCCTCACCACTAGCCGGCCTGAGTGCCTTAACCCAGCAAAGAATGCGGCCTTACTACTAAATTCGCCTTGCCTTTAACCTGTGCGATTGCCCTCACCACTAGCCGTCAGTGCCTTAACCAGGCGGCAGTGTTCCTTACAACTAGCCGACCCATCTTCCTTGACCTAGCCGGCCCATCTTCCTTAACCCTGCCGGCCGGCGTGACTTAACCTTCCAGTTCTCGAGCATCTTAACCCAAATTCGACCCGGAAAATCTCCACACTAGCCGATCCGGAAAGTGCCTCAACCCGCCAGCCTGTGCTTCCTACCTAGCCTGTTTAAGGTGGACGAACTATAACTTAGGCTACCAAGACCCGATTTGGGAGTTTCTACACCTCATATCACTTTCCTTTGACATAGTTACCCCACATGGTCCAAAACACAACCAAACAACCCACTTAGGGCAATACAACCACCACACAACCCTTAGGGTAGAAAAGTAACCAAAGTAGGAGAAAACCTACCTGTTGGAGTTTTTGTCCAAACTCCCCCAACTCCGGTCTCTATGCGAAGCCCTAGCCGTGAGGATGAACTCTTCCTCTTGCTCCGCTTGAAACCGCAGACACTACACTGTCGAGTAAATTTGTATAAGCAGTCTCTCCCTAAAACTCTCTCTTTTGAAATCTGGTTTCTCTTTCCCTCCCTACCTCTCCCCCAACTGATTGGGAGAAGATAGAAGTCAGGTGAGATGGGGTCCCCTACCTGCCACTTGTCTAATCTCTAAGTACCCTTGATTACCCTTACCACCTTATCCATCTACTCCTGGATTTCCTCTCTAATCGGGTGTTGCCACAAGTCTCTTCTGGGTCCCACTTGAGCTATTTGCTTGAGACCAGCTTCCACTTGACACTTCATCTCATCTCTCGCTTTCACCACCTCGCCAACGCCCCACACTTCCCTCGGTGTCTCGAAAAACGTAAAATTCCGACTGTCTTGGAATTCAACAAAATTTGACGTGGTAGCTAGATTTCGCATGACGATTCCAACGGTTAATTTCGTTTCATCATCTGAGATCTAGAAAAATTCCGGATTTTGACCGAAATTACCATTTTACCCTTTTTTCAAAAAATGGGCCAGAATTTTCTCGTGGTTTACATTTATTCCCTTTAAAAAGAATTTCTCAGTCCCGAAATTCCACGCAACACAAAAATCACATGCATGCACGTGCACTATGTCATATGTAAACTAGTAATTTAAAAATTTTTAAACGACTAGATCAAGGCACCTTCATCCCTAAACAAGAAGGGATAAGTGGCCCGCATCGTGTCCTCGCGCTCCCACGTAGATTCCTCTATTCCCCGGTGCCGCCATAGCACTCTCACTAGTCTCACGGTCTTACGTCACAAAACCTGATCCCGACTATCCACAATGGTCACTGGTCCCTCCTCGAAGGTCCCATCCATGTCAACCTCTATCTCTCCCAAATCCACTACACGAGTTGGATCTGCAGTGTATCCCCGGAGCATGGAAACGTGGAATACCTCATGAACACCCGACATGTTAGGCGGTAAAGCTACCCGGTACGCTACAGTGCCCACCCTCTCGAGTATCTCAAAGGGCCCAATAAACCTCGGCGATAGCTTCCCGCGCTTGCCAAATCTGACCACTCCTCTCTTAGGCATCACCTTCAAGAAGACGTGATCCCCAACCTCAAACTCTATGGATCGACGTCGCCTCGTCCCGCGTAGCTCTTGCCACCGCGGTCGCGAGAAGACGCCGTCAGATCAAACCCACCTTCGAGGTGCGTCTCTAATCAAACTGACTAGTAATGGAGCCTCTCCTACCCCGTCCAGCAAATCGTGATCTAAGATGGCCTCCCGTGACAAAGCCTGTAGAGGGTGCCATCCGTATACTCGCCTGATAACTGTTGTTGTAGGCGAATTCCACTAAGGGCAAGTGCTCTTCCCAGCTACCCTTATGATCTAAGATGCCTGCTCGCAGCATATCCTCTAACACCTGTATGGTCCTCTCCGACTGACCGTCTGTCTATGGGTGGAAAGCTGTACTCATGGCCAACCGTGTCCCTATAGCCTTCTGGAAACTCTTCCAAAAGTGTGCTGTAAACTTTGAGTCTCTATCCGACACTATGGATACTGGCACTCCATGTAGCCGGACTATCTCTCGAATGTACAACCGGTAGAATCTCTCTAATGTGAAGGTCATCCGCACGGCTAGAAAATGTGCCGACTTCGTGAGCCGGTCAACTATCACCCATACCGCATCATGTCCTTGCGGTGTCCGTGGAAAGTGGGTCACAAAGTCCATCGTGATGTGCTCCCACTTCCACTCAGCTACCTCCAATGGCTGGAGTAGCCCTGCTGGATTCTGATGCTCAGCCTTAATCTGCTGACACGTGAGACATCGTCGAACAAAGTCTCCTACGTGTCTCTTCATCCCGCTCCAGTAGTATTGGCGACGAAGATCCCTGGGACATCTTCGCGTGCCACTCGATGCACAAAGAAATCTGGGAGCAAACTGAACTCCCCGAGGATCTCCTCTCTCATCTTCAACCGGGGAAACACTCACCATCTGACGATAACCGAGGACTACCATCCGCGCAATGGTCCAACCTCATCACCTGCGGCTCGACAGCCCCGATCCCTAATGGACACTAACCCACGCCCCGGGTCCCGACTCAATCACTCTGCCCAATAGAGACGGCATCGCCACTAAATTCCCCAATGTGCCTTGGGCTTGCTCGCTATACTGTAGTCCAAACTGCCCCACAGTCTCTAGCATCTGCCACTCCCGGGAAGCTATACTAGCCAATACTCCCCGTGATTTCCGATTGAGTGCATCAGCCACCACATTTGCCTTACCGGGATGGTAATGCAAAGTGAAGTCATAATCCTCCAGGAACTCCATCCACCTGTGTCAGCTTCATATCAGGTCCCATCGCGTGAAAATATACTAGATTTTCGTGGGTCCAGTACACATCGAACCTCCTTGCCATAATTAGTGGCGCTAAATCTTCAAGGCGAAGACTATGGGCCGCTAACCCATGTCGTGTGGTGTGGGGTAATTCGCCATGATTCTTCACCGTATGGAACCATAAGCTACTACCCTCCCGAACTGCATCAAAACACATCCCAATCCGGCCCTCAAGGCATCACAATACACTGTGTACTCCCGTCCCCTATCCGGGACGATCAAGATAGGAGCAGTAGTAAGTCTCCTTTTTAGCTCTAGGAATGCCTCCTCGCATTGGTCATCCCAATCAAACTTGACCTCCTTCCGGGTCAATCTCGTCATAGGTGCCGCTAATCGGGAGAGATCCTCAATGAATCTCTTGTAATACCTAGCTAATCCCAAGAAACTAAGTATCTCGAAGACCGACTTCTGCCTCTCCCAACTCATCACGGCCTCGACCTTCCTGCCAGTGCCCAACCACACACTGGCGTCACACTACGTGTCCCAAGAACCCACCCCGCAGCTTCAAAACCTCGCACTTACCGAACTCGAGGATAACCGATGGTCTCTCAAAGAATCAAACAATCCTCAAGTGATACTCATGCTCCCACTGACCGAGAGTAGATCAAAAATGCCATCCACTAAGACTATAACAAACTCGATCTAAATAGGGTTGGAATAATTTATGCATGAGGTCCATGAATGCACCTGGCGCATTCGTCAATCCAAAGGGCATCACACTAAACTCAAAGTGCCCATAACGCGTCCTAAACGCTGTCTTAGGGATATCTGTCTCCTTAAACCTCAACTGATGATAACCAGTGCGTAGGTCTATCTTGGAGTAGACTCGCGCACCCCTCAACTAATCGAACAAGTTAATCCTAAGGGATATCGATTTCGATCAGACCCCGCTCAACTCGTCGCAATCAATGCGGCCCGGTCTTTATTCTCGCAACAGGATCGGAGCGCCCCATGGTGAAGTGCTCGTCTAATGAACCCCTTTGTCCAAGAGCTCCCGTGAGCCGGACTCGAGTTCCTCGCAACTCACTGGTGCCATCCTATGCGAGTCATGAGACGGTGAAGCAACGGCTGTAACTCAATGCCAAAGTCAACAACCTCAGCTTTGTAGTGGTCCCGCGTAGCTCATCCGGAAAAACATCCTCATACTCACAAACTACTCGAGGTAGATCCAAGTCCGGTCTCACCTCGTCCTCCAAGGTAAGGCTTGCTAGCCAACCCACCAACTGTCCCTGACACTTGGACTCGTACATCGTCTGGGGTAAAATATCATTCTTGTCCCCCTAAAATACTACACAAGTACCGTCCTATATGTAGGCAGTAACTCTCCTACACTCGCAATCTATGACAACTCTGTAAGTTACCAGCCAATCCATCCCAAGGATGACGTCGAACTCTGACATTTCCATAACCCTCAGGTCTGCTTTGAGCATAATCCCCGAGATCTCTAACTTGCAACCACGACATATCATTCATATCCTCACCCTAACCCCTAGGGGAGAACTCACATACAAGGGCTCCTCCAAGGCCTCAACCTCTAAGCCCAACTCTATCACAATTGATGCAACAATGAATGAATGCGAAGCACCAGAATAAAATAACACTCTTGCCCATAGGCGCAGATAATTAAAACATACCATGAATAATCGACCGCTCAACCGGTGGTATGATGGCGTAAACATGTCCCTCGTACTCGATGTCCCGGCTCGTTGATTCGTGCCACGCAGGCTGGAGCTAAAATCAACAAAATTTATATACACCTGTTCCTACTACTGCCGTAGTCAAGCCATCGCAGATAAAGGGTTCAGGTCTACCTACCGGATGGGTTTTCATCCTAGAAATGGCTTCGTGACGCTGCATGAAGGTAAGGCTTATTCTGGACTTTGGAATTGTGTTTCAAAACAAAGTGGGAATGAAGTTGAAAAACTCGAGAAACTGTAAAACTGAAATTAAAAAGGTGAAAAAGTTAACTTTGAAGAATTAGGTCACTAACTCGCAAGCCAGTGGCAAACAAGTGTCCCTGCTTTATCCTCGCTATGACAAGCAACCTATAGTCCCCGGCATAAACTGATCTATGTTTAACTAGCAAACCTCACCTACAAACATTCCATTGAGTCAAAACAGCATGCGCTTATGGCCCCTTTAGTTTGAAACCCTAACATTTAATATCACCTTAGAGGCTCAGGAAGACCATCTAAAGAATAGTCCTAAAGCATGAGAGTATCGCCAAATCAATGAATATTTAAATGCTATGCAACCCTAATTTGAGAAACCTAACATATAAATATCATTTTAAAGCTCAGAAAGACCATCTAAAGAACAACATCTCTAAAGCATGGAGAGTATTGCCAAATTAATGATATCTAATGTTATGCAACCATGTTTTGAGTAATATATCAGTAAATACACTACCAGAGCTTTTAATACAAGAGGACAACATGCATATGCCCCACCACTCAAGCTAGCTTCCTTCCTCTTCAAAGAAAGGAGACTTAGCTACATTCTTTGAGTTGTCATCCTCAAGAGGTGTGTTTGCAAATTCCTGAAAGAGAAAGAAAAAGAGAGAGAAAAGAGAGAAAAGAAATAAAAGCAAAACCTAAAATAAAAGACTTTATTTACAAAAATAAAAACTTACAAAATATCTTCTCTCCCAAATTGTTCTCCTCCAATTGTTCACCCCCTTTCTTACAAAACAAGAGGGGCTTATATAGGCCTCCTCAAGGTATGAAAATACCAAAACCCATGAATTCGCTAAGTTAAAGGATAATGTAGCACACCAAGTTTACATAATGCCAGCATTAATTACAAAACATGACGAGGCATCAATTCGCTTAGGGTCAAGACCCCGCTAACTAGCTAAATCACGTGTCTAGCGAAACAAGAAATTTCACATGGGTGGGCACTCCTCGCTTAGTTAGAGCAAATTTCATGGCTTTAGCGAAATTATTGTGAGAAGGAATCAATTATTTCTAAGGAATGCTAGCTTAAATTTATGGTCTAGCTTAAATTTGCATTTTCACGAAAGGTTAAGGAATTTTTATATATATAAATTTTCGAGAATCCTAGCTTAAAATTTTCGCAACTCTAGCGAAAATCCCTGCATTGTTGATTCTTCACCGACGCTTCCGCTCAACCCGCATTGAATTTTCTATTTTCGCTTTGGTTTTCTATTGAATTTTGGCTGGTTACAATGAGACTTGAATTCCAATCCCATGATTCATCATTTGATTCGAGATTGAACTCCAAGAGTGTGCAAAAGCCTACAAAACAAACTAAAAATACCCTCTAAATGGCACAAGTGTTACTAAGAAGACTAACACTTCAATTGCTATAAATGACATGATTAATGCGCAAAAAGCACTCAAAACCTATCTAATATAGGGTTCAAAATTGCACTTTTTGGGCATTAATCACCTGTGGGCCCTGCCTCGGCCTCGACCCATGCCCTAACTCCTCTGGCCTGTCTGTGTGGCAGGAGGTGCTCGTACAACACCCAGGGACTGATACTGGTTCCTCTGACCCATACTAGGGGACGGAGGAATAAACTGTGTCCGCGCCTGTCCCACTACTAGGACTGCACCGGCCCAAAACCCTAAGATCCATTCCTCCGCGGGCAATCCTGCCAAGGCCCAGCCGATGGCAATAGAAACATATCAGCCGGTCCCCGGGCCGGGCCCTGGGGACCGGGAGCCCTAGCTCGTCTCCTGGCCCCGATGGCCGGACTAAACCTCAGCGGAGCTAGAAGCCTTTGGCTTCTTTCCCGAGCTAAAAGAAGACTGGCTCTCCTTCCTCTTGCCACCAGTACCCACATCTCGAATGCTTCGTGCTTTCTCCATCTCTTGCTTAATGAGCAAGGCTGTACTGACCATTGAATCCATGTCTTGTAGGTTATGCCCTAAAATCTTGCCCCAGATGGACAACTTTAGCCCATCCTCGAACCTCCTGACTTTGGCTAAGTCAGTGGCCACATAATCATCCCCGAAACGTGCCAACTATGTGAACTGCTACATACTGAAGTACGCCATCAGTCCCTGTCTCACTTTCAAGGAACTCTCGCCTTTGCATGTCTAGTTAGCCGAAAAATACTTCCCCTGCGAGTAGTCCGCGAAGTCATCCCATGTCATAGTCTCCAAGTCCCTCGGAAGTTGTGAGGATCCACTCCCACCAGATCCGACCTTCACCCTCGTCGGGAATGAAGCCAGCGTAATCCGAGTAATATCAGAGGTGATCTCCATGGCCTGGAGAATCCTCTCAATCTGACAGAACCAATGGTCGGCTACCATCAGGTCCCCACCTCCCGTGAACGTCGAAGGATGATGTGCCTTGAATCTCTGGAGGTTACTAGCACCTCCTTGACCTCTAGTTGCGCTACCAGAAGGTAAGATCAATACTACGGCTCTATAAAGGCCTCCTCGATCAAAGACCGGCAGCTTGACTGCAACCCGTAAGACCTTCACGCCTCGTCTCGACTCTGCCATCTACACATGTCAATGGAAAAAGAGTTATTAAATTCCATGTTCATTCTATTTTCCAAACCCCTAGTGTTCCTTGGTTTCCACATACATCTATCACGTATATCATTCACAAAAGTTGTAACACCCAATCACACACATACAATCAAAGCACATACACGAAAAAAAACAAAATGCATGGGCCGTGGGTTCAACTCGTCTCGTGGACTCCTAGGTAACTTCTACGTTAGACCTGATACTCAATTATATTTGACATCCAATTTCCGAAAGACCATAACCTTTAACTCAAGCTCAACACCAAGCTACACCAAGTTGTGATGTTCCTTCTCATCAACAATATGTTCTAGACCCATGCCCCACTGGGCCCTAGGTATTCGTATACCTAAGCTTTGATACCAAGCTGTGACGCCCCAAATTTCGGGGGTCACTTTAATACATAATTCCCTTACATGTCCAAAATATATCCAACTACATTGTTCCAATATATTTAACAAAAATGTTTTCAAGGCCACAACCCGACCCTCTTTATACTCACGGCCTCAAGGGAGCGTCGTCTTCTTGTGTACCTGAAAGGGGGGTTCCACGACGGGGTGAGCAAAGCCCAATAGAGTAATTTCCTACAAGGGTTACTCCCCACCCAAGTGTACATGTAGTGATCATACAGAAAACACACATTCAAGTAAGATGCCTACATGAATGTCATATGCCGATGCATGAAATGCCTCATGCCTCTTATCCCGAGTCATCACCACCCCACACCCACCTATGCTAAGTGTGAAAAAAACCGCTATTTCATTCCCCTAAATGACCGCTTCGTGCTAAATTTTGCTTAAAAGTTTATAACCCATTGGAAAAACTCCAATGCTCGTTTGATTTGATCTACTTTCGTATGTTTATATTTTTGTGGGCCACGAATTTTTAGGGTTTTCACCGCCGCACGCCGCACGCCGCACGCCGTTCCAACATTTTCACGAACTTACATCGTCGGGAATCATTTCTAACCGGTGGAACATTTGTGTCTTTCACCCCGAAGCGGGGGGGATCTACCCCCATCCGCTACGCCCAAAACATTTATTTTTCTGCTCCTTATTAAAACCGGTGACTTATTTGACCCTTGTCCCATTACTCCAGCCCACTACTCACCACCATGTAAAGGTTGACCTTCAGCCGTGTACCCATGACAATCTCACGCACACCTAACCCGATGCCATCCAGCCATGCACTCACACCCATGTCATGCGATACTTGAAGTGCACATGCAATGCCATATACACCGCATATGTATAAATAACTTTCCATGCACACTTATTCAGGCATCATTTGGACATTTATGTTCAAAGGCATACAAATTCCAATTCATTTTATTCAAGTCAGACATGCAATCCTCAGTCATTCCATGTTATCACATCAATAAAACACATATTAACATGTCATTATTTCACAGTGCATGTTATCCACACAAGCCATAACACACAACTCAACTGATCAACATTGACTTGCCCGATTGGCCACTGTTCTTCACCTAGTAGTCTTTCCCTTGACTGTCACCTCACTCATTCGATGCTCATCCAGTCGGCCTCAGTACTCATTGCTAGGTAAACCCGCCTCGTGGTGAACTTGTCTCGCTCAACCGGCAAATTGCGCCTCATCCTGGTGACCCTATGTCAGTCCACACCTGCTGAAAGCCCTCATCCTCGCACTTCTATGCTGCCTGAAGACCTCAAATTGGTAGGGGTTTCATCCTGGTGACCCTTTACCGTCCGGTTAACTCCACGGCAGCTTCACATCCGGTAAATCTCAGCACGTCCAAAGAACCTACCGGGCACTCTCATATGGGGTGATCTGCCGGGTCCGGCTAACCCAGCCGGGCAATATATCATCCGGGGTGACCCTATACCGTCCGGTTAACCCAGTCGGGTAATATCTCACCCGGGGTGACCCTATGCAGTCCGGCTAACCCAAACGGCAAATTTCCTCATCCAGTGGTGACCCAGATGTCGTCCGCTAACCTAGCCGAAAGCAGTCCCCATCCGGGGAAGATCTTATACCGTCTGGGGCCTTAACCCAACCCGGTCCCTATGCCTTGACCAACCAACAATGTCCTTTCGACACCACCGGTTACCTTAACCAATTTCGAGTGATTCGCCTTTAACCAATGTCGTGGTGTTTTAACCAGCCGGGCCCACGGCCTTCCACTAGCCGGACCGTGCACCTCAACCTAGCTGGACTGACTTACCATCATCTCACCCATCCATGGAATCCATCCGGGAACTCAATCCGTCCGACTAACCTAGCCCAGGCCCGAATGCCTTATACTGACCGGCTTAGGTACCTTAACTCAGTCGGCTGTGTAGCTCACCACTAGCCGGACCGGGTGCCTTAACCCAGGTGACAGTGTGCCTTACCACTAACCGGCCTGGGTGCCTTAACCTGTGGCAAGGCCTCACCACTAGCCGCCCGGTGCCTTAACCTGAAGCAGAAGGTGTCTACCACTAGCCGCCGGCAAGCCTTAACCAGCGGCAAAGGTTCCTCACCACTAACTCTGCTCGGTGCCTTAACTCAGGCGGCAATGTTCCTTACCACTAGCCGACCCATCTTCCTTGACCTAGTCGGCCCATCTTCCTTAACCTAGCCAACCGGCGTGACTTACCCTTTCCAACCTGGGTATCTTAACCCAACCGACCCGAGTACCTTCACACTAGCCAGCCCGAGTACCTTAACTCGCCAGCCAAAGGTGCCTCCCATCCATCCGCTTAAGGTGACGAACTATAACTTAGGCTACCAGGACCCGATTTGGGAGTTTCTAAACCTCCTATCACTTTCCTTGACATATTACCCCACATGGTCCAAAACACAACCAAACAACCCACTTAGGTAACATGTAACCACCACACAACCTCAGGGTAGAAAAGTAACCAAATTAGAGAAAACCTACCTGTTGGAGTTTTTGTCCAAACTCCCCCAACTCCGGTCTCTATGCGAAGCCCTAGCTGCTAGAATGAACTCTTCCTCTTGCTCTGCTTGAAACCGCCGATTCTATCGTCGAGAAATTTAGAGAGAAGGTGGAGTCTCTCTCCCTAAAACTCTCTCTTTTGAAATCTGGTTTCTCTTTCCCTCCCTGCCTCTCCCCTAACTGATTGGGAGAAGATAGAAGTAAGGTGAGATGTCCTCTCACTTGCCACTTGTCTAATTCTAAGTGGCTCCTTGGATTACCTTTATCACCTTATCCATTTACCTTGGATTTCCCTCCAATTGGGTGTTGCCACAAGTCTCTTCTGGGTCCCACTTGAGCTATTTGTTTGACCAGCTCTCCACTTGACACTTGTCTCATCTTGAGCCACCCACTCAAGCAAATGTCCCACACACTACCCCAGAAACCAAAACGAAACTCCAACCTGCCTTGAATTCAACAAAATTCGACGTGGTAGCTAGATTTCAGAGATGATCTATTCCAACGGTGAATTCCGTTTATCATCCGAGATCTAGAGCACTAGATTTTGACCGAAATTACCATTTTACCCTTTTTCAGAAAATTAGAATTTTCTCGGGTTTTACAATAAGTGATTAAAATTTGCTGGGTATGACCATGAGGGTATTTTGGTAACTCCTCATTCCCATTCTACACATCTTAACCAATTTTCAAAATGTAGGTAGGACCATAGATAATTCTACTTGGTTAAATTACAAATGGATTAATCACAACTAGGTAAAACAACTACGGCTCGTCAGGTTATAATCGAATTAGTAAATGTTTTGATTTTTATTTTATTGCTATAACTATTACTAATTTGGGTGTAAATTCTAAAATGTTCATTCACATTGAGGTTTCAATCCTGGTATTCTAAAAGCATTTAGATGTAAAACTTATCAGAATTCGAATAACCAAAGAGAGTGTATATCCACCAATCCTTCCTTTAATGTTTTTGTCAAGTGAGTTTCACTCTCGTGGAATCAATAAATCCACATCACATTTTCCTTCTTGTTTATTATGGAAATAGACTCTACCATGGACCAAGAATATTAAATGAGATATTAAAGAAACAGAAGTGAAAAAAGAAAAAGAGAACGAATATATTTATTAAAAGTTAGAGTGAAGTAACACAAATAGGGAGCTCCAAAAAGAAAAGAAGAACATAAAAAAAATCAAACAGGGGTAGTAGAAAGAAGGAAAAAGAGAACTATACTCCAGACCGAATTACCTCAAAAAACCACGATAGAACTCTTTCCTTCACCGATCAGCTAAAAAATGAAGCAGATAATACAAAGATAAGTAAATAAATAACAAGCATGCCAAAAGATTATCTATAAAGATCATTTTTTGAAGTGGAAAAGTACTTTGAATCAATATGGACCTTGTGGTATTGTAGTCTATTATATATATATATATATATATATATATATATATATATATATATATAAGATATATATATATATATCTTGTGCTTTGCTTTGGGAGTTTATCTAAGATAAGGCTTTTGATGATAACTAAGGTCGTATCAAGGTAAATATTATTTGGCTCTACTTTCACGTTGAATCAAGCATCCTTTCGAGTATTTCTTTTCATTAACCAGTTACAAAGTCATCATCAACTAGGAGGTATTGACTTTGTATAAATCAAATGAAACCATATTGTATTATAAAGATATAGGTATTCAAATAAATTCAAACAATTGTAGTTATATCAAGCATTACAACAAATTGCCTCTTTTGGATGGGGACAAAATCTTTAGTTAGCCATTTGTTCAGAGAAATATAAACCCTTAGGACCTAAAAGGATAAAGACAATGTATACCAAAACTAGATAGCGCATAAATAAACTCTTCTACATGCTTGTCTCTATTTGATTACTTTGTTGTTCCAAGGATCCATTATCTCAGATTTAGTCAATTTTGCCTTTACATAATGCTTCATTTTGTTTGGATATCTAGTCACACTCTTGCCTCTTCGTAACACCATTTTACAAGAAGACAAGAGCTAGCACTAAATTATAAATACCAAGAGCTCTCAGAATTATATCTAACCATCCTTGGTGCTTAAACCAATCACTTTCCCCTTGAATTCTGATTACAAGTAAAAGGTCACCATCAATGCATCATCAGATATAGCCTTTTCTTTCCCTTGTAAATTTTCATGAATTTAGAAGGTAAATGTGCATCAGATTGGAAAACAGGAAAAAACAAGTTTACAGCGGGTTAAGAGAAGCCTACCTTTGGTACAAGAACATCCATAGCAACTACAGTCTTCATATAGTCACTAAGCCTCATGTAGAATGCTTTGATTCCTTTGGGTAATCATGAACACAACAGTTTTAAATGTTATTCACCGCTGAAGGACCAACTTTGTTGTTATGTCCATGACGAGCAAGAGTTTGGTGTTTAAGGGCAACATTTGGAGCATTTCTTTTTGAAAAACCAACTAGAGAAAATGAAGTAGATGTCATGTGTGCATCGATCACATTCTGCAGATAAAAACTTTAAACTAACAATGATCTATTTGAAGAAAACAAGTGCGAATTTTTGCAGCCTGAAATCAATAGTTACAGAATGACATCAAGGATGCAATAGAGTTGCATTGAAAGTAACATGAAGCTTAATAAGGACTTCAACTAATGAAAAAACATTTTTACATGAAAAGAAAATATAAAATTGCAGTAGCCTTGAATCGTTTTTCATTTTTTTCCAAGTGGGAACAAATTAATATGATTTACATTCTTCTTAGCTGGACTATCAAAACTCAAAATTTTGCCTATTGACTTAAATTGCCATGTTTAGGTTATTACCATGCTTCTTCTATAGATAAATGACAATATGCGATTGTCAACCGCCTTGCTTTCAAAGCAGCAAAAAACCATACTTACCAAGCAAAGAAACATACAAAGATCAATAAACTGCTTTGGCAAACAGGATTTTTAAAAACTTATTTTTTATTAAAAAAAAAAAATTGTAAAGAGATTGTTCCGTCAAGCCCTTGTTGAACAGGATTTTAGGGTTTATGCAATCAAAGGTTTAGGGGTTTCTTCGAACAATAAGATTTAAAGTAATCCACAAATGTTGGATCTGAGCAGGATTCTAGCGCTATTCCCGAAAGGAATTTATGGATCAGTAGGTAAGATAGACACGCGTGAATTGATTATAACCATGTTTCATTTTTCATTGAGAAATTCACACTGTAGTGACAAAAGGGAGAGAATAGAGAGAAGCTAAGGAGAGAGATCGAAGAAATCATACCTGAAACCAGTTCCTAGGGTTTTATTGCTATGGAAGAAGAGTGAATGATTTCACCAACAATGATAATAAAGTAGAGTTCTCATTGGGATCAAGAGGTAGCGCCATGCACATTGAGAATAAAGGATTTCCCCATAGACACCCATTTAAGGTAGCGTGTCAAGACACATGGTTTTAGTATCCATTTGTTAGTGGGACGGTTTATTAGGCATCTTTTATTTTTTTAATTAAATAAAAATTAATATATAGAAGAGGTCGATTCCTTATTGCATGTACAGGTGCTCCTATATTAGCACTCAATCTATTTCTGCACCTATAGCCCCACCCTTTATCTGTGGCTAAAATAGTCGTGAGGATATATAACCTATTTGACCCCAACTAAAATTGTCTCCATATATCAAATTTCTTGTAGTGAACTCAAACTTGAAAGGGTGTCTATATCACTGCTAATGAGAATAAGCAACTACAATATCGCACAAAATCAACATCTCTTTGATATGAGGTGCCAATACCCATGTAAGATTTGTTAGAAGGTTGAACCCAATAGTTAGCACGCAGTCAAAGTTCAAACCATTTAAATTCTGGCACATTATGAATATCTAATCACACCTCTTTCTTGTATCGAGTGTCAGGTGGAGGAACATTTAGCGCGCTGAGCCTTCCAACCTTAAAATGAGTATCAGAAAATCGATCATGGCCAGTCTACAAGTAAAGATCTTATATTTACAACATAAGTAGTTGCTTTTTTAAAAATTATTTTCTTCTCTATAATACATTGAGATATGTTTCACATTTAACAGCATCAAATACCAGAAAATAAAGAATAAAAAAAGATATATAATATGCGACAGACTCGATCCAAACTAGATAAGTGATGTACAACAAAAGTTAGAATTTTTGAACCAGAATTCACAGTTCAAAAGGAGTACAAGAAGTCTCAGTCCATAAGTTTATCTGCAATCTAGATATCAAAATGAATCACTTAAACTGTAAGCACATTAAAATAGATTATCAATTGTGCAAAATATGGCGGAAATTCACCAAAACATAAGCACATCATTTATCTCTAGTAAACATATCTCCCGCATCCGAACCAATGGGCACTTATTCCAGGCCAACTGGGTCCCAAAGAAATGACATAGTTTACCAACCTTAGAATTTTCAACGAAGCTCTTGTGATTTGAGAGAGTACATGAAAGGACTGGAGTGCCCCTCGATCCTCTCAATTAGTTTGTCATCAAGAGCCAGAACTTCCCTTAGGGAGCAGGCAAAGCTCTAGCGATCATAGATGGTATTGAAGAAAAATTCCGTAGAAAGTTAGCTTTATGGAAGAGACAATACTGATACAAAAATGAACACAATGCAAGTAGACGTGTTTAACAAATAATAAATGAAAGTATTAATATATATATATATATATATATATATATATATATATATATATATATATATATATATATATATATATATATATAATATGTTTTATAATTCAATTCTAGATATAGTATTATTTTAATAATCGTACATGTTTTTAAAATATTTTTTAAAGTAGTTAATTTTCTAGTTATGAAAAATATGCTTTTATTATTGAAAATATAAAATATTGTTTAAAGAATAACGATCATAGTGATTTAATTGTTTTAATAAAATCAAATAATACTCATATAAAAAATAATTAAAAATAGATATTATTAAAAAATAATTTAAAAAAATTATTACATAGTCTTTTAACAACATAAAAACAAATTATGGTATTTTAAACAAAATTTTGTTTAATAAAATATTTAAAAAAATTGTTAAAATGAGATGAGTATGATAACATGATTCCAAGAAGCTCTCTAAGGAACATTGCATAGCAAGGCATAGTGAACAAAGCAAATCAATCCCCCAAGTCCTCAATGACTTTTCCCAAGGAATCTGCTGCAGAGTGATAAAGACGATCCCCCAGATATTAGTCCTAGTACCCCCAAACTTAAGCTCTACTTACCTATTTGGAAGAAGCAAATTAAAAAAGGATGAGAACGCACCCCTTTTATTCATACTAAAATACCTAAATATCACCAAAATACCTAAAAATGAAAGAAAACCAATGTCAAGAGGTTTTAGATGAGTGTCCTTGTAGCGTGGATCCATTGGTGACTCCCCACTAGTTGGTTAAGGGCACCAGACATTAAATATCCTTCAACTTCACTCCGAACACTCAACCAAACTCAAAGGCCCTAGGGTGTGGGAAGGATCCATCTTTTGTCCCATGTAACGGGCAATGAATTCAATGACTCTCGGCTTGTTGACTTAGGGCATTAGGCTTTGAAAGACCCCTCAGACTATGCTCGGGATTCCGATTGGACAATCCCACTTATTCATATTCATAAACCTCTTTTTGACATTTTTCTTGTTTCTTTCCACTTTTTATCTTTCTTTTTCACTTTTTCTTATGTTTTTATATTTTTCTCTTTTTGGTTGGGGCTCAATGGCAATCCTCTTTTGCTTAGGTGTCCCATCACTTAGGTGGTTAGAATCCCCCAAGGTTAGTTGAATTAAAGGCAAAGGGGTTCGGGACCTAGGTATACAAGGGAGATCAAAAGTGTGTGTCAGGTCGCATTCCTTAAGAAATACGAAGCACAAGGAGGGGTGGATTAGCTGTCACCTATACCATGCAGCACGCACCTGCATCATTCAAAACTCTAAGGGTCCAATTCCACTTTACACTTGGCATTTTCAATAGCTCAGGTTCAAATGACCTTCTATTAGAAACCAAGGCATCAAACTCACTTAAGACACACTAAACACAAGCATGCAAGAAACATGAAACAAGCAAGAAAGACAAGAAAATCTTGACTAAAGCAACACTAACCTAAAACATACAAATTACTCTAAAAGCATAAAAATTGAACTAAACTACACTAACAAAGCTCCAAGGCCTCAAGATAGGCCGAATAGGCAAATTAAAGCACAAAACCACCCAAATTATTTCTAAGTCATCCATATACCCAAACAAGCATGTACTCATGATAAGCATAGAATGACTCAAAGAGCAATGATTGATAAATCAAGAGTCACACAAATAACACTGCCAAACCACCTACTGCACCATTTATAAATGACATTGTCCTCAATGGAAATAAGTATAGAATAAGTGTGTAGAGAACTCCTCTACTGATCTAAATGATCACTGTGGTGGTGGTGGTGGTGGAGTGTGATAGGAAAGGATCTGAGTGAGTTGTTGCTTGATGATCTCTTGATTTCTTAGAACTGTGTTTATTTTGCTCTTTAGCTCTTCCATCTCTTGGCTCATCGATACTTGATGTTCTTGGGTTTCATCCTAAAATGCATCGAACCTAATAATGATATCATGAACTTGATTCTCACGCTTACAGGCTGAGGAGGAATGGAAATCGTCCCTGGAGATGGGGGTGGTGGAGGCAAGACTCCGCCCTACTTCTTTCTTCTTCATCTCTCCCCTCATACATAGCTTGATAAGCCCTCAACTCTTCCTCATTCGAAGGCTCATTCCCAGAGTCATACACCTCTTCAGGTTTTGGTACACCTGACTTGTTTTTCTTCACTACTATTGCTTTCATCGGGTGTATCCAAACCTCATCGCTTGTCAAGGGCACCCTAGCTTTCTTGCATAGTCCATATATGAGGAATGGGTGCCCGGGATTCATTTCAGCATCCTTGTTGTAGAGGATGACATCCTCTATGACTTGCCCTACATTAAAGGGGATGTCTTGAATAATGGCATAATTCAACAAGGTGCGTTTTGCAGTCACTTCGCACACATATGTCATAGGAATAAGGTGAGATGTAATGAAGTGATGCCACACTTTGGGGATGTAAGAAAAATGCTTAGCCTTAAAGTGCTCAGCATGCCCCTCATTGTTGGCTTTCTCCACCACCTTGAAGCACATGTGAGCATTTTGGTTGACTCCAGTAGTTGGGATCTTCAAGTCCTGTTAGAAGCTTGATCATTGATCACATTCTAAGTTATAGAACTGCGGATAATTTCATCTCTACCTTCCAACACCCCTCCCACCCTTACTTTTTTTCACCATGCGGGATGCTAGGTCATGAGAATCTCATGCACAACCATTTGCAGCATTACCAAGGGGTTGATAAAGTGCCTTCCACCCTTTATTCGCTATAGTTTTCTAAAGAAATCTTCGGGGTAGTGGAATCCCTTTTCTTTGATAAATGAGCGATTCACTGAGATAAGTGTGAACTTCTTTGAAGCTCCCATATTCACAAACATTTCATGATCATAATCCTCCGTTGGCTCCTCCATTCTACGGCTCTTCTTTGAACTCACTTTTTGCCTCTTTGAAGACATTGTGCACTTTAAGTGGTTAGGGGTGAGGATAGGGTCTAAACCTTTCAAATCCACACACAATTGTCACTTAATCATCTAAGGTGATTACAAGGTTCCCTTATGGCAATCCAACTCTCAAATTTTCATTCAAACAATATATCGAACAATTGGTGGGTGACCTCTTGAACAAAGCTTCCCAAAAAGATCCTTGCCTTCTAGAGCCTCAATACACCCACAATACTTCATCCCAATGCCAAATAAGACCAAAACACAACAGACTGGAAGATTTTTACCTTGAAATGCTCTTTAGAAACTCTCTCTAAGAGGGCTTGAACTGAATCTTGATGAATGGAAGAAGTCTATCGATTCAATCAAATGTTGTTCTTAGGGCTCTAGGGCACTTTGAAAATCAGTTGAAATGATTTAAGATCGCCTATGGAGTGAACTGAAGAGCGCTTTGAGAGAAAATTAGGGTTGGAAGATGAAGAATGACAAAAATTTACTATTACTGGCTTAATAGCTGGGCAACGTCATAACGTTCGTTCCAACTATTGGATTAAAGAATTTTCCCAAGTTGTTGCTCTTTTCTTACTCTAAACTACTTAAATTTCAACTTGGTTTCTTTTTTATCATGCGTATAGGTCAACAAGTAAATAAAGTAGATTTTAAGTCCTGGAGCATCGTACTCCATTGTGGATCAATAGAAATTTCAAGATTAAGTACTTAAACTACTCAAGGATATCACTATTTCAACTCAAATTTCTATTTTAAATTGAAGAAACATAGTACTTACTTAAATGTTGAAATATGATTAACTAGCTTCTAACAATTAGTAGTTTCTCTGATTTGAGTAAACATTGGAGAGGAATCGACAATGTGACTATTAGTTTGCACCTTATTCATAATAACTAATCAGTTGTGGGTTGAATCCTGAACTTGTTCGAGGGGATGTTAGTATAGTCTTGAAATGCCTTCAACCACTATACATTTCATAGTTTAGAACACCATTTTCCCAAACCAGGATAGCATGTGTCTAAAGTGCTACATTTAGGATCTAATTCCCTTTAAGACTTGGATAACTTCCTAAACCAATACAATCAACCAATTCTTAGAACTGGATTCAGCATTTCCCCATATACAGGGCAACACGGGCTTTTCTCTAAAATAGTTAGTTCATCACTCTACAGATTAACCAATACACTCATTTCTATTGATAGAAATGAAATATACTGATTAAAAATAAGACAAGCTCTTAAAGCATTAGTTTCATGTACCAAGGGATCACTATTCCTAGCCTTAGGATTACACCAACCTGGCTACAAGAGGGTATCCCCGGATATCGTGTTAGGAACATCCTATGGTTTGTCTATGAAATTAATAAATCAAGCTTAATAAAATTCAACACCCGAACTTAATTATATCAATTCAGACTTCAACACAACAACCCACATTAAGCTCTGCAAACATACCAATTACATCATCAATCCCTTATAGAAGAGATTTAACCAACCATCACTGGATTACACATAACAGTTACAAGTTGATCAAACAAGTCCATTATGCTTATAATTAAGAAAATGAGGAAGAAGAATTCTAACAATGTTTTTTGCTTCACTACAAATTCAAATAATGAATGTAGCTTGATTTTCAATGATCACTCCGCAAGAACTCAACTCAGATAAACTATTCCAAAATAAAATGAAAATTTTCTAAAAAAAAGAAAAAAAAAAGAAAAAAAAAAGAAAGAAAGAAAACTATTTAAAAAAACTCTTTCTAACTTGCTCTCTACTATATTCCCTTTTTTATTCTTCTTCTTCTGCCTCTACATCTTCATACATTTCTACGCCCTATCTCTTTCTATATATATCCCAATCATTGCTAGGTTGGAATGCAAGGCAGGTTTTGTGGACTTCAATGCAGGCCCATTAGATGATTTTTCATGACAAAAGTTAAAATGTCGCAACAATATTACTGTGATGCCCTAAAACCCGGGGGTCTATTGACCAACCTCAAGCAACCAAAGGAAAACTTATGGATGCTCCAACCCGATACCACACTCAAGGTGTCCTCATTAGACCCCATTTATACAAGGAATACACCGATGACTGCAGCGCTCACTGGAGACCGCAGCTGTGAAGAAAAGCCGTCATTGCGGGCTTTGTATTCATTTTTGTAAGGAAGCTTGGAACAAATTAGTTCTAGCTTGTATTTTGTGTAAAAAGAATTGTAATTAAATTATTATGGGATTGTTTTAAATATAAATTTGTATGTTTTAAATGAGTATGGATAAATGGGCCCGGTTGGCCCGATTTTACTCATAAATGGACCATATGCGGCCACAGGTTATATCAGCCCCATGGGTCATGTTATTATATATTCTATTGTGTTGTATTTAGGTAGAGCCTCGCACAAAGGAGACTCTATTTGATTTTTGTTAAATTATGGGTCCTGGTAAAGGGGACACAACAGTGTGGTATTAGGGTACCCGACATCCATAAGTTTTCTACGGGTTGATGGTTGGTCAACGGACCTCGAGGTTTCGGGGTGTCACAACTTGGTATCAGAGCATAGGTATGCGATTACCTAGGGCTTGATGGGCATGCATCACATCTGATACTAGCTTCATAGCTTGATATCAGAGCTTAGGTATACGAGTACCTAGGGCTTGAGGGGCATGGGCCTAGGCTAGGACATTTATGGTGCATCTGATACTAATGTCATAGCTTGGTACCAAAGCTTAGGTATACGAACACCTTGGGTTTGGTGGGCATGGGTTTAGGACATGCGGTTATGGTACAGTGCCTAAGTCTATGATAACTTGGTGCTTGATAGATCCAAGTAACTTCAAACACAAATGACATCAGAGCTTAGGCATGCAGTTCACAGGCCTTGGTAAGTACGGGTTTCAATTTATCAGATTCATTATGCATTTCCCATGTTTTCACTCTAATATGCTACATGATCAGGTGATATGTGTCAGGTGAATTATAAGGAATGGTAAAATGTATATGGAAAAAGAGGAACACTAGGATTAGAAAACATAACCTTAGGAGTTTGGAAAATGAATGAACAAATTAGTTTAGGATGTGATGTCTATTAGTGGTTGGCTTATGCACTACTAGTTAGACTAGAAAAGGAATCTCAATTTGTTATTTGACATGTGTAGATGGCAAGTCGAGGAAGAGGACATAGAGGCGGTGGACGGGGCAACAACCGACACCACCGCCTCGACGCCAGGCTCGCGCAGCTATCGCGCCGTGGATCGACCATTGCATAGCGAAAGTGCCGCTGGCCGCTACTAATACAAAGGCTAGTGCAACGGCGAGCTGGGCGGGGGCGTGGGGTTGGCAACTACTAAAGGTTTAAGGCACAATCATCTCCGCACATTTAAGGAGGAGGGACCCGATGGTAGCCGATCATTGGTTCCGATAAGCCTGGAAGATTTGTGAGGCTACGGAGATCACCTTCTGATGCCACATGGATAAGACTAGCAACATTCCTAACTAGAGGCTAACCCTGCGTGGTGATTAGGTCAAAGCCTCAAGGGGACTTGAGGTAATGACATGGAAGAGTTCCGTGAGCTCTTCATGGACAAATATTTCCCAAAGATTTGCACATACTTAAAAGCCCGTGGAGCTCCCAGAGCTGGAAACAAGGAACGATGACAGTGCTAGACTACGTGGCTAAGTTCATTGAGTTAGCTCGTTTTGCTAATGATTATGTGGCCACTGACATGGCAAAAGTGAGGAAATTTGTGGATGGTATGAAACTGTCAATTTTGTAAGAGGAAGGGGATTGAGAGAGAAGTGGATGACACACGAAGCATTCGGGACTCGAGTGCTAATGGTAAGAGGAAGTGGACCGACCTTATTCTTTTAGCTCTGGAAATAAGTAGAGGACTTCTACTCTGCAGTGGGTTCAGGGATAGGGCCATGGCTATTAGAGCCAAGGCTGGGATCAATCGTCTCAAGGTGGGAGACACTTTAGGACTCTTAGATAGCCAGGATAGGGGACATGTTACCATTACTAGTAGCTTGGACACTTGAGATGGGATTGCCCATAGAGGCAAGGATCCTGGAATTATGGGACACCTCAGTCCTAATCATAAGTGGGACATGCACAAACAGTTTGTTTCTTTTTACCCAACATGAGCCAGGGGAACTAGTATTTATGATGGCTCGCGCCCATGTACTTGACCCGACCCGACCCGAAGGCCGAACCGGATCCGGGACGCGGTCATCTTTTCAAATCCAATTCCTTTTTCTTTTGTCAATAAAACACATTTCCAATGCTTATTTTGTAAAGGATATTTATCTTTATGAAAATATATCTGTATATACTAATTCAACTTAAAGTGGGCCTACTACTGCTTTCAATACACATTTTCCATTAAATATGGCATTACATGCCCATTTAGTCCATTTACCACCTTTATATATTACGACATTATAAGCCATTTTCAATACCAAAATATTTACAAAACAAAATCAGAGTTTGTACAAAAAGTGTCAAATATATTTCATGAATATAGGGTCGCAACTTTACTTCAACTCCGTGAGGCCTTAACGTTGACTTTAAATTGCTTGGTCTTTTCTTTCATACCTGTTCACTTGGTACCTGCACGATGATAAAACAACGCGCTAAGCATTTTCATGCCTAGTGGTTCTATACAGTTCTCTCTTCATTTTAGTTTAAGTAAATCATGCATTTTTCTAAATCGATGCCTTTGTATAATTTTTTTCAATGACCAATGCGGTACAATACATATATGTATATTTTCATTTTATACATTCAAATTAAAATTCATTGGTCATTTAATCATGCGCCATATGAATAAATCATTCAAACACAAATCATGCATTTCACAATTTTCTTTTAATTTTTCCCTTAAGCGAATTTAACCTATGCTTTAAGTGCATTGGATAATGAATCACCAACACGGTCCTGCTAGGCTGCAGGCTGATATAAAAACATTTTGTTTCATAACACAGTATGGTCCCACTGGGCTGTGAACTAGTTATTAAAAATAAATTTGTGAACACTACCAATACTATCCCAGTGGGCTATGGATCGGAGTGACACATCATTACAAGCCATGCAGCTACTCATTCGAATTCTTATTGGTATACTCAATCATCCTTAACTTGAATTTAACGGTTAACATTCTATTAAAGGCAAATCACAAATCATTCATAGAAATTTACAATAGTGTATATACATTTATATCCTAAATACTTGCTCAATACTCATGAAGTTTTTCATGTGCAACTCATTTCACAATCAATTGTATCAAATCAATTTAAAACAAATCAATACTCAATTTATCGCAATTCATTTCAATAAATCCACTTATTTCATAATCCTTCAAACATTTTAGACACAGAGAGAGAGAAGTGGAGAACAAACCAATTCATTTATGGCTCAAACGGAGCACATATGCATATTCATATAAAACCTTTTAGATTTAGGGTTTGTCAAACAAAACACAAAACCAAAATAAGGAAAGAAGTGTGAAGAACAAACTCCAAAGGTTGTCGCCGATTCCTATTCTCAGAATCCCATTCTTGGTCAATATCTCTCATCACCAACCCCCTAATCCATCACAAATATGTCTGATCAAATAACAAATCAAGAAAAAATACAGCATTCTAGGACTTTTGCTAGGGTTGATACCACCCAATACACCTTGGATTCTGAAAATTTTCTAGGGACACATGAGCCATATTTTGCTCATGATTCCTTCAAGAAAATGATAGATTTATGAGTCTATTTTTAGTACAAATTGGAATCATCTCATTTGGATCACCTAAACTCAAGTTACGGCATTTTAATGATAAATTGGCTTGCATGCCCACCAATTCAATACCGATCAAGGTTCTTGATTTCAGGGGTCTTAACTCTATAAATTGGTAATGGTTACTTATACTCATTTGAATCTATGTTTCTAATGTTTCTTCTCGAATTGGAATAATCCAATTTGGATTACCAAAACTCAAGTTATTTCATTTTACATCTAGACTACTCTAATTTGCAAAGCAGAATAAGATTATTCTCACACATAACTCCCCTTTAACGGATTTATGGGAACTTTGGGGTTACAAATTGCATACACTTCCTTCAATTAAGTTATTCCCTTAGAATTATAGTTTACCTTAATTTTGAATCACTCAATTTGGATGAGGGAAACTCAATTTACGGCCAAAACACCACAACTACACTCAAAACAGAGCATACCCATCAGCTACCTGAAACTCACTTCTAAGCCCATATTCGGGAGCCTTTGAGCTACAATTGCTCCTGGCCCCTTTTATAAATTTGTAGGTATATCTCTTATTGTTCTTTAACAATTGGAATCACTCAATTTGGATGATTATAACTTAACTTATAGCCAAAACAAAACAGGCTTCGAAAAATTTTCGATGAAGAACTCCTTTTCAAACTTCATCATTTCCTTTTATACAAAATTCTCAAAACTAATCCTAACCTTAAAGAACTTTGGAAATTTAACCTAAAAACTCCAAAATTGATCTACAAATAAATCAAAATCACCTTTTATTAAGGTTAGGTTTTTCCTCAACCAAAATCATTAAAGAGGGAGTTAAAGTTAGTTTTCTTACCTTAGTTTTCAAATCTTCTCTTCCTTCTTGCTTGAACAAAGATAGACCAAGAACGGAGAGAAACACACCAAAATACTTTATTCTCCTAAGCCCTAGCTCCTTCCTCCCCTGTTCCTCTAAACGTGTTGAAGGCCCAAATGGGGCATTCCATGGTACCACTTTTGTCTTTATTCTCATGTCATGTCTGGGCTAGACATTAATTGGTTTTTCATTTTTCTCTTATTTAAAGCCTCTATTTCACTTTCATTTCCACTTCATTTCACTTTATTTATACTTTGGGCACTAGACATCGCATTTATGACCCTTAGGTCCTCATTTGACATTTTTACTAAATTTATTTGCCTATAAAATTTTTTGGGTTATTATTATTATTATTATTTTATCAATTTAAACGCCGAAAAAATAAAATTTAATTTATTTTATACCCTAAACATGTTATCAAGTGATTCGTGCCACAGTAGGGCTATAGGATCAAATAAAATTTGTATCTCAGATCCTGATCACAGATAGGCTACTCATAGTGATAGCTACAGTTTAGGGTCGAACACGAGGATGGGTTTTCGTGAAATGAGAAGTGCAGCTGAGTTGAAAATGGCATATTCTCTGATTTTGGGTTTTGCTCAAAATAAGTGGGTTGGATGGTTGTAAACTGCATGTAAATTAAAGGAATTTAGAAAAGAAGACTCCTTGTAAGTCTCAACACCGGATTGGATTTTAAGGTGTATTCATGCCTCTGGTTTGTTTCCTCATTGGGATAATGACCTATAGTCGTTTCCTCAAACCGGACTTTGATTTGCACTAAAACCTAAACCCTAAATTACTCCTCATGAGATAAGGTATTTAGTGAGCATCTGGGTCCCCAATTAAAGATATATCTCAAAGAGGCAACCTTTGACAACTAATAGGAAAAAACTAATTGGATGACAATGGATCTAAGATTAAGCATCTATCAGAATTCACGGTTACTAAATACACATCAAGGAGGCTGGATCGTAAAGCTCTAACCTATGGTGAGATGCAGTGGAGCTTAAATGCTCATAAATGCAAAGGTGATAAATGAGAGGGCATGAAACTTTACCTCCAAACCTCCACCAAAGGACCCCTCCTCTCACAAAGGAGGCTTAGATGATCCTCGAGCTGTCATCCCTACAAAGCGTGGTTCTATGCAACAAGAAACGAGGGAAAGAGTGAGAGTATAAGAGAGCAAAATAAACTTAAAATAAAACTCTGGAAAACTTATACAAAATGGAATAGTTAGCTGCTAAATTTGTAGGGAGCTTTATATAGTCAACCCTTATGTGTGAAATGACAAAATGCCTAAAATATAAAATTACACAGGGACAAAATGGTAATTAATCAAAATCTGTCGTTTGAATCAAAAATATCAAAACATGGCCAAGACTTTCAGAGGCAGCAAATTCTCACTGTGTTATGTTTAAAATTCCTCATGACAAGCACGAAATTCCCGCTTAGCTCAATGAATTTTCCTCCCAAATTTAGGTTTGTGAAATTTCGCATATGATTGCAATTTTCGCAATCCTAGTGAAAACCCGCCTACCCTCGCTTCTTTCTAACGCATCACTTCCTCGCACTTTTATTCATCACTTTGCCTTTAATTCACGTGATCTTGACATTTCAACGCCTCACCAGGAATCATCGAGATTCTCAGCATTCAAAGACCAATAGAAGCCAAGCTCTCGCGAATCAAGAATCGCAAAACTATCCAAACCAATCTCGAAACAAATCAAGCACCTAAGCGGATACATGCACATGACAATTGGCTTAATTCCATACGATTAGTGCGCAAAGCACTCAAACCTATCTTGAATAGGGCTGAAAATAGCACTTTTTAGGCACTAATCACACCCCCAACCGACACGTGCTGCTAGTCCCTTTAGAAATGCTAAAAACAATGGGGCAGATGCATGTCAGGCTTTACAAAAAGGGGCAAGGTCTAAAGCGTATGTACAAAGTAATCTTTACCTTTAGCATGAACAATTTACACCCCGTATGAAAACCCAAGATGAGAACAAAACCATATAAGAACAAGGCTTAGGGGCAACATCGGCTCCAGTGAAGTCAACCCGAATCCTACCAACATTCTAATTGTTCCTAAGGTAACCACCTTGAGCCAATAAATTGCAAAGCTATTCCCTCCCCCCAACCTTCCAAATACTACTACGGCCTTAAACTCGTCGACCAACCTTAAATAGACTAGCTACACTCTTATTTCTTTATTTGATTACATTGTAGGGTGCAATGCTAAAACTCCACGCCCAAAGTCCGTGTGGTAATCTGGGCTCACCCATGATTCTAACCAATTAAGGCTTCAGGCATCAAGCCAAAAGGATCACTGTTCACAACTCTATACAAGTCACCCCGAACTCGAATGACTTCAAGAATTAAGCACCTACAACACGCTAAACTCTACCCATCCACACGTGTAGCGTAATTACTAAGTCGATGACTCCCAACCAATTAAGGGCTTAGGGACGGCTTAAAGGCTTTCGCCAGATACCCCTTAATCGTGTTCTGCTCTGGCAAAGTGTCACGACTTTATTCTTCTTTTTCTTTCTTTATTTTTCTTTTGCTTTTCTTTTCTTTTTCATCTGGAAGACTACATTGGTCTCATACATGGTAACACAAACCTATTATGGGTCTTCAACAGGTCTAAGGCAGGCTTTGCAAGGTGAAAAGAGGAGACAAATTTCTCTCAACCTATCGGGTATTAACTGGTGCGAAGGTGTGAATTAGCTAAAGAGGGAATGTTCAAGGTTGAATATGCTGGAACTTCAATTGACCAAAAACTAAATCATGCATGGAATTATTCTGTGATTAAGGTATCATACAGGGCTTAAAATTTTCAACTCAAGGCAAGAGTAGAAACACAAAGTATAGGCACAAAATATGATTTACAAAAGTGTAGAAAAATGCAAATAGATTGTATTTCTAAGTACATGAGATATTTCAAAAAATCATCACCTTTTTCAAAAAGAAACTGCGGTGGTACCTTAATAAAAGATGAAACGAACGGTTTGAACCAGGGAGAAAATGGCATGGTTGAAGACAGTGTAATCCGCACCGCACAAGAATGGAGGAAAATGAGGTTCTCCCTTGCACTGCAACTCCTGCAACATTTCAAAACCAAAAATTGTGATAAGATAGGCTTGTAAATGCAAAAATATTTGAAAAGAAAATAGGTAGGAGTAGTGGCACCACTAAAAACCCAAATTAAGACTTAAAATAATATAAAGTAAAATTTCAACAAAAATTAGAGGTTCTAGGTTCCCAGAACCACTCCCAATGTGTGTACTATCGGATCTCAAGGGAGGGTCCGGTGAGAGAAGCTCCTCCCACGCATGCTGGTGTGTTCCGCAAAGCCTTCATGCTCACCCATTGTTTTGGGCACCGGGTCTCCGGTGGCAAAGAGGTCGACCGCTGCAGGAGGAACGCGGATTCTTCACAATCGCCTTATCGTTTCCATCAATTCTTCCCGCCGTTTGCTAAGATTACGCCTTTCTACCCGCGGTGCCACTGTGCACTTCACGTGATTTTACCTCTCATCATCGGGCTGGTTTTTGCTTGTTGCTCAAGTGTGCCGTTGGAGTCTCCGTTTTCTCACGGGTTTCAAATGTGAGCGAAGGACCCTATCTCAAGAATTGATAATGGCATTCGATGTGGCCGTAAATGGCCTTCCCAATATAACTGCACTTGACAGTGCCTCTCACCGGCTATGGCGGTTTAGAACCACTTAAATCCATCTGATAGTAGAACTTATTCATTTTTTTACTCAACACATCTCCACCATCCCTCTGCATTTCAACGAACGACTACTAAGGATGGTGATGTCGGGTCGGGTTTCAATTTCTCCTCCCAACCAGCCGCCATATGACCGAGTAATGGGCAAGAGGGTCGACATCGCACCCAAGTCTACTGCTTTGTTTCAATGGTGTCTCTTCCAATGTTAACTCGAGATAGTCAGTCCCTGGATCCTCAGACATTTCAATTGTTCTAGACGGATGATGGAGCTAACTTGTTCAGTTAAGAATGCCTTTTGTCAATGCCCAACCCCTTTTTGATTGTACAGAGATCTTTCAAAACTTCAGACAAAGTGTGGACTGCCTGATGATGTCCAAAAGGGGCACGTCAATTTTCACCCGCCTTAGACTTCAGATGCCCGCCTCGCCGATGCCTTCTCATTTTTAAGTGGCTGGGGGAAATGGAGGTGGTATGCAAGGTTTACCGAGTCCTCCTTCAAGAAACGTGGTTATGGCTCCAATTCTTCCCTTTATGGTTTCAATGTGCTCGCATCACGATCAACCTCTCTTTCCACTTCTTAAGGTAATGACAAATTTTAATTTCATCCATTCGGGAGGCTCATTGAAATAGCTCAGTTCATGGACTCCCCTCGATTTGGCAGCTGGTCGAAGGGAACCTCCCCGCCTTGCCGATTTGCATTTTTGTTATGGATGCCCGCAAGTCACACCCTTCGATTAAGGTTACTTTCCATCCCATCTATTCTCTCGTTTCGTGATCTTTCTACATTTTCAATTTTTTTCGTTCAATCGAGCATTGATGCCTTTTACCTCCATTAAAATTTCCACCACCTTGCTCATATTCAGAAATATCATTTCAATGTGAGAGTGGCGCTGGTGCTTACGTGAAGTGTAGAATGTCACGATGTGCTCTCGGGGCACATAGCTGGAGGTTGAGGTTTCGGTGAAAGGTTGCAGTGACTTCGCCAGTTGTAAGTGCTACAGCATGAAGCATTTGTTTGCGGTTTGTTTCAAGCCACTACATTTGCATTCTCGTAATGGGGGTTTTGACATGGTTCTCCTAGTGTGGCTGCCGGAATGGCGCTTGAAATAAGCCACTGTGTAATGGCTTTCAAATACACTCGACCTCTAATGGACCCTTTTCTTCTAGTTCCTCAAATCTCTAGCCAAGGTAGATAATTTTAGCTTTCAGCTCCATATCTTCTGGGAGGGCATACATGCCTCTCTTCGTTCACTCGGTGGTCACTCATTCCCCGTCTGGTTTGGCTCATCCTAAATTTTAGAGGTCTCAGCCACATAATCGAGGGAAGTCCATTGGTCTCATCAGGATTTTTAACAAGAAATCTCCTCCACACATAGTTTCACACTGTCATGGAAGGGACATTCCATCATAAAATGGTCTACCGAAGATTCATGTATCAAACTCCATGGTGGGTAATGCATCGATAGTCTCTATAAATCTCTCCTGCACTCAGAACTTTCTCACTATCATGAGCCGCAAATGTGTAAATTTGCCTTTTCAAGTTGTTTGTCTTGTGAGTAATCAAGAATTATTTGTAAATTCCCACTCAAGTGAATTCTCTCCCAATTCCTATGGTTCTCGGGCTCACTTATCAATTAAAATTTTGTCTGGTCTTTGTGGTCAATGGAAAGGCTTTCAACTATGAGCTCCATGTCCACTGCACCTTTCAAAGTGGCATACTTCAAAATCCCGTGATGTGGGTGTAAGGGTTTCATTCTCCATGCCATGGAATGCTGGGGAGTGAGGACCTAAGTAAGGCTTCACCGCTCCTCCCTGCCAGGGGATTACGAGAGGGCACCTGTACCCCCGGGCGGGTGGGCGGATCCTCATGGATCGGAGCATGACGGGCTCTCAGTACCGTCGGCTTTGCTGTTCCTCCCGTGGATAGGATCCATTTGAGCACCATGAGGATCAATTTCAAGCCCTGTTCAGGCAATCTACCACCTCTCAAGCCTACCTGCAAGTGTTCCTATCCCACCTACAACCGCTCCCGCAGACACTTTACAACTGGAGCATAGGAAAACAACCAAAACAAAACTAACTATGGTTAAGGTTAGCTAAAATTAAAGTAAAGAAAACCTTGAATTGTACTGAAAGATTTAAATCCCCCCCATGCTGAACTGCAAGTGGGAAAATAATAAAATCAAAAGGAATGAGATTTTACCAAAATCCTCGTGATATGAATCACAAGTTCACCAGCCTTCCATCTCACTGTGGCACCATCCTCGCAAAAAGACGCCATTTGATTCGGCGGCCACAAAGAGGGCCATGTGAATCAACAAAATTTGTATCTTAGGTATCTCATCAGAGCGAGGCTAATGTAGTATAGCTGTCTAGGGTCTAACACGAGATGGGTTTTCTTCAAGAAATGAGAAGTGCAAATTTTGAGTTTAAAATGGTATTTCTCGATTTGATTTTGGCCTAAAATAAGGTCGATGGGTTGTAAACCCGTGATGTAAATTAAAGGAAAATTTAGAAAAAGAAGACTCCTTAAGTCTCGGGTCACTAGATTCGATTTTAAGGTGTATTCATGCTCCCTGCCTATTTCCTCGCTTCTGAAATGACCTATAGTCGCTTCCAAACTGACCTTGATTTGGTACTAAACCTAAACCCTAAATTACTCCCCATGAGATATGGTATTTAGTGAGACCAAGTCCCTAACAATGTGCATATGGGCCTCAAAGAGGCAACCTACGATAACCACAGGAAACAACTAAGTGGATGACAGTTGATTCAAGATTAAGCACCACTGTAACCACGACCAAGCAAATACAAACTGGCGAGGCCGGATCTAGGAGGTTTCAACCTAGTGAGATGCAGTGGAGCGAAAATGCTCATAAATGCAAGGTGATAAATGAGAGGGCATGAAAACTTGACCCAAACCTCCACCAAGACCCCTCCTCATGAAAGGAGGCTTAGATAAGCATCCCTGAGTCGCCATCCCATGTGTCATAAACGAGAAAACGAGGGAAGAGGAGAGAGGTGAGAGCAAAATAAACCTAAAAATAAAACCTGGAAAACTTACACAAAATGGAATAGTTAGGGTTACAAAGTTGTAGGGGAGCTTATATAGTCAACCCTAATGTGTGAAATGACAAAAATGCCTAAAATATAAAATTACAATAGAGATAAAATGGTAATTAATCAAAACGGTGTCGTTTGGAATCAAAAATATCAAAACACAGGTCGCACTCTCACATGCAAAGAATTTCACTAGTATATAGCGAAAATTTACTATAATAGCGAAATTTACACTTAGCGAAATTCCACAGAGATACGAAATTGAACATTTCATTAGTAACAAGAATTTCGCTTAGCTAGCCAAATTTCTTAGCTTAGCGAATTTTCACTAGCTAAATTTTCACTAGTTTGGTGAATCATCAGGATTCTCAAGCATTCAAGACTAACAGAAGCTAAGCTCGCTTAATCAAGAACCTCGGGAAAACCATCCAAACCTAATTCAAACAATCGTATAATTCGTTTTACATGCACATGACAATTGGTTTAATCTATATGATTAGTGCGCAAAAAGCACTCAAAACCTATCTTGAATAGTGGCCTGTAAATAGCACTGGGCACCAATCATCAAGCTATTATATTATTTCTTTGGGGTATGCTATAAACCGCATAATCTACTACTTCGCAAATAAGCCAGATGGGCTAGGACATGGGTCGAGGTCGAGGACAGAGCTCACAGGTTGGGACTTCGGGGACCCAGGGGCATGTGTGTCTACGCCATGACACCTTAGACTAAGCTTTCAGATCAATCGGTTATTCAGGGTACCTTTCTACTATTTTTCTTATGGGCAAGAGTATTGTTTTATTCTGGTGCATCTCATTCATTCATTATTGCATCTTGTGTGAAAAGTTAGGGCTTAGAAGTTGAAACCTTGGAAAATCCGTTGCATATGAGTTCTCCCATAGGAACAAGGGTGAGCGTTTATTAGATATGTCGGAACTGTGAGTTAGAGATCTCAAGGATTCTTCTCACTATGGACCTAAGGGTCATGGGCATGTCAGAGTTTGACATCATCCTTGGGATGGACTGGTTGATGGCACACCGAGTCATCATTGATCAGGATCAAGGAGGGTTCACGCCTACACACTAGATAATGCTCAGGTTATGTTTCAAAGGGGATAAGCATGATGTTTCCTTACCCCAGCCGTGTACTATTCTGTAGACGGCATGTGCAAATGATGAATTAGCTTGTAAGCCTTACCCTAGAGGATGTGCCAGCAGAGTCAATCTACTCCCGTGGTTTACAGTACGAGATGTTTCGAACTAACTACCAGATTTCACTTCCGCAAAGGGATGACTTACCATTGATTACACCGGTATTATCGCCTATTTCTATGAATTCGCATAGAACGTACGCCCGCTGAAAGGTGTGAACTCAAGTCCAATTACAAGAATTGTTGGATGTGGGCTTGATAGATCGAAAGCACTTCACCTTAGGGCTTTCCAGTGCTATTTTCCAAGAAGAAGGACAAGATTCTGCTGCTTGATATAAATTATTTATAGTCAATGTGGTTACTATCAAGAATAGGTACCTTTGCAAGGATTGATGACTCGCTTTGACTGTACCGAGGGGGCGTGTATTCCAAGATAGATCTTCGTGACGCTTATCATCACCAGGTTAGGAGGTGGAGGATCCCTAAGACATCATTTCCTATGGCTAGATGGACATTTCGAGTTCACAGTGATGCTATTCGAATTGATGAATGCTCTAACAACATTCATGGATCTCACATGTGGTGTTCCAAATCCATACTTGGGACGTTTGTCAGGGGTCTCTCCCTCACAATATCTTAATCTACTTCCCAAGTCCGAGAGGAGGAGCATGAAGATCATTTGAGGACCATTCTCCAGACGTTGAGAGACCATTAGTTGTATGCCAAATTCGCAAGTATGTGAATTCTGGCTTATCGTAGTGAGATTCTCGACATGTTGTATCGTTTCGTAGATCCATTAACAATCCTAGAGAAGGTCAGAGGGCGGGTTATGAGTTAGAGAGACCAAAGTTGGGCCTCAGATACCGCTTCTTAGGATTGGCAGGATATTACATGAGGTTCATTAAGGACTTCTCCCTATTGGCAGCGCCTATGATGAGATTAACCCGGAAAGAGGTCAAGTTTGAGTGGAATGACTTGTGTGAGAGGGAATTCTAGGAATTGAATAGGAGGCTTACTTTAGCTCCTATTCTGATAGTCTCGAAAAGGGAACAAAGGCACAGTGTATCAGGATGCCTCTATGACTATCGCGCGCTTGATACGTCAGAGGGCTGTGGCTTATGCAGTCTTTACGCTAAAAGCCATACTAGATTACCCACGCATGATATGGAGTTGGTGACCATCAGAGCCTCTTAAAGATTTGCCGCCACTATCTATACTATCAATAGTTCGAGTGTTTTTAAACAAGAGTCTTGGCACATCTTATGCCGAGGGACTTTAACATGAGGCACGCAAGTGGATGGAGTATTTGAGGATTACACTTCACTTCAGATTACCACCCTAGTAATAAATGTGGGCGGCTAAGGCGCCACCAAAATCACAGGAGGTTGACTCAGTGGCTTCTGGGAGTGGCAAGCCTCGATTGTAGGATGGGCCTGTGCTGGCGCATGCTTATCAGCCTCAAGGTATTCAGGAGCTGAGTGGCTACACTTCCCTAGCTACAGAGATCGAGTCTTGTGTGGATAGGACACAAAGATATTATCTATCAAGGATCGGGTACAATCGGGTACAAGTGACGAAGGTTGGGCCATTCACATGGATGGTAGTCTTCTGTATAGGGGAAGAGTTGTGGTTCCCCAGCTAGCAGATTTGAGAGAGGAGATCCTCAAGGAATTCCATTACTCTTGTTTTGCTGTGCATCCAGGTGGCACGAAGATGTACCGTGATCTTCGTCGCTAGTATAACTAGAGCAGACGGTAGTACAGCAGGATTTTATTCGGCCGATGTCTCACTTGTCGCAGTAGCAATAAGATTACCCAAATTCTTGATAGTTGAGGAAGTGGGAAGCATTGTCCTGATGGAATTTGTGACCCACTTGCCACGGACATCACGTGGACATGACATGATGTGGGTGACAGTGGACCGACTACCAAGCTCAAGTACACTTTTCATGGTGCGACCGACCTTACGCTGAGAAAATTCTCGTGCCGGGGATATATGAGAGATTGTCTAGTTACATGGAGTGCTAGTCTCTATAGTATTAGATCAGGATCCCAAGTTTACGGCTCATTTTTGGGAGAGTTTCCAGCGAGCCATGGGAACACAGTTGATGATGAGCACTACTTTTCATCCTCAAATGGACGATCAGTCAAAGAGGACCATCCAAACTTTAGAGGACATGGTACAGGCATGCGTCCTGAATTTTAAGGGTAGTTCAGAAGAGCATTTGCCTTTAGTGGAATTCGCCTACAACAACAATTATCGAGAGTACATAAATGTGGTAGAATCCCATGGAGGGCACCCTATGGGAGGCCGTGTCGACTTCCGTTTGTTGGATTTGATAGAGGGAGAGAGAACCTCCATGGGTCCAGATTAGTTAGAGACACTCTGAGAAGTGACTTGATATTGAAGCATTTTCCTCACGCTTTTAGGGCGTGCCAAAGAGCTATGCCGACATACAAAAGGACAACTCTAGAGTTTGAGGTGGGTGATCATGTCTTTTAAGGTACGCCTCAAGAGAGGAGGCTGGGTTAGGCAAGCGGGGAAAGCTATCGTCGAGGTATATTGGGCCCTTCGAGATACTCAAGAGGGTGGGTACAATTGGGTATCGATTGGATTTACCACCAAGTTTATTGGGTGTTCATACAGTGTTCCATGTCTCCATGCTCCGGAAGTACACTCTAGATTCGACTCATGCAAGTGATCAAAGAGCTGGCTGGTCGACGTAGACGGGACCTCGAGGAGGACCAAGCATGAGAATGGAGAAGCTCCGGATCGTGCCTTGAGAGGCAAGACCGTGAGGCTAGCGATGCAGGTTGCGGTAGCACCAGGAGGAAGAGGCAACAAGGAACGTACAAGACACTATGAGCGCCAATTACATCCTTTCTCGTTTAAGGATAAACATACGTTTTCGCCATTTGGTGATTAAACGACTGTCAGATAGATGCTGATTAGACAGAATTTCGGGACGAAATTCTTTTAAGGGGGGAAGAATGTAAAAATTGGGTAAATTTGAATTTTTCCGAAAAATGGCAAAATAGTAAATTGTCGTTAGAATACAAGTTGCAAAACTGGAATTTTTCTAGATTCTGGATGCATTTAAACACTCACCGTTGGATTCATCTCATGAAATCTAATTACCGTAGGATAATTTCTCATGAATTTTGAGATAGCTCTGATTTTCAAATTTTTCGTGCCTGCCCTAGTAGACAAAAAAAAACGGGATTTTTGAGAAAAATCTTGAAAGTGAAAAATAAATTAAGTAAATTTCATTTAAAATAAATTTAATTTGAACTAGGACGAAATAAATTATTTCGAGGTAGAAATGGACTCCTATATATACGTGGCTAACATGGGCCAAGTATCCCTTATGACAAATAAGGTAAAAAAAAATAGTTTTGGGTCGAAAAGAAGATAGATTTTAAGGTCGTGAAAAAGTAGATTGAGAGAAAAAAAAAGAAATTAAGCTTCTCTTCGATCTACCTGAGTTTCGCTAATTGGAATTCCGCCGAGCCAAGAGTAAAAAGTTCATCTACTTGATTTGTAGATAGGTACCTAAAAGTGCTATTTTGAGCCCTATTTTAATAGGTTTCGGTGCACTTTTTGCATACTAATCTGTTATAATTAACCCAATTGACATGTTCGGTCCCTATCAGACTAATGATCATATTTCTTTATGGCAAAATTTGCAGCTGGCGAAAGCTAATCATGCCAAAATTGTCAGAAATAATCCAAACATGAAGAATTCAAGTCAAACTCAACATCGTAAATCAGAGACCAAGAGGAAAGAAGAGCAAAAAATAGAAGAAATAACAAGCTGGAGGATGGATGAGGGAGGCTTCAAGATTTATATAGATAGCGAATTTTCGGTAATGGTAGCGAATTTTTCGCAACCATAGCTAAATTTTCGCATTATGCTAAAATTTCGCCATGGCCAAATTCTTGCTATCATACGAAAACCATCGTGCATGTATAGGGATTTCAATTTTCGCTATGCTTAGACTTTTCGCTATGATAGCTTAATTTCATATCATAAATAAAATCACTATGCATGTCGGGCCGCTTCCCGCTTTTGATCCAAACACTCCATTTCTTGGTTTTTCTCCTTTCTACCTTTGTAATAGCTTGTTTTTGGTTTGTTTTTGTATTTCCTCATTCTCAGTCGAGTATAAGCTGTGAGCTTATGGCTCAGAATAATCATCACACTGCACAATTGGGAAGCTTTCCCGCTTCCTGCTTTCCGGCTTCTTCTCGCTTTCATTTTCTTTCCTTCTTTCCATTTTCCTACGCTAAACACTCCTTTCGAGGATGACAACTCAAAGATGGCTGGCTGGGCCTCTTCCTCCTTGAAGAGGAGAGTCGCTAGGATTTGAGGTAAATCGATTTGTCCTCTGCTTTTAACGCATGCATTTGGGCGTATTTATGTTCAATTTCACCTTAGGTTAAAATTCCAGCACACCTCACTAACGGTATTTAGCAAGTTTTGGTTACAAAAGGGATGCCATCAATTAGATCCCCCGTTATGAGGTTAGTTGTTTCCCGTTAGCAATTTTAGGTAGGTTTTTTGAGATGATATCACCGTTAGAACATTTATGCCTAGTTAAAATGCTATGTTTCAAAAGGGAAAATCATGGTTTAGTTTTCTTAAAGCTAAATGAAGATCCTACTCGGGAAATGACTATATGTCATCCTCCCCAACGCGAGGAAAAAAGACTCGAGACATGCATTTTGGGTTTTAAACCCTAAACCACTGCCCATTAATTTCAAGGGGTTCTATTTTACATTTTTTTAATTACTTTACTTTCGCTTTAAACAATCAACTCCCCTGTTTTTACTAAAACCCCAAAATCCAAATTAAATTCACCAGTTTAAGCACTTCACTGTTAGTCATTTGCATGAAGAAAATCCATCCCTGAGTTCGACCCTAGACCACTATACTATAGTAGTTTTACTACGGCAATAGGAGGAATTTAGGATACAAATTTTATTGACTTCGGATCACCCTACTGTGGCACGAATCACGAGGGCTACATGTGGGTACCAAAAAGGAGGGATTTCACCGAAGATCCAAATGAGGAGATTTCGGGAAATCAAAATTTTCAGGATTAATAGGTGTTCTTGAGACCTCCTTCGGTTCTTCTACTCTACAAGAGGTAGGGATTCTTCCTTAGCTAGTTTGGCTTTTTCCCACCTCTGGCGGCTGTTTATTAGCCCTATGCCCTAAGGGGCTGTTTGGCCTTTTTTTTTACCCTAAGGGGCTATTTGGAAAAGTTTTAGGGATGAGGGAATAGTGTCTTGTTTTGACCCTATATGATGCCCAGCTTTTGGGGCTGATTTTCGGTTAAAAAAAGAGGGAATTTTGACTAGTGTTCCCTTTGTAAATTGTAGCTACAATTGTGATCTTGAGGTTAGGCTTTTGAATTACCCAAATTTGACCTCTATAGCTCAAGTTATGATCCATTCAATTAAATTGTCACACTAACCCAACTATTTGTGTCCGTGTTCGTGGACCGATTTTCTACGGGGAAAGAGGGATTCGACTTAGTGTGTCCTCATGACAATTGTAGCTGAAGTTGTGAACTTCATGTTAATATTTTTAATCGTTAAAATTTGACTTATATAGACTGCTATGGTCCAATTTTATTTACTGCACTGTCATAGCTTCAGTCATTAATCGTCAGGTCCCGGTTTTGGACCGATTTTCGCTGGGAAAAAAAGGGAATTTGGACTAGTTTCCTTCATGTAAATTGTAGATTCAATTGTGAAATTGATGTTAGGATTTTGAATCACCCAAATTAGACCTCTATATCTTAGGTAATGGTCTATTTTTTGGGACTCGCCATGATCGCCTGCTTTGACTCCAAACACTGTCTAGATTTTGGGACTGATTTTTAGTTGGGAAAAAAGAGAGAATTTGGACTAGTGTTCTACATGGAAATTATAGCTGCATTTATATACTTGATGCAGGCTTTTGAATCACCCAAATTTGACCTGTACATCTCAAGTTATGATTCATTTCCGGAGCATCGCTAATGCTTAGGCCGCTTTAATGGCTTTGTCCAGATTGGACCCGTTAGGGGACTAGTTTCAAACCGAGTTCAGCACTCATTCTATGGTCTATTATGGATTGTTGTGTGGAATTTTTGTGGGCATCTCTATGCTGTAACTAGTCTGAGGATCAAGTTGTCATTGCTTTGAGTTTGGAGGATATGCTCTATGGTAATTGATTGGAGGTCAATATGTGTGTTCTAATGTATTGACATGTGATGAGCTTGTGTATGGATAAGGACATTGCATGGCTTGTTTGTAGACTATTTGTGGACATGTTAAGTCACAATTTGGCCTAGAGGATAAAGTATGTCATTGCTTGATTGGTAATAGCTTATTGATGTTGATATATGTGTGTGCAAATATGTTGACATGAAATGTGTGATTGTTTGGAAATTTTATGCTGATTGATATAATTGTCCATGATGCATTGGCGATATGCATGAGTAGAATTTTCCACATAACATTCATCATATATGTGACTTAGTATAGGCATGAAATGGCACTTCGCATTGCATATGCATGGGGACATCGCATGAAATGGGTGTGAGTGCATGGTTATAATCAACACTGCGTTTGTTGTTTGATCAGCGGATCTGTGATATGAACAACGTCCAACAGGTCAAGACTGGTTAGAATGCAAATAAAAAATGAAAATATGTGTTGGTTAATAGCAAGTAGGATAGATATACCTCGGGTGAAAGCCCCGTTATTTTTGTTATACATATGTGTCCTTACCTGAGAGTACCCGTGAAAGTGTAGAAGGCTTGCGGTCTGCGGCGAGACTGGAAATTACCCACAAAAGGCACATGATTTTGAATATAAAATGATCATTGAGGGCGTAACATCCAAAAGCTTTTGGGTTTGAAAAACAAATGAATTTTGTTGTAAAACAATCACTGATGTAATCCAAATACGATCGGGTTTTATCACACTGACATCAGACGGTGTGGTAGGAGCCTGTGAAGTGGCTCCTGGAAAGATAAGCTCAGAAGGACTCTGGTGAATGGTACATGATCAGTCTCATCTCATTTCATGGCATGGTGGATCCCATAGTAGAAATTGTATGTTTTTACTTGAATGAATGTGTGAATTGTGAACATGACCATTGTATGTGCACTTAGGTGAGGAGGAGTCTCTGGTGAAGTTTACCTATCGCGCGAAGCTCACCTCTTTACGGACCCTGGGCCAGTAATGTGAGTACAATCGATACACAACGCTTATGTAAAAAGAATTGTAATTAAATTCTTATGGGACTGTTTTAAACATAATTTTGTATGTTTAAAATTAGTATGGATAAATGGGCATGGTTGGGCCACTTTTACTCATAAATGGACCTCATGCGATCATTGTGTTATATTGGGCCCCGGATGGGTCATGTTATTGTATATTATACAGGTTGTATTTTAGGTAGAGCTCCACGTACAAAGGAGACTCTATCCAATTTTTGTTAAATTATGGGTCTCCGATAAGGGGACGCAGCGATGTGAGTATCGGGTTGCAGAACATCCATAAGACTTTCCGTGGGTTGACGGTTGTCGCGGACCCCAGGTTTTGAGATTGTCCTGAATTACCTCATATTTGTCTTTAGTGTTGTCGCGACTTTCCACTGATGATTTTCATTTGAATTTAAATTTAGATTGTGACGACATTATTGAATTTGTTGCGACAATTTTGTCTGGCTTTTGTCTTCAACAATTGTCGTGATAACTTCCACTTGATGTTCAATTGTGATCTCTGGAAATATTATCACGACATAAGTAAATTTGTCACGACATTTTGAGTTGTTGTTGATCTTCAAGATTGTTGTGAGGTTGTCACGACACTGCTACTTGACATTCTTTTAGGATGGTTATCGCGATAAGATTTAGAATTTACCGACCACATTTTGCCTCTTTCTCAGGAACTCATATCTTTTATTGTTGCAACATAAGTGGAAATGTCCTGACCATTTTTTCTATCATTTGCCTTAAGTTATGTCACGAAAATATTTGAGATGTCGTGACATTTTTTTCTTTCTGCCTAGTTCCTTCTGCTGTCGTGATAGTGAAGAAAATGTCATGACATTTTCTGCTCTCTACCTTGGTCAATTTAGGCTTCTTTTGCCACTGTTTTTGCTTCTTGTGATGTTAATTCCTGCAAAACAATAATTTGGTGAAGATTCCATGTTTTTGCATTAAAATAAGCATTTAAGCCTCAATTATGCATGCAAAAATGGACTTAAATTTATATGAGTTTTAGACTCATCAAACTCCCCCAAACTTAAAGTTTTGCTTGTCCCCAAGCAAAGAAAGGAATTCTTGTTTATCCTCAAGCAATTCAGTTAGACTTTAAGGCCATTTTTAGTTCAATCATCCTTCTGAAATAAGTTCGGCACTTGAGTCAGTGAGAATTAATAGGTTGTGATATAGAATTCTAAATATAAGAAATATCAATTCTAAAATAAAAGAAAGATTTCAATTAGGCTCACTTAACAAACAAATAATTCATATAGTGTAAACATCTTAGTTCTTGACCCTTGATTGGTGAGTGTGTGTTGGTCTTCCCTCTATAAACATATTGGAAAATTAGTTAATCTTCTAAGATATTATGTAGAATAATGGATGTCTCCTTAAATTTACTAAGGTCCCATAACTTGTTGGTTGTATAATTCTCCACTAATTTAGGCATCACACTACCTTCAGGATCAAATAGGTCTTTCAGGCTTGTAATGTATGTCTTGGGTATTAGGCAGATAGTTGGACATTTAAGGCTCAAGCTTACCCAAAGTGCACATATCACTCAACATTTGGTACTCACACTTCTCATCCTTCATCTTCTATTAGCATCAATCATCAAGCTCCCCCAAACTTCGTTTGGTGTATAATCTTGCATACTCTCCATAATTTGAATTTGAATTCAGTTCCTCATACTAGAAGCTCTCTCTTTTCACTTTTGTACAAGGTTTTAGGAATGGTGCAATTTTTTGTCTTCTTAAGCTTTCTACTACCCTTAGCGAGCTTTGGATTAGTAACTCTCATACTGGTTGGTATTAGGGTGCTAGATGTGAAACACCATAAGAACAGTACTCAAAGGGAGGAGGCTGAAGAACATTTCGTTCCCCACTTTTATATACGTAAATTCATAGCTTCTTATTCTTCTTTGTGCACATCTTTACTTTGTTTCTTCATCTCAAATTATCTTCCTTTCGTATCCCCTAATCTTATCCTTCTTCACATTACTAAATACTCTTTGAGACTTATCCGTTCTCTATTTCATATGCGCCTTTGTGTTGCAATTTAGAGCGAACTTCGAGGTTCTTTATTGAAGAATTTACTTTTAAGGGAGGCTTAATGTTTTCACTTAGTTTTGATGATAGAAGTGCCCCAGCTCAAACAAGGAACTAGGGTATATGCATATGCATATCGCAAGAGTAGGCTTGAAAGGCACAATCTTTCCAGAGGATAGCTTAAATCATTTCTACATTGGTTGTGTTGCCTATAATTTCATATGAATAATGCCTTAACAAGTTCTAGGACCTTTGAAGACTAAACATGATGGATCTCGAGAAGATGTTTCACAACCGAGGCACGATCAGGTTGCAATGGTACTAAGTGACCGTGTGTATGTTCTCATGGTTTAATGGGAACTAAAATGTTCATTCAAAGCAGTATCAACTTTATCGGATATGTCATTTTGTTGTCTTTCAATAGTCTAGAATTTCGACCAAATTATCATTGACATCACAACTTTTCCATTCACATCAACTCGATCACAAATACTTAGAATATTGATCACATGCAAGAAGGGTAGACTAAAGAAACATTTGACAAAGTTATCAATTTCATTTCATTCCACAGTCATGGTACCTGATTACAAAAAAGGTTTTAAACATAGATGGGACTAAAGGAAGGACTCATTGACTTTGGTTCTCCTGAGGTTCTATGGGTTTTGAAGGAATTAATTCCCCCATGTAAGTTTGAACAGGTTATATAACCTTGAGTTTCTCATGGAGGGAATCTAGACTATTTAACCAAAATTGATCTCTAGAGACTAATGTTTCATTAATTTCCTTGTCTCTTCCTTCCAAGATTCAGGCGAAATCATCACCCTTTTTATCTGTCCTTGCCAGTAGTTTTCATCTCTCTTATGCAATTCTTCTCTCCACATTTGATCCCTTCTTCTCAGTTTTGCCTCAAAGTACTAGTCTATTTTCTCCAGTTCTTCCCTCCATTCTGCATCTCTCTGCTTGATTGCTTCATCCATAAAGAGATTTCTTTTTCTTTTTTCTTCTTCAAAGTACTAATCTTTTTTTTTTTAAAGTGGCTCGTTTGGATGTCACTTTCTAACATTCTCACTCCATTCATAATGCTTTATCTCCTAAAATCTCTAAAATATTTGCCTTCTTTGCCTTGAACTTTAGCTTGTTCATTTTCATATGCTCCAACATTTGGAGACATTACCCAGATTGGGCTGGCACTCCTTTGCCTTTTATCTCTTCTTTTCATTGTGCTCAATACCAGTGCTTACTCATTAGGATTACTACCATCCAATTCTTTAATTTTTTTCTCTTCTTTCATTCTCAATTTCCTTAAGTTTTTCCTTGCCCTTATTTGATAGAGGTTTGATGATAGTAATGAGGGTAAGTGGAGAAGGACCACAGGGCATCTCTCTTCTTATCTATATTAAAAAAAGGTTACTCCTCATTATGCCTGGTATGTGACGATTTTAGGTCTGAGTGGCCCGAGAAGTTGCTCTCTAATAGCTGAGAATCGATCTTTCAATTAGCTTTCCTAAACTTGATCTTATAACCATTCAGAATGGCATACAAAAATTACTTCTTCTACCTTTCTTGTCTTACATCTTGTGAAGGCATTAAAATGCGATTCATGCCACGGTAGAGGTCTTAGAAATCAACAAAATTTGTACCCTAAGTTTGCTCCCCTACGTAAACAGTCAAGCTACTGAGTATAGCGGTTCCTAGAGATTCGAACACACGAGGTGGGTTTTCATCCTACAAAATGACTTGTATAATGATTAAAAATGGTAGAACTTTGTAATTTGGATTTTTTCAGTTTGCATTAAAAAGTGTGGTTGTTGGTGTCACTAAGCTAAGGGAAACAGTTTAAAATAAGATGTAAAAAGAACACCTTGAAGTTTTGGGTCACTAGTTTGATATGATGGTGTTGTAGAGGTGTCCTTGGGTTGGATCTTTGTTTAACTTTAAAAACCAACCCTTAGTAACATTCTTATTTGAACCATAGCATTTGCGAGCATTTGCAATGTTTTAAATGATTGAAAATAAACATTTGTAACCTACTTTACTGGGGTGGTTAAGTAATGACATCTAATGGATGTCGGAGTGTATCTACAAATGGGGAATACATTGAACCACAGTATGCAGTATTGACAAGAAAATACATTAAATAACATTTAAACCTAGTTTGGAAAGTTTGAAACACAAAAATGCGTGCACACTTCATGAACAGGAAGAACTTGCAAACCCACATAAAGCCAACCTAGCTTCCCCTCCTCTTCAAGGTTTTGAACCTTAAAACATCCTTTGAGTTTTCATCCTCAATGGGGTGTGTTTGGCAGCCTAGAAAATGAGAGAAAGAGGAGAGAGAAGAGAGAAAATGGGAACCAAAATAAGGGTTGCGTGAAAAGTTTCTTGAAATCAAAAGTTAGGTTATAAAATGTTCATAACATGGCTTATATAGCCCCACAAACATGCGAAAATACCAAAATGACCTAAATAATAGGATTACATTGAGGGCAAAAGAGGAATTAAACAAAACAGAGTCGTTTGGATCACAAAAATAGGAAGCGAGATTTTGTATGCGGTGATTTTAAGCTATGATAGCGAAAATTCACTATGGAAGCGAGTTTCGCTATCATACTTGAGAATTTCGGGCATACGTGAAAATTTACAGTGGATTAGAAAAATTTACTTCACACATTAGAAAATAATAGAAGTGCCAATCTTTTATGTTGCTTCACAAGTATCGACTGCATTTCTCATCTTCCACTTAAGTACGCTATTTCTTCATCCCAGGCTTGATGAAATCGATGAGAATTCAAACGAACTCGGCATAAATCGGTGAAATTTCGATGCCAAGCTTGACATGGTGGGAAAGGTTTATGAAACCTACAAAACTACCAAAAACAACCTCGAAACAAATGATAATGTAGCGGACTGCCGCATATCAATTGGCAATAAAATATGATTGAAATGCTTGCTTAAAGCACTCAAAACCTATCTTAAATAGGACTAAAAAGCGGCTTGCGGGTGGTAATCACCCCCCAATAGACATTGCTAGTCCTTAGCAATGCTAAAAACAATAAAGGAGTATGTGAGTATGTTTTTGTGAAAAGTGCATTCATTTCAAAAGGGTGTATTATTACAAGTGGCTTTACCTTAGTAGCATGAAAATTTGGACTCTATACAAAAACCATAATGAGAACAATTTCCATATAGGAACAAGATTCGGTAGCATCAATTCCCGAGGAAGTCAACTGAACTTACTGCGAAATCTAAGTGTTTTTAGGTAACTAGTTTAGACGATAAGTTGCTAAAAAATTTGTTCCTACCCTGACAAGTACGGCCGAGGACCTTAAATTGTGACCAACCTAAATAGATTAGTTACACTCTTATTTCTTGCCGATTGTATTGTAAGTGCGATGCTAAGCTTCCGACTTCACGAAGTACGTATGCGGGGGTCCGAAATCGATGACTCCCAACTAATTAAGGTTTAGGGCATCAAGTCAAAAGGATCAGCTGACCACTAACTCTTGAGGATTCACCCCGGACTTCGAATGATTTCGAGAATTCAGCTCCTACAACTCGCTAAACTCCACCTATCCACCCGTGTAGCAAACACTAAGTCGGTGACTCCCAACCAGTTGGCTTAGGGCACCGAGCTTCAAAGGCTTTCGCCATATACCCCTCGGACCGTGTTGGGGTTTCGAGGCAAAGCGTCATGGCTTTCCATACTCTTTTTCTTCTTTCTTTTTCTTTTTGCTTTTTTTTTTCTTTTTCATTTGGAAGGGCTGTTGGTCTTCTTTGGGGGGGGTGGTATGAACTATTATGGGTTGTCAACGAATCTAAGGCCGGTTTTGCATAGTCAAGAGAGGTATGCAGCTTCTCAACCTATTGATGAAAATTGGCGTGCACTGTGTGTGATTAGCTAAAGGTGGATGGACAAGGTTGAATACTTTGGAATCTCAACCAACAAAAAACTTAATCATACATGGAACTATTCTAGCATTATGGCAACATACAGTGCTTTAATTTTTCAACTCAAGGTAAGAGCAGAAACATAAAAATATAGGAGCAAAAATGGTTTGCTAAAGTGTAGAAAAATGTAAATACTGCTATAAAGCTTTTGATATAACCAAACTAGATAGTACAAGCTTAACATAGCTAAACATAAAACATACTAATCACAACAAAGATCCTTTGCCTACTATTGAAATAATACATACATTCTAAACAATCCTATACAAAGCAGTAGGCGGAGTTGATAAATGAATAAAAACAAAGAAACAAAATGTGATAGATGACCTTTAACTCTAACTTTCCCCAGGCAAAGTATAGCCATGTCTCGTGGGTAGGAGTTCCGGAGCTAGAGAGGGTGTGACCACCTGCTCTCGTGGTGGTGTAGGCAGGAGTGGGTGAGCTGGCGGCGGCGGTTGCTGGCATATCGAAAGGCTATGGATACGGATCACGGTGGGCGATCACGGTAGTGGGGCACATTAACCAGGCTGCATCCGCATTGGTAATTGGGAGGTCGAGGTGGCTTCATGTCAGAGAAGAAGCATGGCATGATTACGTGTGAGTGACCTCGACTCGAGATACATCATTTCGGCTTGACAATGCTTGAGTAGTAGCAAGTGAGCAGATAGCATCCATAATAGTAGATAACTCCCTAGAACTAACAGGGATATACTTTGGTGACTGCTGTGATATGGAGGATGGGCCAGCAGTCTCAAGAGGAATTTGAGGCGGAGTAGGAGGTGGAGCGGAGAGATGAATGCAGACATGTCCTCTCCACCTCCACCTGCAGAACAGTGCTCACCCACCTCGAAACGGAGTCCTCTGAAATCATCCGTGCCTTCTCCCCTTTGCTTGTAGAGAAGAATGGAGAAGTGGCATATATAAAAACTGACTCGATGGATAAAACACGAGCACAACTCACCACGCCCGCTACATATGTGGCTTCTCGGGGAACCCCGGATGCTCTAGGTGGCTCGCAGCCTCTGCGACATCAACAAGGGAAAGCCTCTTGCTAGAGGCGAGTCCCTTCTGGTGGACCTTCTCTCAGCAAAAGTGTAGCATCGCGGTCATGACGAGTGTTGACATGCTCACACTTTCTTTCTCTCATTATGTAAGTGTGAGTGATGGATCAAAACATCAACACAAATTTATAGCGTTATTACCATAGGACTGTCTAATCTGACAATAATGCCCTTGAAACTTGTTGTTATATTTCTTTACAATTTCTTGATTAACGTGGGTTCCTTAGAATAGATAGATTTCTTTGGTTTTGATCCATGATTACGCGATTAATGCGGTCAGACAAGTAATAAGTTGATTTAAGTCAAATATCGATCACCTGAGAGATCTCGAAAAAATTCTCGATCAACTACCTTGACTTCTCAGCTACCACTATTTAAGTATGATTTCGCAGTTGATATATCCACAGCAACCTTGAAAGTAATGAAAGAATAAGGGATATAAGCTAGAACAAAATGAAATAATGCTTAAACTAAAATAAAATTAAAAGAGGTGGTGATCGGTTAGCTTTTAAAGGGAACATTGAAAATCATTTATTGTGAAACATCGATTTCTGCGGAACTACTCTGTAACTTGTTTCATAAACTTGATTTAGAATCGGAGTCGAGGAAGAGAAGGTAATTCCATGTGGATCTCTCATAATGACATATTTCATCATCTAATCTTCCCTGTTTCTTTCGAATGCAGAGGATTAGATAACTACTTTTAATCGAATTTGCCTTGTGCAGGTATTTTCTTTTCAATGCCGTACGAGAACATGAATTTATAAACCTTAGCTCTTAAGACATAGGCAAAGCATGGGTTTACTATAGGTTCTCATCCTCCAAAATTGGAACAGTTCATTCTTTCCTTGATTAGATCCTAGCTAACACGGGATTGAACTTACTCTTCGAATTGAGGCGAACTCTTTGCTCATTTTAATTGATAAGTCATTCAACTCATTCTCGGTTTCAAGTGAGAAGAAGATTTATCGATTAGAATACACAAAAGCCCATTAGATCCCCTAATATTAGGGTTCAAGATACCCTCTTGTTCACTGAATGCCTTCTCTCAGGTCACCAGAGGGCCTCCTGAAATCGAGCATGAAAATCCTATTACAAGTATATGACACTAATATTTGATCAGATACAACAATAAACAAAACCAATAGCGTGATTCAAGACTAAGTTCAAGACTCGATACCCCAGCTAGAAATGATAAATTCTAAAAACAGAGTAATTTCAACTAAGTCGGGGTTTCTAAATTACTTCACATTACACTAATCTTAGCTCTGGACAGCACCACTGCACTCAAACCTGAAGTTCAATTCAAAATTTGTTTGACTTCAAACTAACTGTGCGAATTAAGAAAATAACATTCCTCGTATTCAAAATTTTCCTACTCAACAACTAACCTCCCCAAATCAAGAAATCCAAATGAAATAACAATCTACTCTAATCTAATCTAAAATAACAAAGAAACAAAGAAAAGAAACAGAAAATTAAATACACGAGCCTTCTGGGCTACCCGTATTTCTCTTTCTGAAAGCGCCAAGAGTCGCTTCTTCAGAAATGTACCGCTATTTATGTGGTTCTCAGTTGGGCCCTAACTTCGATGCACTTCCTCAGGTTTCAAAATAATCGCCCATTTGTTCGCTCATGTCGCTGGTCATCAAGGACGTCAGCGATTCTTGACTTGATGTCGCAATTCCCTTTCACGCCGTGACTTCACTCATCTGATGTCGCTACTTCAATCATACGCCGCAATTCACCGCATTTTGATCTTTTGAGGTTGCGACTTCAATCATACGCCGCGAACTTCGCTTTTCCGCTTGTCTATAGTAGAAACTTATCCGGTCGCCACTACTTTAACACCCTCGATCCGGCGTCGCCGACACCGACCGATGTCGTGGATTCTCATTCCTTGTAAATTGATGTTGCGACCATCGAATGACGCCGCTGATTTCACTTTTACGATTGTGAGTTTTTGATGTCGCGATCAATCATACGGCCGCGACTTCAATGTTATGCTTATGAGCTCTTTCGACGTCAGTGGAAGCTTTTCGTCGTGACTCGTCTTCAACATCTTTGATATGATGTCAATGATACGAAATGATGTCACGACTCCATTCTCGCAAATTCGATGTCGCTGACTATCGGGCGGACGCCGACCTCCTTTCATAGTTAACCCATGTTGCGACTTAATCAAGGATGTCGCGACCATGATACCTTGTTATCGATGTCGCCGACCATCATGACGCTATGCACCATGATACCTTTGTAACCTAAGTCACGACCACTAACTGATGTCGCGACCATGATACTTTGCAATTGATGTCGCGACCACTAAAGGACGTCGCGACATCTCGATTCAGCATTTAATGTCTCAGACCGTTTAACCGGCCGCGACCTCCATGTTCGCCTCTTTCGAAAATCTTTGTCGCAACTTCTATTCAGCGGTCACTACCTCCATGCTCCACGCTAAGTTTTCATTTCGCGACCGAAGGGTGTCGCCATATCATGTCTCGCTTCTTCATTAATTTCGTCATTTTATTTGGAGTTTCATATGGCCTCCTTTACTTGATTACTGTCAAGGCTCACCTCAAGTCCTTTCTTTCAAAATTAGCCGCGACTTCCTTTTACTTGAGAAGGATGTTCTGTGGCTTTGTAGCTGAAATTCCTCGTCGACTTCATGGTGGTGTATCACGACTTCATTTATCTCCGTTTGGTGTCGCGACGTCACAATGATGTCGCGACATGAACTTCTTCATTTTACTGCTTCTTTTAATCTCTACTAAGTCATATTTTGTCTCAACTCCCTTCTTCAGGTCACGACTTCACTTATTCACTCTTTAGTTTCTTCTTTAAAGCCAAATTTGTTGAGGTTGTGACTTCAAATCATAGAAATTGCACTTCCCGTCACTTAAGCCCAGCTGACTTCACCTCACAAGTAGTCGATTTCTTATGATTTTTGCTAAAATTTGATTTTCTCACAGATTTTCCTCGCAAATCGAATTTGATTCACCTATCGTCAAGCACAATTCAACGTTATTCTCATTATAAACTCGTAAAAATGGATTAAAATCTAATAAGTTTTGACTCATCAAATTCCCTTAACTTAAAATTTTGCTTCGGTCTCAAGCAAAGAAAAGAAGAAATTGCTCTGTCTCTCAAACAAATGGTTTATACCTTAAAGGACATTTTTCTCGATTTATTCCATTCTTTCTCATTCCACCCCTTCATGTGGAATTAAGAGATATCACTATTATTTTAAATTTCGCCATGCAAAGAACAAGGGACGGTGTACTTCTTATTACTTAAATTTCGATAAACTATTGTATTTAAAATGCTTTATTCAACAAGTCTTGTTCTCGTGTGTGTATGTCATCAATCCTTTTCAACTTCATATTGAATTTAGTTAATCTTCTAGGAGTTTTCTTAGACTGTTCATCAAATGCCCATATGCTTGTTTTTCATATTGATCTCCACTAATGTAGGTAAATTCAACCTTCAAAATCAATGAGGTCTTTCAGTTTGTAATGTCGACTTAGTGTAATTGGGTAGATAATGGAAAATTTTTAGTTGTAAATTACCCAGCTTCCATCTTGTCTCTACATTGTTGCCTCCAACTTTCTCTTCCTTTTCTTCTTTTGTTTGTTTCGATTCTCCTTAATCTTGTACCGATTCCTCTTTTCAATTCTTACATCTCAACTTCCATATGTACTGATTAAGTGCATTCTCCGTTTTAACCTTTCGCTTATTTCTAAGATTGAATAGTGTTTTGTCTCTTTAGGCTTTCTATTACCTTAGAGAACTTAGCCAGCAACTCGCATACCAACTGGCATTAGGCGCTAGGTGTTAAAACACCCCTACGAGCTTAATTGTTCAAGGAAGAAAAGACAAGACAAAACTTATTCCTTATTTCTCTGAAATTTTCCGCTTCTTTACTTCTTCAACCCCTTCTGTCAAAATTTGGAAATATTATTCCCCCCAAACTTGTTTCCTTCCTTTATACTAAACTTTTATGAACTGGTGAAACTCGTAATTGGGTTCTCATCGCAGTCTATCAGTAAGGGAAGCGGAATTTCATTTTCAATTGTTGTTTATTAAAGAAATAAGGCTTTATCTGGGCTCAAATCAGAACTAGAGAATATGCTTTTAAGAATATTTTCGAGGGTAGGCTTAAAAAGGCTCAAGCTACCAAGGATGGCCTCTATCATTTCGTCAGTTGTTTTCACTCTAGATTTCGCCTCAATCAATAATCAAACAAGTTCTAGGACTCGTGGATCTAAACTCGACCCTAAGATGTTCCTAATTCACAAAAGTTTCAAGTTTTGTTGACCAATGTGTATTATTTCTTCAAGACTCAGAGACTTATTCACCGTCTACTTACATTATTTTAACCAAGTATTTTGCTCCATCAAGAATAACCAATTTTCCAAATTTTTGCAACTAAACCTAATTTTTTAAAATGTACGCAAATGCTCCTAATTCCAGTTTCTTTATTTATGCCCTGATTTTGTAACTATTTGTGTTCAAGTTTATCTTCTAGTCAGACTACTTCAACTAGTTCATATTATGATATTTCAGCATTTTCATTCTTGAACTAAATCCTAATGTTATTTTCCTAACAAGTCAAGCAGAAAATTAACAATAAAAGCTAACTGCAAACAAACAAACATTTCCTTTTTCACAAATTTTTTTTTGTTTTATTCATAATGTGATGCAACAGTTGAGAACAACAATCAGGAAGAGGAGAAAAGAAGGATAAATCAATGGGAAGGTCTATTTTTTCTTTGGTGGAGGAGCAAAATGTCTGGGGGATCCAGATCATGGCAGCCAAATTAGGATTGAATTTAGGAAATTTCATTTCGCTTCTTCTTGACATTCTCCCTTCGACCGCTTCTTCAAGGATCAATTCATTCGTGAGATCAATCTTTATTCAGATCATCTTGTCTCATGCCCAAAGGTAAGCCTGAAGCTTTCCATTTCGCCATGACTTCTAAAATTTGGAAAGATTGTTGTTAATCAAATCCAAATTCTCAAGCCGACTTTTTCTGTAAGATTCCATTATCAAGCTCTTGGCCTGCCCTTCATCTTCTTTTCAAAATCCTTAAACATTTGATTGTATAGGAACTTGAATCCCTTGATCCGCTCCTTAGTCTTGGCTTCGATCTCGCATCCCCGTCCTTATGAGGAGTCGAGGAATCGTGATCATACTCAATGGTTGTAGAATGATTCATACTTAGATTTTAACTTCTTCGGGGTAGATCTTGACTCCTTTCTTCCATTTCCTTCTTAAATTTTTCTTCTTGCTGCTCCAGGATTTTTTTCATCTGCTCCTCTCTTCTTCCCATTTTTGATCTCTTCTTTTCATCTCAAATTCATATACTTCTTCTTCTCGTTTCATCTCCTCTTCCCATCAAGTTGATCCCTTCTCTTCAATTCTTTCATAAACTTTCTCCTCGAACTTTGCTGGAGGTTCCATTGCTCTTCCCTTTCTTCCACTTTCTTTGGATGGAATTGAGCATTTCATTATTTTATTATTCTCCCGCTCCTTGAGCTTTTCTCTCTGTGTTCCCTAAAATTATTGTTCCCTTATAGTATAGCCAGCTACTGGTCGAGAAATCTATCGGGCTTCTATCTTCTTGTTTCTACCCTCTCGGGGAACATAAAAGTATTCCCTTCTTGATGTGCTTCTTTGATTTTCTTCTTCGATCTTCACATCGAGGTGTCTTTCCCGTATTGCATTTTCATTTTCATCATCGGAACTGCTTTCTACTATGACCCTTTTTCTTTTGATTCTCAAGACTCCCTTGCTTACTCCCGTCAGGGTGAGTGGTGAAGCCTTGGGACACTCTTCTTCTTCTTCCCAAGTTCCCTTCACACCAGCCCTAATACATAACCTTGTGATGGTTGCTGGGTGGAGGGATCAAACCCCGCTTATTACCTTCATGATACCTCATTATAGAATTTGCAATAACTGTTCCAGCATTAATCTTGTATCCCTTCGTATGGCACAGAGAAGGATTGCTTCTTGTTCTCATCGTGGCAAACGTGTTGCAGGGACCATAACAGAGGCTAAGAAATAGAACCACACCTTTGCCTCCTCTCGTCAAATCTCCCTCAAGCCGTGGTCTGGCTCTCCTTTTCCTTTCTTCCACGCCTTACCGGTCATAATTTTCTCGTTGTGCTTCTCACTTCGCTAGGGTTGTTCACGCCTTCTTGAATTTTGATCCATTCTTCTCGTCCTTCCATCCCATACATCTCATTAATAGTTTTACCCATAAGGCACCCAAACTCCTCTCGACATAAACAGCTCTCCTTCTCCCAAATCCGATTGAGTAAAATTCCTGACGATCACGCATACCCGCATTTTTTATGTTTGCACTCCCCACCCTCTCGCTTCATTAATTCCTTGAACGGTGAGATTTAGTCAAACCCTTTCTCCCACAAATCCCTTTCCAAGATAGTGCTTTTCCGTGATTCTGAGAAAGCTTCTTCTAAGATGAACTCGTCTTCCTCTTCTTCATTTTCTTTCCTTTCTCCTCTGCTTTGTCACCGGTTGAACTTCTAATTGTTCCGACTACCGCTCCTCCCTTTCTCAAGTTCCGTATGAACTTCCCCTTCTATTCGAATATACCTCCATGATTTCACAGATTTGGGACGAGTCAAGGTTCACCATTTAGAGAAATCGGAAGGTTTTTAGGAAGAGTTCTAAGCTTAGGGTTTGCAAGAATTGAGAACTAAAGAATATACGAAACTCGAAAGGTCAGATTTACTTCAAGGAAAGAGAGACGGTAATGAGTGGAGTTTCTCAACACCGTAATTTACCATATGTTCAGCTCTTTATTACTCCATTTATTTTGTTTGTCGCGACTTTAATTGCTGGGCCGAACAGGTCAATATTAAATCTTAGGGCACAATTAAAATCAAGCCACCGGGCATACTGTTTCTTATGTTGCGACCTATTCGTTTGTCGCGACATAAGTGAACTCGTGGAGGACGAGTTATCATCAGTCGCGACATCGCATTTGAGGACTAGCTGGAGTTGTCGCGACCCTCACCACCTTTGAAGGAATGGTTCTTTCGCGACTGTATTCTGTTTAACTCAATTTATGTCGCGAATCAATTGATGTCGCGACATAACTTTTAGTCGTGACCTGTCCCCTCGTTCTTCTTCAAGATCGACTAAGCTACGACTCAACTCGGCTCCGACATCAATTCTTTGTCGTGACTTAGTCCTCAGATCATTTCCTAAATTCCGATGATCGCATGCCTTTTCCTTTTCTTATTAATTTGCACATTCTTAGCATCCATTTAATCATTCCAACACAAGAATTCAAAATGTATTCTATTCAATTTTCACAGAATTTATGTAGGAGAAAAGTACTCCCTTTCGAAGCTGCTCGTCAGGTGAAGTGCTGAGTAGTCCCGAGTTTGCTCCTTCTCGCCCGAGCCATTTGATTCTTCATTTGCATATTGTAAATACCCAAAAAGGATTAAATTAATCTAAGATTTCAACCTAGCAATTTCTAACAAATCATGACTAGAACTAAAAACAATTTCCAAAAACGCATAATAAAAAATAAAATTTAAGTCTATATAAAGAAACTAAAAAAATATATGGGTCATCTCCCATGACGCTCCGCTTTTAGTCTTTAGTCGGACTAGTCAGCTTTGCTTTCTCTCTCAATTCACTAAATCGCAGCTTCTTCCTTTTCTTCTCCTCACGAGATAGTACAAGATTTGCCCGTTAACTTTGAATTCTCTCCCCAAAGATCACCCGAGTGTTACCCTCAAAATATAGTACTTGACACCACCGTATATGGTCCACTCCATTTGATTTCAAATTCTTCCTTGAAATAATCTTAACTTGAGTTAAAACAAAGAAGACCTTATCCCCAGCTCGAACTCTTTCCTCGAATCCTTCATCATGCCATTTCTTTGTCTTCATTCTGTATATTCTAGCATTGTCATAGGCTTCGCTTTCGCGCTCTTCTAGTTCATTTAGTTGAGAAGTCTCTCTTCCTTTTCTTGCACCCAAATCGGTTCACCGCTTCGATGGCCCATGGCTTTGTATTCCAATTCAAGAGGGAGGTGACATGGTTTTCCAAAGACAAGTCTGTATGGGGACATTCCAATGGGAGTTTTAAAAGCAGTTCTATATGCCTATAATGCATCATCAAGCTTCAAAGACCAATCTTTCCTCGCTAACTCACGCCTTTCCGTAATTTTCTTTATTTCTCCGCTGAAATTTCAAATTTCATTCCATTTGTTTAAGGATGATAAGCCAAGCTCATAATGTGTTTGATACCATATCTCAAGCCATGAGTTTGTCAAACACCTTGTTTGCAAAATGGCTTCCCTCCATCACTAATTATAGTTCGGGGTGTCCCAATCCAAGTAAGAATATTTATTCAGAAACCCCACAACTCGTATCGGGCATCATTCTTAGGACAATGGGCCGCTTTCCTACCCATTTTGATACATAATCCACATCTAGGAGTATGTATATATTTCCAAATGAAATTGAAAAGGCCCCATAAAATCCATTCCCCATACATCAAACAATTGCACCACTGTGATATTCTCATAGGCATCTCATGCCTTTTGGGTCGATATTTCCCATTCCTTTACTGATCACACAACTTTACCCATTCAAAATAAATTCAAAATTGTAGCCAAGAAAACTCTGGATCGGAGAATTTGTGGGTTGTTTTATCTCTGCAAAGTGTCCTCCATAAGGTGATGCATGACATTCTCAGAAATTCGCTTGGCCACTTTCCGTACACATCTCCTTATACCTGCATCAGCTCCTCTTTCACCCTAACTTTTCCCTCTCGCGGTAGCTGAATCTGGTGGCATAATTCCACAGCTAAGAAATTCACAATATCGCGATACCAGGGTGATTGGAGTGACACCAAATAACTACTATCCGAAAATTTTATGCTATTTCTCTTCCTTTTTCTCAGGAGAGCGGGTCTTTCTACTCTTGACAAGATCAGCTATCACATTGTCACGCCTTCTTGTCTTTAATTTCTAAATCAAATTCTGCAACAATAATACCTGCACTGAATAATCTTGCTGGCCTTCTTTGCCATCAAATATTTAATCACATTGCATGATTAGTGTGTATCACAACATGGACCCCAAAATATATGGCCTAATTTTTCACATGCAAACACTATTGCGCATCTCCTTTTCGCAGAGTAATTTTTCTCAGGCTTCATTAAAGGTTTTGCTAGCATAGTAGATGGCCTTGAACACTTTTTCCTCTTTCTGTCCCAATACAGTTCCCATTGTAAAATCACTGGCATCACACATGATCTTAAATTCTCTGTTCTAGTCTGGTTTTGCCATGATGGGAGCTTCCACTAGTCTGGATTTGATTTCTTCAAATGATTTATGGCAGGATTCATCAAAATAGAACTCTTTTTTTTTTTTACTATCTTTCTCCAAAGAATCTCGTATAGTGGTCTGCAATTTTGAGAAATCTCTGATAAATCTTCTATAAACTAAAGATGTCCTAAGAAACTTCTCGATTCCTCGATCAGAAAGGTGAGGCATTAGGTCTCTTATAATTGAAACCTTTGCTTGGTCTACTCAAGCCCCGTCAGCAAAACCATGTGCCCCAAGACAATCCTCTGTGAACCATAAATGGCATTTTTCCCAATTCGTAGCTAGATTTTTGTCTCAACTCAAGTACTCGGGTCCCTGTGTTACGCAGTGCATTGTTCAAAACTCGGATCCACATCAAAATCATCCATGAAGATCTCCATAACTTCTTCTGCTAGATCAGAAAATACAGACATCATGCATCTTTGGAAGGTACTAGAGCACATAATGTACCCAAACTAAGATTCTTCTAAAAGAAAAGTACCAAATGGGCATGTAAAGTGGTTTTCTCCTGATCTTCAGGTGCAATAGCTATTTGGTTATATCCAGAGTATCCATCAAGAAAACAAAAATGAGGGTGTCCCGCCAACTATCGAAAGCATTTGATCGATGAAAGGTAGGGGAAATGATCCTTTCTCGTTGCGTTGTTCAATTTTTTGTAATTGATACAAACCTCCATCCTCGCTTCAGAATAAGTTCATTCTTTTTACTCGACATAAAGAATCCACCTTCGGGAACCATGTACCGGGCTTACCCAAGAACCGTCTGATATGCGAAAATATAAACCTCGCATTTAACCATTCTCGTAACTTCTTTCGACAACTTTTCATGACTGGTTCAATTCTTTGATTTTCTCAATGGGGTTTTCGCATTATCTTCCAGCCAATATTTCAGGCATACAAATGTAGGGCTGATACCTTTCGATCTTCAATCGACTGGCACCAGCTCCTCAGATTTTCTCAAAATTACCAAGAACTCGTCTTCAAATTTTACTAATGCGCTTGATATGATAATTGGTTTTCTTTCGGCTCTTAAAAACTCATATTTCAAATGACCTGGCCACTTCTTCAACGTTGTCCCTTTCCGCACTCAGTTTCCCGCCCATGAGTTTGCCGTGGCTCGTCAAGCCACTACCTTGACTGCTTTACTTATACTGACTGCTTCGATATATTAAACAAATTTAGCGTTAACTTCACAATCAAAGCTCTCAAGGTACTCAAAATTCATCTCACTCTTACTGATAGCTCAATGATAATACAATCGCACCACTTCATCATTGAGAAGGCTATTGCTTCTTACTGCCATACAACTGTCTTCCTCCACATTAGGATGTTCCAAACTCCTATTAATACTAAAATGCACTGCTTCATTCCCAACTCTGAGTGTCACCACCTTCAGATGTCGATCATAGCGTGCCCCGCTGCTAAGAAAGGTCTTCCAAGCAACAAAGGAACTGAGGATCTTCCTCCATCTCGCATGATAACAAATTCCATCGAAAATGAATTCGAACCTCGACGAGGTACATTTTCCGTAATGCCCTCTCAAGCTGCTTACCGATCCATCACCCATCCGTAAAGTAATTGCCGCTGGGGTTAGTTCCCAAACTAAGTCTCGCACTACCGATAGAGGTATCAAATTTATACTTGCTCCAGTCACATAAAGCTTTCTCAACTCTCACATTTCTTATAGAACAGGAATAGTGAAACTTCCTGTGGTCTTTCATCTGCTGGAGCTTCGATAATGGCACGCATGAAGCATTCAAGCTAATTATACCCTCACTATCTTTCTTTCGCTTTTAACACCCTCTCTTAAATTTTAGATATAGAGGTGATGGATTGATTACTCAGAATGATTTATTTCTATTTTCAAAAGATCCAAGAATTTAGAAAATTGTTCTTCTCAATTTCAAGTCTCTGGAATGGCACTACAGAGCATATGTCGTACTCTTCTTTTTCTGGTCATTTCTTCCTTCATATGTTCAATCAGCCGTTTCTTCTCTTCTTTCTTTTCGCCTCTTCTTTCTATGCCCACTTCTTCGCTTTCTATCTGCCTTTCGTTGCCGCTCAAATCCTTCCCACTTCTCAATTGAATTGCCATGCAAATTTTTGTGGTTCTTATGGGTGTCACACTAGTGGAATGTTCCCTTATTCGATTTATATATATTCTAAAGGGCTAATCACTCTATTTCAGGTCTCTAGATTTTTCAGTTGAAGCACTAGCATTCTTCCTCGAACATTCAGCATCAGACTTGAAAGTTTCAAGTTTTATAGTTTATGTTCATGGAATTGTAATAGCCTCTTGTTATCCCTCTCTTATGAACTGCAAAGATTGCTCCTCAAATGGTAGGGCTCCTCTCGACCCTCGGGTATTCATTTATGCCCTCACCTCCTTGCCGCCGTCGCTGAACCTCGTGGTCAGCTGATATCCTTTGTTGGTGATGTTGTCCCTACCGGGGTCATAATGCCCCTCCACCATATGAGAAATTATCATGGTTCCTCAAAGGCCGGATGGTAGTGTATGGGCATGTTAGTATTCGGGCTTGAAACGATAACTTCTTTGCTCGCTCACGCATTTTAGCCTCTCAAGACCATAAGAATCTTCTTCTCGCTAATTTTATCAAGACTTTTCTCATCAATTCTCTTTCTATCGGCTTCTATTTCATGAGCAAGGTGCATCTTCCTCTCTTGTTCATTCATCCTATGCATTATAGCGACTTAGCCTCCATGGGTCATCTTACTTCTGACTCTATGACCCCTTTTCCTCTCTGCTACTACCTCTGCCAGAAAACTCAAATGGAGCTTTCATATTGCATTTGCCGAGTCCTGTCGGATCTCTTCTTATCTTGACCTTTTTCTCTTGAATGCTCCGCGGCATGAAGCATCGATAATACCCTTAGATATGTATCATTCGAGGCGTGATACACTATATCCATCACGGGTCTTCAAGTCTATTCCATGCATTGGGCACCTCTTGAGCAATCTTTTGAATCTTTCCCAAGCGACATACAGGCTCTCATCTTCCCCTTGTTGGAATACAATTATCTCTCTGCGTCTCACGAAGTGAGGATGGGGGGAAAAGAATGCGCCTAAGTAAGCTTCTGCCAAATCTTCCCAAGTATCATCGGAACCATGGTAATGATTCATACCATGTGGTTGCTATGTCTCTCAAAGAAAATGGAAGAGATGTAGTTTTATCACCTCACGGTCTCACAGTTCGACTTCCTTTGTATTAGCCGTCACAGAAATCTTCAGTGCTCGTTTGAGTTTTTGAGGTGGGATGACGATGGCCAGTGTTCTTTGAACCATTGTAATTAAGGCTAACTTTAGTTCAAATTGTTTGCATCCACTTTGTAGGTTGTCGATTGCAGGAGCTCTTCTTGAATAATAGGCCTCCGGAAAATCCTCCATTGTGTCGGTAATGGGGTCTTAAAATTTCTTTATCCTCTGTTCCTGTTTGGTCGTGTCTCTCTTACGCCACTTAAATTTGCGTTTTACGCTCTTTTTGTCTTTCTTAAGCTCACGAGCGTTCTCTCAGTCGGTGTCTCTTTGGAATCGGTCAGATCCACATTTCCTATGCATTAAAGGTTTTCTGAAATAAAGGCACACTCCATATTAATAGGATTAGTCGAAACCCTAACAAACATTTCCAACATGGCTTGTTAAAATTAGTGACTAATGTAGTCACTGCTTGAAAAGCTATTTTTGTTCTTTTCTTAAAAATGTCCAAATTAGTATTTCCTTCTTTCGTTAGAATATTGTTCTAATTAATTCTTTTGATCCCCGGCAACGGTGCCAAAAACTTGTTGACATGCTCACACTTTCTTTCTCTCATTATGTAAGTGTGAGTGATGGATCAAGCAGCAACCACAAATTTATAAGCGTTATTCTTATGGGACATTGTCTAATCCCCAGCAATAATGCCATGAAACTTGTTTGTTATATTTCTTTACAATTTTACTAATTAACAGCGGGTTCCTTAAGAAAAGATAGATTTCTTTCTAGTTTTGATCCATGATTCTGCAAGTGTACAGATCGAACAAGTAATAAAGTGGATTTAAGTCCAGATATCGATCCCACAGAGATCTCGAAATTCTCGATCCAACTACGACTCTTCGAGTTCTATACTATGGTTTTGCAATTGATATATCCCTAGCAACCATAAAGTAATGAAGAATAAGGATATGTAAACTAGAACAAAATGAAATAATGCTTAAACTAAAATAAAAAAATTAAAGAATTGGTCTGATGAGTTAGCTTTTAAAGGGAACATTGAAAATACAACTATTGTGAAACATCAATTCCTGAAACTACTCTGTAAACTTGTTCATGAACTTGATTTAGGAGTCCGGAGTCTAAGGAAGAAGGTAATGCCATGTGGATCTCTCCTTAATGACATATTTCATCATCTAATCTTCTGTTTCTTTCAAAATGAGAGAGTTAGATAACTGCCTGTCTGAGGTTGCCTTGTTTTGGGTATTTTCTTTTCAATACTTCATACCGAACATGGTACGTAAACCTTAGCTCAAAGACATAGGCAAAGCATGGGTTTACACTATCTTTGGTTTCTCATCCTCAAAATTGGAACAGTTCATTCTTTCCTTGATTAGATCCTTGCTAACACGAGATTGAGCTTCTTGTTGAATCGGCGAACTCTGCTCATTTTAATTGATAAGTCATTCGAGGCACACATTCTCGGTTTCAAGTGAGAGAAGATTGCTCGATTAGGAATACACAAAGCCATTAGATCCCAATGTGAGTTCGCCCTTCGAGATATTGTTCAATACTCTCTCTGGAATGCCTTCTACGTATTTTTCAGAGGGCCTCCCTAGAAATCGAGCATGAAGCAATCATTACGGGTATAGGATAATATTTGGATCGAGACTCTAGCGATAAACAAAACCCGACAAGCGAGATTCAAGACTGAAGTTCGGTAGACTACAGTAAATTTCTGCGAGAAAAGATAAATTCTAACAACGAGTAATTTCAGGAAAGTGGGTTTTCTAAGTACTTCATTACACTAACGGTGGCTCTCGACCAAAAGAACTACTGTGATTAAGCTGGAAGTTCGAGATTCAAAATTTAATTTGGACTTCAAGCGAACCAGGCAGTAATTTGAAGAAAATAACATTAATTCAAGCTTCATGACAACTAACTCCCAAATCCAGAAATCCAAATGAAATAACAATCTACTCTAATCTAATGCAAATAATAGCAAAACAAAGAAAAGCAGAGAAAATTAAAATACCGAGCCTTGACTACCAGACTTCTCTTTACGAGCCGCCCAGGCGCTTTCATACGTAGTAGCTGCTTGTTTATAGGGTTGAGTTGGGCCTAACGATACACTTCCTTGTGGGTTTTCAAAATAACTGGCCCATTTGTTTGTTCATGTCGCGACCACTGAAGGACGTCGCGACCTTGACTTGATGTCGCGACCTCTGCTCCGCGTCGCGACTTCAGCACATTCCCGATCCGCGACTTCAATCGCTGCGTCAGCGACTTCACCTCTCTACATTTTGATCTCTTTTAAGGTTGCGACTTCAATCATACGTCGCGACTTCGTTTTTCTGTTTGTCTATAGTAGAAACTTTTATCTGGTTGCGACTTGCCTTTAACACCCCTTGGATCTGATGTCGCGGCTGTAGTGATGTCGTGACCTTCATTCGCGTAATTGATATCGCGACTTTTGCTGAATGGCACTTCACGCTACGCATTGTAGGCTCTTTGATGTCGCGACTTCAATGGTTATCTTATGAGCTCTTTTGATGTCGTGGAAAGCTTTTTCTTTTATCGTGACTTGTCTTGACATCTCTTGGATATGATGTCGCGTGACTAAATGATGTCGCGGCCCTCAGTTCTTCGGCTGATGTCGCGACTCTTGAAGGCGTCGACCTCATAACCTGGCCCGATGTTGCGACCCTTTGAAGGATATCAGCGACCATGATACTGCTTATTCGCGATGCCGCGACCCGCGCGAAGGGCGTTGCGACCATGATACCTTATGGCGAAGTCACTACCACTAAGCGTGTCGCGACCACGATACCTTGCGGTTGATGTCGCGACCTTGCCCAAGAAGACGTCGCGACATCTTAACGTATTCGATGTTTAATGTCTCTATTTGTTCCTAGCGCCATGACCTCCATGTTCGATCTCTTTGAAAATCTTTTATCGCCTTCTATTGATGTCACTACCTCCATGTCTACTGCTAAGTTTTCATTTCTGTCGCGACCTCGAAGTGGTGTCGCGACATCATGTCTACTTCTTCATTAATTCTTGGTTGTCTGATTTGGAGTTTCTGTTGCGACCTCCTTTACTTGATTACTGTCAAGGTCGCGACCTCAAGTCCTTTCTTTCAAAATTTATTGCGACTTCCTTTACTTGAGAAGGCTGTTCTTATGGCTTTGTAGTCAGCTCCTTGTCGCGACCTCATGGTGGTATCACGACTTCATTTATCTCCGTTTGGTGTCGCGACGTCGCAATGATGTCGCGATATGAACTTCTTCATTTTACTGCTTCTTTTAATCTCTACTAAGTCATATTTTGTCTCAACTCCATTCTTCAGGTCACGACTTCACTTATTCACTCTTCAGTTTCTTCTTTAAAGCAAAATTTGTTGAGGTCGTTACTTGGAATTGCTGGAAACTGCACTTCCTGTCGCAACTTAAGCTCCTGTTTTGACTTCAATTAACGCGGTGATTTCTTATGATTTTGCTAAAAATTTGATTTTAACGTATTTTCACCTGAAATTGGAATTTGATTGATTATCGGTTTTTATGAGACAATTCCAACGTTATTCTCGTACCGGCTGGAAAAATGGATTAAAAATCTAATGAGTTTTTGGACTCATCAACGAGCTCGGAGGGACTGAACTAGAATCCCTTGGAAATCTATCCTGAGCCCTCTAAGTATAGCTTCCGTATTTGTACATAATCTTGAAATTAGAATAAGTAGTCCCGAGATCGTGGTCCACTAGGAGCATCGGCGAGGAAAGTTGTCGGCGAAAGAGTATAGGCCCAACCATGGTATCTCGAGCGAGAGAGCAGACCATCTCTCTCTGTGGTGGCTCAGGCTACCCTAGGGCGGTCGTTGATACTGAACCGGATCTCCAATGGACTAGGCATTCCCCGGGATGTCATAGTGTGATAAAACTCAAGCACCACTCGGGGATAGAAAAACTGCCTCTGTGTCATGAATGGCAGCAGTGAATATCATTTGGATCGGCCAGCGTAGAATCTTTGAATCGGCCCGGTCTGGCTGTCAGTAATAGGTATGTCGTAGTATGACTCCATATGGAAGTCCCGGGCACAAAGATTGAGCGTTCCACAGGTTAGGATGGAAACTAAACATTAGCGCTGATCCTTGGGCCGAGTCGCCAGGCGTGAACTACGATCGGTTGGAGGAGGCGACGGCTCAGTGCAAGCCGCGATGTCCACTGGGCCAGATGTAAGATAATGCAGGAAGACGGGGCCCGAGGTCCACAGGTGCAGTATCGCTGGATGGGGGCTTAAATTTTGAGCCTCCTACGATATAGAGACGGGGGCGAATCTGAAAGTGGTGTCTGTATACAGCACAGTGCGGAGGAGTGGGCATACGCAGCCACAGATAATACCTGCTTGTCTCTCGAGAGTGCGGGGCGGACTCTGGGCACATAACGATGGGCTCCATGGAGTGCAGAGACCATGGTGGGAGGCATTTGAGATCACGTAGTAAGGGGCTGCGGGTGAAGGGTGGGACGGCTGAGTTGCTAATGGTTGGCCAGACAAAGGAGACTCCGGTGCGTGACGGGACCGGCACCGAGGGCGGCTGGCCCCGGGAGTGGGAGCGCACGCGAATCGGGGGCTGCAATGAGGGGCGTGGCTCAATCGACCCGGCTTGGCTCAGTAGGAGAGGCTTAGGTGAAGTTTGGGCTCGGAGACGGTGCGGCTCAGCGGTAGCCTTTCGGGGCACGTGCGGTCTGCGGGGCTGAATACGGGAGGCGGGGGAGGGGGCTCTCAGGCTTTGGGCGAAAAGCCTTGGGAAGAAGGTGTGAAAGGAATGGAATGAAAATGGGGGGGGGCTTTCTCCGGTCGTTTAGCGGTTGAAAAGGACCCCAAAGTGGCTAAGGCCACGGGAGGATAAATTTATAGGTTGAAAGGACTGAGTAGCGAAGGGCCACGGGAGGATAGAATTTCGCTATTATTGCAGAAACTTGCCTTTGCACCAACTTCCATCCTGCAAAATAACAACAAAATTTAATTGAAATAAAATAAAATAAAAATAAAAATAAAATAAAAAAATAAAAAAATAAAAAAAATAAAAAAATAAAAAATTTTTTTATTGGAACATAAAAGTTTTAATTAAGAACTAAAATAAAAGATTTCTAAAAATAAAATAGATTGAAAATTGACAATTGAAACTAAAATTAAAATTTAGTACAATAGTTTGGTCTCGGTGGAACCGAAACCGACTCATCTACCTGAGTTTCATTCATGGAGGATCGGGAGGAGCTCTTTCGGCGCTGCCGGTGATGTGTCTTTGCGGTTATACATGCCCCGACTCATTTGTTTTGAGCTTCTTTTCACTTGGTGGTGTTGGGGAAGCATTGGCTCTTTAGGGTGGCCCGGTCACGATCCGATTCTCCATCAAGCGCTTCACTTTTCTTCACGATTCTTCCTACGATTTGTGAGCGACCGGTTTTTGTGCTTATGACCAATCGGGCAAAGTCATTTTGATCCTTAACTTTCATCTTCTGATGCCTTGTGCTTATTGCACATGTGAAAAATGTTGAGCTCCAGTGTCATGTTGCCAAATGTGAGCTGCATGACTCCATTCCGACAATTGATTATCGCATTGGAAGTGGCCAAAAATGGCCTTCCCAGGATGATTGGCACATGATTAGGCCCGGCTTGCGATCGGTTCGAGTATCAAGCACTATAAAATCCATGGATAAGTAAAGAATTTGTCACTTTACCAATACATCCTTAACTATTCCTTAAGATTTTTGCCGTCGTCGGTAGGATAGAGTGATGTTAGTGAAGCAAAGCTCCCAAACCTAACTTCTTATATCTTGAAATACGACGGTAGGTTTTACATTGGCCCCCAAAGTCAATGATTGCTTTATCTATCTGTTCCCTCGATGTTGGCATTGACTATTGTGGGGGATCTGGATCCTTGTATTTCCATAGGGGTCTTGCTTTGAATGATGTGACTTGTTGCATTAGGAAGGCTTTCTTTTCAATGCCCAGTCTTTTACTTGGGTACACGGGTCGCAAAATTTTGCATATGTTGGGACACCGCAATCATGTCGACGGTGGGATGTACAGCAAAGCACTTAGCAACTCCAATTCCGGTTGGTTTGTGATTTTTCTTACCTCTAAGTGCTTGAGGGAAATGGAGGGGTATGTTTTGCTTCATTGAATCTTCTTTGATTATTATTCTCTCAAGCTCAGCTTCCTTTTCTTTCCTGGTTTCTTGACAATCTTGAGCCTTTGGTTGCTCCCGATTTCTTTTCCATCCTCAAGTGATGATAGCCTTTACTTCATCCATCCTTGAGTTCTTTGGAAGAGAACCTATTTATGGACCCCCCCTTTGGATTGGCAATGTGGGAGAATCTTCACTTTCTCTTGTACCTCCAGCAAATTAGTAATCCTGGTGATGGAATACTGTAGATTATCAATTTTCTGATTAAGACTACTTTCAAGCCCATCTATTATCTTGTTCAGGGTGCTTTCCACAGTATCTATTCTTTGAGCTAATTGTACATTGATTCCCTTTTGCTCTTCCACAAAATCACCTACCACCTTGCTCAAATTTAAAATAGCTTATTCAACAGGGGATGAGGATGGTGATGGTTGTGGTTGAGATGAGAACAAGCGTTGTTTGGCACCGGGTACATAAGCGGGATTAGGTTTCGGGAGAGATTAGGGTGGTTTCTCGATTGGGATTATATGTATTACCATATGGAGCATTGGGTTGTAACTATGTGTACGACATTGGCATCTTTAATCGTCAAATCTGTTACTAAGGGGAACAAGCCCGGGCGGTGTTCTTACGGGTGACAGGTGGATTGGCATTTGAAGCATAGTTTGGCTTGTGCGGGGGTTGATCTTTGCACGAACCTCTAAATGCTTAGCCTTTTTCCTTCCAGATATTCCACCTTCCTTGCTAAGGTTGATATCTTTGCTTTCATCTCCATATCCTTTGAAAGTGCAAAAATGCCTCCCCTTTGGTGTTCAAGGTATATTTTCTCGCCACCCTTGGGTTTGGCTCATCCCATCCCTTGGAAGTTTTGACCACATAATTGAGTCCATGGCTTAAATCTGGGTGCTTGCTCGGAAGTCCCTCACACATTGTTTCGATGGTTGCTTCATGGCTGGAACATACCACCATGAAGTGATTCCTGGCATCAGTATTGAAACCATGATGTGGACATGCCTTGATGGTCTCATGAACCTCTCCCGACACTTGGTAGAACCTTTCATTGTCATGGGCTGCAAATGTGTAGATTTGCCTCTTCAAATTATTGGTCTTGTGAGCACTGAAGAATTTGTTTAAAACCTCTGCCTGCAGCTCTGCCCAGCTTCTAATGGTCCTTGGTCTCAGTGAATTAAGCCATATTTTGGCTTTGTCTTTGAGGGTTAATGGGAATGCGGGTGCTTGACAAAATCCATATCGATTAGCACCCTCCTTAAAAGTTATGCAAACTTCCTCAAAATCCCGGATGTGTGTGTATGGATTTTCATTTTCCATACCATGAAAAGTTGGGAGCAGGGGCCTTGGAATGGGGTCTCTTGCCACATCCTCAACGGGTGGTATGATGCGGGGAAGGTGCACTAACTACAGGAGGGTGTATGTGGTCCCTCATTGACTGTATCTTTATTTAGTTCATAGAATTTGCTTATTGACTTTGCTATTACTCAGGTAGATGATCCATTAGCTCACTTTGTGTGCAACGACTTCTTGACCTTGTTCGATTGGTGTCACAGACTCACTGGAATCTACGATATATCTCTATTCCAGTGATGCATAAACACTTGTGACACAAAAAGAGACAAAGCAAAGAACAAAAAAAAAGACTTGCCAAAAAGGATCAGCGTTAATAACAAAAAAATAAATAAATAAATAAATAAAAGACTGTAATGATAAAAGCATTGGCGGTATTCTTGAGTAAAAAAAAACTGATATTCTAAACAATGAAATTTAAAGGGGTAAGGTCACGACACTTGTAATGAAGATTACAAGTACATATCAACTCATCATCTATAGTTTGGCACCATCCCTGGCAACGGCGCCATTTGATTCGTGCCACAGTAGGGTGCCAAAATCAACAAAATTTATACCTAAGTTGCTCCTACGTAAGTAGTCAAACTCTTTACTTAGTATAGCGTTTCTAAGGTCGAAACATAGGGGATGGGTTTCGATCACACAAATGACTTGTATCATGATTCAAAATGGTGAGGCTTTAATTTTGGATTTTTAAGTTTGCATTAAAAAGTGTGGTTGTTGATGTCCCACGCTAAGTAAAAACAATTTAAAATAAAATGTAAAAAGAACACCTTGAAGTTTTGGGTCACTAGTTTGATATGATGGGGTTGTAGAGGTGTCCTTAGGTTATTTCCTCTCATTAGGGCAAATGACATATAGTCGTTTCCGAAATCGGATCTTTGTTTAACTTTAAAAACCAACCCTTAGTAACATTCCTATTTGAACCATAGCATTTACTGAGCATTTAATGTTTCATCAGTTGAAAACCAGTATTTAACCTACTTTCGATTGGTTCGTAAATGACATCTAATGAATTAATAGGTGTATCTCGTAAGAATACACTGAACCCTGAAGCATGCCAAATATTGACTAAAGAAAATACATTAAATAGAATTTAAACCTAGTTTGGAATGTTTGAAACACAAAAATGCAGTACCTGCTTCATGAAAACAGAGGAACACCCGCAAACCCACATCAACCAACCTATCAATCCTCCTCTTCAAGGTTTGAGAAACCTTGAGCATCCTTTGAGGTTTTTCATCCTCGATAGATTGTGTTTAATGACTAGAAAATGAAGGAAGAAAGAGGAGAAAGAGAAGAAAATGGGAACCCAACGGGGTTGCGTGAAAGTTTCTTGAAATCAAAGTTAGGTTACAAAATGTTCATAACAACGGCTTATATGGCCCCACAGGCATGCGAAATACGAAATGACCTAAATAATAGGATTACATTAAGGGAAAAAGAATTCAGCAAAACGGAGTTGTTTGGATCCGCAATGACGAGAATTTTCGCTATGCCGCCGTTGATTTTCGCTATGATAGCGAAAATTTGCTATGATAGCGAAATTTCGCTATCATAGCAAAAATTCAGGCATAGCGAAAATTTGGCTAGGATTGCAAAAATTTCGCTAGGATTGCGAAATTTTCGCTATCATTGCGAAATTTTCGCTATGCCATTGCGAAATTGCCAATCTTCTATGCTGCTTCCTGCATCCTCCAGCCTGCATTTCTCATCTTCCATGGCTGCTATTTCTTCATCCCAGGCTTGATGAAATCGATGAGAATTCTAACAAACTCGGCATAAATCGGCGAAATTTCGATGCCAAGCTTGACATGGTGGGAAAGGTTTACGAAACCTACAAAACTACCAAAAACAACCTCGAAACAAAATCAGTAGTACTAAGCGGACCTGCACATGTCAATCGGCTTAATTAATATGATTAGTACGCAAAAGCACTCAAAACCTATCTTAAATAGGACTCAAAACAGCACTTTTTGGGTACTAATCATAACCTGAGGAAGTAAAACCATACTTTGGCTTTCTCAATCAGTAATCCTCTTACTATGGATTCGTAGGGGATCTTATTTCCTTTCCATTCTCCTTTTCTAGCAGTTAGTCCTTCCACAATCTTCTGGTAGTCAGGATTCTCTTTTAGCTTCTTGAATTTGGTCTCATCAATCAATTTTCCCAAATGCAACAATTGGTTGATCCCATGCCTATGAAATAAAACCCACTTCCCTCTCACATAACACTTAATTCCTTTCCTATCCACTAGGTTAGCATATGACTCTCTTACCAATGTTGCACACTCGAGTGGCATATGCTCATAGATGACATTCCAACTTCTTTTCTTAATCAATTCCTTGAAGGGTGGAATGAATTTCTTGAATCCTCTTTCCCCAATGAACCCTTTTTTTAGTATCTTCTTCTCCATTACCTCAATTGCTTCATTAGACAGAAAATCTTCAATTCCATTTTCACTACTTTGTCCTTCATCTTTTTCTTCCCCTATCTCCCCTTTTCTTCCTTCCTCAACCTCTACTTCTGCTTCAACATTTTTCTCTTGAATTTCTTCTTCACAAGCTCTACATTTATTTTCTCTACAGTATTAGGAAATTCCACCATGTTCTCATTCAAATTTAGGATTAACCTCTGTTGTTTAGACATACTTGATGGATGGGTTGGGTATAAGGTCTAGAAAGACAAAGGGTTTTAGTGTTTCCAACTGTTAGAAAGAATAACCCAGATTTGGAATTTTAAACCTTTTAAATTCTCTTCTTATAGGTAGTAGGAATTTTATCACAACATTCAGATTTCCGCGACAAAAATACTAATTGTCGCGACAAGTTTTAAACCTTTAAAGCTAAAATATTGAAGTGACAATTTTTTACATGTCGCGACAATTAATTTGTCAAGACGTAAAAAATAATGTCATGACAAATATTAGGCTTTAGTTTTGAAAAGTTGTCTTTTACTGAAAAGGTAACAATATTATTTGTCGTGAATTTTTAATTTTTTTTTGTTTTAGATATGTCACGAAAAATAGTCTTTTTCCATCTCAGTTCTAGTCATCTAATATGCTGTATGATTTTCATTCATCTTACACACAAGGCAACATACATCAATTCAAATCACAAAATTCATACAATCATGCTTTGTGAAGACCAATTGATTATGATCTAAGCAATTCAATTCAAGCATGGTGTGTATTTTGGCTTAGGGGTCATTTGACCGGCTTGGTCAACTGCGGAAACTCATGGATATCGGGTGCTTAGATACCGCTACATGCTCCATTTAAGATCCCATAGAGTTAACAACTAAATGTCCACTCTGGTTCCATTTATCCATATTCATTTGAAACATGCAAGGTCTTAATTTAAAATGGCCTATAACGGTTTAATTACAACTTTCGTGCATAATAAAATTACAAGTTAGAACTAGATTGTTCCGAAATATTTTAAAAAAAGGTTATTAAAAGCCACATGTCGGCTTTCTTCACAATTGTGACCTCGAACGAGAGGCTATCCACAGGTGTTTGTTCTACACCATAAATATTTTCCCTTATAGTGTAAGCCATGCCCAATAGAAAAACTTCATATAGGGGCTACTACCCGCCTAAGTGCACATGCAATTTTCACATGGAAACATTCACATTCATATTAACATTCCAAACAGAATATGCAATTCTAAATTGGAAGTCTACGTAATCGTGAAATGAGATGAAACTCACTCAATGCTTATGTCTCGATTCTTCACTGACTCCCATCACACAGTGTGATGCCAATGTGTGATAATATCCATCTTTGATGAATTTTCATCTAATGATCACTTTGAAACAAAATTCAAGTTTTTAGAAATCAAAACTTATTGGATGTTTCATCTCTAAGGATCACTTAATTTACAAAATCATGTATCTTTTGTGGGTAGTGAATTCTCAAGGTCTCACAGCTATGACTTCACCGCCTTCCTACACTTTTGAACTTCACCCAGTTGGGTGTAGACCAATATGGGTCTTTCACCAGGAGTGTCTAACCTTTCTTGCCCCAATACCGACACAAGCTTTTCATGCTGCGCGGTGTGACTCTGTTAAACTTAGTTCAACGATTGCAGGCCCACTCATCTGACCACCAAGTATGGTGTTTGATCACAATCACATCCACTTACGCATGAAATGATCTCTTGAGTCGTATACGATGCAATATGCATTGTATCATCACTCCATGTCTCATATGTAATAAGATGCACCACATGGGCGGTCAAAACCATACATACCACTATGTATCTTGGACAATTATATCGCATGCATATAATTTCCAAATAAAACTCATTCCAATGTCAATATCTATATTAGCACTCATATACCAACATTTGATCAAACAATTACCGCCAAACATGTTATTCAAACTCAAGCAATGACAACTTTGATCCTCCAGACCAATTGTGGCATAAGAGATGCCCACAAAACAGTTCACGCAATAGCCTTGAGATAAGCTACAAACAGGTTGTAGCCAGGCCACACATTCAGCCATAATAGGCTACCTGAAGCATGCCCGGCTTCGGACATAAAAGCAGTCTCGGTCCTATCCTAGGCATCCACCAACCGAGCCATAGTGTTTATAAAACCAACCTATACGGGCGTAACAAGAAAGCTCCCTTACGAGTACATAGGACCGGTTCCAAACTCAGTTCAGAATTTAGTCCCCAAATAGTCCCCAAATTGGGCTTAAACAATCCACAAGACTGTCTATAAATAGGTTATGAAACTAGCCACCAAGCAGTCTCAAAATAGACTATAAACAGATAAGCAGACCTAGATTTATGCGATCTGGGAAATGGGCCCATAACTTGAGCTGTAAAGGTTCAATTTAGGTGATTCAAAAGCCTAACATCAATTTTACAGATCCATCTTCAACTTCTATGAAGAACACGAGTCCAAATTCCCTCCATTTCTCAGCGAGAGCTAGTCCCAGGAATCTGGACCTGACAAATAAACGGCTAAGTTATCGCGGTCAGGGAAATAGACCATAACTTTAGCTAGGGGTCCTGATTTGGGAGGGAGATTCAAAGCTAACATCAATTTTATAGATCATCCTACCTTCTATGAGAGAATCTGAGTCAAAATTCCCTTTTTTTTTCCCAACCAAAGCCAGTCCCAAGCGAGAGAGCGGAGTGTAGGGGTCAAAACATGGTAGCCTCATCATAAAAAAAATCTAGCCAAACAGCCCCTTAGGGTAAAAAACATGGCGAAACAACCCTTAGGGTGGAAATAAACCTAAGTAGGAAGAATCCCTACCTATTAGAGTGTAGCCCTCATCGAGTAGACGGACTGTTACTCTTGGCCCGATGAACTCCGACCCTCGGAATGTTGGTAAATTAGAGGAAGAAGTCTTAAGATCTTCCTTCCTCTCCTCTTTCCCTCTCTCTTTATCTTTTTCTTTCCCCCTTTCCCCTCTCCACCGCTAAGACCAAAAGACCTTTCCTTTCTTTCCTCCCACTCACTTAGCAAGGCTCTGATAAAACTCGTTGGACAACCCTCTGATAACATTCATTGGAATGACCCTCAGATGAAACTCATTAAAACTGACCCTTAGATAGAAACAGCTTTGTTCAAAGCCATGCCATGCGCTCGCACCGTTTCACGATGTCCCGTCTATGCTCTGATGTAGAATGCCATTCCATATTCTTTCATGTTATATGCATAGATGAGAGCTACATGCAACATTTATGATTCATGGATAATCTATATCATGAAATATACAAATTGCATCCATAATACAACCCATGTAAATACATCACTAAATGATATATATATATATATATATATATATATATATATATATGATTTTTCAACATACTTGTAAAGTCATTCAATCAAGCAACAACACACAAACTCGGGATCTTCATGTTCGACTCCGGTAGTCAAGGCACACACTCCGCAGCTGTCACCCATGTCTAGCACTGACACACTACAAAATCATCATACTCAAGCTCGTATTTTCTAGCAAATACAACTTGCTTTAGAACTATAGTTCTGAGAACAGAAAGGACCCAGAAATTGGTTTGTAATTTAGCAACAGTTTGATCACAATTGTTCTTGAATCAACACAACTGCTAGGGTTACACCTCATGGCTCTTAGACAAGGACTAACCAGAGTAGGAGAGAGCCCCTATCTCTTAGGGCACAGTCCAACTCTCTTTCTGACTCGTCGAACCTCTTACTTGTTCGAACAATGGAGACTAGTAGATGTTGGACCTCCTTTCCTCTGCCTTTTTCTTTCCATTTTCTTTCTATTCTTTCTATATGTTCTCTTCCTTTTTCTTTCTTCCTCCACTGAACTGGTTTGGTCTAGGTGTAGAACACCTTTCTCAGCCACTTGGACAAATGGCAATTTCCTATGTCATTTGTCTTTCATACTAATTCACCCACCACTATAATCATGCAGGATAGGAACATGACACTTGGCCTTCCATTTGCCAAGTGTCCACTTGTCTGGTGCCATATGGCACGTGTCTTCATGCCAAGTGTCTCCATATCATTCGTCAATTCGCCTCAAAATACATGAAATTCTGACTATCTGAATTCATATAATCTAACTATAGCTAGATTTCACGAGACCTAACTCAACAATGTGTGGTATGTGTCAATATCCAAGATCTAGAAAATTCTCGAAGTTTAAAATTGTACTATAAATGGTAATCTATCAGTTACACTTTGGATCAGGTCCTCACATTCCCCCTCTTAAAAGAATTTCATCCCGAAATTAACACACACATATGCATACAATCACGTGCACATGCAACAATCATTTAATATTCAATGACTAAATCACGTACCTATGTCCTCAAACAGGAAGGGATATCTGGTACACATTATGTCCTCGCGTTCCCATGTTGCCTCCTCCACTCCTCAATGTTGCCACAACACCTTTACTAGCCTCATAGTCTTATGGCGTAAGACCTGGTCTCGGCTATCCAAAATACGTACATGTCCCTCCTCGAAGGTCTCATCTTCATCAACAACAAGCTCGCCCCAATCTACTACATAAGTCGGATCTAGAGTGTACTTCTGGAGCATGGAGACATAGAATACCTCATGGACACCTGATAAACTAGGCGGTAAAGCCAACCGACATGTAACTGTTATGCCCAACTTTCCGAGTATCTTAGCACCGATATATCAAGGTGATATTTCCCTTGCTTTAAGGTTTGCACTCGATCACTCCTCTCTTAGGCATCACCTTTAAGAAGACGTGATCACTCACCTCAAACTCTAGAGGCCGTCGTCGCCTGTTGGCATAACTCTTCTGTTGGATTTGAGCCATGAGAAGATGCTTCCATATCAAACCTACCTTCTCATAGGTCTCTCTAATCAAATCCGGACCCGTGATGGATCCCTCTCCCACCTTAATCCAACAAATCGGAGATCGACATGGCCTCCCATATAATGCCTCGTAGGGCACCATCTGCATACTCACCTGATAACTCGGTCAAGGTAGGCGACCTAGTTTAAGGGAAAGTGCTCTTCCTAGCTACCCTTAAAAATCCAAAGACACATGTTTCGCAAAGATGTTCTCAAGACCTATGATGGTCCCTTCTTCGACTAACCATCTGTCTGTGGATGAAACACAGTACTCATTGTCAACTGCGTCCCCATGGTCTTCTAGAAATTCTTCCAAAAGTGTGTCAGAACCTGATCCCCTTAGTATTGATACTATGTGGAAATTATACTGACGTGACTCGATAATCTCTCGCATGCATAAATTGCGAATTGCCTTTAGTATGAAGGTCATCCAATTCTTAGAAATGTCGGTTTGGTGAGTCGTCCACTATCACCCACACCGCATCATGCCCCACGATGTCCGCGGCGTGGCTCACAAAATCCATCGTGATGTGTTCCCACTTCCACTCGCTACCCAAATGTTGGAGTAGTCCCGATAGCCTTTACCCGCCTCATCACTGACATGTGAGGCATCAGAGACAAAGTCCCCAACGTACCTCTTCATCCCACTCTAGTAATACTGGCGACGAAGATCTTAGTACATCTTCGTGTACATCTTCGTGCCACTGGGATGTATTACAAAACGAGAGCAATGGAACTCCCTAAGGATCTCCTCTCTCAGATATGCCAACTGGGGAACCACGAATCTGCCCTCTTATACCAAAGACTCCGCTGATCCAGATGAAAGGCCTGAACTCCTTCACGCCAGAGCCCCGTCTACACCCTGACCTATAATGGTCGCACCAGATCCCGCCTCGACTCGACCACCCCGCCCGGCAGTGGGTCGCGAAGACTAAACTCCCTAAAACACTCTGAGCATGATCATTGTACTGTAGTCCAAAATGTCCCACAATCTCAAGCATCTCGCTTTCACTCTGGGAAGCTACATCAGCCAAAGACTTCGTGACTTCCGAATTAAGGCATCACCAATTACATTTTCTCGCTAGCGACGGTAATGCAAAGTGAAGTCATAATCCTCCAGATACTCCATCCATCTGCGTTGCCTCATGTTGAGGTCTCGTTGTGTGAAAATATACTTCAGACTCTTGTAGTTTGAAAATACTTCAAATTGCTCACAATATGAGTACAAAATGATTAAGACAAAGACTTTAAATTTTCGCCAACTCCATGTCATGCTCAGTAATCTTTGCTTCTATGACTTTTTAATTCGAGAACCATAAGCTACTACCCTCTAGGATTGCACTCAAAACACATCCCAAGCCTCGTCCTTCCAAGGCATCACAATACACCTATAGTACTTCACCCCCTTTCAATTTGGAACGCTCTACCAATGTGTCATTCCACTCAACCACCTCTTCCGGTTAACCTTGTGTCATGTGGGTTGCTAGCTGAGAAATCCTCAATGAACTCCAAGTAGTACCCCGCCAATCCCAAGAAATCAGAGGAGCCTCAAGACTGACTTGGCCTCCCAACTCATAATAGCCTTAACCTTCGTGGTCTACTCAACACACGTGGAAGCCGATTACTAAAAGGTCCCAAGAATTTCACCTCGCAAGCCAAAATTCACATTTTCTAAACTTTCAAAGTATACAACCGATGGTCTCAAACCGAAGAACGACTTCAAATGATCCTCATGCTCCTCCTAAGACTTGGAGTAGATCAAAATGTCATCAACAAAGACTACGACAAACTGATCCAAAAGGGTTGGAATACCTTATGCATGAGATCCATGAATGCTGTTGGCGCATTCGTCAATCCGAAAGGCATCACCGTGAACTCGAAATGCTCAGACACGCCCTAAATGTCGCCTTAGGGATGTTAGCCTCCTAACTCTCAACCATGGTGATCCTCTGCAGCGTAAGATCTATCTTAATGGCACCTGGGCGCTTCTCTCAATCCATCAAACAAATCATCAATCCTGGTAAAGGATATCGACTTCGATCGTGAACCCTATTCAACTATTGGTACAATGCACAATCAAGGGTTTTGTCCTCTCTTAGCAAATAGAACCGGCTGTCTAAGGTGAAGTGGGACGGTCTACGGAAACCCCCGGCCTAGTAATTCCTACAATTGAACCTTAGGCCTCAGTAACTCCAATTCCGCACTTATCCGCGTGGAGTCATAGAACGGGCTAATGCACTGTGGTGTAACCTCAATCATGAAGTCTACATCCCTCTGTAGAGGTAATCCCGGTAGTTCATCAGATAAAACGTCCTCATATTCACAAACAACCCGAGGTAGACCCGACTCTTGTCTTGCCTCGTCCTCTAGGGTAAGGTTTACCAGCCAATCCATTAACTTCCCATGCCACCTAGAGTCAGATAACGGCCTCGTGCAAAGTATCAGGTTTATCCCCTTGTTAACACAAATACCATCCCATGTGTAGGCATTCATCCCTCCACGATCACAATCAATGACGCACTGACAAAGCCACAACTGCCCAGTGCCAAGAACAGACATCAAAGTTCCATTTCCATGACCCTAAGGTCTACAGTGAGTAGAATTCCGGAGATCTCTAACTCACAATCTTAACATATAAGATCAACACTTACCCTAGTTCTTAGGGGAGAGCTTACATGTAACGGATTTTCCAAGGTCTCAACCTCAAGCAATACCCTTCACACATGATGCGCCGATGAATGAATGAGATGCACCTGACCAAACAATAATTTCTGCCCATGCAGAGAGGTGAGAAATGATAATTGCATAACCAGTCTCATCTCGTAATCTCGCCCAGGTGTAACGGCGTCGACACACCCCCGGGTCCCCGAAGTCCCGGTCGTGAGCCTGTCTCCTAATTCGACCCATACTCGCCTCTTGGCCTACCTATGTCATATATTTGTTGTCGATGACTTAGTTCCTCTAGCCTACATCAGTGCATGAATAAATTGTGTCAGAGGTGCCTCACTCTGAGTTTCCATTGGGACTGTGGTTGTCTCATAACTCAATCTTGCCTCTACGGGCAATCCCGCCTCATGTGCCTGGGTCAGTGCAATGGAAACATGTCATCAGTCCTAACTCACTGAGTCTCATCCGTCACCCGATAGTCACGCCTCGGTCTCCAACCCCTGTAATAAAAAGTCTTCTGCTTCTTTCCCGAACTAGAAGAAGGCTGACCCTCCTTCCTCTTGTCTCTAGCACCCATATCTTAGATGCTCAATGCCTCATCTATCTCTATCTCCATGACCATAGTAGTCCCCACCCATAGTCCATGTCTCACCGGGAGGAATCCCACAATCCCTGCCTCTGATTGATAACTTTAGGACCATCTCAAACTTTCTCACTTGGCCATGTATACACATAATTATCCCCAAAATGTGCTAATTCAGTGAACTTATACGTGATTTGAGTAATCGTATTATATGAGCCTAACTTTAGAACTTCAGCTTCTTGCATGCTAGTGTATGCTCGGAAAACTTACCCAAGGAAAGGCTCTTTAACTCTCCCCATGTCATCATCTCAAGATCCCTTAAGGCATTAATCCAATCCCACCAAACCTAGGATTCACCCTCTAGTTAAAATGTAGCTAGCCTGATCCTCGTGGCATTAGAGGTAATTGATGAGTCCAAAAACTCATTAGATTTTTAATCCATTTTTCTGAGTTTAATATGAAAATAATGTCAATTGTTCGTAAAAAGTGATGATAATCGACTTAAATTCCACTTGCGTAAAATACAAACAAAACTCAAAGCAAAATAAGAAGAAATTAGTCCCATGTTAGTAATCAGGTCACAACCTGGAATTTAAGTCGATAGGGAAGTTCAGCTTCAAGAATTCCAAGTCCGATACTCAACAAATTCCGCTTTGAAGAAACCAAAACTGGAATGCGAAGTCGACTTGAAAAAATAGTCAAGTGACAAAGAAAGCGTGGTCGAGACTGAAGGAAACAATCAAGAGATGAAATTCATGTGGCAACATCATCTTGATGTCGCTACACCAAAAGGGTAGGAACGTCGCTGACATCAACTCTCGAGGTCACACTCAGATTCAGCCGCGAAGCCACAAGAGAAGTCTGCAAGCAGAGGTCACACTAGTTTTTAATACTAGGTTCCATTTTCCATGTCGCGACATTAACTTGGTGTCGCTGGCTATTAAAACAGGAGGTTCAAAGTGCAACTAAAAACATAGCTTTCAAAAGAAGGAACCTGTAGCCGACAAAGACTGACAAGGAACTCCAGTCGCGACCTTTTAAAAAAAGTCAAGGTCGTAAATGATGTCGCTGACCACTCATTCAGGTCACACCCGCGCGAAGAGTCGAAAGGTAGGTGAAGGATGTCGCACATCACTCTTCATGTCTCGACTGAAAATAAGAAAAGAACGCAACCTAAAACTGATGTCGCAGCACAGACACTGGAAGAATAGGAAGACAATGATGTCGCGACATCAAACTGAGGTCGTGACATAAATACTGGAGGAACACTGAGCAAAAGAGGTCGCTAATCATGAGCATCAATACAGCCGCGTCGCACATCAACTCGAGGTCGCAAATATGTTACGTTGAGCCGGGCTTTTTCTGGATTTCCACCGAAGATTTGGGATTCGCCCGCATTCTTTTTATAGTATAAATAGAAAGCTTGAATAGTAAAGTAGTTTTCTCCTTTCACTACCCACAAAGGGAAAGCTAAGAGAACTCAAGGTATTTTAGAGTAGATTTTATTTCTTTTAGTTTTATTTTTTGGTTTAATCAGCGAACTCGTGGTAGAGAGACTAGCAGAGTCACATTTCAGTAGTCATACTTTTCTCTTCGCATATCATCAAAATTTATGTGAAATCTAGACAAATTTATGGAATTCATTTTCGTGATTTATTGTAATTACGTTGGTCAGGCGAGATCTGACTCCATTTCTTTCGATTCGCACGCAAGAATTAGAGCACAACCAGTCGGATTTGATTTTACATTTAGCGCTAGTCTTTCCACAATTTACATGAATTAATTTGGGCTTAGTTTCTTACTTAATCTGTCGCGCTTTAATGGATAAGTTCCCAATAGTAAATTCTAGTACCAATGAGGGAAACTGCATTCCACTGACAGTCCAAGACGCTCTCCTCGCGGACACGTAGACTCCGAGATTCCCGAGAGTTTAGAGCATTATTTTCCTGGGTAATGTCAATTACCATTGACGAATCCGTCGAGCTCGAGAGTTCATTTTTGATAAATCCCATTCGCTTCATAATTGCTGAGGTGAATTTAACAACAATATCAATAATCGTAGAGTTCATCTTAATTCCATACAAAGTACGTTCCGATCCTCGTGGTTGTTTTAGATCTGTCCTAAGGAAGTGACAACCCATAGATCTGAGGTCGAGCCACCAATTAAGTAGTAGAAGCTAGCTAAAATCCCGAGGGGAGGTGAAGCAAAAGTTCAAATCCAACAGAAACTATGTGAAGTATCGAAAGAAAATCTGATCTTGCAAGAAAAATGTGGAATACGGTAATAGTTTTGATCTCACTTTTCGAGAAGCAAGGATATTAAATCGTGCGTTGAAAACGAGAGATCCAATTCCAACAATTAAGAAATCTTGGACAAAAAATCAGATCCATACATAGAACAAAGTAAACATATAGTACTTGGAACTTGACTCCCATCAGATCTCATTTATAGTTTCAAGCCAAAGTAAACTCGATTCAATCCATTCTTTGCGAACAATTTATTTAGTCATTAACTTTTGTTCTCGTTAATTAGAACATATCCATAGTATAGGATTTTTAATTTCTTATCTTTTGATAAAACATCTACTATGATTTTTTGAGTCCCAAATAGTATGAAATTTTAGTAGTTTTGGCATTTAATTCGAATGATACTGTGACTTACATCTTATTTACTACTTGTACGACTCCGTGGCACTTCAGTGCGGCTACAAACTAAACCCTTATTTTTAATCATGAACATTAAGAGAAATTATTTTAGTACCAAATTATCCAAAGTGATATAAAATGAATTGTAAGGCTCGTAGTCGTGGTTAATTTGAGGGGTTTTAGTCTATATAGAAAAAGGCGAACAAGTTTTTATGGCGTCGTCATCGGAGATTGAAAGAATTAATTAGATCAATATCCTGACAAAAGAAGGAAATACTAATTTGGACATTTTTAAGAAAATAACAAAATAGCTGCTGGCTACCAGCCACTAATTTTACTGCCATGTTGGGACATAATTGTTTGTTTGACTAACTTTATTAATCCGAAAGTAATCTGAGTGTGTTTTGATTACAGGAAAACCTTTAATGCATAGGAAACAGATTCGACCTGATTCCAAAGAGACACCGAATTGGAGAGAACACTCGAGAGGTTAAGAAAGACAAAAGAGCAGAGAACACCATATGCATGAGACATGACCAAACATAGAGAATGAGGGATGAAGAATAGAATGCCCCCATTACTAACACAATGGAGATTTCTAGAGGCCTATTATTTCTATAAAGAAGATTCTCGTAATCGTACAATATACGTGGATGCAAATAATTTTGAACTAAAGCCATCCTTAATTACAATGGTTTCTAGCTAACATCCGCTTACTCGGTCATCCCACCGACACCTAAACGGTGTTCCTGGAAGATTTCGTAACGGCGGGTCACAAGGAAGCTGAATGGTGAGACCAGAGGTGATAAAGTTGCATCTCTTCCCATTTTCTTGGAGAGACATATACCATCGACAGGTGCACCCAAAAGTGCTATTTTGAGCCCTATTTGAGATAGGTTTTGAGTGCTTCTTGCGCACTAATCATGTCAATAAGGCCAATTGAAGTGTTCAGGTCTTCTTAGTATCACTTATGCCATTTAGAGGTTATTTTTGGTTGTTTTGCAAGTTTCATGTACCTTGAGGGTTCTAATATCGAGATATATGCTTAACCATGAAGATTGAACTCCATTTATCAGCCTTCAAACATACCAATATTCAAATGAAGAAACATGCAAAGTATGAAAGTGTCAGATGATAGGAGTGAGGGGCAGCTGCAGTTGTTAACACCCAGAATCTGAGATTTACAAAATACCTTGCATGGTGCAACGTTTCGCAGTTAAATACACACTTCAATATTCTTATTTCATGTTAGCTAAATTTTTGTTGAAGGCAGCGAAATTACGTGGCTCATTTAAATTATTTATCCGCGTACTCACAGAAGTGCATATTATTTTTATTTAGTTTTACAGATTAAATTCTCGCTACTCCAGCTAAATTATTTCGAAATAAATTTCCTGCCTTGTCATCCTTTTGCAATTAATGCAAACCAATCTCATTTCAGTATATTGGTGGTGGGGAAGCAATCTGCACAATTTTCATTTTATGTAAATATCTCCCGCAGCCTTCATTTAGGTTGGTTTTTTTTCTCTTCTCTCCTCTTTTCTCATTTCCTTCTAGGTTACCAAACAACCCTCTTGAGGATGACAACTCACTAAATGCTTGGCTAAGCCCTTAGCTTTGAAGAGGAAGGTAGCAATATCGTGCGCCTTCGTAGGCTACTTCCTCGGTGGGTGAAATAAAGTAAGAAGGGACACAGATTATGGTTCCCATCTTCTCAAACTAGGATTGAATATTTAACGTCATTACTTCCTGGCCAATACTTACTATGTGCCTCAGGATACAGCAGATATTTTATTGCTAGGATGTACTAGTGTGGTTCTTTAGATGGGCCTTTACGCAGCCACCTAAAATGATAAGGTCGAGGCTATGGTTTCAACCAAAAGGGGTTAGATATGCTTTATATAAGTATTTGTAGCTGACCTCAAAGAGAGATTCTAGGGGTTATTTTCTAGCTAAACAAAGATCCTAAAGGTTTGGGACTATAGGTTGCTTGCCATGATGCGAGGATAAACCCGAGACACTTGTTAACCCCATGTCATGTCGTCTAGTGACCTAAACCCCGGTCACCTTTCTCGCCCCCCTCACTAGCTTGGCAATGAATCTTACTACAACAACCCACATCAAGCTTTAAACAAAAATCCAAAAATCCAAATTAAAGCCTCAATCTTTTCAACACTCGATGCAAGTCATTCATAGGATGAAAAACCCATCCTCAGAAACACCCTAGACCGCTATACTGCAAGAGTTTGACTACGGTAGTAGAGAAACTTAGGATAGTACCTTGTTGATTCCGATCACCCTATTGCGGGCACGAATCAATGGCTGCTGTCGGGATGGTGCCAAACTATGTTTGATAAGTTGAAGTGTACTTGTGATCAACATCACAAGTATGTGACTTAACTCCTTGACTTTTTAATGTGAATCGCAAGTTTTCATTACTGCGCTCACGCACTATTTTTGTTTTTCTACGTTTCGCTTTATTTTAGCTAACCATAACCCTTTTTGAAAGTTTGTTTGTGCTATTTCTTGTGTCTCAGTTGTGTAACAGGTGTTTATGCACCACTGGGAAAAAGAGACATCAGGTAGATTGCAAAGAATCAGTACACCAATTGCACAAAGTTGTGAAGTTAGTGTACACAGTGACCAAATGGATCCCCAATTAGAACAAATAGAGTCACTGTGTACCCTGAAGAACCCAAAGAATTATTGTGTCCATGAGGGATCACATACACCCTCCTAGAGTTAGTGCCCTATCCTGCATCATACCTCTTGCTGAAGATGTAGCAGTGAGGCCTTATTTAGTACCCCTACTCCCCACATATCATGGTATGGAAAATGAAAATCCATACACACACATAAGGGATTTTGAGGAGGTTTGTACAAAACCTTAAGGAAGGTATGATGGACATGGATTTTCTAAAGTCAAGGCATTTCCACTGACCCTGGGGAAGGACAAGGCCAAGATTTGCTTGCACTCACTCAAGGCCTAGAGTCATTAGAATTTCATCGAGCCGCAAGCGTGAGTTTTTTAAAAAATTCTTCAGTGCTCATAAGACCAACAATTTGAAGAGACAAATTTACACCTTTGCAGCTCAAGATGGTGAGAGGTTCTACCAGTGCTGGGATAGATTCATGGAGACCATTAGTGCTTGTCCACATCATGGTTTCGACACATAGATGCTGGTAAACCATTTTTATGATGGTATGTCTCCAACATGAAGCAAATCTATTGAGACTATGTGGAGGTAACTTTTGAGCAAAACCCTGATGAGGCCATGGACTTGAACTATGTGGTTGAAACCTCAAAGGCATGATGAAACCGAATCATATGGGTTGGGTTTCTCAAAGTTTTCCTTTCGAATCCAACTTCACGAAGGGGTAAGTGTACTTCAGATACAGTAGATGAAAGAAAAACTCGACCACTTAACTAGAAGATTGATGAGCTGGAATGAAAATCAGCATGAAATGCAACAAGAAATGAGTTATCTCGTATCCCAACTTTCTTGCTTCAATTTTCAGTTAAATAGTCACCCTGAGGAGCATTGTCAAGAGCATGCCCATGCCCTAAATCATAATAAACCACCCATAGATGCTCCATATGGTAACACCTATAACCCTAACTGGAGAAATCATCCTAACCTCTCCTGGAAACTCAATCCCCGCCTGTGTACTTCAAATGCCAAACCACGCCTTGTTCCACCTCTTCAACCACAACCACCTCCATCCTCATCACTCGCAGCAAGCCATTTTAAATTTGAGGTGGTAGGTAACTTTGTGGAAGAACAAAAAGGATCAATGCACAATTGAGCAACAAAAGGATTGACACTGTATAGAGCACACTACTAAGATAATAGATGTTGAGAGTAATCTTAATCTTATGAAATAGACAAATCCTAGTAGTATCCAACTAGCAAGACTGAACAAATTGAGGTACAGAGAGAGGGAAGGTTCCCTTCCCAAACACGCTCAACCAAAAGGAGTGCATGAGGTAGGGTCATCCAGCAATTCAGGAATGGATGAGGTAAAGGCTATAATCACCCTAAGGAGTGGAAAAGAGGTTGATCAAACAATGCCAAAACCTATTGAGGATACCAAGAAAGAAGTAGAAATGGAGCCAGAACACATTTTTCCGAAGAGACCTAATGAAACACAGCATGCCACCATTTCATAGGGCACCAGCCAAGAAGAAGGTAATCTAGCAAGCGTGCATCCTGAAGTCCCTAAGGCGTGAAAGTCAACATACCTCTTTTTGACATCATCAAACAAGTCCCTCGCCTATGCAAAGTTTTTGTTGATCTTTGCACAATCAAAGCTGGTTAGCATCGAAGAAGACATTTAACCGAATGTCAGTGCCATACCAAAGTGTGAACTACCAAATACACAAGGATCCCGACTCTGTCAATTTCGCTTATCATTGTGGGAATTGTATAGACAAATCCTCCTTGATCTAGGGACGTTGTGAACTCATCGTCATACTCAGGTATAAGAAGTTAGGTTCGGGTGAACTAAACCCACCAACACATGCACACACAATAGTGACTGTGTAATAAGATCCCTGAAGGATGAAGATAGATGCCTCAGGTAAGACAAATTTACCACCCAGATTGCAGGTCACACACCAGCCAATTGTGCCAGAGCCTAATTCAAAATTCCAACCACCTTAGTATCTATTTGATCGCCACGCAATCATCAATTTCGAATGGAGTCATATGCAGCTCACCTTGGCAACATGACATTGGAACTGAACATATTCCACTTGAACAACAAGCACAAATTAATGGAAGATGAAAACAAGAATCGATGAAGTTAGTTCAAATGGTCGCGATGTGTACGAGCGCGTCCGTGAATTGCAAGATACATCAACCAAAGGTGAAGCTAAAAAGTTGTAGCATCGCATCGGCCACCGAAAATTTCTTCTAATCTGAACGACACACGGTGAGAAACTAACAACAACGGGAAATCCAACATGCATCAAGGATTCACTTCGCACCACCGCCGAGTCTGATAGATCATCCTTCCGGACTTCCCTTGAGTAATGTGTTAAAATTGAGCTGATTTTGGTGTTCTCACAAACCAAATTGCAGCTCAACAATTTTTTGCTTTTGCTTTAGTTTAGTTTACTTCAATAATTTCCTGCTATTTTTAGAAGTTCTTAATTTAGCGCTTTTCATTTTAGTAACTTTGTATATTAAAATATTTTATATTAAATTTTTAATTATAGTATCATATAATAATTTTTATTATATTAATCTTATTTCATATATTATTAATATTTAAGTTAAAATTTTGGAATTGCAAAGCGGTGAAGGTATTTAAGCCAAAATTCGCTTATAATGGCGAAATTATGGGAAAAGGCCTTCTAGCCGCCTATTGCTACAAGAAGAGGAGAGGGATCATTGCTCACACCATCTCCTCCCCTCCCCGCCTCTTCCCCGAGCCATCCCCTCGCCGCGGGTCTCGCGCTGCCGCCTCGTCGCCACCGTAGCCGAGCCCCGCCTCCGCGCCCCGCCCGATCGAGCCACACCACCGCCGCACGACTCCCGCGCCACCGCCGCGCTGGGCGCACCACCCACTGTTCCTAGGTCACCGCCGTTGTTCGCCGAGCCGCTCGTCTCAGATCCCAGGCCTGCGCACAAAATGCCGAGCCTCGCCCACTCCATACACGGCACGCCACTCGCATTGCGCCTACGCATCCACCGCGCCCGCAGAGCTCATGCCCTTGGCTCGCCCCAGCCTCGTCGGCCACAAAGAAGTTTGTCCGCTGCGCAGCCTTGCTCGCTATAATGTAGCCTCGTGCCATAGCCGAGCCTGAGTCGCCGTTGTCCTATCAGTGACTCAACCGCTGCCAGTTGAGCCCTGACAAGCTTTATAGAGCTCCTCGGTTTCATTTTCACCAGCGATCTCTCTATCGTATTTGACATGTGCCAGGTGGGTCTGCACTTAGGTGGGTCCGCCTCTCTACCGCGGTCGACAGGTACACCGTAGCGAGAGTCCCCGCCCCGCACTCGCCCAGCCCCGGGAGGCAACCCCCGAGGAGCCCCGTGGATTGACGACACGCATCACGGATGGGACTCGAGCCCCTTCACCAAGTACACAACAAGCAGATCTAGGAGGGCTCGGCCCTCCAAGCGATCCCGCACATCAGGCCGGGTGAGTCATCCTCATTCAGGCCTCAACCATCGCCAAACATTATCCGTACCGAGACGACATCATCGCCGCTTGTCGCCCGCCCAGATCAAGAGGCCGTTGTTTGTCGGGCAACCCATTCCGGGGAATGTCGTATTACACTCGAGGACTTTCATCGGTCTTACTACGATGTTCCAAGATCGCGCCGATCCCGCATTCGGGATCGGCGAGGTTGATTGAGGATCATTCCTTACCGGCCTTCGCGACCCCGGCGCGCATTATTACCTCGGCAGCCGTAGTTTTATCACCGATGCACATCCTCGAAGCACCGGTCCGCCGAGTCAGCCTTCTGGCGGAGATCGCCTGGTATCGAGCGCGTGCGCATATTTCGCCAGCCGCCCGCGATACCGCCATTTCCATCCATACGAAGCTTGGGCTTCAGCCCGAACACCGGCAGCGGAGATGGTTTGACACTGCATGTCCAGAGACTATCACACTAGGTCAAGGTTTTCAGAGGCAATTCCGCCTTATATGGTCCCGATCGATCACATATTCAGGATCAAATTTCTTTTCCCATCGCAAAGACTACGTACGCCGGGAGGGGACATCCTAGAGTGCTTCTAATCGGATCTCGAGGGGATAATCGTTTAGTCCCTCCGAGCCGCATGACCTCCCTGATGCATTTCAAAGAAAAGGTCCACCGTAAGGGCCTGGTTCGAGCAGAGAGTCTACCACTGCTGATGCCACGACTACTATGCCAGGTCCTTGAGCATTTAGGTTTTCTTCCGTAGGAGCCCTGGGATAGAGAGGTGAGGATCCATGTCTCTTGGTTCGTCATTGGAGCGAGCGATGGCCATGCCCGCATCTTTATCCTCCAAATAGCCAGACCGTGAGGAGGTTCTAGCCCCGAGTTCGAGGCAGGTAGAGCCGGAGTCCATTCAAGATATGTCCCCTCCATCTCCCTCCTCCACATTCTACATCCGTACCGCAAATGTATACACCCAGCCCAGAGAACTTACACATCACATCATTCGAGCAATGCTCATGCCAGCCTGAGATAGAAGGCCAGACGTGACGTGATGCGACCGTTTCATTAGCAACTACCCAGCAAGACAGATCGAGGTTGGCCTGGGTCACCATGTCAGCCAGACATGACTTCCAGGCCTGGTCTTCCCTCGTGTTCCGATCGTAGAGAGGAGCCCACCACAACAGCAAGATCTTTGATGTATCGCTGCAGCAAAGAAGAAGCTAGACCACCACCACTACAAAGCAGTGAGGTGGTTAGGTTTCTTTGTGTTTTTGTATAGTTACTACCTTATCAACTCCGCCTACTAATTTTGTATAAGATTCATGTATTAGCCATAGTAAGCAAAGATATTTTTGTATGTTTAGCTTTGTTATGCATGCTGTAGCTTCAGCTATTTTGGCTATATCAAAGCTACAGTACTGTTGTATATATAGTTTACTTCACTTTTGCAAAATCTTTTTGTGTCCCCATTTGTAAATCGCTTGTCTTCAATTGAACAATTGAATTGCTTTAATTGGACAATTGAATTGCCTTTAATTGAAAAATTGAAACTCAGATATGGCAATTTTAGCGTGCTAGAACAAGTCCATGCGGAAGCACTTTGGTCGTAATAAGTTCCAAGCATTATCAACCTTGAACATTCCCCAAGCTAATTCACACCGCATTAACGATTGTACCAATAGGTCGCCAAATTATTTGCCCCTTTCACTTTGCATAGCCTAGCCTTAGGTATGTTAAGCAACCCATGATAGGTTTGTGTTACCCATTCAAGACCAATGTAGTCTTCCAAAAAGGAAAAGAAAAGAAAAGAAAAGCAAAAAGAAAGAAAGAAGAAAAAGAAAATAAAGTCGTGACACTTTGCCTTGGAAACCCGAGTACCTGGCCCGAGGGGTATATGGTGAAAGCCTATAAGCCCCAAGGCCCTAAGCTCCACCTTGGTCGGGAGTCATCGACTTAGTGTTCGTTAACCTGAACGGGTGGTATAGCGACCAGTGCTTGATTCTCGAGATCATTCGAGTCCGGTGAAGCCCGTAGAGTTTGTGGTCAAGGATCTCGTCGATGCCCTAAACCTTAATTGGTTGGGAGTCATCGGTGGACCCTCTTCGCACGGATTTTGGTGAAGCTCCGTTTTAAGCATTGCACCCTACAATGTAGTCGAATAAAGAAAGAAAAGTGTAGCTATTCCTATATAGGTTGTTCAACAGCTTAAGGCCATGCCAGTAGCTAGGTTGGGGGGAGGGAATAATTTTGCAACTTATTGGCTCGATCTGGTTATATTTAGAATCATTAGACTTTGGTGGAAATTCAGGTTGAGAACCATGGATCCAATATTGACCTAAAAATTGTTCTTGCATGGTTTTGGTTCTCCCATGTCGGTTTTCAAACTTGGTGTCAATTTTTCATTTTAAAGGTAATGTTTATTTGTACATACACCTTTTTGAACCATAAACTTTTTGAGAAAATCACGCATGCATGCCTTTATTATTTCTTTGCATTGTTAAGGGACTAGCAACGTTTCGTCAGTGTGGACAGACCAAAAGTGCTATTTCAGCCCTATTCGAGATAGGTTTTGAGTGCTTTTTACGCACTAACTATGTCAATAAGGGCGCCAATTGAAGTGTTCAGTCTTCTTAGTATCACTTATGCCGCTTAGATATTATTTTTTGGTTGTTTTGCAGGTTTTGCGCACCTTGAGAGTTGAATATCGGTATTAGGCGTTTAACCATGAAGATTGAACCCATTTATCAGCCTTCAAACATACCAATATTCAAGAAGAAATGAAAAGTGATGAAAATGGATACAAAGAGAGGAGCAAGAGGGCAATGCAAAGTTGAAGAGAGCACACATCCAGAAATCTCGCTAAGATCGGGAAAATTCAGGATTGGGCCTCGTAATCCTAGCGAAATCGAGAAATCTCCGCTAGCTTCAAAATCTCGCTGGCGCACCGTTCCTAGCTTAAAATTACACACTTTCGCTTATCTCTGTACCTCGCTTGTTACGGCCTCGCTAGCTGGGGCTAAATTGTGCCAAAGGCTCAGCCTAAATTCCTCCGATTTCTCGCCATTCATGTGCACTCACAGGCGTAATTTTTGCCAGGGCCAGCGAAATTTTCGCTGGGTTAGCGAAATTCTCGCTTACCCAAATGAAATCAGATTTCAGTTCCCCCGCTTGAGCTATCCAATGATGCAACCACTTCATTTTGAAAATACTTCCTTGTCCTCATATTAGCCAAAAATGTTAGGCTTTGTATTGCAGGCTGTGGCTTGATATAGTTTCAACAACTAGAAAAGGGGGAAGCACCTTTGGCACAATTCTCATTTTATGTAAATATCTCCCATTTTCATTTGAGGTTTTGTTTTTCTCTTTCTTCTCCTTTTCTTTCGCTAGGCTACTTCAAACACCTCTTCGAGGATGACAACTCAAGAGATGCTCGCTAAGCTCTAGCTTTGAAGAGAAAGGTAGCTAGCTTGGTCAGTGGGGGCGCCAAGTGTGTTGTCCTCATGTGTTGTAAATGCTGCTATATTGTATTTATGGCTCTATCTTTTCAAACTAGTTGAATATCATTTCATCGTCATTACCTTGGCTAATACTTACCATGCTTTAGGATACATACTTATTGCTAGATGTACTGTGGTTCTTAGATGGCCTTTACGAGCCAATCGAAATGAGGTCAATGTTGTGGTTTCAAACTAAAAGGGGTCAGAGCGCATGTTACTTGTATCGACTCAAATAGAGAGTGATTCTAGGTTAGGTTTTCTAGCTAAACAAAGATCCTAAGCATTTGACTATAGGTTGCTTGCCATGATGTGAGATAAAAACCTGAGGATGACAAATGAAAGAACTCCCATGTTGCAAGTCAAGTTAGCTTAGTACCTAAACCTTCAAAGTTACCTTTCACTTCACTTTCAGTTTTTTTACAATTAATCATCAAACAACTCACAATCGTTTTAAATTTTTTAAAATTCAAAAATCCAAAAATCCAAATTAAAAAGCCCCACCTTTTCTCAACACCGATGCAAGTCATTCATGTGGATGAAACCCATCCTCTCGTGTTCGAATCTCTCAGATCGCTATACTGCGCAGCTTGACACGCAAAGAGGGAGGAACTTAGGATATAAATTTTGTTGATTCTGGATCACCCTACTGTGGCACGAATCAACATGGTATGAATCATTACCTTATGGTTCTGTTGATACTTGGGAGGAGTTGGTAGAAGCCTACTTGGGCAGATTCTTTCCCCCATCTCTCACTTAAGAGAGACGGAGATAATACTATTCCAACAAGGTGAAAGACGAGCCTTATATGTAGCTCTCGGGAAAGATTCAAGAGGTTTACTGAAGAGGTGCCCGAGATGCATGGAATAGATTTGAAGACCCATACGACATAGTGTATCATGCTTTAAATGATACATCCAAGAGCATTATTTGATTTTTCATGCCGTGGAGCATTCAAACGGTGCACAAGAGGCTAGATCTAATAAGATTTAGCAAATGCAATATGAAAGCTCCATCCGAGTTTTCAAGAGGAAGCAAAGAGAGGAAGGGTAAGGGGCCATGGAGCCGAGCAAGATGACAGCGCCATGGAAGCAAAGTTAGATGCCATAATGCATAGGATGGACAAACAAGAAGATGCACACCGCTCATGAAATAGGAGCAAAGGGAAGAACTTATGAAGAAGTGGCCGACCCGCCAACAAAAGAAGATTCTTATGGTGCTGAGGAGGTTAAGTACGTGAATGAGCAAAGAAGTTATCATTTCAAGCCAAATCCTAACCTGCCCACACACTACAATCCAGCACTGAGGAACCATGAGAATTTCTCATATGGTGGAGGGGCACTACACGGCCCAAGGCAAGGACAACATCCTCAACAAGGATATCAGCAGCCACCAAGGTTCTAGCAGCAAGATCAAGGAGGCGAGGGCGCAAATGAACATCGTGGTCAGAGGAGAACCCAACCATTCAAGAACAAATGTTGCAGCTTCTCACGGGGGATAGCAAGAGGCTATTACAATTCCATGAACGTAAACCATCCGACTTTGGAAGCTTTCAAGTCCGGGAGCACCACATGTTTAAGAAGAAATGCTATGCCTCACTTAAAAATTCTAGGAGACACAAGTAGGCAACTGTACTCGAATATGCCAAATCGCAGCAAGGTACATTCCCTGCTGACACGTTAAGAACCTAAAAGACTCCATGGCAATTCAATTGGGCGGGCTGGGAAGGATTTGAGCAAAGAACAAAGAGAAAGGAAAGAAGACTCCAGGCAAAGAAAGCAAGATCGAAAAGAAAGAAGAGAAGAATAGCCAGATTGAATAGTTGAAAGGAAGTAATGACCTCGTAAAAGAAGAAAGGAGTACCACAGATATCTCATAGCACATTCCCACAAAGACTTTGTCAAGAAGAGAAGAACAGCTTAAATTCTCGATATTTTCAAGAAAATAGAAATAAATATCCCATTTGTAGAGGTGATAAGCCAAATGCCTCTTTATGCAAAATTTCTGAAGGAGATACTGAGCAAGGAAAGAAAGATAGCTGAGGAAGGTATAGTTAACTTAACTGCTACTTGCAGTGCCATTATCCAGTAGAAGCTCCCAGCAAAGATGAAAGACCCCCGGCGCCACCATTCCCCGCTCCATGTGTGGAAATATGAATTCAAGAAAGTTTATGTGATTCTGCGCGCGAGCATAAATTTGATGCCTCTATCAATAGCGTGACTATGCTCGGGAACTTACTCCCAACAAGAATTACATTGCGAGTGGTCGATAGATCAATGGCACAAACGTAGGGCAATCCGAATATGTATCATTAAGGTCGGGAAATTCATTTTCCTAATGGATTTTGTTATGTGACATGAGGAAGATACCCAAGTTCCTTTGTTGCTGGGAAGGCCTTTCTTAGCAACAGGAGCTGCCTTGATAGACGTACAGAAAGGTGAACTGACACTCAGAGTTGGGGATGAAGCAGTGCAGTTTAATATTAATAGGAGTCTGGAACATCCTAATGTGAGGCGCATGCAGTATGGTCAGAAGAAACAAAAGCCTTCTCAATGATGAATTAAATTCTGATTGTATCCTTAAATATTCTATCAATGAAATTGAGATGAATTTTCGCACTGAGCTTGATTGTGAAGTACTGCCTTCAAATGTGTTTAACAAGGAAACAGTCTCGATTATAAATGAAAACAATCAAGATGAAATAAGCAGCCAGAAACAGCAAGCTCATGAGCAGGAAACTAGTGCATAAGGGCTAACATTGAAAGAATTGCCCAGTCATTTAAAATATGAGTTTTTAGAACCAGAAAAGAGAAAAACTGGGCTATCATATCAACCGCATCGATGTGGTCGAAAAACGGTCACGGGTAATTTCGAGAAAATACAAGGAAGCAATTGCTCGGGTCAATCAAGATCCCCAACTAAGATCAGCCCCTCCATTTGTATGCACAAAATATTGCTGGAAGATAATGCAAAACTTCTAATTAACATCAAAGGAGGTCGGGAACCCATTGATGAAAGAAGTTGTCGTAGTTAAGTTCTAAAATGGTTAAATGCGTTTATATATGCTATATCGATAGTTCGGGTAAGCCCAAAGGTACGGGTTCCCAAAAAGGGGTGGATTCATTGTAACTAAATGAAAAAGAATGAACTGACATTCCTACAAGAACTGCGGATGTGGATGGAGGGTGTGGAATCGACTATAGAAAATTGAATACTACAAATCCGTAAAGGATCATTTTCCCCGCCTTCATCGATCGATGTCGATAGTCAAGGGACACCCTTATTTTTGTTTTCGATGGATACTGATATAACCAAATTGCTATTGCACCCGAAGATCAAGAGAAAACCACTTTTACATGCCCATTCGTACTTTTTCTTTAGAGAATGTCATTCGCCTGGTAATGCCCCGGTACCTTCCAAAGATGCACGATGTCTATATTTTCCGATATAGCGTAATAGTTATGGAGATCTCTCATGGATGATTTTACGCATGGATCCAGCTTGAACAATGCTCAGATAACTCAGTGACGCACTCAAAGATAAAAGACAAGAATCGCTCGAATCGGGAAAATGCCATTTTTTTACGGTTACGTAAGGAATTGTCTCAAGTACATGATTTCGCAGCAGGTTTCGAGGTGCACTGCATAAATGTTTCAATTATAAGAAACCTAATGCCACCCACTACGTTAATGAATCGAAGTTTCTTGGGACATGCTGGATTTTATAAAGGTATCGAGAGATTTCTCGAAATTTCTAGACCACTATGCGAATTCTTTGGAAAAAAGATACTAAGTTCTATTTTGATGAATCACGCCCATAAAGCATTGAAGAAATCAAATCCGGACTAGTTGAAGCTCCCATCATGTAAAACAGTTGGAGCAGAGAATTTGAAATCATGTGTGATGCCGGTGATTTTGCAATGGGGCTTGTGTGGGAGATGAAAAAGTGTTAAGTATGTCTTATGCTAGCAAAACCTTTAATGAAACATGAAAAATTACTACACTACTGAAAAGGAGATCTTGGCAATAATGTTTGCATGTGTATGAAAATTCGGGCCATACATTTTGGGGTCCCATGTTGTTATACACGCGATCATGCGACGGTCAATATCTATGAAGAAATGAAAGCGAGATTGATCCAGTGGAATGCTTATTATTGCGAATTTGATTTAGAAATAAAAACCAAAAGGGTAGTGACAATGTGATAGCTGATCACTTGTCAAGTAAAAACCTCTTGTCTGAAGAAGAGCGAAATAGCGAAAATTTTCGGATGGCTTGGTTATTTCGGATGTCCTCCAAATCACCTGGTATCGCGATGATTGTGAATTTCTTAGCTTGTGGAATTATACGCGAGTGACTATTGGCTTAGGGGCCCGACAGCGGGTACTACATACGGGATGATCCATTATTGTTTAAAGGAGCTGATTTGATTGATTATAAGGAGATGTGTACGGAAGGTGAGCAAGCGAATTTTAAAAGAATAACTGTCATCACCTTATGGAAGGTACTTTCTGCGGGAGATAAAGCGACCCGTAAAATTCTCCGTCCCGAGTTCTCTTGGCCTCTCACGATTTTTAAGGATTGTTTTGAATAAGGTAAAGTTGTGTGATCAATGCCAAAGAATGAGGAAATATCGACAAAGGCATGAGATGCCCTACTGAAAGTATCTGGTGGTCACGATTTTTTGATGTATAGAATGGATTTTACTGGGCCTTTTCTAGTTTCATTTGGAAATATATACATACTCTAATTTGTGGATTATGTATCAAAATGAGTAGAAGCTGACTGACATGTCCAAAGGCTGATGCCAATATATAGTTGTGGGGGTTTTTACAAAGAAATATTCTCAGTGATTTGGGACACATGTATAATTAGTGATAGAGGAAGCCATTTGCAAATAAGGTGTTTGACAAACTCATGAGCGGATATGGTATCAAACACATTATGAGAACTTGGCTTATCATCTATAGGCTCAAATGGCCATTTGAAATTTCCACAGAGAAATAAAGAAAATTTGGAAAAAGCTGTAAGTTCTAGCGGGTGAGATTAGTGCTTTGAAGCTTGATGATGCTTGTATGGGCATATAGGGCATTTGCTTTTAAAACTCCCGTGGAATGTCCCCATCTGTTTACTCTTTGGAAAACCTTGTCACCTACCTCTTGAGCTAAATATAAGGCTATGTGGGCCATCAAAAGCTTAATTTTGATTTCAAAGGTATAAGAAGATAGGTTACTCGATTAAATGAATTGGAAGAGTTGAAAATAAAGCTATGATAGTGCGAGAATCTATAAGGACAAAACAAAAAAATGGCCGCGATCAGCAATTTTGAGGAGGCTTCAAGGCGGGAGATCAGGTCTTGTTATTCCAACTCAGTTAAGACTCTTTCCGGGAAAATGAAGTCGAATGGGTGGACCATTCACAGTGGTGGTATCGAAGCACAGGTTGGAGGCATTGACATGGGAGCCGGCAATCATGAGGAGTTCAAAGTTAATGGTCGGAGATTAAAGCATATCTTGGGAAAAAGAAATTGGAAGATAAACCCTTAATTCTAAATGAAGAAAATTGAAGAAACAGAACAATGGCGGTAATCGGTAGGACTGTCGACGACTTTGTGGAGGCGATCACCGATTTGTTTAAACTTTTCTTGTTTCATTTCTGATTTTGGTGTTTAAAATTTTTAATAGATTCTTGTAATTGTATTCATTAGTGATTGAATAATAGTTAAATAATTTCTAACATAGGACAATGAAGATTGTGCAAAAAGAGAAGCGTCACCAATCAAACTTCATGTCGTGTAAGAGACCCGAGGGGCGATTTTGCTTGTATTGATTTGAATTTTAAATTTGTCTTTGATATAGCATGATTGAAAGTTTGGGGGAATTTATGTTTTGATGTAATTGTTGAATGTGATGCATAATGGAAGTTGCTGAATTTTTGCATGTGATACGGATGAGTTGAGTTGTAGTTGTTTTGAATGAGTGAATAAATTGAAATTGCGTGAAATTGAGTGTTTATGTTTTTGAGTCATAACAGTAATTCAAAGTAGCCAAGAGTGCTGGATGTGAAGAATAAAAGTTGAAAAGAAGTCAAAAATAATGAAATTAAGGTCCCACCATTGAAATAAAGGAAGAACATTTTATGTTGCGCCACGATTTTCCTTGTCGTGACCTAAATTTTTAGGTCACGACATGAAACTTTGAAGTCGTGACCAGAAAAAGCCTGAGAAGATTAAAACCCCTAATTTTGGGCGTCCAGTAGTTAAAAAATAAAAGTCATCGACAATCATTAATTTAGTGACGATAGTTAATGTCTTAGCTCGAGCCTTTGTCTACATGACATTAAACCCGATACATTCCCATTGAAGTCACTAAACTACAATTCACCCAAGCCTTTAGGTTTCTTGACATTCATTCGAATTTTTGTTGAAATAAATGGTTATTAATGCGAGAAATAGAAATTCATTTCTTGATTGAACAGGATTGTTTAGTATGCTCAGTTCGAGGGGAATAATCGGAGAAGTTAATAAATTCAGAAAAAGCAGATCAGAATTCTCCATCAAAGGCCAAAAATCTCAGATTGGAAATATCCAGAAGAGCAAAATTTGAGGAACCTCATTTAATCCACTCATCGTAAATTTAAAGAAGAATAAATGGCCTTGTAAGTTCCCGAGGAAACGCAATTATTTATAAAAGGATGAGAAAACGAAAAGGAAAAATAAGCGAAGAGAATGGAGAAAAAGAAGGAATAAGAAAAGAAAGAGAGCTCGAGGTTGCGAACACAGAGTTTATGGAATGAATGGTCGGAAAACAAACCAATTCCATTCTTTATTCCACATAAAACTTGGTGTAATCAAGAGTGATTGATGGGAAGGGAATAGGAAGAAGGGTTAATTAGAACCCATCGACCGAGAGCTCAATTTGTTGAACGACCTTGTTAACTTCTGAATCACTCTTAGAGGAGCTAAAGTGCGGTGAACCAGAATTTTAGACGAGGCGCAACCTTCAAGAAGAAGAAGGAAGATATAGGATTTTAGATCAAGAAGTAGAGAGTTTTCTTGAATTTGAATTCTGATTTATTTGTAAGAAAGCGATTATCTGTGCTCAGAAATATTTTGATATTTGAATAAAATTTATGTTGACTTACAAATTGATTGTTCATGATATCTGAATTGTGTTTCTGTGTCATTTTATTTTATGTTTAGGAATCAAATAAATAATTATGTTCTTTCTCGAAACGAAATTTAAGAAAGAATCGGGGCATGAATAATTAAAAGCTGAAATTAGAGATGTATTCTTGTTTTGTTTTAAGTCGATTTAGTTTGCAAAAGTGGAAAATTTGGTTGTGTGATGGAATAAATCTTGGTTAAAATAATGTAAGTAAGCGATAAATAAATACAAGTCTTGAAGAAATAATACACATCGGTCGACAAAACTTATGAAACATGACAGAATTAGGAACATCTTACGGGAGATTCGGGATTTAGAGTCCGTAGTCTAGAACTTGTTTGATTATTGATTGGCGAAATCCTAGGTGAAAAGCGATAGAAATGATAGAGGCCATCCTTGGCGGCTTGGGGTTTCTAAACCTACCCTGAAAATATGTAAGCATATTCTCTGGATTCCTTGATTTGAGCGGAATAAGCCTTATTTCTTGATAAGCGACGGTGAAAACGAAATTCCCTTCCTTCGCGATAAACTGCGCGGCAAAAGAGCCCAAATTATCCAGTTTCCAGTTCAGAAAAGTTTAGTATAAAGGAAGAAACAAGTTTGGGGGAACAATATTTCCAAATTTTGACAATGAAGGAGTTGAAGAAGTAAAGAAGCAGAAGTTAGTGAAATAAGGAATAAGTTTTGTCTTGTGGCTTTCCCTTGAACAATTAAGCTCGTCGGGGTGTTTTAGCACCTAGCACCCTAATGCCATTGACACTGGAGTTGCTAGCCCAAAGTTCTCTAAGAGTAATAGAAAGTAAGAAGACAAAACATTTACTATTCGAATCTTAGAAAAATAAAGCAAAGGAAAGAACAAAGGAATGCTGAATAAAAGTATATGGAAATTGAAATTCATGAAAAAAATTCGAAAAGATGAATCAGGCTGGGTTGGGAGAATCAACAGAACAAAGAAGAAAAGGGTGAAGAAGTTGGAGGCAACAGAAGTGTTGAGAAAAGATGGAAGCGGGTAATTTACAACCTAAATTTTCCGTTATCTACCCAGATACCTAAGCCCGACATTCTGGCTTTACGAAAGACCTCACAGTGAATTTTGGTTGAATTTTCATTAGTGGAATCAATATGAGAAAAACAAGCCTATGGGACTTTGACAAAACTGATCTAAGAAAACTCCAATTAACTAAATTCAACATGAGAGATGAAAAAGGATTATTGAGCCGACACACACAAAAATGAGACTTGTAAATAAATTTGTTTAAATACATTAGTTATCAAGAATCTTGTGATAAGTATCACTAATCTGATGTGCATCAAAACTGGGAGAATTTAAAATAATGTTGGTATCTCTTAATTCAGTTCAAAAGGTGGAATGAAAAGGCGTAGTGCGAATCGAGAAAAATGTCCTTAAAATTTTTCTAAGCTTATTTGTTTGAGGACAATCAATTCTTTCTCTTCTTTTAGCAGAGACAGGCAAAATTTTAAGTTTAGGGAATTTGATATGATCCATTAGATTTTTAATCATTTTCTAGATTTAATATGAAATAATGTTGGTTATTCACTTCAGAAAAGTGATAATGGGCGCTCAAATTCAATTTGCGGAAAATACGTGAGAAACTTCGAATTTTAGCAAAATAAAGAAGAAATCGACTACTTGGCGAATTGAGGTCTAATGGGAATTTAGTCGCGACGGGAAGTTCGGTTCCAGCAATTCCAAGTCACGACATCGACAAATTTGGCTTTGAAGAAGAAAGCGAAAGCGTGAACAAATGAAGTCGTGACTTGAAAAAAAGGTTGCGACAGAAAGCGATCGGCCGAAGGAAACAATGAAGAAAGAAATTCACATGTCGCAACATCATCTTGAGTCTTCGCGACACTAAAGGAGTATGAATGATGTCGCGACCTTCGGTAACGAAGTCATAACCATGAGGTTCTTTCATGACCAGAAGAAGTCTACATAAAGAAAATTTTTTATTGGTTTTATCAGTTCACATTTATATTCAGTATCAGCCAGTAATAGAGGCATATTCACTCAGTGTCATTAAAGTGGCCAAAACACAATTCAAAAGTGTATTCTGATTGAATGGCACTTGTAAGGCGTGGCTTGGGTATTTTGCAAAAATTGTTGTCAGAGAAAATGGTGGCAGAATAAATCTTAGGTGTAGCTAAAGAAGTGATGAAGAGAAAGGTTCTGTGACATCTTTGATCTCTTGGCTGAAAGAAATAGAGACAGGAAGAAAGAAATGGTGCCTTCAAAATTGATCTGTCTGGCCAGCTGGAAAGATGGAAGATGTGGTGTGACATCAGCTGGGAGCCAGCAGGCATAATCTTGTAAGACCTTGGAGCTATAAAAGTGCTGATTGATCATGATGATCAATAATTTATATCGAACATCGTAAACTTGAAAGTGTGATACCGGTGGTGACCGACACCACATTTCACACCGGGCATTTGAAGTTAACGAGTTCTTTGAGTACCAATCAAACTTTCAGAATGATAAATGATTCATAACACTAAACTTATTAGAAAGTAATCTTTTAAAGTGTTTATATTTTTACCGGTTTATTTTGGTTTGATCACCATTGTGTGAGATGGAGTGTTTGTTGGACCATTAGTTATTATTTTCTTGGTATTCTACATGATGTAAATCGAACATTATAGAATTGTTTCATAAGATTTGTGTGTACATTCAGTTGATAAATATGCAGAGATCAGTACTCCATTCTGATCCATGATCTACGATAATGACTATTCATTGTTGATTGATGATGATGTTCTGATTCTCTTTGTTGGAGAATGTTGATTTAGTTTTGCCAATGGTGTGGTTTTAGCTACTGGATAGTTCTAATAGTTTGTGCGATTGGAGAAGAATGCATCACCAAATATCAGAGTTTGGTATTACGGAAGCGAGAGATAAGGGATTGAAACATTCTTTTGGTGTCTTCACCAATGCCAATGAAACTGTTGAAACTCGAAGACTAGAGCTTTTGATAAATCCCCATTCCTTTCTTGTTGAAGTTGGAAGAGTGTATTATATGTTATCAAATAATCTCGGAAGAGTTAAATCTATGATGAGTTGATCAAATATGTTAAGCTTGATCTAATCAGGAAGGGATAAAACATAGATATGAGGTTATTTTGGATATTAGTGGCTTAAATCTTGAGGAGGTGAAAGCAAGTTCAGCGTAATCGATAGGAAAGGTTGTGAAGTATTGAGAAGAAAAAATACTGAATCTTGCGAAAATGTGGAATAAGGTGACTAGTTTGATCTTTGTCTTAGAGAAACAAGGATATTAAATCGATGCGGAGAAGATCAATTCAATAATTAAGAAATCTTGCACAAAAAATCAGTCCATACATAGAACAAAGTAACGAGATATAGTCTTTGGAATTATTTGTTCCATTGTATCTCATTGATAGTTTTCGTTTCTCACAGTAAACTGATTCAATCCATTCTTTTATGAACAATTTATTTTTAGTCATTAACTTTTGTTCTCGTTTAATTAGAACATATCCAATAGTATAAGATTTTTAATTTTTGTCGTTTTGATAAAACATTCACTATGATTTTTGAGTCCAAATAGTATGAAATTTTAGTAGTTGGGGTAGTTGACCTGTAATTCGCTATCAATCTCAGTGGGAATGATGCACGGACACATTCAGATTTCTGCTTGGTATGACTGTGCACTTAGATGCCATGGCCCGAACCCTTATTTTTTAAATCTTGAACATTAAGAGAAAATTATTTTAAGCGACAGGTATTCAAAGTGACATGGGCATAGAACGTAGCAAGGCTCTTGTATGGTGTGCTAATTTGAGGGGGTTTTAATTACATATAGAAAAGGCAAGCGATAATCTCTTGTGGCCTCGAAACCCTTTCGACTGCGAAACCATGGTCGGCCTCTTTGCGGATCCCTCCCCCGGTGTGTCGGAGGATAATGTTCCATAAACCTTTGGAGGTTACTTGGTGGAGTCACGGCCCTCGGTACATGTGCTTTGATGTGTGATGGCACAGCAGCCAGCTCTCTCTTTGAAGGTCGTTGGTTAGAAACAGGTGATGATCGACTATATCCTCGTGGGCGACCCCTATGTCCCCTTCCTCTACTTGCCATTTACATGTGTCAAATAGAGAATTAAGATTTTCCCTTTATCCTTGTTCAATTAGTAGTGCATATGCCCTTCTTAATATAAATCTAATATGAACTAACATATTTATTCATTCACGAACTCAGGTTATTTTCTCACCTTAGTGTTCAACATTTCTATACTTATTCACGAATTATATAATTCACACAGTACATAACACAATATCATGCAGTGTATAACGCATAGTAATTCATCAAAATGCACAATGAATGCATGATCTAACCCTTGCCCATAAAGTCCTAGGTAATCGTATACCTCATTCACGACCTTGTGAACACTATAATACTGAGTGTCCAAACGCTAGCTACAGATATTTATAAACCTAGGTTGTGATACCTATGTTTGTGGCCTTGATCGAAATTTTTACCAATGTAAATTAAGCCGTGGCGAGAGATTTCACTTTATCTGACAGAATACCTACAATCGCGCGCGCCATCTACGTCTTCTGCAGCGCCCAGCCACATCGTGTGTGAAAGAGCGTCTCTATCGTGCACATGCCTCACTGTCGCGACATATGACACTATGTCGCGACATGGAAGACCTCATGTCTTGGAGCTCTATGTCGCGACATAAGATAAACTCTATTGCGACACAATTTTTTTTTTTTTTTTTTTTTTTTTTTTTTTTGGCAACTCTGTCGTGACATTGAATTCTACTGCGCAACATAAAATCTTTACCTTGCTTGACTCTTTCCACGACATAAAAATACTGCCTTGTGAACTCTTAGTCTTGACCAAACTCTATATGTAACATAAATACTATGTCCGAACTACCACTCCAGGAAACTTTGTCACGACATAAAAATTCTCTATTATGACATGAAATCCCTTGACCTTGGTAAGCTTCTGTGCGACATAACGCTATAGAGCATAAAATCTTGGCCTTGAAAAACTATGTTGCGACAAAAAAAAAAAAAAATGCTGCATGCTTAATAGAAAAATCTGCAGACCAAACTGTGCAACCACGAAGGGTGCAACACTGGCCTCTTATGTCGTGGCGCGTGAGAAACCTCATCGTAATGACCCACAAAGCAGATCAGCGACATGAAAATACTATATGCGCCCAGCAGCGACTGCTGGCGGCTGAGAACCATGTCGCGGCCTGGGGAATCCCTTTGTGGTGACACGGGACGAGAAACTGCATCCCACGACCCGAAACCCTTATCGCGACCTAAAACATGCTTATTATGCGGTGATGCCTTTCGGCTTTTCATGGACTACAACTCTTCTCGAAACCTGATAAATTCAATATAGTAGCCCTTGCATAATAAAGGCATCATAAAAATCTGGGAAAAACCTATGAAACTGTATTAAATTATTCAAAATGAGTTTTATTACAACTCTTCTCTTTTACATAATAGAAAGCGGATAGCGTCGAATTTCTAGTGAGAATAAGCCATGTCGGCCTTCTTTGCCATTAAGGCCTTAGATGAGTTCCATCTCTTGGTGTACCTCCAGCACTTGAAAAATATTTTCCCACGACGGGGTGAGCAATGCCTAGTAGAGGAAGTCTCTTACAAGGGCTACTCCCCACCTAAGTGCACATGCAATGTCATGATTCACACATTCACATCCATTCAAGTAAAAACATGCACATTTCTACATGAATGTCCACATGACATGCCCCATGTCTTGAGTCCTCACCAACCCTCACACATGAATTTTCCATGTAAGCAGTTTGAAAAAGAAAAGATTTTTTTTTTTTTGCTTTGAAACCCACATTAGACGAGCCTCGATAGAAAACCCATTGGACAACCCTCGATATAAATTCATTGAATGACCTCGGATAAAACTCATTTGTACAACCTATGATAACATTCATTGGACAGCCCTTCGATAACGTGGTTGAATGACCCTCAGATAAAACTCATTGGGCCTGACCCTCCCGGAAGTAAAACTCATTGGACAAACCACTTGTCAGCGCATTCAAAGCCATGCCATGCACTCACACTGTGTCACGTGATGTCCAGTGCTTATTGTTGACCCGATTTTGTATGATGGCTACCAAGACTAACTACAAGTCTTCATGATAACTGCAAAACTTGTTAAGACAAAATGACCTTATATATGAAAATATGGCCAGGGAGTGAATGTGGTAAATCCTCAAAAATTGATTTGAAACAAAAGTAGAGTACTTTTCAAACTGAAATGAAAGTATTACCTGACCTTTTAACCTCTTTACTTGAGTGCATGGGTCATACAAGAAACAAAGTGGACACTAAAAGTCCGGATATCATACCCATGAGGATTGGAGGTTCTCTCTAATTGGAATTTGATCACCTCAATTACAAGGGATCTTCATTATTTAGGTGACCAAATAGGATGTGGAATAAAATAAATTTAGTTGAAATAAAAACTGATTTAAAACTAATCCTAAAATCTACAAAATAAACAACTACTTAATTAAGCATTATGAAGAGAGGCACTAGAGATAAGATAATTATTTACAAAACAGTTTGCATTTCCTTGAAAGCGCAACATTTGTGAGTTGAATACTGGATTTGTCCAAGAGCAATGTAGTATAGCTTGGATTTCTCCATACACCATACATTTCACTAATTAGAGATCCATGTTCATTTTAGATACATGAGTCTAATCAGTTACTTGGCCAGAATATTTTTTCCTTTAGGTACTTCATACCAAAGTATTAGGGGATTGAAGGATTTTGCCCTATATATAAGTGTCCAGCTTTCCAATATAATTGGTACCTTAGCCATCAAATCTAATAAAAGTTCTCTTACATCCTTGATCGGATCTATACTGCACGGGATCGAGTTGTGTCGATTTGAGTGAGACCTGCAAACATTAAGCGATACATCGTCTAATTATCCTCACACCATGAGTAAATTAGTGATTTATAAAAGTAATCTATTAGAGTTCATTAGTTCCAAAATATTAGTCTAACATACCCCCAAGTTACTACTCTTTACTCTCAGGAATCTCCATCTTTGTGTTACTTAGAGGGCCTCTTGGAAATCAGAGCAATATACAACTTTTTTTCTGGGTATAAGCTATTAATATTACACGAATGAGTTAATTATATTAGGTACCAATTATATAAATTCAGTTTTCAAACCCCTGAAAATAACGAGCTTTACAAATCTGAATGTTCAACAATTAATCCCACACTGAGAGTGTTTAATGTTCCTGTGTGGATTCCAATCATCATCAAGCAATGAGGAAAGAAATCAAGAGATAAGAGAGAGAAAAATCCAGGCTAATCTTTGTCTGTGACAAATAAATTTAATATTTAGGTAACATTGAGATCTCTTCCATCTGAAATAAAAATTTGCTCTAAAACTACTCTAAGATCTACTAAAAATCAAAGCCCTAAGCTAAACAAAAAAAAAAGGGTAGGTTTTTAGAGAGAAAAACCATCATGAGAGATTTTCTCTCCTTCTCGGTTTTTCGTTGCCCTAAAATCTCAAAAATTAGTATTTATAGTCCTCCAGTGAAAATGGGCATGAAAATAGGCCAAAATATCAAAATTTGGGCACGGTTTCGGCGTTTGATCATAACATCGGCATTGCAAGTCGCGACCTCAGTATTTTGGAGTCGCAACATCAGCATTTTTGAGTCGCGACATCAGCATTTTGGCTTTGTTGCTGGCTCTATCACGACATTTTTTGGCTATGTTGCGACATACAATTTTTTCTATGTCGCGACAACTTTTCCGCTCGCGCGACATTGCTGCTATGTCCGCGACATTAATAACAAATTTGAGTTGCGACATCGGCATTTAGGCACAATTTTTAGATTTGTCATGACATTTATTTTTGCTTTATTTGCGGCATAAAATTGCTTTGTTCACGACATTTTTATGCGCCCCAAAAATACCCTATAATTTTTATAATAATTTTTATTATATATATTATGGGTATTAATTGGAAGTCAAACTTGGGCTTTTTAGAGTAATTTGATAAATTGAAAAGTAAAATTAAAGTGTGGGCATATGATTGAATATTGCCTTGCTAAATTGAAATTGGATTGAACCCGAAATAAGCAGTAGAAAAGGAAAAATGTGGAAAATTGTAAAATAAGGACCTAAGGAGTCAAATGATAATATGCTAATGGGGAAAATAAATGATAAATGATAAGGGAAAGTAAAATAAAAGTTTAGAATCTCAAAATGGAAATTGGACTTATTAGGTGGCGAAGCAAAGGCCTTATGAGAATAAGTGATTAAGACAAAAATGGAAAAATGAGAATTTGGAATGGTGGAGGGCGAACCTTGGCCTTACACTTAAGTGAACTTATAAAGACAAAAAATGTGGTCTTAGGGCTCATTTCTCTTTGAGCCATCACGTTTTGGAGAAGAGGATAGGAGAAAGGGGAGAAGGAGCTAGGGTTCCAAAGATCAAGCTTTGGTTGTGACCGCACCACATTTATTGCTCCTAGAGGCCAAACAACATACAAGAAGAGATTTGGAAGAGGTTTAAGGTAAGAAAAATCAAAGCCACAACCTCGTATTTTGATTTAGATTTTGAGAAAAGCCTAACTTGAGAGAAAAGAGTTTTCATTGATTCTAAACCACTTTTGGAGTTGTTTCAAAGGGATTCCATATTAGTGGGTTTTTGCTATGGAATGAATTTATGAGAAAGATTTGTGGAAGAAAAATGAAGAAAAATGCTAAAATCGAAAATTCACAGGCAAAATCCCATAAGTGTACGATGCAATTATGTAGTGGGTAACACAATACTGTCTGGTCGAGTGCCAATTATAGGTTGTGCGAGAGGAGTAACTTGTCTGCAGAGTGGTCCCGAGGGTGTCTGCCGTCTGAGGTTGTTCAGCAGCCCCATTTTGCATGTTTCCGTCGTTAAGTCCGTATTCATATGCGGAGTGTCTAGGGACCCTAGAAATATTAATGGGGTTCGGTGGAGTTGAGCTAGGTGAAAAATGTACCATACCTCGTCGTCTTCGGGAAGACTTAGTGTCTTAACGGGCACCGCAAAATAAATTTGTAATTCACTAAAATTGTTTAAAATTGTTTATCACTAAGTGTTTGTGAATGTTATTGACTAGGGACGGGTGACGATCGCCTAACCTAGGGCTAGAGATCGAGAAGGCTGGGTCGACGGCTTGGTTTGTTCTACGACTCTATTCTTATTTCAAGTATTTTGGTAGATCACCAGAATGTATGAAATGAGTGCACAGAATAGTATGTGAATTAAGTACATAGATTGAGTATATCTTTGAAAAAGATAATACGAAAGTGAATATGGAGTGAATGTGATATTTAAAAGCTAGGAATGAAAAGTGAATGATGATAAGGGCCGAGATTCATCAGCGGAATCATCGGGTGTGAACTGAATGATATCTCCAAGATCTCGCTGTGGGATGCTGATCGACATCCGTCACGAAGCGCACCCGAAATTGTGTGTCCCGCGGGATGCACTAATCGTAGTCGCGATGGCGTATGGCATTGACGTCCACTTGGCCGGGATTCATCATTGGATCGTCTGTGATGGCGTATGGAATTTAATTGATGCTGCAATGTCGGGGGTGCCAAGCGACATCAGTCATGATGGGAGACGAATCGTTAAAAGTGATACGTGGGATTTTCAAGCGGCATCATCATGATGGAGGCCAGAATAGTTAAATGTGAAAGCATATCATAGAATGATAATATGGCGGGATTCATTAAACGGAATCCGTCGAAATCTTGAGTGAATAGTTAATGTGAAATAACCAACATTTACGAGTGTAAATGGGATTTTTATGAATATGCTCAAATCTTATGAATTGAATTGTGAAATGAATTCTTGCATTGAAAATGCATGATATGATATGGTAAATGATTTGTATATTGAAAGCATGTGGAAATGAATAGCATGAGTATATGTTGATATATTAGGCATGGTTTAATGTTAAATGCATGCCAAGTCAAATGGAATATTGGAATAGACGTATAGAACCACTAAGCATAGAAAATGCTTGGCGAGTAGTTTATCTATGTGAATTATCGAGTGAAGCAAAGAAAAGAAGGCGAGATCGCCTTATTTCAGGCCATAGAGAGTATGGCGTATAGTGTATACTCAGTAATTTTTGCATCTCATATTTTGAACAAGTGGTGTTTGTAAGCAAAAGGGTTAAACCACGAAACTTGATTTTGTATATCATTTTGAAAAAAGGCATGAATGCCTTTCCTTGTAAATGTATTTTGTTAATGTTTATGGAGCTACCAAATTGCTTTGAATTTGTAAATGATTATGGAAGCACAGCGAAACCGCTTCATGATAAACAATTAACCGTATTTTGATAAGATAAATGGCGTCAGATGCTTAGGGCTCCGGTTAGGATCATAAACAGTCGGGCGAGTTAGTCGCGACAACTTTGGCAATTTAATAACACGGAAAATAAAAAAAAGAAATAAAGCGGCGTCACCTCGGGGTTTCGGTTCGGTTCGCCTTGATCAGGTCGGGCCGGGCTCGGGGAAGGGAATTAGGTACATTTTTTTGTTCGGCCTGCTTTTCTTCTCGATTTATCGGGACCATAACTTCTTCGTTTTAACTCAAATTTCGGCATAACGTATTGTTGGAAGCTCTTTGGATATCTGATACAACTTTGGGGGAATTTAAACCATTTGATGTTCGAATTGGTACGCAAAAATTCATCGATCTAGTGGCACAGCGTGACACCCAGTGGAAACTCTTCTTTTGTATATATGTCGCTCATTTCTTACCAAATCCTTGCTTTTCAATAATAAATCACAAACCAAGTTTAGAGGAAGAATTTATGAGTTTACATGAATATGGATATAAAATATAAAATAACATGAAATGAATAAACATAGATAGGTTTTGCTATCACATATACGATAAAATGCCATTACATGTTCTTTCATGTTACATGCATGATAGGAAACTACATGCGACATTTATGATCCATGGATAATCATATCTACTCATACAAATTATAATACAACCGTATAAATACATCAATTCGAGTATATCCATGATTTTTCTAAACTTGCATGTCATTCTCAATCAAGCAACAACACACAAAAGCTGGATCTTCATGTTCAAACGAAACAATGCACACAGTTTAGCATGTCGATCCATATTATGTGACACCTCTGAAAATCTATACTTTCGAGCACGTATTTTCGGCCGATACAGCACCTTCCAGCGCAGTGCGAGAACATAAGGGCTGAGAACTTGGTCGGTAATTCCTGTGATTTGATCACAAGCTGTTCTTGAATCATTGTTGTTGAGGCTACACCTCATGGCCATTGAATGACGCTTGAATGAGACTAACGCGAGTAGAGGCTCCTGCCTCTTAGAACCTGATCCATCTCGCTTTCTGACCTGTCGAACCTCTTGCTTATTCAAACACTAGAGACTAGTAGATGTTGGACCTCATTTCCTCTGCCTTTTTCTTTCATATTTCTTTCTCTTCTTTCTATATTTCCTCTTCCTTTTTCTTTCTTCCTCCAGAACTGGTTTAGTCTAGGTGTAGAACACCTTTCTTAATCACTTTGACAAATGGCAATTTCCTATGCCATTTGTCTTTCATGCTAATTCACCCACCACTATAATCATGCAAGATAGGAACATGACACTTGGCCTTAACGATGTCACTATCTGATTGCCATAATGCACGATGTCTTCATGCGAGTGTCACCATATCATTCTTCCATTCACCTCGAAATAAGTTAAATTAGGCTATCCCAGGGTCGGCGTCATTCGTCACGTAATTAGATTTCACGAGGCGAACTCAGCCCGATTATTATTCGGGTAATGGGTTATCAAGATCTGGCAAAATTCTCGGGCTTGCGACGCAATATAGTACTGTGTCCCCATCATTACACTTTACTTGGGTCCTCAAATTCTCTTCCCGGACTTTGTCCATAATGGAAACTTTGTTTGCTCTGATCATACCTGAGGCCATTTGTCGCGGCCTAATTCATTCAATTCAAATTAAATAATGTCGCGACATAAAAGTATGTTATTCTGACGCTATTTGTGTTGCTTGAAAGAAGAATGTCATGACATAAAGAATGTCACACGACATAATTTCTGCATTCTCAAAGAAAGGATAAACCCGATCTTTGTCACGACATAGGGCAATAATCTTGTGACAAAGTAGAATTAATGTCGCGACAAAGAAGAGTATATAAGATTACAATCCATGAATTTTCTGACATTGCATAATTAACATTTTAATAATCAACCTGCATATGATATGCGATATCCTACTACTAAAATCATACTTATGAAGATACATCTAACATCGAACCTATTTTAAGTATAAACAATAAATACTCATTCTTCTCAATACTTCAACATGATGATGATAAAATATTTGGAAAAGGGTGCAATAAAGATATGTTGTGCTTTATAAAAATGCACTCCCCCAAACTTTAACTATGCATTACCATTAAAGAACAAGTTAGGGAAAAAAAAAAAAAAAACTCCCCATTGTAGCATTTCTGCATAGTGATTTTGAGAAAGAATGCTTCCAAATAAAATCCATCTCCAATATAGCTTCATTGTCCTAAAAAATGAACAATATTACAAATAAAATTCAAACAAAATTAAAACTAAATTTCAAACACACAAAATTTAACAAAATTGATCTAACTATGAAAATTAAAATTTTGCTTGGGTTACCTCCCAAGAAGTTGCTTAGTTTAATGTCTTTAGCTAAACATTTGCTGCAAAATATTTTCCTTTCAGCAAAATTCTTCTCTCTCTTCAAAATCTGGAATTAATCTTCATTTATGTTCCCTCTAAGATAATGCTTCAAAATCTGACTTTGCAGTGGGGGTTGTATTAGGGAAAAGAAGATAGAAAATGTTCAAACCAATTTATTATGCCAATAAAACTATGAATAATGCTTAGGAACACTACACGACTACTGAGAAAGAAATGTTGGCAGTAGTATATTCCTATGACAAGTTCAAACCATACATTCTTGGCTCCAAGTGAGCTTTATGGACCTTGCAAATTGATACCTCATGACTAAAGAGTTAAACCAAGACCCCATTTGGAGTTTTTATTGCATCAAGAATTCTACATAGAAATCAAAGGCAATAAAGGAACTGAAAATGTTGTTGTGGACCATTTGTCTCACTTGGAAGCCGATAAAGGGATTGAAGACCCAGTAGAAATTGAGGAATAATTTCTAGATGAACAACTGCTTGTGATGGAAGCTCACTTGCCTTGGTATGGAGATTTTGTAAATTACTTAGCTTGCAATGTCCAACCTTACAGACTTAGTTATCAACGAGAAGAAAAGTTTACGCATGATGTGAAGTTTTGCAGTGGGACGTCATGCTTCGTTAAAAGATGCTACGTATGAAGATGTGTACCTCAAGAGGAATAACATGTGATCCTATCCAAGTGCCATTCTTCCCCATATGGAGGACATTTTGGAACCCAAAAAAACAGCACAGAAAGTGTTGCAATTTGGATTTTCTGGCCTAGTTTATTTAAGGATTCTCATCTATACGTCCAAGGTTGTGATAGATGTCAACAAGTTGGTTATATTTCCAGAAGAAATGAAATGCTGCTAAACAACATTCATGAAGTGGAAATCTTTGATGTATGGGGGATCGATTTCATGGGACTATTCCCTCCTTCATTTGGAAACACGTACATTCTTCTTCTAGTGGATTATGTGTTGAAGTGGGTACTGGCGATTGCTACAAAGAAAAATGATGTTAAAACCGTAGCATAAATCGTCCACAAAAACATCTTCACCCATTTTGGCACTCCCTGTTGTATAATCAGTGATGAAGGAAGCCATTTCTACAACATAATTTTTGCTTCACTACTTAGCAAGTATAATGTGCGGCATGTGAAAGAGGTCAACATATCACCCGTGTTCCGATGGATAAATTTGAAAATTCAAACCCGAGAAATTGATAAGTCTAAAACTCGTCTAATTTTAAAGCCCATTTTCAAGTTTATTTCAAGCAAGTCTTATTTAATGTAAAATTATAGGCTTAGTTGTTTTGTCATTGAAATAGAAATGGCGAGAAATCGTCATTTGATGTACCAAAAATCGGTATCGCGGCATCGTCATAGAGTGTCGGCGAGTTCCTCGAAGTCACGACATCGCGCGGTCGATTAAAATAGATGAATCATAATTTTGCAATATCGCTGACATCGCGACATGAGGCTGCCTTGACATCACTAAGGCTGGCTAGAGCTTCCAGGTTCAATGTCGCGCGACATCATAAATGGTTTAGACACTGGACATCGAGAAGCGGAAAACATCCCAGTCATCAATGTAGTGACATCAAAGCAATGTTGCGACATCATAATGAAATTGCTATGATATTTGCGACATGGTCAGAGCATCAAGTTTGTAACATTAAAGAGTCGATGTCGCGACATCAGCAATGTCACGACCAATTAAAGTGAATAGAGCTGAAGCGATATCGCTGACATTTTCCGCGACCAGCGAGTAGCCTCGACATTCCAAAGAGCAATGTCGCGACATCGACTCAATGTCGCGATATCAGCTAAAACAATCAAAACTGAACAACAATGTCGCGATGTCAGATTTAATCTACAATACTGCATCTTAAATGTCGCGATATCATCACGACATTACCACGACATTGATTGGTCCCTGAAAATTTAGAATTTTCAAGAAGGCTTTCAATGTTGCGACATCAGATTCGATCCATTACATATTAGCTCCGATGTCGCGACATCATCCACGATACCCCATCCTGACGATGCTGGCCCAGAGAGGCGGGTTCCTGACTTTTTCCAATATCGCAGTTACGCCTGCGTTTTTGGGCTTCCGATATCGAACTATGAAATAGAAGCTTCTATGAACCAGTGCACAACTTTTGACTGATCTTGAAGTTTATGCTTTATATTTGTATATATATTTTTTCCTTTGTTTTTTTATCTTTATTTTTAGTTTTATTTTCTAGATAAAGTTTTCATTATTTTAGATTAAGTAGTGATACAATTGAGATTAAGATAGAATGAATATAATCAAACTTTGATTTCTATGAACTGAATCTGGAATTTTTCGAATTCATTTTCTTAGTTTGATTATTCAATGCAATTTATCGATCATTTCTCATTGTCGTCTGTAATCCAATAATAGAAAAGCTAGCTCAGGAAGAATCTTTCATTGGGATTATGGTTTCGTGTTTTGCTAATGTTGTTTTGGGTCTGGCCTAAGTGATTTAGCCCCGATACATTGAGCTGTTCTGAATATCGTTTGGTGTAGTATCGAAGAGTACGTGTCTTGCTTTACGTTGATAATCCTTTGGTGACATAGAGATCTTCTGGACTACGAGAGCAAATAGTGG